>OW796094.1:9575152-10775152 GCA_941860345.1 Chrysodeixis includens
ACTATTTCGATGCCGTGCAGTTCCCGGTGCGAATAGGGCTGACCCATATCGACCAATAGGTGTCGTAAGAGGCGACTAAGGGAAACTACGACCCGGTGCATACCACCTAGCACCTCGGGTCAACCTCCTGGTGGGGAGTAAACCACCAGCAACAGCATTCCCAAAGAAGGTTGGCGTCAGGCAGGCGGCCGGCCGTAAAATACAGCCAAAACTTAAGCAGCATGAGTAAAGACATGCTGCGCCGACCCCAAATAATAATTGGGAGAAGGGAAGGGGAATGATGAATCACTATTTCGATGTAATTTTTTTTGACAATACTATTATTAAAGATACATTACTACACAGGGTCTGGGGTTCAAGCTATAATAGGCAATAAAACAATCATGACTGATTTCTACATTATGAGAGTCATATCCCATTGCATAACAGACCTCCAGACTAGATTGTTATGTGTTTGCGGATAAGTGGAAAGTGATCTTGTTTGAATGTTTGGCGTATTGCGAGATGACGTATGACAAATATTTCTGTTTTTTATTTAATTAGTATGAGTGGTTGTTTAATCACACTAATAAATAAATAGAGATGTAAAATACCTATAAAGAAAACTGTCTACAACCATATTTTTACTAAAACAATAAAGTCTATGTCCTAAAAGGCTGAGATAGGGACTCAGCTCACTTAAAAACTATGAACAAGATATTTGTAACATAAACGTACCAGAATTCCTGAACTAGCTGAATTTTGTACACCGGTTTCCATACAAATTATGACGCTTCGAACCGAATATTTTCTCGAAAACGTTTGCAAAACCTTACATTGACAGACAAATGAGGTTCCATTTAGTGACAACGATGAACATAATTCGATTATTTACAGATCTTGTGACATCAGGACCCGTTCTATTGGAAAATAGACATCTTGCGACGCTTGCGACCTCTGCGTGGTTTCCATCTCACTGGACACATACGAATACCATTGATGTGTAAAAACTGGGAATATGCATGTGTGGATATTGTCTTATTTTTCTAGAGAATTTTCATTCTTCTACATTTTATTCAGTTTCGTCTGAATTATATTTAAAGTTGCATTTTTTAAAATATGAAACCTTTTGGATTTTTGTTCATGAATAGAAAAAAAAACGATTTCTTTTAAGTTTAAAAGCTCAGTTAAGCGTATAGAAGTAGTAACTACCCTGTTCTGTACCAAAAACAATATGCACTTGTTGGTGTAACTTTTTCCATTTACGACTACATTTATTTAATAAATTTCAAAAGAGTCGAAAGAAAAATAAAAAGTGTGTCCTATTACTAATCTTATTTGGCAAAGATAACAAGAAAAGTTATCCCCGAATACAAATACACAACAAAAAAACACAACTATTATAATACGCCATTAAAATTCCCATCTCACAAGCAGAAGGGGCGCGAAAACAAAGGCCTCCCAACCAATTTATAACTTGGAAGTAACATAGTGATATCGCCGCGGTTAGCAGTAAAACTAATAAAATTGATCCACAAAGTTGGTACAACGTCGTTTTCTAAACGATTGGTCGTATTATTTGGGTCTAGGCATTCTAGTCCCCGTGACCAAACGTGGCCGGTTGAGTGTCATTAAGGAGTTAGGGCTCCCACAGACTACAGTGTAACAGTTTATACCCGTTTAAGTTGAGCTTTGGAAATTGCACCTTAAAGTAAATTTCATTTGGTGCAATATACGTTGAATATAGATTGAATTTTAAATTTTATGTCTTATAAAAATGTGTTACTTTGTTGAAATTGTTGGTTTTGATCTGTCATTATTGGATTAAAATGTAGCGTAGGTATGAAAAAAAAACTAACATTTAAGAAACTGGTACTCTAAATTCTTTAGATAATGATATTGAAAAGCAAAATCTTATTTTCCTCATACAGGACTTCCTCAAAATCGAGCACTTTTCTTTATTCTACAAACAGTCACTCACCAATTTCCATTCACGCATTATTTGGCTACAACTCTTCCTGGATTCGCATCACAGCAGCAATAAACCATTAAACAGAGACAGCCGTTGCTTATCGTCCACGGAGATCGTTAACCCATTTCCCAGTTCACCCACAATTTTAACCGTAAGATAAGCCGATACGAATCTTTTAGAGACTTCTGATCGTCTACCACCACCGTTATAAGTAATGTTATTGAAGGAATAAAAGAGAGACGGTGCTCTACAAAATGTAATGCGCCATCTCGCTTCTACACACTCAATAAAATTACTTTAAGAGATTATGGTAGGCCTTCTGGACGATATTACAGGGAAATCATTGCAGGAAACTAAGGCAGGGAAATTGTTGCAATTTACTGCAACTTTAGAAGTTGTTATACTTGCATGGTTTGATACGATAAGAGATTGTGCTTGTTTATACTTTTGTTTCTTGTTTTGTTGTTCTTTTATAGTTACACGCATTGCGTTGATTATGTAATTAGTTGAAAATGGTTTTAGTCACCTTAAAATCTATTGCATTCTCGAAAATTGTGGCTAAACGAATTAAGCATCCCTTGCAGTAAACACCTTGTTTGATTTTAAAGAAATAAGCTCGCTTGAACAAACCATAGATTTGGATCAGCTGTTTCAAAAGAGTACCATTTTTTTCATCAACAATCCTCAAAAGGAAACTAAAATGAAGGGATATTTCTTCAAAATCTCGAAGGTTTGGGTTCATATTTGTAAAATGTATTTCCACGTTTGGAATTCTCAAGCTCGCCGCGTGTGTCCGGACGTGAGTGGCAGATGTGTTTACAGTTTGCTGAGCCCGTCTCCGAACGAAGTTGAGATTTTGTTTTGATTTTTACAACAATGATAGTGCTAAGGAGTTTTATTTAAATCGACTGTGTTGAAGATTCTTTTGTTTAGCTTTAGGACATATCTTATAGTCTGTTTTTGTTAAGATGTGTTGTCAGAAACATATAATTAATTGTTCAGTGATTAAATCTCTATCAAATCAGTCCAAACATTGCTGGACTTCAGCTTCTTCCAAATGATATCACAGTCCGTATGCAATGTGGCTCAACGTTCTTTTCCTTCACTTGCGAAAACATGTGGTGTACAATTATTATAGATGAGTTTAGCCTATTCATTTTCTATCCAAACTGAAGCGCCACATGCTGTTAATAATAAAATAATAGCAATTAGTTGGTGCTAGAATCATCTTAAAAAATATATTTTATTTTGCTATTGCCAACTGACGTTGACTGAAGAATACTTCCTTGCTTAGTATCTAAATAGTACCTACTAATACACAAACCTAGATGAAACTGTATTTATCCACACATAACAATACAATGACAATAACCACTCTAGTGAACACAAACGTTAACAAACTCAGTGACCGAAGCAAAATTAGAATCACGAAAACAGTATCTAAAGCGTTACGTGGCGACAAAGATGGGGTAATCTGAATACATAGCACTTAGCACTGACCGAGAATGGGGGAAACGTTTGAATATTGTATGGCAGATTACGTCTTTCAAGAGGAAATGTTTTACGTAATGTCCAATGTTTTGTTTCTGAAATTGCAAATTGCTTTTTAGGTTTTCGTGGTTGGGGGGCTGTTGATTGTCTGTGTCTTTTAGTACTTAATATCTCTTTAGAGGTAATAAAACGTTTATTACTATTTTTTGTAGATAAAATAAAACTAAAACCAGAAAAAAAAAACAGATTTAGAAACTGGCAAAAGATAAATGTTTGTACAACAAATACAAAATATATTTATTCAATAACTGTATCATCACAAAGATACTGGCATCAATAATTATCTTGACCATGCACGCATTTAAAATCAATCATCTTACTGGTATAAAATCATCTCTTGAAGCGAAAAATCAGACAAGCCAGTTCACTTTATAAAATATCGCCAACTAAACGAACATCGTGCCTTTGTATCGCCCTGTACTCTATAGCATCGAGGACGGCATTTTTTCTGACCGTACTGAATAAATTGGCCAGTCAGCGCTCGCTACGGTCCAAACTAAAACCGCAGTCACGTTCAACTTTTCTTTTATAAAATCATTTATTTGAGAATGGTTGAAATTCTGATGAACTCATTTATTTGTCAATTTTGATCATCAATTTGATCTTTACATAATTATGTTCATCATTTTCACTGCATAGAATGAAACAACGTCACTTCCCGCTATCTGTCTCTCCCTATGTATGCATGTATGTATCTTTCAAACAGCTTCACAATGTGTTATTATGCAGTTTTAATAGATAAAATATTTAAAAAGGAGTTTTGTCTATCGAAAGTGAGGAGAGTTACCACTAACATATAAACTTAATAATATTTTGACATAAAAAAACTTATATAAAATTATATTCATGCGCATTAATAAAATAAACCCATAGATATGAAATGCAAGATTCTTGAATCACTATTCGTAGTTTCACTTTATGCATGTATTTTAATTGTTCATTAAGTGTTACATTAGAAATTAATTTAGATCTCTTTAGCAAAATAAGTAAGTACACAATTTAATTACGTAACATTTAAAGTTCGTAAATAGTTAATAAACATTTCATCCCGAAACTATTTGAACGTAGTTAATCACAAAACTTAGGACTGTTAGGCATACGCACCATGAAAGTATACGTTGTAACACATTATATTTACATTAATTTGCTAGAACAAGTTCTTGGCTCAACTTGAAAACTCAGCATTTCTTTTCTAAAAAAAGTCTTGGATTACCACCAAGACTTTTTGCCTGGCGAAAAAGTCGCGTATGTACTTATTGTCAACCACTATTACTTGTAATTCAGTGTCATCAGCTACGAATTCTCTCATAACCATTAATAAAAAGCTATTTTATATTATAAAAATTTAGCCTAACAATTTCTAGAAATTTATCGAAACAGTTTCAACTAAACCCTCGAGGGAATAGAATCGTTACATCCAAATTCAATTTCTATTACGCTACCTTACATTTATATCGTAATTATAACGTTAATATTAGCACTTTCGTGAAATTACAGAGCTTGTTAACACGATCCCTTAATTCTGATCTGATGTAGCGTATCTATTTAAACGTTATACACGCACGAGTTACCTCCACGGTGATTATACACATAAGGGTTATTTGCACATCCTTGATCAATAGTCTCTAATGCTGTAAAGGATTCGACAATAAGTTCGCAAGAATATTCCTTATATGTATTCTGAGGCGTAAGGTTTATGTATAGTGGAGCGATTAAAGGATTGAGCTAACCTTCAAAAATGGAGAATGGTAACCCCTATAATCGTGATTAAGTAAGCAGGGCGTCACAGTTTTGCGTTTCTTACATGTTTTTTTGTTAGTTCCATTCTGATTATTCGTCAGTTACCTACCTATATTAGCCCAGTCAAATTAGGGGTTTCACCTCGGAATGAAAGATAATAAGCTGAAAATTGGTGAAAACCTTTGTTTGGTCGCCCTAAATATTGTCTCAAAAGTCACAAGTTCTATCGTGTCCGCGTCTTAAGATATTCAAGGTCAAAGGTCACGAAAAAACAGTTTTTCACGAATATCTCGGTTCCTATTGCTTAAATAATATTTTCACTAATATCAAAGTTGTAGAGTATAAAATTCTCTACAACTTTTGTCTAAACTTTTTTTTTATATGATCAACCGTTTTTTGAGGTAGAGCGCGACGAGAGCGCAGCGTACAGTCATATAATATATGAGGTAATGCAGGGTCAAGCGTGAGTTTCGGTTATCAGTACGTTGTATAAAGTTAATTATTGACAAAAAAAAATATAAATATTAAGCAATGCCCATTATTTCTGTACATAATAGGTCGGGGTAAAAGTCTTTTCGCATTATAATATGTATGAACTTGTAATAAAATCTTTCTCTCTCTAATAAAATTAGAATTTGGAATTATGTTCTTTAAAATTTTAATTTTCAATTGTACCAAAACCAGCCAGATACAAATACTATAGCCAAAAGGAAATTATTACAAGTTCATACATACTATAATGCGAAAAGACTTTTTCTCCTACCTATTATGTACAGAAATAATGGACATTGCTTAATAATTATATTTTTTTTTGTCAATGATTGACTTTATACAACGTACTGATAACCGAAACTCACGCTTGACCCTGCATTACCTCATATATTACATGACTGTACGCTGCGCACTCGTCGCGCTCTACCTCAAAAATGGTTGATCGTATAAAAAAAAAGTTTAGACATAAGTTGTAGAGAATTTTATACTCTACAACTTTGATATTGGTGAAAATATCATTTAAGCAATAGGAACCGAGATATTCGCGAACAACTGTTTTTCGTGACCTTTGACCTTGAATATCTTAAGACGCGGACACGATAGAACTTGTGACTTTTGAGACAATATTTAGGGCGACCAAACAAAGGTTCTCACCAATTTTCAGCTTATTATCTTTCATTCCGAGGTTGACCCCTTATTTTACCTAATTTGACTGGGCTATATAATATTTGTCCTCTGTGCAATTTTCATTTTTGACAGTCATTTGAAGCATTAGAATTTACCAGTAATCAGTTGGTAGGTAAAAACAGTATTAGGGTAAGTTCTTAACCTTTATGTTACCAACCATTATGTTACTATCAAGTATTAATTAACCTAATAATTTTAATATCAGGTTACCATTAATTCCTGGTACAATTGGGGATGCTCTGAAATTACTTCATCAATATTTACTATAATTATTTCATTACTTATTTCACAGTTACGTGAAGTAACTTATAATTTTCTGATATACAGGGTGTTCACAGCTCCCAAACGCATCTCCGACCGGCAAGATAAGCGCGGATAAGCTAAATTAATGCAACGCTTAGACGAATTACCACGGCACTGACGGAGACCGAAGGATTTACTGCTGTACCCTTCATTTTCTATGGCCGAATGTTCCACTATTGTGTAATCACTGTATTCTATCCCAATTTTCGTTCAGAGTTCGAGTATGCTCCGGTCAAAATACAAATTCACTTTCTAGAATAGTCGATTAATTTCCACACTACCTATTACATGAACAAATTCCAAAAGTTTCTGTAGTTTAAGCGCAAAATAATTAATGACAATATCATCATTAATAGACAGTTGGCATCTAAAAAGAATATTTTCCATCGCCATTTCGTGTAACCAAAAGTCAACCCAATTCTAAAACAGGTTTCGATCAAGCTACAAGACAAGTACTAACTGAGCACTAGGATGTACGCCCACAGTCACATCATTCATGGAAACTAGTCAGCCAGCGTACGAAACAGACAAGACATCGCAGACATGAATTACGTGATATGCATGTCTGGGCCCGAACGGAAGCGTGCATTGAACGCTTGTTACATCACCGACTTCTAACAGTACTTAGTTGGGTATTATATGGACTTGTTGTTCGAAGTTGTTGGGCTTTATTGCTAGTAAAATAAGGTTGAAAATGATTTAAATTATTTGAGATGGATTAAGTTTTGGCTTCTTATGATCAAGCCATCAACGATTGATGATGATTGATGATTGATGTTACTACTTGTGTAATGTATCTGAGTGTTTTTTGCTTGACGATTGTTGTACTTAAGAAGGATTTCATTTGGGGTCGGCGCAGCATGTCTTCTTCTTCCACACGTTCCTATCTGATGCCATCTCGCTAGTCACACTCTTTGCAGTCATATCATCTTTCACACAATCCATCCATCTTAATCATCTTTCTTCCTATTGAGTGACTTATAAATCTAAAATATAAGTAGATATTTTTTACGGCAGCTGGGCGACTTCAGAGTAAAACTTCACTTCTTATTCCCCCTTTCTCTGCTTTGAGTAACGATGCTCAACTTTTTTGGAAACAGTCAAGCTCGCTCCACCATCTCCACCTGGGTCCTTCGTAAAGTTGTATGCTGTATTTATGTATTTATGATATACAAAATTAAATAATGCACAATTGCTTGAGGGCTGAGGCATTCGCTACCAGTCAACCATAGGGCGATACAGAGAAAACAAGAAGTAGATGCAAAATAGGGAAAATAAGTTGATAATACAAAAAAAAATAAAGGAGATAAGAAGGTGTATCATATACTTGTCAATTTATAATGAACTTTCCACGGCCTTTAATCATTAGCTTAATGTTGTACAAAAAATCTTACTATAAGCAGAACATACGCCATTCTGCTTGCAGATGTAATTCTGTTCTGTGTAACACCACGTATAATGCAACAGTACTAAATAATCACAAATCAGAATTGATTATACATTGTTATCTCCTAATTAATACCTAAGTGACAATAGGATGATGGACAGGCCATCAATCAGTGATTAAAGGGCGTATACAGAATTTATCAGACAATCAAGTGGTTAATGAGAAATTGATAAAGACGGAGATTGTGTGAGATTACATTTCAAACTACGTAATATAGGTATATAAATACAGTATCCATATCTTATTATTACACTCCATACATGTAGCTACATAACCGGAATCTATGCGGGAGTAGCCGCGGGAAAAGCTATTTTTTTTTTGTAAAATTGGACTAAATGACTGAAGTTTTTCAGATAGGTGTAAAGTATGACATTTATTTGATAAAAACTACAAAGATCATCATCATCATCTTCCTGCCCTTATCCCATTTAACTTGGGGTTTGCGCAACGCGTTTTTTCCTCAATTCTCCCCTACCAGACGTCACACACGTCACACTATCATTTACTCCTTTATCATTCATATTATTTCTTATACAAGTCATCAAATCTTTTACACGAAGATAAAGCCACTTAAAGATGAATAGTGAGCGACTCGTGACTTTTTTACTATTATAGATAAATAGTGCAAAAACGTAATACCGTGCGATAATTTAAACAAATCTTTGGTCGTTTGAAGAATCGAGTATCAAAATGTAAACTTTTTACTACGACGTATAAAATAAACTATATTGATATAGTATTGATTTCTTATTCGATTCACCTTTGACACAGCAATATTAAAAACATAATCATAAAAGCTCTTTTTATTACAACATCTTCTTTCAGCGTTTCGGATTAAAATTAATTAAAAATGTAAATGAATCTGTAAAAAGCTTTAACGTCAAAAGATCATGCAGTATTTTTGCAATCTATGCATTGTGTTTTTATCTGTATTTGGGACGGCCGATATCTCTTTGCAGAACGTAATTATCTTTTATTAAAGGTATGATTGAAATGATGTCAACCTTCACATATGTCAACCATTGTGATAGTAATGTTACAAAAAATCCGGTCAAATGTGAGTCGGACTTGCGACATTGAAGGTTCCGTACATTGTATAACCCAAAAAAAAATTTATCTGCATAAAGCAATATATGACATTTTAATTTTTGTTTTATCAAATGATATAAAAAATGATTTGATTAAACTGAATCTTTTGATTGTCTTATAATTTTGAAGTAGATCTGAGTATTTGATATAAATTCCAACTAACTACCACGCGTTCCAGAGAAAAAGAGTCCTATCAGACAAACAGACAGACGGACAGAATAACGGACAGAAAGCTAAATGATCTTATGCGTTCAGTTTTATCCTTTCGCGGCACGAAAACTTAAAAAGAAAAACCTATTAACTACCACAAAAACCGTACAATAATTTCATTTCTACCAAACAGTACCGCTTACATATTACAAATACTTTAAACTTGTAAAATTCTTGGCTGCAACATTCCGTTGAGAGTCACCGTTTCTATACAAGTCTTGCTTTCATTTCCCTACAAACGGTACCAAAGAATCCTTTGGCCAGGTATTTCGATCGTGTTCAGGCGATCGTTTTTCACGCCGCATTACTCAGGCAGATACATTCTTGTGGCCGACATTCGGTGGACCGACCACGCCTATAGCACATTAGTATTACGTTTTACGAACATGTAAGAATATAGTGGAAAAGTGATGAGTTTTTTTTGACTGGCCTGTTGGTCTAGTGGTTAGTGGCACTGACAGCTATACTAGAGGTCGTGGGTTCGATTCCCACCTGGGACTAATGTATGTGTGATGAGCACGATCATTTGTTTTGTGTCTGGGTATAATTTATCGATAACAAGAGTGTATTTAGAAGTATATAACTATGTTTATCAGTTTTCTGGTACTCATTACACAAACTGCCTAGTACGCTTAATGTGAGACTAGATGTCGTTGCGTTTAATTTATTGGGATATATAAGTATAATTGCATTGTCTCATTTCCACAGTCAGGATTGTAAGCAAGTAACTATAGCTAAACGTAAAAACGTCTCATAGAAACACCTAACACGCAAATAACCCACATCAATGAAACTATTGCTTTGATAGATTCCTACTACCCCTAAAATAAAGCGTAGAATCTCTGTACAGAGAGTGTAGACGATCTCTCTTCACGCCACGTTAACCAGATAGATGTCTAGTGTCCGTCATTGTCCAGGCCCACCCTTCTACAGCTGTTTGTCAGCAACCGGCGTCACTTTGACCGGCCTTCCTCTGATTAAACGAAAACCCAGACAAAATTAAACCATACACTTCATTAATAAGGTGCGAAATTAATTGGCATGGCGAACAATACATTTTGCTAACTTAATCCGTGTATTGTCCTCGGTAAATCAATTAATAATCTCGGTGATGAATATATTGTTGGGTCGTCTTAACATGTCTTGGGTTTGCAGGATAATCGTCTTGGATGTGTGGAAGCATTTATTTGCAACGCAGACACGGTCCTTGATGATTTATCTGTTCTGCTAATCTCGTAGCTTTTAGTATTAATGTAGTGACCAATAATAGAGATTTATGGTTACTCGTGTATTACGCATTAGTATAATATAGTTAATTACGATAAAATTTGAAATGGAGAGAAAATTTACGTTCAACTTTTCTTGTAACGTGTATAATAGTAAAGTCATGATTTGGGTCTAGTGCTACTATAATAAATATAAGTGTCTAATATTTTTCGTATATAAATTATAATACCGGCTTATATTATTTACGTTGGTAGATATTACACTACATAGCAAATCCAAGCCAAACAAATAACAATATAATTCGGGCTTATTACAAACTTAACCACTTACTTAAACCTAATATTGAATATTTCTGATTGGAAGGCCCTTTGTAAACGAGGCAACACAAATCTCCGATTGTTAACAACTTCAGTCTCCAAGCGTCTACAGCCATACAAAATCATAGAGGCACCTACATAATTATATACTTTCATAATAATGTCCGGAGCGATTTCGGCCATGGCGGCTGGAGTTACTATGACACCAGTCAGCTACGCGGGACATATTATAGTGCACAAGCGTGTGCGCAAACACAGGTGCATTCTCTATTCCTGTACTCTCATAGCCCAATGGGACGGTAATCCGACACGACCGGAGAGAGATCAGGCGCAGGACTCATTTTTTTACGCGCCTTCCGAAACACGGAAGCTGTGATATTTATTTCTAAAACGCACATAGCATTCGAAAAGCCGGTGCGCGCCGTGGGGATCGAACTCGAGACCTTTGACTTGGTAGTCCTACGGTCATACCACTAGGCTAACGCAGCTTGATATACTTACATAGGTATTTTATGTAGGCGAGGTTGAAATCTAAAGTCGCCGCGTATCGGAGCCTTATGCTGCCTTGTGTAAAGAGATTATACTAACTATTAAACATGTTTACCAGTTTACAATATTGTTGTCAAACCGTTAGGTGTAATAATTCGATTTGATTAAACACTTCAATCTGGAGTGACGTCAAGTGTGTTGTTTGATTAACAAGTACTCAATTCAACCGTGGTTTTCATACTGATTACGAATTTTCACGTGAATAATGATATTAATTCAAATTGATAATAGATCCTATTGTTGACTGTTTAGTGGCTCTTAGTTTCAATTAGCTTTAATATAGGTGTGTCAATTATAATTCATTATTAATGTCAGGTAAATTAATTAAATAACTAGGCTTTTTTTGAATGTTTAAGTTCAATTTCCATTTAATAAAGTCATGTTGTTTTCATAGCATGATCTGCAAAAACTATCAGATAAGTATCAAAATATCCAAAAAGAAATTCAGTATACACACTCCAATCGGATTTAAAATACGATCTACTACGAGTATATCATGCAAACTTGGCTCGATTTAAATAACCTTAGGATTCCCAAATAAAAACGTTGCTTACAGATATAAATCAAGATAACCCTCCGGTGATTTTGTTAAATCGTGGATATTTTGCAAAAGCTAAACTTGTGAAGTGTACGTGATGTGAAAATCGAATGGTCAAAGGGTTAACGACTATTGTTTTTTACAAATGCCAACGGTATATCACAGCTCCGTACTATTTGGTCCGTTCCACTTTTTTTACCCCAAACCGAATTTTAGAATAAAAAATTGAACTGGCCAGTTGTAATTGGGATTTTTCGAATAATCCCGGCTATTCAATGACAGTGGTACATTCAAATTGTTTACAGTTTATTTTTTCAGTCAACTTGAGCGGTTAAAATTTTAGAATATTTCACTTTTTTCGGTTTGTTTTTTTATAGGCGTTTTAGATAAAATTCACATACCAGGTTTCAAAGGATGAAATAGTATATTTTCTTATCATGTTTTATTCTAAAGTTATAAAATGAAAAATGACTTATATCCCTATGTTTTACTTTCATATACCTAAAAATCTTTACCTATACATCAATACCTCACAATGCTCTAAGCTCAGCACATTTAGTCTTCATAAAAAATCTCCAACTAAAATCAATTCCAACCAATCGCTTATTTGTAACAAATAAAAACGATGAAGTAGTGATCCAATTAAGTTTTAATGGAAGCTCTATCCTGAGCCTGCCAGTATGAACTGCGGGACCTTTTGTTGCCGCCCTGGAACTTGCCGTTAATTAACTTGCTTGTCTTTCCAATCTTGACCCCCTACCCTTACTTGTGTGGTTGAGTTTTAAATCTAGTATAAAGAAACAGCAAAAACCATTTCTGGGCATGAAGGTGAGATTTTATTATTTTAGACGCATTTTGAATTAATTTTAATTTTGGTGCATGGAAGTTCCAAAACACCTTAATGAAAAGTTTCAAATCGGTTAGTTCCTGACCTGCAACCAATCTGCAGGTTTTAGAACAAGAAACTACTTTTTAACTGCCTTCTCTTATTTTCTTAGTTGCAGGCGTAATTTGTGGTCGGAATTTACCATTGAAATTAGTTTTTCGATTGTTTAAGTAAGTCACCCTTGATAGTCGGTAAAAAAAAATCTTTTTTTAAAACGTCTCCCGCATTAAGAAGTTTAAGAGACATTCAATTAAGACGCACAAACACACTCAGACTCGGAACAAGCATTTAGAAGATTAGAAGGTCGAAGTTCCGAATACATCATCTTTCTGCCCTTAGGTACCTATTTTTACTTGGGAACGGCGCAACACGTTTTTATCTTCCATTCTCCCCTATCAGACGTCACAGTAACATTTACTCCTTTACCTCAATAAAAGTCTAGGTACCGAAACAAAAGCTGAAAACTCCTACCCATAGGTTGCGGGTTACAATTCTTGAGCATAACTAACTTATTTATAAAAACTAAAATACGTAAGCAATCATGTCACATATCAAAAAGTACAGCCAAATCCATTATGTATGTACACCTACTCAATACACAACAGCTGTTTTGATTGATTGTGTCATAAATTTCTTAATATGTGGACCTACAAGTTGGAAGCAGCGATCAGCCGTCTGATATTGATTCGGTATTACCCGATGCCCTTTAAATGTCAATTGGTACCCAAACACGGTTCTGTATACACGCTGACGCTTACACCATCAATCAAATTGATTAAGACTTTTTGAAGAAATATTTAAGACGTTGAATGAAAGTCATGACAGAAATGTTTGGAGAAGACTGAAATTATTATGTCCCATTGCTGAGCAAAAGTGTACTGTTGGTAGCAGTTTATTTTTCGATACAATTTTAATAATGAGGTTCGATGTTGCTCAATTTTGATCTTATCCATTACAATGATATCCACCAGACATCTATCGAATGGCCAGAAAATACGAAATAATTGGTCACAGAAAAGTTCTTAACATTAGGTACCTACTGTTTCTTTCAAAAAGCAAACTATAACAAAAACCAGCTGAACAACAAAACAAAATTAATTAATAACAGCAAAAAACAAATGCCGAACCTCAAAGTTCGGTGACATTAAAAAACCCGACGTTCCGAAGTTCAGCCGGGTGTCGGGTCGTCTGGGTGTCTCTAGAAAAACAATAAAACACAATATGGGTCAAACTCATATAACTCGAAGCCAACTTCATTAATTAAGACTTCACTCCAGTAGGATTAGCCTCTCTCGATCCTCGGAGCACTAATTAAAGTGAGCGGCATTGATTTAGACGTCAATATTGTTTAAGAATTATGGTATAAATTTATCTTTTTCCTTGTGGTTTTTCTTAGGATTTTGTTGCTCATACATTCATGTTTCGTAAAGGATCGTATATCAATAATATGCTGTTCCACCAACGAAGAGATAAAATACAGTCGGAAACTATTCGTATTCCCTGATATTTGATACATTGTCAAGGAAAATATTACATAAATTCACTAGTATCTAATGTTTACAGACTTTTTTCTAATACATACTTTTTTTTTAGACTTTGTGTATTTTTTTTATATTAAATCTAATAACCAGTATTGTTGCAATATATGCAAAGTATACACATACTATGTACTTGATGAATGGTAAACCAAATAAATCTTATTAGTCTAAATCTTAATCCAACCATAAACTAACAAATTCAAATCCACAAACCAAACTAGCACCGCTTTAAACCCAAGAAATATGTAACAACATTCCCTTGAATATTAGGCAATCAATTAACATAATTTTATTAGCCGTATTTACTGCTTTCGACGCAAATAATAGGCTTTATTAAAACTAACTTTGTTTTATTATAGCCATTAAACGTCAGACTATCACGCGATATTAAACGGGTTAGTGAATTAGGTGAAAGTTTGTGAACAGTTTTTGGAAATTCTCCAGATATCGCACGGCTGTTGAATATGTAAGGATGACGTAATTACTTGAGGAGCGTAACGAGATTCAATTGTTTGGAGCTGGAAGTCAGATTAGTTATGAGATCAGGTTCATATTAAATGAATGTTATTAAATAGTTCTTGATTCAAATAATGTCTTTGAAAATTTTTGGGTAGTTCTGTTATGACTGTCGGGTTAGTCCTTTTTGCCAGCAATTTATTTGATTGGCTTATGTTTTAGAATTCACACTGTCAGTTGGAAAATTAAATAAGTTACTAACTGAGCCTTCAATTACTTAATCAGTATTATACGAAAGAAATAATTATAAGCGTAGAAGTATCAGACATAATGCACGAAGATGTACTGGCTATTTTATATTAGTTGGTTTAAATTGTCAGACCACTTACTAACTCCAAATTATTATATACTTCGCAAAATAGTACGACTGCCACTCACTACCCAAATTGCAATTTTAATTTACAAAAAATAATTTTATTGTTTAACCTAATAGAAAAACATATTTTATTGAAGTGTTATGGCTGCCAATAATTTTTCAGTATCATTCACAACAAAATAAAAATATATGAATACAAAGCTATGAATCCTTTTTTATTAAATTCACCTCCTACGGCGGCCTAATATGGTTTAACCTCTTATACACAGGGAAGCTTATTTGCATAATTAAGTATAATCAAATTAGGAAAGAACTTCAAACGTTTTAAAAATATGAGTCGCGTGCAATACTGTCGAGTTGTTTCAACATGTACGTATAGTAACAACACGACACGATAATTGGGGAAAAAACACAGAAAATTGGTGATTTGTTTGATTTTAAATAAATTGTACTTAAAAGACGTTATAGTGGTTTTGGCGTAATATTGGAGAGGCATGTCCAGCAGTGGACTGCGATAGGCTGATGATGATGATGATGATGGTGGTTTGGTTTCGTTAACTTTGATGAACAACCTGCGATACTGCCGCTGTCATGTCAGTTTAAGATTAGAGACTAGTTTAAGTCTGAAAAAAGTTTCGTCATTCTAAAAATGCTCATGGGTAAATACGTTAAATGCTTCCATAATTAGGAAACATTTTTACTCTGTAATGAAACTTAAGATTACTACCTAAAAATAAAACTATTTACCAAAACACGTCCTACAAATTTATTAAATCCAATATGATCGCAATATTTGGCAATAATTTACTAATGAACTGAATATTACATGATATTAATGAAGTCAATTTTAAGGGCTATCGGATAAATAATCGAATGATGAAGGGAACTGAATAATTAGGTTTCCGATGCCCAAGGAGCGTGAAAAACAACCTCATTCGATTGCCAGCTATTGATTTCGTTTTTAGGGTTCCGTACCTAAAGGGTAAAACGAAACCCTATTACTAAGCCTCCGCTGTCTGTCTGTCTCCAGGCTGTACCTCATAAACCGTGAGAGCTAGAAAGCTGAAACTTTCACAAATGATGTATTTCCGTTGCCGCTATAACTAAAATTAATAATATTACTAAAAATTAAAAAAAATGGTAAGTGGGTCTAAATACAATACGTGTTTTTGCGTATTTTTTGCTCAATATTTTAAACGGTAACAGGTAGGCGTTTTAAATTTTCGCTGTGTATAAATGATAGTACGGAACCTTTCGTGCGCGATTCTGACTCGCACTTGGCCGATTTTATGGTAGTGAGGCTTTTCGTGGAATAAATATGTGTGTTAACAGATCCCGGGCATGTTTTAAAAACCATTTCTGATATGGAAAATAATAAAATTCTTCAAATAAAATAAAAGTAAATATCATTTCTAGAAACTGACATCTGTTGATTGGTATTATTTTTGAGAGAGAACCGATTTTTTATTTCTTTAATTATTATTTTTTTAGTAAGTTTTAAATCAAGGTTCAGAACCTGTAATTTAAATATATCTCTCATTATAATTATGAACTTTAGATTACGAGAAGTATCAAGGCGCTTTGCATGGTCTACTATGTCACCATTGTTATATAAAAATACACTAACACATACTCTTACTCTAGTCCTCATCACCATTAAAATCAAGAACCTTAGGCTCGTTTATAACCACTTCATGATTTATATCTACGGCTAGCGTCGAGCCGCATGTGAATACATTATCAGTATGTATAAGCATTAATTCAGGGCATTTAATCCCTCCTTAATTCAATGCAAGCAGAAACCTCGTAAGGAGTGTAGCAGATGTTTTGTACACTTCGCTAAATACACTTTTACTTCTACCAAAAACGTTCAAGCAATTTTGAAACCTATCACTTACATCTTAAAGGTTAAATTCGTATGGCGTTTCGTGTCGAATAATGCTGCGTTGCGTTGTCCTCGGTTTGTGTGTAAATTGCTTTCAGTATGTAGCTATGCGATTAGTGCAGTTCTTAGTATGTAGTGTAATCTTAAGGAACTGAATACTGTTATGAAAATTTAAGTAAGAAAAACTGAGAATAGAATGTTAGTAAAATCTTGGAGTAGTTTAGTTAATTTAGACAGAAGGTCTAGGCTCCTACAATGAGTTAGGTTAGTAAGGTAGGCGTTCTAAGACTAATGTGCTACCGACTGTGCTCATTTATCAACAGCTTAGCATTAAGACAATTGCGTAATAATGAACGCAACTAAGAAAAATATGGTCCTAAAATCTGTTTTGTTTCTCGAATTCGAATTCATTAATAATTATAAAGATTAAACATAAAAAAATATAACATAAAACATGCAAACAACATAAAACATTTATTTTCATACATTACAATGTAGGAGTGAAAAGAATAAAAATTGTTAGTAAAGATTTCATAATAGTCGACTTAACATATCATTCATTAACTGCGTCTAAATAAACTCATTTAGACACATAGGTATTATTAATGCAAAAATACCTTGAAACTAAAACCATGTAACCAAGAACCAACAATCTAACCACATAACCAACGTACAACAAAACAAATTAGGTACAAACAATCAGCCTTTTCCAACAGTAATAAATTACAACCGCATAGAAACACTAGATTCTGCTTAGAATAGAAACAATGAGTTGCTAAGGCACAATAGATGCACATTTGACCAACTTTTAATATCAGTGAAGCGGAATAAAAGCCGTGAAGCACCTCGAGAGAGCTCATTTAGACAAATTATGCATGTGCATTGTGAAAAAAATAGAGCTAGCTATGTTCTTTTTACGTAAGGCTAAGGGTAATCTCAGACTAAGTTTTACTACGCACTGTTTTAGATTTCAGTTTTAGTGTTATTCAGGTAATAAGTACTAATAATTAGAACAGCTGTACGTAACAAACATTTTTAATGATTTCTGAAAATAGATTGAATGTTTTCTATTTATAGTACTTGACCATTAATAAGTACACTGTATCTGTTTATCTGACACGTGTGAAATAATTTGGACGTTAAAATTAAAAAACCCGTTGATTTTATTTTTAGATTTATCACAGTTTGCAAAAATTGTACTTTGAAAATAATAGTAATAGTCAAATCCGGCCCGCTTCAAAATAAAAGGCATCAAAAACACATTCAAACTTTCCCAACAAGCAAAAGTAATTCTTAACGAAGTGTGAACGAACCTTTACACTACGGAACCGCAATTATTGTGCGGTAAAACTGAATGTAGATCCGTATGTAGCACAAACGCGGGTAATGTAGGTGAAACTAGGAATCAGACTTATAACAATGTTGGGAAAACGGAAAATGAATGGATTGAACGAAGAAAATAGATGTTATAAATATTCCTCGACATTCGCAAAACGCCGTCTAGTCTCAAGTTAATCATGCTAAGTAGCTTGTGTTATGAATACTAGACCATCAATAAAAATACTTAAATATTTCCAAATGCGGTTTTTATATAATGTTTCAAGAAAAAAGTTTATAAGTATAATAATTATAATATGAGCATTGCACCCACACGAAGCAAAGGCGGGTTGCTAGTTACCGAATAAAAATTTGCTATACCATTGAAATACAACGGACTACTAAGACTTGCACTATTAGAAGGTTTGCTTAATCAAACTTTTTTACGAACTCTATTTAAGAGCCTTACACACACCTAACCACACTCCAAAACATCTACACCTACATACCTACGTGTATATATGAGTAGGTACCTACATGTTGTCGGGTACTATGTATACAATGTATGCCCTCCTTGAGGTCGCGTGCGTGGATTTATTCTTGTTTGTGAATGCATTTGTTAGGGGATGAAACAATAGGGGTTTGTTTTCTGTGGGAACAATAAAAATATCATGTTCCTTGCTGAGTAAGTAAGAATTAATCTTAGCCATGCCCGTAGTTAATGCGCGATGTATTCATCTTGGTTCGTGCATTTTATACAAAGATTATGTATTTCTTTGTTCGTTTTTAGGTTTGTGTTGTTGTTTTATGAAGTTTAAAGAAGGAATAGATAAGTGCCAGTAAATTAATTAGTTTTTTTTTCTCATAAATCAATGTAGTATATATGTATCTCAACAGTTTTGAAAACCTGTAAGCAATTGCATGTTTCTCCAAAAATCTTTCATGACAATTGATCAATTTCACAGTACAATGAAACATATACACAGGAATTGAACTCATGGAATATTTTTTGTATTACCACACAAGACATATGCACCCGTCAATATCAGTTATATACACAAATATTTTAAAAGACTACAAGAACCTTTACATAAAGCCCATTTTACTGAGATCATCATAGAACTACTCGGCATATTTTCTTTGACACGAAGCGTGTACCATCGCTGTATAAACCGTGAGCCGTCTCGAACGAAAATGTTTGCACTTTGGCGTATTCCCATAGCTCTCCAGCTGGGAACAGGCTAAGGGCCCATCTATGTCATATCGTAAATTTAATTTAACACTTCGGACAGACGCTTACATCATCCATTTGCTTTTGAAACTTGTCCAAGAAAAGCGAACTTGTGGTGTTTTTAACGGGAGTGGTTTCTTTGATACAACTTCAATTGCGTTACGTTCTACGGCTAGTTTGTTGGTAGAAGCAACGAATATGTTACTTTTACTACGTTGTGGAAAGTAAGTACATGTATTGGATTTCTTTGAAAACGTATTGGTATCAAAAGGTTTCGCTATCCTGTGGACAAACGTATAACTTATTTGTGAAATAACATGTTTAAATCACGCAAAGAAAATTGTCGTTCGCATTGAACATTACCAATAAAAAAATATTTAATTACAATTATTCAATAACGAGAACTAAACACATACATAAAGTAATAAAATTTATTGATGTGGAACCGTTAAGTAATTAACAATAAATTGCCAATGAAACAAAACACCTCAATTTCGAAATCAAAATGAGTATGATTACACCTTACATAAAAGAGAGACAATATTAAAAGCCCCTCATCGTCATTTACTCTACAATAATCATTATTATTAATGGCAATACTGTAATAATGATTGATTATTTATATTTAAATTGGAATACGGCCAGTCCCGCACCGTAGGTGTCAGTACAACGCATCGTATTATTGAATACTGTTTAATCAATTCGGTGTGATTATTGGACAGCGCATTGCAAGAGATGGATGGTACGGAATTACTTTGTAATGTAAATTTTATATTTTAAAGATAGTATTTATTAGTATACACCATTAAATTGTGTATAAGTTGGATACAGGTTTTGTTATGTACTAATAATCTATTGTTTGGAACCTGAAGAAAATGATTTTGATCAACGTCATTAGTATTTTTTAATAGATTTGTTAGTTTTTAATAAGAGCTTCCTATTTTCTTTTGAAGTAGTCATCATTCAACTACCCCATGATTTCAATTATTCTATCCCAATTATTATTTGGGGTCGTTGCAGCATGTCTTTTTCTTCCACACACTCCTATCTTACGTCATCTCGCAAGTCACACTCTTTGCAGCCATATCATCTTAACCACAATCCATCCATCGTTGCTTTGGTCGTCCTCTTTTCTTATATCCACAGTAATGTCCAGCACCTTGCTATTTTCCTTTGAAGTATTAAAATAAAATTTTGGCTCTCTTATTAGTGGAACAAATAAAATATAAATTACAGTTCGCAGTATTTGTCTGATACAACTCGTCAGTACCGCCGAAATAATTAAAAACGTACGTGTTTTAATAAAAGACTGTTCGTACCATTTTGCGGATTCCCTAGCGTTTTCACTCTAATTAAAATAACTCCTTTATTTATTATTTTAATTTTTCGCTCATGGAATTTCGTCCATATCAAATATTATTGGTAACTTTTAAATCATGTTTAAGTGATATTAGCAATTAATATGTTTGTATTTTGGTACTGAAATAGGTACTTTATAAGTGAAAAAGAAATTCGTTTCAGCTTTTATAATAGGTACTCAAGAAGTAATTATTAGTCCGCGTTTCGTAATTCATTGCTTCAAGTGTATCGAAGACTTGCAACGCCTTTTATACGAAAATCCTAAAAGCACTGTTATCCGGTATTGACACAATAGATTAGTATTTTTGTCACAATTTAAGTAGCTAAAGACATAATTGTTGGTGATAAAAAGAAAACATATCACCTACCAAATCTACAAGTATATTACTATACTTAACTATATAAGTTTAATATTAACAATACTCCAAAGAGTTAACAACAATACATAGTTAAAACAACTAAATAAGCTCAAATAACACTATCAATCTTCTACTAAAACCTTTTACGATGATATGTCGGAGCGCCAAGCATAACGCATGTTGCGACTTCAAAATTGGACAAATTGTGTAGCTGATTGAGCGATGGGGACGCGACAAGGGAAGTGCATTAGTCATTGTTTGCCTAACGCAGATGAACGATCCTGGTAGGATGCAGGTATGGTAGAGTCGTGTAGAGTTTCATAATAATAAGGCGTAATTATGATTTAAAGTCGACGAGTGTGTATGGGATTGTGTTTTGTATGACAGACGTGTTGTATGTTACTATATTATTATGTAGAGTTGGTATATGTGAATTTGGATATGAAGTACGGGCAAAAAAAAATCAAGAAAAAGATTAGCTGCCGTTTTGACCGATAATAACTAACTACTGACAGTTAGTACGAAAAAAATTGTAAATATAACGACAACTTTAAGGGGACTATTTCGTGCGCGAAAGACAATCCTAAATGCACGATACTAGACTGTGTGTGTGCAGTTGAAAAAAAACGAGGCAATTTAGATAAATTTATATTCCCGAGGCTGATAGAGACACTTGAAATTGCTTTAAATGCTGTTGGTCTTCCAATAAATAAATGAATAAACATACGTTAAAAGTCAAAACATATCCTCATTATATCTACCTCTTTTGGAAAAAACATTTCATTAGCCTAAATAAAAATCTCACCACAACCAGCTAAGCATTACGTATCATTATGTATAGCACAACAAAACTTGTAGCAAAGCAAAGTCGCTGCTGAGTCGATACTGTGCTTAGTTAGCACAACAGAAATCCTTGGAAGCCCGTCCGATATCGACGGACCGTTCACATGTTGCTGTGATGGAAACTTTTGTGTTGTGGCAGATTTTTGATACTTTAAGATTAAGTTACTGCTATTGATCTAGATTTTATTAAGTTATTCTCGTAGGTGCATACAAGCAAAAATATGACTCTTATTTAAATATATTCTTCGTACAATAAAAAAAGTTATTAAAAGTTTTTGTTGTGTATTTTTTTCAATATAAAATATATTCATCGTGCGCGTTGAGTTCATCAGTAAAATCAATATATTAATTAAATTGATTTAGTTAATAAATTTATACGGCTCTGTGATAGACTGACATACGTTATACAGTCATACAATTTATGAAGCGAAGTATTATGTTTATCGATATTCTGTTAACTTTGTCGAGTATTTTTAATACATCTCGTGAGAGTAAAGCTGTCATCTTGACATCGCAGATCATTACATACGTATCACGTGTCAAACGCACGTCGTGTAGCTATGAACTTGTCAATATGTGTATATCATTCAACTGATAGATATAAGTACATTTTCAGATTGTTTTCTTAGACTTAGTTGAGCATGAAAAAAAAATATAATAAAAACATTTTTAAGTTCAGGAGGAGTTCATATTGAGTGGCAGTTTTATCTTGAGTATCCTTAGAAGTTTCTTGTTTAGCTTTTAATCTAGCTTCAATGTCGTCTACTGAGATATGTGCATCTGATGAACCTGGCTAAGGTTCTGTGATCGCCTGTTGTTCTGCATTTTCTTTCTAAGACATGTCTTCTATTTCAACGTCCACATTGTAACATCTTTAAGTATATTGAATATTACCTAACCTATTTAATTTCTCAATATCTTTACAATTGAAAACCTCCATGACTGCCAAGACGCAATCAAATGATTGTATCTAAATTGTCATTAACAAACCTCTCTCGAAAGCGGAACTACTATTAATACTTTTGATGAAGGACTTTTCAGAAATTCATTGTTTAAAGTTTTGACGAAAGAGCTCATAGAATTTGGAACTGTGCCAAGTAAAGATTAGATACTTCTGACACTCCGACTCAATTTCAACTTATGAATGGCTAATGGAGTTCACAGCTATTCATTGTGATAAAATCAACCAAGCAAAGTTTCCCTCCCACTTTTATTCTTTTAAATTGTCCACAAAAAGGAACATTTCTCAAAAAAGCCATTTCTTCTTTTTATTGTTTCTTTCTTCCTGTTTCTATAGAAATTGAACTCTCTATAATTTTAAAGACTGTAAACCGTGTGAAATCATAAAGATGATTTCTGGGAACAACAATCGCTTTATTAACAACTGCTCTTCAATAGGAAAACAAGCGGAAATATTTTTCCAATTTTATTCCAGTACGAGAGCACTCTCATTATATTTACATTTTTGGTACACAATGGCAAAATAAATAAAAGGTCGCTTTATTTATCGGATAAATATTTTTATTGAATAAATCATAAAGTGGGTTAACGAATGGTCGTTAGGAATTTAGGGAAACGTCAATACGTTGAACATATAAATGAAGGCAATTGTACGCACGGCCGCTTGGAAAAATACAAACGACGCGTTTAGCTGACGGATCGGCCGCGGTCTGAGAATACACGGGATGATATTGGAGACAGTCCGTAAAAGTTGAAGTCAAAACGTCGGTAAATTTCCTCGTAGATCATAACTGTAATTAAATTTATTCAATCTCTATTTTTTTATTTGGCGTTCATTACATGAGACCAGTTCCCCATGATAAATGAAAGAATTATTGAATTATACTTATAAAATATATTGAATTACACCTTTACCAAAATATTTTGTGCTATTGAATTAAATAATATTTACTAAAGACAAAAATAACTAAGTACAAAACAATAAAAAAAATAGAATTAGTCATACCTCATCCGACCGGCGACATATAAATTATATTCGTGTGTGTTTTCAAGCTAAATATACGCGTTTGTATCAGAAAATACAAATTGCAATAAACTAATTTGTAACATTCGTGCTAATGAAACCCATTCATAAATCTGTTTAGGATTGACGAGCCAACATTTGTTTTTTATTGGCAAGTCTTTTCTGAGATTGGATTTTAATTAGCCAACGCTTCGGGATTTTTTGTGATTATTTTAGATTACGGGATCCCTGGTCTCAGAAACTTGAAAAAATGGAAATAATAATCGTTATCGTATTTTAATAGCATAAATAGTAAAAACTTTAATGGAATGAAAAAAAAATCTGCTTTTATTAGATTTGATAATTGAGTAAGTTAACTAGAACATTTTAACTCTGGTTCAATTGTGACCAATTCATATTTCAATGTATTTTTCAAAACGAACAGCTTTTTACAAAAAAAATTGTAACCCTTGACTTGAACTATGATACCATACAGGCAAACCTTGTGCTGCATATTTGCATTCTATTTACCCACAGTGGGGGCTCAGTAAATACCCTAAAACTCGGCTTGTTACGACTGTGCGTGACTTCCAATGACAGTAAGTCAATTAGCTTTTGGTACCCAAGGTTGAAACTGACCGCTTGTACTTTTAACGGCATGTAACGCAATGCTTCGAAAGAGAGAAGAAATGTACAGAAGTCGTTTTACATACATACTTGTATTCTGCGCATCTCTCCTCTTGCTCTAACTCTTGCCAAGTTCGGGCCGGCAATAATAACCTAGTACTTTCATCACAAGAACAAAAGATCACAGCGGTGTCTTACTTAGGCATAGTGCATGAAAGAAGTAAGTAATTTGTTTGAAAATAGTTTAAACAAGTTCTCGTAGATTTTGACACATGGCCTTTCGTAATTTTATACATTTTATCAACAAAACTACTACCACTCAATCACACAGAACAAATTATCACACCTCAACTGTCCAGTGAGCCTTAAATTTTGTCTTATCAGTTATCTACAAACTTTAGTCACCTCACGTCCGAAAACAATGAAAATTTTCGTCTGCGGTTCTTTGGGACCCGACAAAGGTTCAATCTAATGGTCACGTTTACCTTCAAGTCGAGTCACCAAGTTTTCCATCCAATACTTTTACTGTAAACTCTTGAAGCAGGTTAGTGGCATTGTGAAAGAGAGACGATGCTCTACATTGCACGTAGCGTCCTCTTGCTTCAACGACTAGCAATTGTTCTGCTTAAAAGTTTAAGTACAGATTTGGAAGACATTTTAAGGCCTAACAGGAACTGTTTTGGTAACCAAAAATTTATAAAATTTGTTAGAATGTTTAAATTAATATTTAAGAAACTTAGAACGTGTGGGCGTCAATTTGATAAATTGGCTTAAGGGGTTATTAGGAGGAAGAACTCTGTATTAAATTAAATTATTCTTTTGCCCAGATACCGTAATTTGTTATCCAAAACCTTTCCCGGATTGATAAATTGTTTTCTTCATGCTCTCCTACTAGTTGCAATAACTGACATAACAAGTACTGCATACAAAATATGCCTTTATTATATTAAATACTTCTTCAAGAATGAAGAATAAGAAAATGTTCTTTGTCATGTTAACAGTAAGTTATGCTAAACCATTTACAGATCAGGAGTCCCTACAGCGAACACTTTCTTGTTCAAAGCAAAGCAATTTTACTCGTTGCTTTAAAAATCTTAAGTTTCGTTTGTGACAAAGGATTGCTCTATTCCGCCGAAGACTGACGCATACTGGTCACGTCTCCAGACTACGAGCGACGTCTGTTTAAAACTTAGTATAAATCTGATAAGAGTTGCTGTCACTGATAATAATGTTCGAGAGAAAGAAGTCGAAAGATTTTTCCAATAAATGAAGTAAGTTAGTACATAAAAAGATTATGGTATGAAAATATGACTAAAACCTTGGCATTGTGGTGTTTTTGGATAAAATTTTTGGTATAACTTTTGTTTTGTTATTTATACATAAGCTGTTAAGCAGTTGTGCAATAATTGTCTCTTTGCGTGTTAAAATATAATAGGTGTAAAAAGTAGTAAACTTAGTCTTATTGTTTGCCAAAAATGAAAGCTAATTTTGAATGTCAGATTTTTTTAATTTAAACAATTTTTTATTATAGTTTCAGATAGAATATTTTTAAATGCTTATTTTTTGTACCATACAATTCCTACCATTAGAAAAACTCTTTCACAGTGAGTCAATCGTCACAAAAAATCCGTATTTTCTGTTGTCATAGAATTGCACTGTGATCTCATCGACGATCGCAAGTACACAAGTCACGTTTCGTAGCACTGGCGCTACGACGCTACAATGTCTACGACGCCGAATTTGTAGCAGTGGCCGATAACGCTTTACTTAGATGCTTTTATTATGGAAAGTACAGTTGTTATTGGTGTTGGGGCTTTTTGTAGCGTTCAGGATCCTTCACTACTTACTGTTCTGTGTTTTTATTCGTAATCGATCGTTATGTAATCGGAAGAAACGGTTATTCGCCACCAATAACATTTTGTAATAATCAGTTTGCATAATTTGATTTGGCTGATATTTGTATGTAATATTTGGATTAAGTAAATCATATATTTTATTTAAGATTTCATATATCGTATGACATGATTTTTTTACAGAATATAACTTTTATTTCTTTCTTTGTGACAAATAATTAGACAGAAGCGGGGTTATAATATTATATACATATTATTATATCTCAGTTATATAATAATTAAACTCTTTTATGCTAATCATCAAAAACGCATTATTAGGTGAGAAAATTGGTAGACCAGGTGTTATGGCCATGGCACAAAAAACTGAAACACAAATCATATCAACAAGAGCACACCTAAGGCAATCCAAACTAAATAGCAATCCTAAGTCTATTTAGCTCAAAAATATTTTGCAACGAGGCACGTGAAAATGGTTCGCCGCACTTTGTATTGCGGTAATCCTCGTGGCGAGCAATACGAGCATACGGCACACTGTGACGTCACTTCACGGAGTATTCACACTGAGTGGATTGAGGACCGTATCGGTCAAAAGGGGTTTTCGCAGTTCCCCTAGTATCCGATCTACGGAGCTATTTAACGATTCTTGATGTTTCTTTTAGGTTTTTGTAGAGTTTGAATGGAGCTTTTGATGGAATGGAAATTTTGGTGGATGTTGTTTTGACACTTAATGTTTTAATGCAGTGAGTCCCTGTTATTCATGGGTTAATGAAATGCAAGAAAAAATTATAAATGAAATGGAAGTTTTGCGTAAAAAAAAAATATATCTAAACATTTTAGAAAAAACCAGAATGCTATTAAATCAAGAAGCTGTATTAACGTTTACATTACAAAACAGTACTGTACCAATACTTATTTAATAACAATTAAGGTGTTTCATTATATTTTTAGATATCAAATCTATTAATTAGTCTTAAAGATTTCTTGACAACTGTATCACGACAACATATCCAATTCTCAGGTAGAATTCATCAAATCAGCCACAAAAAATGTACCTTCGTTATTTACTATAATGTTACATAATATCATGTTGTGTGTTGTATACATCGAATCTAACCAATATACCTACATCAATCCGTAACATAAACACACAGCAAGCAATAAACTACGTACGGAGTACATACCCTGGTATCGTAGAATCAAAGCCTTGATAATGCACACAAGTATTTTACGTTGTCAAGTTAAGTCCCTTTAACTTATGAGTTGTCTCCCTTATGGCGCACCTGGGTTTTAGGTTATGTTCCCGTTATATGAATAATATAATCAACTTTCAGAGCGACACTGTGTTATGTGGGTTTTTACTTCGTGATATGATTTATTATAGTTTTTTGTTGGATTTATGTATGTATTGAAATGGAATGAGAGAGCTGAAAAAAGTTTACAAGTAAAAAGCCACGGACTCTATCACAGATTCAGACATATCACATGTTGACTGGCTTTTTTGGTCTAGTGGTTAGTGGCCTGACTGCTATACCAGAGGTTGTGGGTTCGATTCCCACTAAAGATTAAAATATTTGTGGTGATGAGCACGATCATTTGTTTTGTACCTGGGTGTAATTTATCCATAATAATAGGTCGGGGAAAAAGTCCTTTCGCATTGTAATATGTATGAACTTGTAATAAAATCTTTCTCTCTCTAATAAAATTAGAATTTGGAATTATGTTCTTTAAAATTTTAACTTTCAATTATACGAAAACGAGCCAGATACAAATACTATATACCCAAAAATATTTTATTAAAAGTTCATACATACTACATACATAATGTGAAAAAAAAAAATTCCCGACCTAATATGTATGCATTTAGAAGTATATTAGTATGTTTATCAGTTGTCTAGTACTTATAATAGTAATACAAGCTCTGCTTAGTTTGAGACTAGATGACGTTGTGTGATCAGTGGTGCGTTTATAAACTCGTTTAATTGAGTGAATAGAGAGTATTGTTACTGTTTACAAAAGCAAAATGTAACCCTATTTGGCGTATAGCGGCGGCTTGTTTTTACACTTGCAGGTGGTGGTTAAACCTCTTGAGGTCTGTTTAAGGTAAAACCTTTTTGTTAAAGTCAGTTCCCACCAAGTTTGACATCAACATTAGGATTGAAATAGGTACAAATATTTTCTCTTTCTGCCAACATTTTACTATTTCTAAACAAACAATTTATCTTCATCTATTGAAGTAACGCGCATTAGTACTCCGTGAATCAACTTTTCGAAAGAATATGTGTTTTATGCACGACATAAATTTTCATAATCCTTTCCATTTCACATTTCTGGGGTCAACGTCCAGTCTACTCAGATGTAGCGTATTTTATCTTGTTAAGATCATTTACTTTACTAATGTAGTAAGGATACGTTTTTTTACATAAAATAAAATGAATTAATCATTTATTGTAGAGTAAAATATTTTTTGAGATACCGTCTAGTTTAGGCTCCGATTTTTGCGCATATTTTGATGATAAAAAAGTAGAGTTTTTTACGGTATGGCAGTTTCATAAATATTATTTAAGTAGTTTAGCCTTGAAAGAATGGCTGACATATTGTCGATTTATCGATATGGAAAATTGCACAACTTTTCATTTAAGTCTCACATACAAAATCAACTCCAAAATGCCCTAGATTTATCAAAGTATTTCTAATCCAGTCTCAAAACTTATACAATGTACGCTGACCTAAAATTCAATAGAAACTGTTCAAAATCACGTACGTACTACATCTTCTGGCGAAGTTTGTAAGACATCTTGTTGGCGGTCACCCCTACTGTTACCAAGGGGCCTATAATTCAGTTACGGTTCACAAGGGAGCTATGCAGGACCTCAGCGTGAGAACTTTACAAGGAGCAATTAAAGTGTTACGTTTTATAAAGGTTTAGAGTGTGCTGTGTTGTGTGGTATGCCTTGGAGACTGTCCTCTACGTTATATAAAACTAGCTGATTCGGCGCGCTGTTTTGTGTGTGTTTTCTTGCTGCCTTTTTGCATTTTCTTTTTATCTTCTCACGCCAAATAATACAACAATAATACAACAAATACTCAAATGGGTTTATTTATACCTAGGACTGTCTTTTTTATCAAATTAGAAAATGGATCATTGTTTTTCTATACTACAGGAAAAAAAAACTTATGATAAATAAGTATTGTTACTTACCTCTTATCACGTCGTTTAAAACCACTTTAAAAGTGTCCAGAGTTTGTCTAGACACAAAAATGTTCGATTTAAAAACCTACTAAAGTAAAAGGAAGATTCTATGTTTTATTTAATATCATATCACTAGTAGAAAATTATATATGTGATACAGTAGGTACATATATTATATTAATCCCATTTTTATAAGTTTTTCTATCTTTTTATATGTTTGTAGAAAATAAATCCACTACAAATGTATACACAGATTAAGCAAGAACTCTTGACTTTTGACTGTATTTAGAAGTGAAAAGTAAATACAAGTCTTGAAGTTGGACTGCAACTTCGCTGGCCTCATTAGCCCGCAACTGCGGAGCGCGAAGATTTGATTATTATCATTAGTTCGATTCCCGAGCTGAGGAAATTGTTATTGGGTTTTTCATAAGGAAGCTAGTTCGGAGCTTTGCAAACTATTGCCAAATTGGTGCTGAAACTATTTAAATGGCTAGAAACTTGAATTGAACTTCCGAAGACATTTTTACTTATTTTCTTTTCAGACTTTAAATGGAAGATTACATTGTATGTACATGTATGTCATTTTATGATTTACAGATGTAGTAGGTATATTATTATCATTATAGCTGAATCACCTACTGTTGGCAATATGCCTGTCATTCTCTTCTGTCTCATGCCCATCGCCTCCATCCTGCTCCTGCTATTAAATTTTTATGGTAAATATATGTACGAGTATAATTAACTGCCTCTATGTAATACATATACTAGCTGTATCATCATCATCATCGTCAGCCCGTTGCAGTCCACTGCTGGACATAGGCCTCTCCCAAGCTACGCCACAGAGCCCGGTTTGCTGCTTTATGCATCCAGTCGCTGTAATAGCTACTGTTATATTACATGCCAATTATTGTAAATTATCTGTTTGAGACGTATTAATCAAGGATTCATTCAAGTACTATCCAGTCTAGACAGTAACAACTACAACGTATAATTGACTAATTTTCTATATTATTATAACTTTAGGCTTATCCAACAGAAAATAAAGACGCTACGCTACGATATTCGTGTCATATTTTGTTTTTGCGAGTACGATCTGACCTAGTTCGACGTTGACAGATCGATAGTGTCAGTACGCTACTAAATATCAATAATACACTGGCTGGACTAATAAAGTATTTATTTTTAACGAAAACTGCTTTTGTAAGTTGATATTATTCGTATGACTTCTTGAAAGTCAATTTTAAATGAAAAAGAAAATTTATTTAGTATTCAATTATTTTAATTATTAGAAGCCTTTATTAGTCCTCATACTTTGTAAAATTCTGTGTTCAGAGAGTTTTTTAGAGAAAAATTAAGAAACTAATTAAATGTACCTGGTATAATTCCGCTAAAACGAATGTTTGTTAATGCAACCAATAAGAATTTATGTTTTGTTTAAAAAAAAAAAAATCCTCAATATTTCCAGAACGCCATTTAGTCTCAAATATCCATGCGAAAGTAACTAGTATATTTTAATCAGTCCATGTATGCTTCTATCAATTATGAAAAGAAATAATAAAAATAGCAAATATCAGCGACCAAAATAGAACTAAACCTTGCTTCAAATGTAGGATCTGGGATGTTACTTGTTTTAACCGAATGTAGGATCGGGGTCAACGACCCGGCGTACAAAGTTGTTCGAAAACTTTTCTATCTGTTGAAACATTTTCTCACTGGTACATGTTGTTAAGTTACTTTAAGCATTTATCTATGTTATGTAGGTTTAGCCTTTATTTTACTGTAAAGTAAAACAAAAAAAAATATACTTAAAGAAATTATTCTTGGTAAGACAATTTCACTGAAGTCTCATAGGTGAAAACTGCGGTAATTACCTACCTACCAAAACCATATTAAAAAAAAATGATAATTTTATTTTAGTTTAAGCTACGATTTATACTTAACTCTACCTCTAAACTTTGATAAGGTTAACCTTTATTATGATTGAACTACATTAACTTAGCACTAAAAAGCACTAAAAAGATACAAGCTATAATTTAGGTAAAGAATAAAAAATACCTCAGGCGCAAAGCGAAAACATAAAAGTATATTTCTTCGTCATTTCAATGGGACCACGAACAAAAGCAAGTTCAGCAAATCAGACCGACAAAGGTGCAGTCTTAATTTTTTAAATCAACGAACAATGTCTTCACCAAACTCTGAAAGCAAGACTTTTGGACTGTGGGATAGAGACAATACTATAGAATGTAGGGCACCATCTCGCTTGCACAACACCAACAGTTTTAATGAAAGAGATCATTGTAAAGTTTAAGGCGAAGCACGTAGTGCCACCGCACTGCACTTTTTGCTCAGCAACTCAAGTGAAATTATATCACCAAGTCTTTTCGACGAGAATGCAGTGTTTACATTTGAGCAGATGTTACGAATTATGCTCTGTAATTACAGGGCTCTTGATTGCAGTCGAGTTAATTGTGAGCTCAGCTTTACCTTGCATTTTGTAAAGTCTGTGGAGGCATGTGTGTGTTGCTTGTACATTTTTTATGTACGTGTGCGTTACCTTTTTGGTGTAAAAATGTGTTGCACAATTAAAATATTTTATATCAGCTTTTTATTCTTCCACAATATAGCGTTTACTATTTACATACCAGATTTTAATTACCTTTATTAAATTTGTTCTTTCGTTGCACTTCACACAAGTAAAGCTGGTAAAAATAACCAAACACATTCACATTCATTTCTATTGGATATCACTTTTCCAGAAACTCACTCACAAAAATTAAAACAGTTTATACCTACTTGATCAAAAAAAACTTACAGAAAGTTCACTAAGTTCAACTTAATATAACCCTCTATGTGAACTCGATACGCATAAAATTGCATTAATAAATTAAATGAGCGGAAAACTTTCACAGCGACTCACATTCAAGATGGCGACTGTACCTTGCGTCATTATGCCAGGCACAGGCACTATTGTATTCTGCCTCTTCAATTAAATTTTATTGTTCGTTCATAAGCTACTAAATACTTAACTGTTTAACTATTTCTAAATCGCGAGTCAGTCATTGGCTTTGAAAGAGTACACTTGATATGATTAACATTTTCCACTCGTTTATCGATAATCTTCACTCACAGTATACGATTGTTGTAATTCTCTGTGGGTTGATCTATCTCAGTTATCTTAACATTGCATCATTTTGTCGGAGGATATTCCATGTTACTCATATTTTTCCATCCAGACAAGCTATCTACAAGTCTGAGTACTTATAAAACAAAGACTCGATTTCGGATACATAACCTCCTTGCTTAAATCCTTTGCAGATTTTAAATTAAAACTTCTTTTGAAGCTGCAAAAAATATAAAAGCATAACGTTCCGAAAACGGTATTCATTGAGTTTTAAGGAAAACCTTTTCCATGCCTAAATGTACAATGTTTTTAAAAAAGATCTAGGCTCTCCGTTTCGTTTTTGCTATCATTTGCAGAACCCATACAAAAAATACACAAAAGAGGATATGCTGTCCCGGAACCCTTGCAGTCGTTGCGATAATAGATTTTTTATTTTGTAGCGTCAACACTTCGTTTGATTTCGAATTTGGTATGATAACGTTCAAGAGTTCTGATATGATAGGAGTATGATAACATTGTGTTAAGTATATGACAAAAACAAAACAATTTTGTTTGACGAAACAATTAATTTTACAATTTTATGAGACGTTTCAAAACACTAACATTTTGTTATATTTTTAGGTAAAATTACAATCAGCCCCTAAATTGTCTTTAGGTCGTGAAGATGAAGTTCTCTTATAATATCCTTTAAATGCGTCACACAAGTAGCACATATTATAACGATTTCTATCGCACTATTCCTATTTTGAAATAAATTATTCTACAGTTTCAACAAAGTAATCTAGGTCTCATAATTTACTCGAACATAATATTTGTATAGGAATAATTCAAGTCTTAAATAATAAACTATTATTTATATTTCTACCACGATTATTTTTAAATCATGGGTATGTAACATTCATAATAATAAATCAAGCATTAAATATAGCAGTCATAAAATGTAACGCAGAAGCGTAGGTATATTTGGCCTGTTCCAAATTTAAAATTGTATTTTTTTATTTGCATAAAGCAGTGTCGCCAGTGTTTGTAATAAACAAAGATTAATTTAAAAATAGAAATAAATGTTTGACCAACTTGATTTATAATAAAAAAAAATATATTCGTAAATGGAACGCCATTGAAAGATTACGAGAGTTTCAAATCTTTTTTTTCAATTATTCATTTTTTTTTTATTTTGATTAAAAAGTGTTTTAATTAAGTCGACTTATGGGAGCGTATAACATTGAACGATAAGACATTTCATATATTTTTTATTGTGACTGAAAATGAATCACGGGTACTAAATAATAATTAGGTACGCTAAGTTAAAGGGAATTAAATTATCTTTGTAGTTCAAGGCCTGAATTAATTCTATTGTTCACCAGCTCAAAAAAAAATCCCATTAGACCACTCAAGTCAACTTTTTGTGGACTAAACAAAAATGTCTTAAGACACACACCACCGACATCGTTACAGCCGTTCCCATTTCTATTTATGTGATCCACAAACGCTTATTTTTATGTATGTTTTAAAAGATTTGATCACCAAACTGTTTCATTAAATTATCCGTACAAATTCTAATATATCTATATAACAATACATTCATGCATATGACAGAGTGAGTAAATTAGTTTGTCAGAAGCACTGGCCCGACAATCCTTTGTATCATCAACAAAACAAAGTTATTTATATAAAAGTTGGTACATGCTATCTCGGGGCTGTTTTAAAAGTTACTGCTTTACATTTATTTGACCTATTTCGTTCTCGGTTTGTAGTACGAATTTGATTTTTAGTTAGTATTGTTAGTTGACGTAAACGGATTAAGAAAATTATGTTTTAAACGGGTATAATTGATTGTGATTTTAAATGAAAAGAAATTAAGGTATTAAAGAATAATTATTCTATCAGAGGTCATAAAGAGAATCTGTTCTAATAAGTAGAAAAAAGTAATTTGGCTATGTATTTTTTCATCAAGTTCCTTTTTAGGAATTAACTAAATACTCCACCACACATCAAATTTAAGAATATAATTAGTTTTAAACTTAATACTTACAAAAGATTTGAAACTTATAAAATAACAACGATACTTTTATTTACTAGTATTGTAATTCTGACAAACAGATAAATAATATGACAGTAATTATTCTTTAAACATACACACAAAGTTTGTATATTAATATTTTTCATCATTAATTGTTTTCCTTTTCATCTATTATATAGGAATAATTCTCGAAGAAATTACGTACGTCACCATTCGATTTACAATTAATAAAAATTGTAAAATTAAAGAGTATATTTACTGCACTTTGCATTGGAAATTCATCAAGCAGCTTGTAATACGTTAATCCACTGTCAAAATAATATCAATATTTATAAAAAAATAATATTTAATAATCATTTCGGTGAAAGATTTAACATATTTTTTTAATTAAAATCGTTCGCCATATTTGTTTAAACTTTATTTAACTCAAATTAAATTTTACAAATTACCAAAGAGATATAATAATAATTAATTAACAGTATAATATTGTTACCAAGTAAGTAGCCAGCATTAAAAATCAACAAAATTGCTTTATTCAGTTCCACTTTCACACAGACTTCAATTCATGATTTTAAATAAATTCTAAAAGCAAGATATTTGATGCGCATTTATAGAATCACAACTTGCTACAATTATCACACATATAATTAGCCTTTCAGTTATCATTACGCAACCTAAAAACCCAACTTTTAAAATAAATATCCAAACCAAAAACTGCATTTACTTAAATAGAACCACCAAATGTCACTTTAATTTTAATTCGCAAGCCACTGCAGTCCCCTGACATTTGATCTAATTCCCAAAGGAATCTCTAAAACACGCTTTTTCCATTATCCTATACTTAGTACCATCTATTGTACTAATTCCACAATAGTACTCTACGAACAAAATAAATAACAATTTTAAATTTAAACCGGACAGTCATAAATTTTCCTTTTAAAGAACAACAAACTGAGGAAGTTTTCAACAGTAAAACTAAAAGTAATTTCAGGTGAAATTCTAAACCAGAATAGCGGGGCCGGGAATTTCTAGACCGGTCTTGGAACTATTGGAATGAATAAAGCGGTGGTACATTAATCATTATCACGGTTTGATAAGTACTGTGTTTAGCTCTAGTTTGAAGTAAATGTTTAGTAGGCAACGGCTTTCAGGAAACTAACAATGATGTAGGTATAATTTGAAATATGTTATAGGGTCGGGTGTCTCACAGTGAACCAGGCAGCTACATTGAACCACCGCCGAATCTCGAAAACGCCATGTTGCTAAACCGCGCTAATATGAGTGAAAGAGAGGTATTTACGATCCCTTACTGCCCACTAATTTGCGTGGCGATCGCGTGCCAATTGGTTGTGTGAGGAGCATTTGAAAGCAAATTGACTCAAAAAGTAAATATTTTTTTCCAATTTCATTCTTTTTTAGCTTTTTTCATTTAAATAATATCAATTTATTTATATGTACACTGTATTCTACGGTTATTTAGCAATTAAAAGCGCTACAATTCGAGTTTTTAAGTGATTGGTATGCCGGTAAATTTTTAAGATTAGTTATCAAAACCTGCTGTGTCTCACAGTGAACCACCTGGGGGTGTTACACATTGAACCATGGTTTATTGTGTACATCCAAGTCGTTAAATGAGTTTTTTGTCTACAATTGTTTTAATTTGTTATAAAATGGTGCATTCGACTGCCAACATGCTTGAGGCCAAGCCTAAGTGTTAAGCTGCACAGATCAGGTGCCATGAAACTCCGGATGCCTTTGGGACCCCGATTTGGCTAATTATCCAATTAAAGGATCATAAGGTTTTAAGCGATTTTAATAAATATAAGACTGATTTTTATTATTACAAAGTATTTGCCTTAGAAATTGATCTGTAAGACATAGTTAATAAGGTGGCTCAATGTGGACCACACCCTGGTTAAATGTGTACCACCGGTAGTACACATTGAACCAAAAATATTTTTTCAGAAAAACCTGTTTTACGCCGAAACAAAAAAGAATATGAGAAATTAATGTTTCACAAAATTGAAGCTAAATAAATATGCTAACTATACACAAAAAATTGAAAGCATTGATTGAAAATCCAGCCCAATATGGGACTTTGAAATTTACCTGGTTCAAAGTGAGACAACTTACCATACTTTAAAAAGTTACTATCGTGTAGCTATCTAATGAAATGATTAATAATAGCAAAATGTTAAAATTTGCAACTTAAAAATAAAATATTTGTATATTATTATTTTTTCAACTAAATGCTGTAAACATTGTACATACAATACTTTAAGACCTACATTTGTACCGACAACACTAATGGTAAATAAATGATGTGACTGTTTTTTTTGTGTTTTTTTGGAATTATTAAAAGAAGAGCAATAAAAAGTATCAAAAGTAGTGCATGCGTTATTTTTTTGGTGTTTGAACTTCCCATACTACAAATTATAGATCTATAATGTGTAGTGCTTTATCTGTATTCATTGGTAAACCGATGTAGCCGTGACAGCCTCACATAAAGAATATTTAACATTTTAGTTACAAACCGTATTTAGAATTAGTACATTTAAAACAAAGTAGCCAGATGTTGACTGCAATCGCCAGACTATTAACTGCCAGTACTACATTATAAGTGTTAACACCATAAATCAGGGACACCCATTTGGCTACATAAACGACTTTGCAATGCGTTCAGGATTTCTACGTTAACAAATTAAGGCGTATGTTCCGAGAGTACTCTGTCGGAAATTTTCATTGTTGTATTCATTACGCGACAATTTTAAATTGCTCTAGCGTTGGCGTTTAGTTTGCGCTCAATTGAAAGGCCTGGCTTTGAGCTTGCTTTGTTATATTCACGGTTATAATTGCCGAACTGAAGTTAAATAGACTGAAAATATTATTTCGTTGATTTTTGATATAGCGTTGAATGAAACAAGAATTTATTGAAGATAGACAACGTTTTTACAGCAATAACCAAAACAATCACACGCTAAACCTCAAATAAATAGAATCTCAATTCATAAACCTCAATATAGGAAAAACAATACAGTATCCAAGCTCTTTTCACAGAAATGGCATTTCGCTAGCGCTATTCGGATTCGAAAAAGCCGAAATCCCTTCACGATTGACACGAAAAAAGAATGCCCTAGGTAAATCGACCTAAACGAGGTTACAAAGGTTCAACCATCCTCGTTTCGCAAAAATTTGATTTGTAAATAAAGCCCCTTGGAAAGGACAAGGACTCGTACATCTAATTCTGAAATCAGTTGATTTGATTGTAGGACTCCAGCGGCCATTTGAGATCCTAACTGTTAGAAACTTTGAGCGGCGTCTTTTTGTGTTAGGACTATTTGCGACACAATAACGATATTTTAGTCGGTACCTATATTGAATTTAGGTGTTTGTGGTAGGTACTTAAGTTATAGTAGTATGGACATGTGATGAAAAAAAATGAGAGTCTTGTGACTAAGAGAGTGATGAGTATGAATGTTGATGGCTGGAGAGGAAGAGGAAGGCCAAAGAAAAAATGGATGGATTGTATAAGGAACGATATAAATGAAAAAGGAGTAAACGATAGTGTGACGTCTGATAGGGGAGAATGAAAGAAAAAAAGGTGTGCACCGACCCTAAGTGAAACGGGATAAGGGCAGGAAGATCGTGATGGTGATGATGTGGTAGATACTTAAGTGTATTTTGGTATCTACGCATTTTTTTTTAATTATCAAAATTTACTATAATTTTAAAACAAATATGCTGAATAGTACAGTAACGTAATGAAAAACTTGACCAGTCTTCTAAAAGGACGGACATTGTAGAGCTCAGAACTTCCACTATATATTCACTTAAGGAAGCTTTCGTGCACCTATTTTGCGTTTCCATTAGTTAAATGTATGCAAATGTGACTGAGAATAAATTAGGGACTACACATTCAGTCTTCACTACATAAAATAATTTTATTGTTTCCACGAAGAATTTGTAGCAAACAAATGCTTTCGATTACTGTTCTGTAATTGTATTTGAATGTCGCATTGAGTAAATAAATTGTGTCATAAACAAATAAAAAACAGGAATAAACAATTTTGAGGATAATGGGAAGAAAGGTTTTTAGCGTTAATGATTAAATTAAATTTAAATGTCTATGCATAATGATGATTGATCAATAAAACCAATACTTGGCAGGGTATTCTAGCGTCGCCTGAGCAGGTTTCTAACCAAAAACAGTGAGCAATTAAACACAATTTGTATATGCAGGTCAGGTTCATCTATTTAACATGCACTAGCGATCCCGCTACTCTACTAAGTCTCGGACGGGACAGACGTATTTTAAGTCGCTACAGGTCGAACATACCTCCATTGTACGCCAAAGCGTTGCCAGATCAATATTCACGTAAAAATGTTTCGAAAATTAGTTAGGCATGATAGTAAACTGATGCTGTCAAGACAACAGACAAAATTGTTCACAACTCGTTGATACATCAAACATAATCAATCAACGTATACTAACGTTCATAACAGGCAACTAAGAAACTTCAGACACACGTAAAGCTTATCCGGACAGATAACATCTTTAATACGGCCTCCATACCTACCACAATATTACTGCAATTTATCTTGACTATAACTTGCAAATTATGTTTGAAGTACATACATAATATTTTGAATGCCCCATCCCTCTCCGACACTCAAAATTAAGGATGTTTGAAAAGGACAGCGGCATTATAGTTACGAAACTGCGGCATATCTAAACGCCAAGTCGTGAAACAATTCTGTACACCCAAACATTAACATCGAATTACGTTTACACAAACTATTCGTGTTAACGTTAAGTATATCGTAAAGGCATGTTGTAGGGAATAATGTCTGTATGAGTAGCAGGGGACAACTCGTTGGTTACAGAATACGGTAGTCCGGTGTCTAGCGTCCGTGACTAACATTTGTAGTGGTGCCCTACAGTGTCGAAGCATCGAGAATATTTCACGCACACACTGAAAGACTTGCCATCGTGATACAGTCGCACACACTCTCACGACGACTTTTCCTTACACGTGTGTGTATAGCTACAAAGTTTACACATCTGTGTGTGTTACTTTAGTCTTTGAGTTCACAGTGAATTTCAGTTCTGTTACGAATGATGATACCAACCGTGAAAATGGTTTAACTGCTCTGTGACCATAAAATGCAGCCATCAAGCGTTCTTGCTAGAGATGCGCCCTGAGAATTGTCAATTCATTGAATTAGTTGTTTTATCGTAAACTACATGTTAAAGTACTTATAGAAGTTTATGTTTATGAATATTGAAATTCATGTTCGAATTACTGTGTTATTTTATTCCAAGTATATACGAGTACGGCTAGACAACGTAAAATAAATATTTTATGAAAGGAGTTATATTATTTTAGTAAAACTAATAACGAATATTGTTTCAGCTTCAAATAAATAAAGTTTTTATTGCTGTAATATTCTAACAATATGGCCTTAATTGATTAAAATGGTAGAGATAATCAAATTTGAATGAAAACAAGTAAAGATATCTTTAATGGCCCAATTAGCACTTTCTATACAAATAACCCGCGAGATCTAAAGTTCTAAATACTTGAAAAGAACTGTCTTTTAGTTTAAAACTCATTTAGTAAAGTGGTTGATAATTAACTTTACGACCGACGAATGTTCTGGCAATAACAAATGACATTCAACTGGACCAAACCAATTTGAAAGCGAAATAAGTGATCTTGGTATAAATTTATAAATTACAATCGTAACTGATATGACTTTATTTATATCTTGACGGTCTAATGGTTACTGGTTAGTGGGTTCGGTCCCAACCCAGGACAAATCTTTGTGTGATGAACACGATAACTTGCTGTGTCTGGGTGTAATTTATATGTATTTCGTGTATGTATTTAGAAGTATAAAAGTGTGTATAGAAGTGTTTATCAGCTGACTAGTAGTACTCATAAATAAAAGCTTTGCGTAGTTTCAGATTAGGTGGCGTGTGAAAGTTGTGGAATATTTATTTATATATTTTGACTTAACAATTGGCAATTATGTAGTATCCAGTATAAAGACACGTTTTATGGTTTACATTTTTTGACACGTATTGTATTTATAATTATAGTTTTATTTAAGAGAAAATATAAAATTAATGATGCTGTGGAAGAAACACACTTCAAAAACTAAAATAATTACTTAAGGAGAGAAAGATCAAATAAGGATATAATTATTTGTTTAATTGACTACCAATAAAAGGGCACTTATAATCAATATCGCAATGTACGACATAGCTTGACAGCTATAACTTGTAGTGTAGAAAATAAACACGTAGATGGCTAGTAATGGAAGTGCTGCAACAGACAAGCGTCGTCAAGGGACGAGACGTCGTCGCGTATCGTCTGCTATGCTTCTCAAGTTCTAAGTTTAAAATGGCCGGTATTCTTATTTTGTTCGAAAATATATTGGCCGATACTCTTGTGTTATTTCTTTTTAAATAATAAGTTAATGAATATAGTTTTTAAGAGTTGTCTTAGTGATTTTTAATTGCATACTATTCGAAACATAAAAGAATGTTACTAATTTTTTCTATGATCAATTTTGATTATGATATCAATGCGCACTCTTTATTTACCAAGGAAGTAGGTAGTTTAATAAGTAATACTCATTTGAACAGCTTTTTAGCATATAGCTATATTAAAGTTTATAGCAACAGCTACAAGAAAGGTTGTTAACATAATGAGTCAAAATGACAAATACGTGAATTTACATTTATATCTTCGGATTGGGAAAGATTGTCAATACATACACGTTAATTTCTGCGTAATTAACTATTACATAATGAATCTATTTTACACTACACAAGCTTCTAGAAACTTCTACGTTGAATTTGTAGCCTATCAATGGAATAACCTTGACCATTTATGTCCAATCTCAATTGTAAACAATCAAGTAAATGCGTGTAATATGCCAGAAAATAAACAACAACTAATGAATCAGCGAAACAATTGAATCTCATTCTATTTAATTAAATAAACGATAAAAATAGCCAACTTCGATTAGATTTTGTTTTATTTTGAATGGGCATCCAATGATTTAACTTAATTAATGAGTTCTACCGGTACATAGTTTAAATAGATAGGCAGGTGACCTGAAAAAGTTGGCCGGGAAGTATCGGCATAAATAGAGCATATTGAGAGAAGTCTATGTAAAGCAGTAGAATGCAGTAGGTTAATTGATTGATTGATGTGCTCCAAGGGCCTATTGCTATCATTTACACCATATAATGGTGTCACGCTATCACTATTGCAATAATATAACTTTAAGACGTGATGGTTAGACTTATTTTTTGTAGTTAAACTAAACGCGCTAAATAATACAACCACGTGAATACTTCAACTGCTTTGTTTTGGCTATTAATTGTCACAATCAATATCATAAGTTACATAACACACAAATCCAAAACTTCCACCAATTATGCTCACATTGTGACTGGTGATAACCCGTATTAATTGATACATTTAAATTAGATTTGTGAATAGTAATACAAATGTGTTAAAAGCGATAAATTACAAGTTAAACACTAAAACTCCAAAAATAAGTCACACTATAACTGAAAACGAAGCTATCTTTCTCAGTCCATTATGTTTAATTGAACAACTTATTTAGGTATAAATTTAAATTGACACAATTCGACTGGGGTATAGTATAAACATTAAAATAAGGTACAGTCTATTTTACCATAGTAACCAACATTGTAGCAACAAAACGTATTGAGCAAAAAGTTTTTAATACCGGTGGAACGATTAAACTTATTATATAGGATATTCTAATACCCTTAAGTCAACTATAATTCCCTACAAATATAAAGCAAACCGTCTCTGTGTGTCGCTAGGGAGGTCACTAATGAGCGTACTCCATTTAGTAGTAATGACATTAATTATACCAATGTCAATATTATTGTTTCACTATCGAGTGTACAAAGCAACCAGAAACTACTAATGATAGTGCAACTTCATTTTGCTTGAAGGTGTTCTAATTTAAATTTTGCAGTGTGTTCATTAAAAAAAGAAGTAACGCTCTGTTTCCAATTTGAAAAAACAATGCGTTTCCTGTATTATTTTTATTGGAACTTCTGACTTACCCACGATTAAGTTATTCAAAAACAGGCTTAATAGCGGTCCAGACCGATTTCGGCCACGGCGGCCAGTGTTACTATAACACCAGCCAGCTACGCAGGACATAATAATATTATAGTGCACAAACATGTGCGCAACCACAGGTGTACTCTCTATTCCTTTTACTCTCATAGCCCGATGGGACGGTAATCCGACACGACCGGAGAAAGATCAGGCGCAGGACCCACATTTTTACGTGCCTTCCGAAACACGGAAGCTGTGATATTTATTTCTTAAACGCACACAACATTCGAAACGTCGGTGCGCGCCGTGGGGATCGAACTCAAGACCTCTGACTTAGCAGTCCTACGGTCTTGCCACTAAGCTATCACAGCTTCAAAACAGGCTTATGGATATACGTAACAGTAAAAAAGGCTACTTACTAAAAAGTATTCTCGTATATGCATCCGAGAGTTAATTTCTTGCTCAAGACATTAATTTTTGCTAGCTATTGCTCTGATCGAATGAGTAAAATGAACGAAAATAACTAATTACATAACTTATCGGAATAAAATGACATTTCATTTGTTATCGATCTTCAGTAACACCTTGACAATCCTAGTAACCTTGCAATTTGTCTAAACAGGTAATGTAGAGCTAAAAGAATTATAGGTATTAGAATGCAATATTTATTAGGTACAAATGTTAGAACAAATCTTGAATCGCATTGAGTTCACAACCCGGAGACTAACATTACAGTTTATCGGTGAATAATTACCGCACGTATCAGAAGCACGCATCGATCTTTGTCCTTACCGTCCAAGCAGTGGCATCGAACTGGTTATAACTGGATATTTCTACTGGAGATAACACACTGTTTGGGTTTCATACAGATTACATCTATGTAGGTGTGTGTTAGATCGTCTACTCGTTGGCTACGCGATTTTGATCTCCATTACTTGTTTTGTTAAACCATAATCTGTTTTTTCTGGTAAAAATGAAGCAATTAATGTGGAATAAAAGAAACCGATTCATATATGGATTTATTCGTGAATTAACCCTCTTCTAGAAACACGTGTTTGTTTATGTTTCCCTAAGTAACACGAGATTATTGAATGCATGTACTTACCCGATGACCTGTTGCTTTCATTCTACTGTCAGTCAAGGAAAAGGGTTTTTCTCACAGAAAGGTCAACTTATTCAATTGCTTACACAAAATTGTGTTGGAAAGCGTTTTGCCTTTTAATTTCTTAAAGAATTCTTGCTTTTGTGAGAAGACGTAAATGCCACTTTTAGACCGATGGGACTATTTAATTAGTTTCTATCTCGTTAACATGTGACTAGAACCTGTAAGCTTTTACAACTTGACAGTTACTTTTAAATGAGACACTTCTACAATAGCAAGAATTTTATTAAAAATATTAATAGCAACTGCGCAGGTAAGTAACTAAAATATTATCTACAACTACTTGCCTACCATTGAGAATCAACTATCAGTCATAGTCGAAACTTAACCTTAGGTCTTCAAACTGGTTTCAAACCAGATAAATATCGCACAAAAAACAATTCGGTCCAATCGACGATAAGTGGGTCAAGTTATTTCAAAATATAAATAACAATAATCATTTCTGGAACATATGTTATATTCACACGCATCTCACGTGTTTAATGGAGCAAGAAAATATTTCCACACATTTGCTTTTTCATTGATTTGAATAACGGTTTTCTTTTAGTTTAACTAAAATACTAAATTCAAAGACTTCATGGGAAAGTCAAAGACTGTAATTTAAGTCTTTGAATTCTTTGCTGAAAATAACAAGCACCCTTAATTAGAGACGCATCATCCATACTTTAAGCCTCTTTACTTTCTAATATCTCTCTATCCAGAATTATTACAGTTTTCTTGAAGGAATCAAGTACTTTTCCTCGTTTCTACCTGAATTTGCTGCTGTTTTTAATTTAGATCAATCGTCAAACACTTACAACTAATAACGACTTACTGAACAAATAATATACCTACTACCTATATAATTGTCTGTCAGAGCTAAAATCCAACCTTTAGTAGCACAGAGGCACCAAAGGAAAAAGGAAAAGAACATAATATAATGGTTTAAAAATCCATGAAAAGATCTGTCTAGCTCAAACTAAACATTGTGAACAACCCCCAAGAATATTCCATTCAGTATCCAATTTCAAATCTGAATACATTCTTCGAGTTAGACAAGACTGAGCTCTAAATAACTCCGTGTGATATTTGAGCGATACTTTGAAAATGGATAGTGTAGTAGACGGTGCAGACGTTGCCTTTACGCTGGGGACATTAGCGCGAGTCTCTCCGCTTCCTGACGCTGTCTCAAATAGATATTTATGCTTTGTATCGATGTTAGCTACTGTTTAGTATTATTGAATTAGGTTGTTTGTTTCTTGGATTTTGACTACATTATACGAGTTTTATGTGTTGTAATGACTGTGTTACTTTCCTTTTGTTATTGTAGTTTAATGTAGGGTAATAACTGATACCAAATGTATTATCTCTTTTGAGTGGATTTATATTTAGATAAAGCTTTCTAAAGCAAGCGAGAGATGCTGCATGCCAATTATATTAAATTGCTTAAATATATTGAAAACTAGGCAGCAGTTCTAACCCTGTATACATTTTGAATAATCACAATTAGAAAGTACAAAGTCAGTATAAATAGGAATAAACCAAAGTATAAATATCAATATCTCACTATTCGTCTTCTTCGTTTTGATCACCATGCCTACTTACTCACTTAAACCACGTAGTTTTAATTTTCCATATCTGTATCCACAAACCTATTGCCTCACTGCCGCAATCCAGTAATATTTAATACTCGTAGCGTATGCAACAATGTCAAGCATAAGTCTGATCTTTAAACTGACCACGTTATTGTTACATGTGTTGATACAAACATAACTGGCACATCATGTTGAGTAACTAAATGATAAGTACTAATAAGGCCAAATATTGGACTGTTGCACTATAGCCAGTTCTGTCCCGTCATGGAATATTGTTGATAGTTTCTGGTTGCTTCTATACTATTTTTTTTTAAACGACTAATTCCTTAATGCAGGATTAAGAAATTTAATCCTTGTATTACGGGGGGTTTACCACATAGACTTATAACATGAATTTTTCGAACGCACAAATTCTTGTTCTACGCGGGGATCGAACCCGCGACACGTCGCGCACAGTGGTAATTGGTGGGGTAAACTATACCACTCGACTATCCGTACAGTCTCTCTTTAACACCTACGTGATTTTTTTTATTACATTGTCACGTCTATGAAACTGTTTTTCTTTTTTTATTTGAATTATTGTACCAATGGAATGCTACAGTGAGTATCATAATTATGTTTTAATTTATAATTATGTGTTAATTATCTTCTCCGTTGTTTTTATGTCGATATGAACTGACATTTTACTAGTGATTTTTCCAAAAATGTTTTTATACACCTAATGATTTAAAATATAAAAAAATAGTCGAAAGCGTGAATATCGATATTATCGAAAATAAAGACATTGACTCGCTCGCATTCAAGTCTTTCATTTATCTTGACTAGGTAGTACAGCAGGAGTCTGTTCGTCTATAAATACATTCAGTCGGGAATAAACCCAGTTTATTGATAATAAGGTTAGGTTAGATTGAGAATTCTCAGAGTAGGAAAGTCTACAACAGAAATTGTTGACCGAATATCTTGCGCTAAGATTTAGAGAATAGTTTAACTTTGTAATTAAATTCGAATACCCTATAGGAGAGCTTTGTACGTAAGGCTTATAAGCAAACCATATTAGTCGCTATACGGACTAAGTTTTCGAGGTCACTGAACGAGAGTTACAATTTTTCCATCAAATGTCATGTTTGACGGAGACGTCCACGTCTAACGAATGATTTATAACGAATAGAATACTACTACGATTTACGTTGACTGTAACTGACGTAACACTGGAACCACCTTTTTCATAGAAAAAAAAAAACGACAAATATTTTATTACACTGGTTCATTTTCTGTTGATTTTGTTAACACAGGTTTCCTTCTAATTTTCCCGTACATCGATATAATTACTCATTTCGTAGAATAGTTAAGAAAGTACATTATACTATAAAAAGTCACAATAGTTTTTGCTACTTTTTAGTACAGTTGCATTTTGTTACTTATCTGTACAGTCAACCCAGTAACTGCGCGTGTGCGCTAAAACTTTTCAACGCCATCTGACCTTTCACATAAACGATATGATAAATTATGTATAATCAGCCGAGTCATGAGTGATCTTAATAATCATTATAACATCGAAAGGTAAGATCAAAGTCAATAAAGTCACCTTTTTTCACAACATAAAAGTTGTTTTTTTTTATATAATAATAAAAATTGCAATCTGGTTTTATGTAGGTAATTTGGATATTGTTGATAGGAGTGGAGGAAAAAAATGACACGTAATTTTTTGGAATTATATAACATACAAAATAATAAAATCATCAGAAAAAAGCAATATTCTTGTTCATTTTGCAATAGTGTTGTTAAAATGTCATGTTGTTTTTGTGCAAATGTCATTTTGACAGTCTTCTGCATTTTTTTATATTTTAGAATCTACCACTAACGTATTTAAAGTAATGTCATTGCAGTTGTGGAAAAGAGACTCCGCTCTACATCGTGTATTGCGCTATTATACTCCATGCATATCTTCTCATAATTAAGGGTAATTAAGGACCTACCATTGGAGAGAGAGGATTAAAGAGAGAGAAGAGTCGTCTGGAAGAGACACGCTATTCTACGCCGCGTAGTGCGTTGTCTCTCTTCCATAACTGTAAGAATAATGCCTCTCTTTCCCTTACATGACTTGAAAATTGAATATTAAACTTTATCACAACCTAAGAAACCAACACAAAACACAACAGTGTGAAATCGTAATTTTCTAACTTAGAACAATTTACCGATTGCCAGCAGAGTCTTAGCATAAGGCTAGTATATAATTATGTATACGTATTTTTGTAAGAGAAGGTGGTTGTTCCAGAATAACTTGTTATTAGCTACTTTAAATATAGAGTAAAAAATGAAACATTGTAGTATTTATTATGTGCTTCAACATTGTGTAGAATTCTTTCATAAGCCTTGTTAACGACTGTTGTAAAAATAATGAAAGGCGGTGTGATTATAAAATTCTAAGGTTTAAATTAAAATCATAACTCACAAAGTTAAATACCCAATCAACGGAGTTTTATGATGCACTTTGATGAAATAAAAAGAAAAATCTTGTTATTAACATAATTTATGGTATAAAATATTAATATTTGTCCTTACAATGTCAGTGGCGTGCACTTGGAGAGGCCTATGTCCAGCAATGGACATCGATAGGTTGATGATGATGAAACAGAAACATAAAATATATACCAAGGTAACATAGGATTAAATCGAGTCTATTTAAAGATCTAACCATTACATGCCATTTCGATTTTCTAGATCATTATGTAACAGTTTTTATATCGTTTTTTCTATCACTAGTTAAATTGTCGTATTGTAATCTTTTTTCCTAAATTAGCATGACAAAAGAGGTTTAAGCTTGAACTGTTTTTTCTGATGATTGCAATGGACAATGAAATAGGAAAATATTCCGTTTATTTGATTTTCTATGATTGTTAGGAATAGAATTACGTCGTTATTAGTTACAATGAGAATAAAGGCATTTGAGTTTTTTTCAGTTCTAGCCATAAATATCTAAATTGATGGTTTTTATTTCCTTTTAGCTGAATACAGTGTTGTTTTTTTTATATCATGACTGGGTAAGTAAATAAAATATTTATTTATTCAATTTGTTTATATCATAATTTAGAATTTTAAATTTTTGTTTGACCAATACAAAATTAAAAATAATGAAATATCTAAAGTAAATCAATTACCTAATAACCTTGCTACGGCATAACTTAGAGAGAAGCATTAGTGTAGTGACGTCATGCAAAGCTTCATTGTTTTTCTTATTAAATTTTCGAAACAAAAAGAAAATCGAATTTCCACATTTTCCAGTACAAGAAAATTAATAGGAAATCGTCATCACGTTATTTCAAAACCGCTTATGACTGGCTCATTATAGGGCAAAGGCCTTTTACAATACCGAGAAGGCACGAGCATTGATAACACTTGACATTTGTTCAATAAACGTTGAATCCACGCCTGTAATAGCTGCTTACTGATTGGACGGAAAATTATACTTCTTCTACACAGAATATACTGTTTTAGAACTAACAATACACTTCACAGAGAAAAAAAAAATTGCTACAAGAGTAAAATTATATACAGCGACGTAAACCTGAAAAAGCAACAAAAATAAAATTTATCTATCTGAAAATTTTATCCTGTGTAGCTGGTGTTTAAGTCCAGGTAATAAAATGATACCTAGAAACGTCACATCAACACTGAATGGACTCTTAACCTGAGATAAACAGAGGTCAATACCTAAGTATACAATCTTGTATACAACCTTCATAGATATTCCAATTATCCCGTTATTTTTATCCAAAATCCAATGTCACGGTGACAAACAAAATCAATGAATCATCCATTAACTATTTTAAGAATAAAACATTCTAAATTTGAACAACTACTTTTTTTCTTAGTGTTACACGTAGCGAGCAAAAACTCATTGCAGGTACTATATTTATATCGATACATTTATATATAGATAGTATTGTGTGTATATAAACTATATAAAGTCGTTTATATATAAACAGTGATCAGTTGGGTTTGTTATCAGTGTGTGTTTGAGCTTGAGTTTGATCAGTCGTTAGCTTCCGTGTTAAAGATGATTGAGAAGATCGTTCCTGCTTTTGCGGAGCTCAGCGAGTTTGCCAGTATTGGGGTAAGTTAATTTTCTCTGTTTTCTAACTATTTTGATTTCATTTTAACATTCCATTAATTTGTTTTATAGTTTAGAATATGAATTTAATATTGTTTATTTATCTCATTACACTAATTTGTTAAAAAACATAGTTTGGGTTCTAAATTAATTAAACGAAAATATTAAAACAAATTAACTAGAAACAGATATTTTTTAACGTCAGAATATTTAAAAATTGTCATTTAATAAATTGATAAAAAAATGCAAGAAATAAAATATTAGCTCCGACAACTTAAGTTTTTGCTCTAGCAACAAATATATAAGTAGTAGTAGCATCTTACAAAAAAACTACAAATAATAAACTTAATCTAGAAATTACGTTACAATGTAAAATTCTATATCAAAAATACATTTTCCAATAGGCTGGCGGCGGTGTAGTATTCGCAACAGATGACTTCTTCGCGACATGCGAGAATATGATAATGGATTCAGAGCCTATTTTCATTGAAGACAAATACACAGAGTTTGGTAAATGGATGGATGGCTGGGAGACCCGCAGGCGAAGGACCGCGGGCCACGACTGGTGTATCATTAAGCTGGCTACTAAGTGCGTTATACGAGGTACGTTGAGAAAAAATATAAAAGGAGGTTGTTATCAGCTATTTGAGCTTATGAAACTATGGTCACAAAAAAGTTTGTCATAAAAAAAAAGAAAAAGAAATGAAAAATTAAATATATTCAGACTTTTTGATCATTCAATATAAGATATTTCTGTATAAATAGATAAAGTTTAAAAGAAGCTAAACTGTAACTTAATGTTGATAAAAATTTGATGAAACGAATTCAAGTGTATCACTTTACACAATCATCTCAAACAAACCAAAATATTCATTTCTTCCATAAGATTACAGTGTCTAAGACTTTCCCTTTTTTTTATAAATACTAAATATATAACCCAATTATATTAATGAATAAATCAGACCACCTTGTTGCTAAGCACTGTTTGTTATTGTTTGTAAGATAACAATGTTATGTAACGTAGATAACATATATTTGCTCTCATTATAAAACAAATGAAATACTTTTAAACAAGAAACGCTTGTCTAAAATGCACTGCAAAGGAATAAGGGCTTTATGTACTATGTTTTAAGATTTATTTTTTGTTACAGGATTGTTGGTGGATACAGCATTTTTCACGGGGAACTATGCGCCAAAATACTCAATTCAAGCAGCCTGTTTGACGCCTGAAGGTTAGTTCTGTTGTTTTATCTACACCGAGCCTAAAACGTTTTGTTTTACAAGACATCTCTAGTAGTTGTACTAGAGATGTCTTGTAAAACAAAACGTTTGCTGTATTTCAGGAGCTATATTATAAGAGCTGTAATAATTAATCCCAATGAAATAGAGCACACTTTGTTATCACATTTGTGTAAGAAGATTATTTTGTAAAAAATATATACAGTTAACTGAATTCTAAGTAAAAACTAGTACCTGCTTTATACACTCTTAAAACAGGAACAGAACCATTGTAGAAGTGACATGGCATACTAAACCACATTGCTTTGTATCGTCACATATTAGCTCAAATAACTTGAGAAAGTCCAAAAACTCTTAAAAAACTTCATAATATTAAAATTAACAAAACATCTGTTTTACCAGTTAAATAAAAGTAATTACTATCAATATGTCGGGGTCATGTACAAATACCAATATCAGCTTCATTTGTCACAGAAATTGAAGTAGTAGTCACAAAGCACTAAGTTCTCGGGCAATGAGGCGTGACCTGGCGATTTGCCAATGCTATTTACCGGATACTCGTTATTTTTTCCAAAGAAAGGTCTTCGAAACTGAAATTCTTTATCCTCACGAACCTAATCAATCATAGAGATACGGAACTAACTCGCGAAGTGAGATTTTGAAAGCTTTTGTTATTTTTGCTTCGCTTTTGTGATAAAAATGTTGTAATTTTTGACTTTAAAATAAATATTTACCTTATAATAACGCGGGAGAAAGCTCAAAATTAAAATGTTACATTAAAATCATGTAAATATTAATTTTGCATAACTAAATTCCAATTACGCGAAATAAAACATCACAATACATAAAATATGTAAGTAAACGTGTCCACATCAGAAACACGAGACAAGTTTCATCTCAACAAGAACTCCATTCACTCTCTTATCACGCGACACAGCTGTCCATCCACACACGTGAACAAAGATAACAACAATAACATTTTTATTGTTACAGAAGAAGAATCTATTCCAACGAGAGTATCTAAAATGGGTACGGCGTGCAACAAATTCGACGCCAAACATATCGAACGACTTAAGTCTGACAAATGGGATGAGATAGTGCCCGTTACTGCCCTGCGTCCTGGCTATGAAGAAACCAGACTCAATTTCCAAAAGGTAATTTTTGAAATAGGTTTTATTGTATTTAGAGCAGAAATAGATGTTACAAATATAAATGAGCATCAGAACTGGAACAAACGTTATCGAGAATGTATCAACGCGCAAAAACTGTGCGAAAACGTTAGCTTCATTGTTAGTTGTAAAATTTATAGTGTCAACAAAAACACACACACGACTGCCGACGTATATGCATTTAGGATAAAAGAACACCGGCAAGCTCATACTAGGCTTATATTTTTAAACGCCTTATTATACCAAACAATAACGTAATAACACGAATCGATAAAGATGCCATTAAAATGTGCTTAAAAAATATTGTCGAACTTTTCCACGTTTTGCTATCACTACCTATCATTTAATAGAATGAACAAAGATTGAGAATAACAATAAAATTATCTGTATCCATAATTAGCAGCTTAATCTCCGTTTTATACGATAAGTGCATACGAAATACAAGGAACCGTTGTTTAGTTCATTCAACTCAAACTATTGATCCTTGCTTTTAAAATATTACGTGTACAACATTTTATCGAGTTAAAAATTTACGTATATTTCGTCGTATTTTTTAAAGTAAATATAATATGTTAGTTGTAAATCAAGCACGCCCGAAATAAATTAAGTTTTTATATATAGTCGAGCAACGCGGTGATGATTGACAACTTCAATCCAAATACCAATTTATATAAATCCCCAATAAATATTGCATTGCTTGAAAATTGCAACTATTCTGACATCGCACCCAGTCTAAATTGCGTTCCTGAAAATAAGACGAATGGGACTGGCGTCTGTACTGCAAAAACTTCGAAATAAATCTGATTGGATTCTGTAATAGTTCATCTCAGTATATCAAGCGAAATTTTCAAACGTGATGAGTTTACATCGTAAACTTAAATCAAAATAAATTAAAGTTTAGAAAAACTACAGCAACTTTCTTGGAGCGGAATGAAATTTTTCACCAAAAATTTTTGGGGCCAAATTCGTTTAGACCATTCAAATAAAACAAGTGACATTTAAACAAAATTTGAAATCATAAAACAAACTCATAACTCTAAATAGAAAGTTTTAAACAAATGCATAACGTTTCCAGTTCTAGGACTAATTTGTAGCACGCTAGAGAGAGATTTTAAATCTAATTTTAAAATTCAACATGGAACAACACTTAAGTTTATATTTGTTTTGTAGGTTCTCAGTGATGATGCGTGGACTCACATTCGCGTGAATATTTACCCTGATGGGGGTATTGCTCGGCTCAGGGTATTCGGAGAAGCCAAGCCTGAGAGGCCACCAAGAAATCAAGTTGTCGACTTAATTTCTCTACTGAATGGTGCAACTTGTCTAGGTAAGAAAGAAACTAATGTTTTAAACAAATCAATTTTTTCCGCCTTAATTTTTTTCTGAAAGGAGACATTTGAATTGTACTTTTTTCCAAAATCTAAACCGTATTTATAAAAATCTAAATTCCATAAGCCATTTTAGCTACTCTAGTGTAAAACAATCAATTCCACACTCTTTTTCCTCAATTCATTTCTTTTAATTAACTAATACATTATTCTTGTTAAAGGATTTTCAAATGCCCATTACGGACACCCTAAGAACGTAATTAAACCTTCAAAGGGTAAATGTATGTCTGATGGTTGGGAAACGGCGAGGAGGCTCGACAGACCCAACGTCATTGAAGCTAATGACGATGGGACAATGAAAAGCACAGGTATGTACCAAATATTTTAAATATTTCAATATTCTGGCACTTTAAGTTGAAGTTTCCTGTAGATTTTCACTTAAATTACTTCTTCAGATTTCATTTATTCGAAATTTTATTCTTATAAAATAATAACAACCCCAAAAATTGTGATATCCACATCAACACCTATATTTATTATATTTAAGCTAATAAGTTTTAGTGCAAACTTATTCATCATCTCAATACAACAGAAAAACATTTCCAGTCTATTTATTTCCAACCGTTTTGTTGTAGGTCAAGAATGGGCGGTTTTCAAATTAGGTTTTCCGGGAAAGATTAAGCAAATCTGTGTGGATACCAACCACTTTAAAGGCAATTATCCTGACTCAGTGAAGATCGAAGGGGCGTATTTAGGACGGGCTGATTGGTGTCCAGAGCTTGTTGGAAACTGGCATAATATTTTGAAGCCAAGCAAGGTAAGAATCGTGTATTGTAATAGTCTTAACCTTAATTCCTTCCGCATTCTATTTCTGTATCTGTATCTGTATCTGTAGCTAAAAATAAATTTGTATCAGCTAAATCTTTCTGTCACATAAAAGCAACAACTTATTTTTTTGCCTCATTACAATTTGAAGTTGTATTGACTTGAAATTACCGTTTGCACAGATAAAAACCCGTTCAAATACTGTCTTTTGTTTTAAATATCAGGCATTAAAAATAGTACCCTAACCTATTCCACCGTGAAATTTTGAACTTTCAAACTTCATTAGTAAATGTCACAAAACCATCCAGTACCCAAATGACTAGCCAATTTATTGCAACCTCAATTTTCAATTACAGCTATCAGCCCATAATGAGCACTGGTTTGACTGTGATTCGGATGTCATCACACACATTAGAGTAACGATGGCACCAGACGGCGGTTTCAGCAGAATTAGGGCGCTGGGATATGTCGACGATCAAATTATTTGAAACTCCGAAAAAATCCGCAAACGATCTGAAGTTTGGGAAAATTTCGACTGTTTACAATTAAGCTGTCGTTCTGCTTTTAAGGTGATGGTGTTTTGTAAATAAGTATTAGTTCTGTAATAGTGATGTTATGTAAGTACACATACCGTATACGTAACCGCACCATAATATCACCAGGTTTCCAGTGAACCAGCAAATTGTTTTAGCAGTTTCATATATTATTCCTACTGTTCGCTCTGGGTAATTTTGTTATAAGTACTACATACATACATACATAAACGTCACGCCTCTTTCCCTTGGGGGTAGGCAGAGATCACATCTTTCCATTTGCTACGATCCTGGCATACCACTTTAGCTTCATCCACACTCATCAGTCGCTTCATACACGCCCGTCGGTTTAGGGTACTCCTGACCTGACCCTTTTTTAGGACTTTCCCTTTACTTTTTTCCTTTAATATTGATAAGTACTCTTATCAATATTATGGATATCTCTTACATTATTCCTGTAGAGTGATTCAGAGGCCCGTCCTGTATTATTTGAAACGTTAATAAGGTTTCTAGTTTAATCTGTTAGTATTTAGTTCCACGTAATTTCATATATCTGCTAGCTTTAATAATATTGTTAGACGAAAACGTCTTCATTAGTTCCTTGTTTTGAATTGTTGTTAAATATTTTGTTACATTGTTTTTGATTTAAGGATTTCGAAAATGTGATTATTTATTGTTATTTAGTACCTGAAGTAGTTTTGCTAAAATGATTATTTTCTGTGGTATGAGTAAAGTTTAAGTTTCTATGTATTACTTAAAATAACTAGAATATGTGATGGAAGTAACTTGGTTATTGACGATTTTGAAAGACAAAAGGCATTGGAGTATGAGCTGCTAGTATTAGAAATAATTCGTATGATCAAAGTAAATGTTTCTAAATAACTTTAATATCAAATGTGTTTTCTATATCCAAAGCTCCGGAAATAGCGCCGGTAAAAGTAATTTTGTCCTTCAAATATTCAATATCTAGTTTTGAAGTATTATTAATAAAATAGTGTTTATTACACAACTTGTTTCATTTATAACTATACATATTCGTATCATGTTTTTGTAACAATCAACTATGTCCCATTTGTACATGAACAATTCAATACATCAGCAAAAAGTTGATACAACGAAATAGTCTTATGAAAATACAGATCAAAAATACTTGCTGACACATCTGAATCTAAACCTACATCAATAAAACGGCGAACGCCGTTCAAATCCCAATATTCCTACTCTGAACAATTTCATTGAGATCGAATGTATGTGATATGCGCCCTAACATTATATTGCCACTATAAAACGGCAATATATTTGAAGAGGCGTTTAAAATAACAAAATATCCGCGACAATCCCTCGTGGGCTTTTAACCAGAGTTCTGCAATCTCCTGTACAATATCCGGGTTGAAAGTTTGTGGAACATGTGAATCTTAGTCGAAGAACTTTAAGGTTGGCCGTCACGTGGGCTGCCTTGTTTAATTTCGATTAACTCTGAGCTTGCAATCAGTTTTGAGAGTATGAGTAAGGAAGATTGTGACGTATAGATGTTGATAATTATAAATATTCCTTGACCTACAATAAAAGTAGTTAGTTAAACTTTATAGACATAAAAATGTCGACAGGGACAGATCTTTATCTTTACGGCATACTACTTAAAAAGTATACACCGTGATTTTTAGGTCGTTTTAAAAAAAGTCGTCCACACAATGTATCCGTCATAAAATACCTCTAGGCGCGAATATAATTTTTTTATCATTAATTAAAATAATATGCATGAAAAAAATAAATAATACATTGGAAATATGAAACATCCTGTTAAAAATGTTTACGTATCAAACTGTTGAAGATACATGCTACATACTTACTGCGAACATTATGATTGCAATAGTAAGACAGCTGTTTTACGCTAAGGTGAATGACCTGTGATAAGACGCCGCCGCGCCGCCCGCGCGGCCCCTTTGGCACAAGGTTCGGACCGCGCTCACTACAGAGTGTTCGTAAAACTGCCTTGTGTCATAATAATGAATAATATTTTTATTCATTCAAATCTTAAAAAAAACATATTTTTTTATTATAAACGTTTACTAGTCATTGGATACATGAACTGGGCTGCTTTTTTAAAACGACCTAAAAGTCACGGTGTATAGTAACAAAAGTGATAACTGATCATATGGAAATCGATTTTTTTATCAATAAAATTAATGTTGCCACCCTAAAAACTGATATCCCAATTATTTATCCAAATCCCAATCTCCTGCAGCTGTATTTTATTAATTTGGTATCAGAACACAACATCATTATAATATTATTATTACAGCTTCGTACCATCTCGGGTTTCGAGTGGACCAAACGTAATCCTAGCCTAAGACAGGATCGTGTTAACAAGTTTAGCATTATTGTTCTAAGATTGACGCTGTTATTATACATGGTTCGCCTAAAATAAAGCCTAAATTAAGTATTATACAAACTTCTAAATTAATAATGTAATGCTAGTCAGAGTGATATTAAAATCTAATAATATCCAGTCATTTAAAGTCAAGGGAGAATTGAAAATCATTTGTAATTGAAATTGCTAATTACACATTTTTTCACATTTATAATTATGTGTAATTATATTAGTTTAATTGAAAATCATCTTTATGAATATTCTAAGCATTGCGTATTCAATCCACGGCAAACTTTATTAACCCCTACTATAATCCACACATATATTTTTTGAACAATATTGCTAGCGTACTCCCATCCTTCGACGAAAAAAAAACCAGCATCAACCAGTACTGAAAATAGCAGCCAGTAGGCATTTGACAGTTCGACAGCTCGATGTACGGACGTTAATGTCTCACTTAAGGCAAACTTTCACTGCCGTACCGTGTACAGTTAAGTCTCATCTATTACTCATTTCCCTAATGCATTGGGATCCGGCAATTAACCTTTTTGTTTCATTGAAGGTCATGTTAAGCTGGCTTTGTCTTTATTGATTTTTATTGTGTGCCTTGGGCTTTTTAGACTGCCGAAAGAAATACTTTTGACTTGTAGGAGATACGTTAGAAATGCATCATTACCAGGGTTAATAATAAGGAAATAAATACATTTAACATAATTATTATCCTATCAATACCCCAAATTTGATTCATCTCCATTATTTACAATAGTTTTGAAGCTACTTCAAGCCGTCCATGTCTGTTCTTTCATAGAGCAGGGGTGGATGACCCCTGCTCTATGAATGTAAGCCTTTAAAAAGGACCGGGTTATTTCCCTTGAAGTTAGCCCGTAAATAAAAAAGATAGAAATAATAAAAAAAATACTAGTTGAAGTAAAATAAATACTATTTTGCCCAAAAATAATAACTACCATCCTACTTTCGTTGTCCCGTTTTCAATTATATTGTTTCGAGAGATGTGTGTTTTTCCATTCGACTTTCACATTAACCTTTCTGATAACATTTTTTACATTGGGATTCCTCGGAGTTATACATTTTAATTTAAAAGCAAAGAATTCTAATGAACTTCGTAAAAATGTGATATTAGGTTACAAAGGCAGACACGTCGAGTAAGTAAATCATGTTGCCATGCCATGTATCATAATGAAAAAATCTTGGGAAAAATCTCATATACAGAGACAGAATATTACACCTCTTCAAACCGAATACTATGTAAGGTAAAGGTACCAATAACTAGAAAACTTTTTCCTTTATTAATTACAGGTGTTTGATATTGTAATTAACTGTTCTTTTAAAAATAAAAACAACTTATAATGACGTTACTCAAAACTTACAACAATTTTACTAAATTTTTAATTAAAAATCACTTAATCTTTAACGCGCTGACAGTATCTACGTGATTGATGTATCTTTATAAGCGTTCATTTATAAATAGTGTTAAATATATTTACAGCAACAACATCGTTCTTTTCCCTATAAAATATTTACAGTACCATCTCCAATTCCGTCCTAAAAACACCAAAATGAACAACAAAAACAGTCTGTACTTTAAATAACAAGTCCATTACAGTGAAGTTGATGCGATCAATAAAGCTAATTATCTTGATTATCGGCAATTACCCTGGAAATACGGCCGGCGACGGGGGCCTCCACCCTAATACTTTAAATGATACAGCTCGTATATCAGGGTCAGAGAAATGTGTGAAATTGTAATTCGTGAAGAAACCTTTCCGTATACTAAGTTTTGTTTTGGGTTTTGTAGATATAAATAGCACCTGCCTACCTTGCGTTTTTGTATAATGTAATCTTTACAGAATTTATATTTATTACGATGAGTGTAATATTTTAACGACTGGCTTGTTGGTCTAGTGGTTAGTGGCCCTGATTGCCATACCAGAGGTCGTGGGTTCGATTCCCACCCAGGAAAAATGTTTGTGTCATGAGCACGATATGTTCTGTGTCTTGGTGTTATTTATGCATAATATGTTATCAGTCGTTAAGTACGCATAATACAAGCCCTGCTTAGTTTGAGCCTAGATCGCGTTGTGTGAAAAGTCGTAGAATCTATTTTATCGTATCATATCAAAATACTAATAATCTTGCCATGTACATTATGATCCATACACCTACATCCTGATTTGCATTCCAACATTAATTGCTCTTATCAAAAAAAAATGTCATAATAGGAGAACCAACAACATCAATAAAGGAAAAATCAACCCAAAACCAAACAAACACATAATGATTTACCAATACAATATTAGTAATGAGGATCCATACCGTGAGCATCGAATACGCGATAACCCGTCGATAAGCCGACACGTGTAATTCGATACGCAGTTCTGTGGCTTCCTCCATCTGATATTAACCGGAATTTTGCAGCGAGAGGCACACGATCACTTTACCTCGAACTATGACGAACTGTGTCTTGATATGTTATGTGTATTTGTAAACATGGTAGTGCAAGTCGAGATTTGCAATTTTGTTCTGCGTTTTGAGTTCGTTTTCTGCGTTTTCCGTAGTTTTTCTTAGTTATGCTGAGCTCTACTTGTGTATTCCATCTGACCTTCGTATATTATAAGAAACGACTCTAAATACTTTCAATAATCTAGAAAATCTTACTCGATTACTTAGGAATCCATGTATTTAATAAACAAAAGATATTTAATTTTGATAAATATAAATTAAATGGAAGTTCAAGAAAAAAGAGTAAGTAATTTCCTTTTTAGAGGGTTAAACTTTAAGATGACACAACTCAGGATCGAAATGCAATTTAACTAAACTAACTTGACATCCAAAATCACGTTTTATGGTTGATTTTTTAGGACGAAACGAAAATCGCATCTAATATTAGCCGTGAATTTTACCAGACCATTGTTACTTCAAGCCAGCCAAGACAGATGCTGTAATGAAACAAAGCAGTTTGACTGAACGAACGAACGAACGAAGCAGTATAGGAAGGTGACCCAGTAATTACGTAAGCTTGTAATAAGTGGAGGTCAGATAGAAGTTGCAGCATCCGCACTACAGATACACTGCTAATTACTTAGAACGAACATACTCGGCGAGATTTGCACTTATATTAAATGAATGTGTTTCTAAAGAGGTACAAGTTTGGTACAGTTTTGTCTGTCTGAACTTTTCAAGTTTCAATAAAGTTATGACGCATTGAATGATATAGTTTCCCTAAAAACCGTTAATTTTATGAGATTTCGACAGTTAATTCACCAAAACAACTGTAGTACATTATAACCTGTTACACAAAACACGGATACCTTTAAGAGGAGCCAAAGATCGAAGGTATAAATAAACAAATTTATTCAAAATAACATCTTGCACGTTTCGTTACCAAACCAAACAGGTGCGACGTATCCTGACTCTGCCCTATAATTGCCACTTGGCAATCCCATGTCACACCCGTGTCACAGTGCCGCTATTTGCACAGAAATATTCCCTATAAATTGGCTTCTATAATGCCCTGACGACGGTTTATCAATAAACCCCTTGGGCTCCATCGAAGGTATCAAACGTTTAAATTGGATTTTTTTGATTCACATTGCTCTGTTTGCGTAGTATGATGTTTGTACTTGGAAATTCACTGCGGCCGACTTTTTGGGGTTTAATTAATTTTCTCCTTTTTTTGGGATTGATTTCAATTTTCTTGGAATTCTTTTTGGTGATGGCTGAAAAGATTCTGATATAATTTTTTTTTGTGATATAAAGTAACTATACTCGTATCGATGTACAACTATTTATTGGTCGGAATTCTCTGTAAATGTTGAAGATCGTTTCAGTTACTATTATTATCAAATTGTTGAAAAAAAAATGGTTCTATTTCTCCCAAATGAAGATAACAAGATTAATTATTTGATTACATACCACAGTTTTTTTACTTTAATTCTCTCTAGTTAAAAATACTTTGAATGCATCTTAAATTTTATTTACTTTTTAATTGACTGTATAAAAAAATACTCAAGACGCAAGTTGATATAAAACGGCATCCACTCTCCTAACGTGACCCAAAAGTTTCCTGAGGGAGTCTTTAAAAGCTACGTTCGTTGGAGTTACTCGATAGTCAAGCTTTTTATTCAAGTGAACCAGTTTTAGTTACTTCTTATCGTTCCAGTAGTTTAACCTAAAATAATTTTCGAACTGAATGCATTTCAACGGGAAAGTTCTTTTTGGGTTCAGAAATTTGGATGTTGATTTTGCTCATGAATGAAGCTTTTATTTTGTTTTAAATTCAAATTCAAATTATTTTATTGTTGCAAGTGTTGTACGTACAAATGTAAGTTTTAAAGCATTTATAATGTGAAGAACACTTATTTGATAAAATGGCATGAAAGTATTTTGTTTTTACGTTGCAAATATTGACAGAATGCAATTCAGCTGACATTTTTAATTAAAATGATACAAGCAAACCATTATGTACCTATTCTAAAATTTACTTAAAAGTGGAGACCCAAAATCAATCGAAAGAGGTTGAATACCATCAAAAACACAGTGTTGATCACTTAAAACTTGTTACCATAGCAATCTAAGCACTAAATATTCGTCCTCTCAAGGGATATTGCAGCAAAGAAAATACTATTGGTATTTACCGTGTGCGAAGCTTTTGAGCTCAAGCTTGTTTTTTCAATAGAGCACCACCAGTCCGTATTTTCCTTTGGAATATTTTTCCGTGTCCGTCCCGAAGGTACGTGCATTTGAAAACACGGTCGCTGATAGGCGAGTTTATTCTCTTAGAGAATTCCTCCAGCAAGGAGTTTTATTTAAATCCTTCGTTGCTATAGATTACTACATGAGTTTGGTCGTCTTGCCCTATTGTGTCACTGATAGCGTTTATGTGTAATGATTTATCGAGGCTACGATTTATTCTGATTTTTTTATTTATATATTTTAAGTAGGTAAATGTGCATTTTTGTACTATACTATATTGTTTTAAGTGTGCGGATTCCTTAGCATTGTGAAAGCATGAAGCTGCATTTTTTGTATTCTGATAATGTTTATGACCTGCAGATTGAATTTGAACTTTCGCATAGAAAACAAAGGAAGATAAATGGATGACTTACATATTAGATCAAATCTCTACCATAGTAGTTCCATTAAATATCTGAGGCTATAGTAACGTCACAAAATACACTATTACTTATGAGCGATCCTGACAATACAGTAGAGCGTCTATTGTCATCCTTGCCATTCAAATCGGTTGAACTGTCGGTACAAATGGTGAATACGTATGAGAAATATGACCCTCGTCTCTATGTCGAAGCCAAATGGTCGCCACAGTCGAGAAAAATACATGGAGTTATGGTTTCCTGCCTTTTGTGTTAGAATGTACGAGAATTGTCTGAATGCTTATTTTTGGGGACCCGAACGGAAATGGTGGAACGGAACCGTCATGGTTTTGGTGACTTTGTCCGGTGTTTGTCATTCCTATTCCCTTGGCCCCGAAGTGTTCTGCGCCGTCCCCTTTCTCAAATATCTGGGAACATTCAATTTCTCTTAGACTTTTGATATATAACTCCACTAGCTGTTACCCGCGACTTCGCCCGCGTGAATGCCGGTTATAACTACAAAGATATCATCCCGGCTTACGCTGTCGGTTAAAAAGATGCCTAGGTGTCCAGGGTGTCAGCTAACTCCATACCAAATTTCACTACAATTACTCCAGTCATTTGAGCGTGGAAGAGTAACCAACTTACGTACATTCTAACAATCTTTCGCATTTATAAATTATTAGGTAGTTAGTTAGTAGGTAGGGTTTCAGCATTTTAACATCTAATTCCTTAGTTCACAAAAGAGTTTTTAATATAAACTAATGATTTATTTGTAGTCTACTCGTGACGTTGTCTACATGGACGTCACATTATATTCCAAGAATAAATTAAGTTCTGTGCTTACGTCATTACATTAGCCTAATGACATACTTAGCTGATGATCAACAAGATTCTAAATATAGACTTCACCCCTCGTTACTGCGGCTTTAATCTGGGTAGGTATTACGCATATATTGCTGGCATACGCAATAATGGATAGCTTAGTTAAGATTGAATCTATAAATATTCCATTACTGTTCCAAAAGCGACTAATTCCCTTTAAATGTCAAGTCATTTCGTAATTAATTTAAACCAATTTGTTGTTTATAAATCCCAAAGTATCGAAAATCCAAAGATTATTTTGTTTTTCCATAAAAAGTCTCTTAATAAAGCTGTACCTTAATGGGGCCAAAAATACATGAACCTATTATACCTGCACCTTAATAGGGTCTCAGAGAATCCCAGTTCATATCTCGGCTTAGAATTACACAGTCCTCGTAAAGATAAATTATCAGCCGTGTTTACACCGTAAATGTCTTAAATATTGTCTAGAAAGTGTTTTATTAGGAGCTCAAGTGATTATGAGATGAATATTTTGTATTAAGCATTTATAACGTACTTTGGAAGTTTTGTGTTTTCGCCAACAGGGGGCGGAAATGGTGGGTAAATGGTTGTTGTTTGTGTTTTTAAGGCTGTTTTAAAAACAAATTGTTGGCAGTTGTATGGTGCTAAGAAATATCAGAGTATTAGTATCAGTCAGCTCGTTGTATTGAGCTGAATTATGTCCTCCGTGTAGACCGATTTGCTTTGTCTAAAGCTCAAAGCCTTTATTTTAAATAACAATCCAAAATATAGCATTATAAGTTTCCATAACAGATTCTTTCATGTTCAAATGTATCAGTTCATTATTTTGTAGAAATTTCAGTTTATATTATTATGGCGAACAGCATTCTGAAGTGTTCATACAAATTGTAAAGTCGACGTTACAAAGAGTCTTCTGATAGTGACTGTCTGACCACTGAGCAAAATTATACTTAATACTCATTACTTATTACATTCCATATGTTACTGAGATGGTTAAAAAATATAACAAGTTAAGATCAATAATGGACCCTGTCGGGCACGCAAAAATTTAGGAGAGTGGAAGAGGGCTAAAATAGTAGTTGATTAAAATCAATATTGTTTTGATTTTTATATATTTTATATTTAATTATATACGTTTGTTTGCTGAGTCAAGTTTTATGTGTACGTGGTACGAAAAACGTGTACCTAAACGCAAACAAATCAGTTTTCTACAGACTTACTAAAACATGCTCACGCTTGAACTTCGGTGTGAGTCACAAAGGCCGGTCGACCTGGCACAGCGCCCAATGGAACGCCGGTTACCCAAACATCGGCTCTAAGATCGCCCCTACGTATCACTGCTTCGGTTTTATGTCTTCCTAGTACTTGTTTGGCATTGCCTTGATTGCAAACCAGTGATAGCCTAGTTTGGCTTTAGATCCAGGTCTCATAACCGTTTGCATTGATAAGTCTCTACTCGTCGCTGTCCGGGTTACGAATGTCCTTGCATGTCGCAGGATCGAGTTGTTGTTATATAAGACTATAGGAAACCTGCTAGCATGCTGCAACTGTGCATGGCCCACCTAGATAACTTCTGAAGTGTGTTACCCAATACCTGTTCTTGCCAAAGTATTACGGAGGATTTTAGTACTAAATTAAATCGATTTAAAATGTTTAACGCCTTTAACCTTATTTTTTGGTTTTCACATAACTGATTTTAATTTTAATCTCGTAATTTCTTATAGCTACTCAGAAACAAATATACAATAGTAACCCAAGATAGTAAATAAAACTTCCAAAATAAAATAATTTTCTTCCACCAACATTGTCAACACAAGACGAGACCAGGAATATTCGCACTTTGTCTTTTAAAGGAACACTTTTAATCCCACTCTGTTTATGACGCAAGCCCGAGTTTCCAAGAATCACGTAATCATGTTTGCCACAGTCAAGGATTTTTTCTTCTATAAGCACCCCATCTCAAAATAACACGCAAACGAGAGAGGTCGGGGAATTATCCCTGCCACTAATTGAGCTTCCCTTAGCCCAGAGTCCCTTCGTTCCTACTCCTCATACATTTTTCGTGCGTCGCGACCCTGGCAATTTAATCCTGCATTTACGAAGTTGCTAGTCGAATTACCGAATAAATGCGACCCTTTGCGCCTTAAGACAGGTAGTCCTTATCTCGTAAAAGGTATTACGTATTCTTAAATTAAAATTGTGTGATGGATTTGGGTTTTGATGTGATGTAATTAAGAGACATTGTTTTTTTTTCAAATGAGCGTAGGCATACTGATGATAAAAATATTTGTTTTATATATTTTGTCTTCTTTATAGATGGTTCAAAAATATTAATGTAAGCCGAGACTTCGAAAATACATGTGGACACAATTATAGGTACCTAATTAACCTGTTTTATACAATGTTTATAATTAAATCAGCTAACAGTTAATTTAAGCGTATTGTGTAATTATTAATTTAAATATTACTTTAAGGGACAAAAGCGTGACGTTTCGCTACCCATTTCAAAAATGTTTTAATTAACATCCATGATCAGATATTTTAATAATTATGGAAATAATTTCGCCGTCGCATTTCTGTATTTTCTAAATCTACGTTAAATGGATATCCTAACAGAAACACTGATGTAGTAATATGGTGAAGTTAGAGATTTTTTTGTCTGCGAATCAACCTAATCTCTGAAAGTATCAAGACGATTTGAATACAACCTTGCTTTTAGTAGGGGTTACAAAGTACCATTTTACATTCCTACAATCTTGTTATTTAAACCAGAACGAAACGTAAACGGATACTGACATTTTAAAAGGCACAAACGATTCAAATAGAGGAGAATAAGTAAAGTGATTTGTCCGTAATTGGATGGACCGACACCAAAACCAAACTTTGGACAGTTCACCCGCCATGTTGTACTAATTCTGTGCACACCCAACTTGGTCAGCTGATGAGAAAGTTTTCTAATAAAAAACATCAAGTAGGTATTCAGTATTGTAGTACATAGTATTGTATTTTATTTTGTATCCCTTACTCGTCAGATGTATGAGATTGAACTAGGCTTAGCAGGCAACTGTGTGTACAAATAAACTCACAATTTTTATATTATAATTGTAGTATGTGTAAGACACAGGACATGATCGTACTCATCATACAAACATTTGTCCTGGGCGGATCGAACCCACGACCTCTGACATAGCAGTCAGAGCCACTAACCACTAGACCAACAGGCCTCTTAAGTCTGTTAAGCCTTATAACCTGGGGCTATTGTTGCAGCTCCCATGGATAAGTCATATTTCTATAACTGTACAGCTACAAAGGGAACGGTTTTCGCTTCAATCAGTCACGTGACTTACAAAAATCACTTTCTTATATTAGGTTTTGTATCCACGCTAATGATAGTTTAAACGTAAAGCCATAGCGCAGTAAATGGTCATGTTATGTTTTAGACAAGCGTTTTTATTGAATCTAGCATTTACAATATAATAATAAAACAGTAACCTGAACATTTAACCTATAAGTAGGTACTTACGTTCATATCGTTAAAGAAATCTTTTCTTTTACATTGAGTGCTGTGAAAACAATAATACACGTTCGTTTTAATGCAGGCAGCAAACAATAATATATTATTATTAAAAGTAATTTACTTCACCTCCGCCCGTATAATGAAAGCAGCATGAATAAATAAAACGTGGCGAAATAAATGTGTAAAGATTTTAATTATGTATTTCAACCTCGTTGTAGTAAGTGGGCGATAGCTTTATTTTTTCAGATGTAAAAACTCCTTTCCTGGCATTTCGAATATACTTAAAAGATAAACATTGATTAAGCGAAACCCATCCTATAAATGGACTGCTGTAAAAAAAACATACCATTTTCAAGTTTATAATAAATTTGAAATACAAAACATCTGAAAAAAAAAGATTAGATTTTTCAAAAACAAAAGACATTTTCAAACTTACACTTTAACAATCGCCGTATATCTTTAAAAATAATTGCGTAACTTTCTTACAAAAAGTTTTATGACGTAAAACAAAAAAAGTTTTGACAGTAAGTAAAAAAAATGTAAATACATTCATAAGTCGTCTTGTCAAACACAAACATTGGATTGAGAAAGCAGTTGAGCAGAAGTAGCAAAAAGTTTTGTCTAAATATACTGAGAAACGGTAAGACTTACGCACTAAGGATAAAAAACGCCAGATGGCCGGCCATTTTCTCCATTTGGCTATGCAAACGTCATTACAAGCGGTTGCTTATAAGGCTGAGGCACGGCGTCTGCGAAGCATCAGCGATGTTTTAAAAACAAACTCGTGTGTCTATGGTATACTGCAACAACGCAAGCATTTTTTGTAGGTATCTCGCGACGCCGCGCGCCGCTGCCGATACGGCCCCAGCCTAACGAAAAACGTCACCAACCGCGCGTTGCGTTTACCGACTAGTGCGTAAGAGGTCCAAGAGTTGGACTTGCGCTTTATTTCCTTTGTCTTTTTAAGATTCTCAGAGTAAAAAAGTGGAGCAAAGTTTTGATCTCGGATTAGAGATTGTTTTAATTTTTAAGCTAAATGCAAAACGTTTGCATGTCACTGTCGTAAAATGTAAATGTTTTGGGACTTACGAGTTTTGTTCCATATATAACCTGCTTTTTAAACATTAAAATTGGTGTAGTATTTTAATTTTAAAATCAACATTAATACACACGTATTTACTAAAGTAAATATACTTATTGATGTTTTAAATTAAATGGATGAATCACTACAGCTGGCGAAACTGCAAAATTTTATGGGCACTATTTGCAGAGCAGTACAAATTAATTATAAAAATAATAATTGAGGATAAAAATACATTTTAATTCCTTACCATCCACGTTTTGACAATCCTTGACAGCAGGCAGAGGAGGGCCCTTATAGAGTTTACGACAAGGGCTTTTATCTTTAAAAAGTTTCAGTAATAATTGTAAATACACATTTTAGTGCAGTTTATACAACTTAAAAAGGCTAACAAATACATTAAAACAGTAGCAGCAAAATAAAATTTAGTTTTGTACTCATAATAGAGAATTGCGTTTATTTATTTTATTTAGTTTTTCTTACAGTCAATACATTATTATACTTATATTATTACAATAGAATACATGCACATGGTTATTTATCATGCGTTCCATCTGTAATGGGTCCGCGAGACGATCAAGTGCGCTTGACAAGTCTACGACGATTTCACTTGACCAGGGACTTGACGCGACTTGAAGGTGCCGTCAAGTCCACATGCCGCAGTCGTTCACCGACCTGTGCTCAGGAAAGTGGTCGTCGCAAAAATTAATAATGGTTTCCAACGCAGACAAGGCATTCCTTGCTATAACTCTAGCGGTATCTATCACAGAAAAAGAGAAAAGAACGTCTCGGTCCGGTCCGTCGTCCGCCATCTTTGATGTTCCGGTCGCAAATGAATAAAACTTGTCAAGTCGCATCAAGCGACTTGACGCAACTTGACAATTATGGTCCAGCCCGTAGATACTTGACGGGACTTGTCAAGTCAACGCTGTAAACGATCAATATTCATTTCAAGCACGTAGACTTGTCAAGCGCACTTGATCGTCTCGCGGACCCATAACAAGTAATTAGCTTAAAATCATATTATTTATGGGTCCGCGAGACGATCAAGTGCGCTTGACAAGTCTACGTGCTTGAAATGAATATTGATCGTTTACCAGCGTTGACTTGACAAGTCCCGTCAAGTATCTACGGGCTGGACCATAATTGTCAAGTTGCGTCAAGTCGCTTGATGCGACTTGACAAGTTTTATTCATTTGCGACCGGAACATCAAAGATGGCGGACGACGGACCGGACCGAGACGTTCTTTTCTCTTTTTCTGTGATAGATACCGCTAGAGTTATAGCAAGGAATGCCTTGTCTGCGTTGGAAACCATTATTAATTTTTGCGACGACCACTTTCCTGAGCACAGGCCGGTGAACGACTGCGGCATGTGGACATGACGGCACCTTCAAGTCGCGTCAAGTCCCTGGTCAAGTGAAATCGTCGTAGACTTGTCAAGCGCACTTGATCGTCTCGCGGACCCATTAAGACTAAAGCCACACGTCACTTTTGAATCCTCCCATGATATTTTTCTTCAAATTACTTAAAATTGTATCAACCTGCAAATTATGTCACATCTAATGTACGTCTTAAGGTGCCTGTCCACCGGAGCGGAGCTAGGCTGCGGAGCGGAGAAACTGGATATATTAGCCAATAGGATTGCACAGCGAGCAAGGAGCGGAGATTTTGTACAATCCTATTGGTTAATCAATCTGCGTTTCTCCGCTCCGCAGCCTAGCTCCGCTCCGGTGGACAGGCACCCTTAATCTGTTTAAAAAGGTCATAGTATACAAAATGATTTATTATATCAATTAGTTATTTTTAGCAACAAAATGATGTCTGGAAGCGATAAGAACAATTACAGTGAGGTTGTAATCATTCTAATGGATTCGTCATCGTCTAAACAGATTTTTATGTGACATTGACCTTACAAAAATAAGTTTGAAATAGTTTTATGATATGGTATTTAGGTTATCACACTTATTAGCATTGAAAAAGTCTAGGTGAGATATTGATAACAGATAATTATAGTCTTTTTTTTTACTATTGTGTCTAATAATTTAGGTAAATATTTATTTTAGTAACAAAATAGATTTGCACCTAAAGTATGTTTTCAGATCTTTTTTAACCAGAGTTATTAGATATACACAGTAGTCATAGCAAGAACGATTACTTGCCGTCAGTTACTTAAAGCAAAACGTCCCTTGGGATACCATTAAAAACCTTAACCCACAAATTATGAACTATAATTACTTAAACATTTAAGCCAACCGCGACTCGCATTAACCCCTAATCCACTAAGTCCCACTATCAGAGTGAAGTACTTCAGATAATTCAAACAAGAAACATTGGAACAACGGGATTGTTTGCACCGTTTTAATGGCCAAATATTGATGTTAAGCGCACTACGAACGTGACTGCGGGCGAAGCTGGGCGATACAACTGGGTTATTATAATGGTAGGATTATGGTCGTCCCTCAGTAATCGGATAAATGATTCGAATGCAACGCGTCAGCATATCACTGTACGGGACACGGCGGTTAGGTGCTGACGTAAGTCTTCGCAAAGAGTAGAGTCTAGACAAAGATCTTAGGTACTCAAATGTTATGTTAACATGTAAACTAATTTAATTTGCAGCATAAATAGTCGTGGTATCTTTTAAGTGTATAAGTAGAGAACACTTTGAAGAAGTTCTGCCAATGTGAGAGAACTTAGATTCTGAAATCTGAAACAGGTAACAGTAACTCCGAATAATCACCTTATGAAGTAGATAATGCACTTATCTGCTAAACCAATCGTTTTTCTAAATTTATCAGGCTGTTACAAATTAGATAAGACAAAATGTACACTTGGATAAAATAAGCTGACGAGTACGTCGCCCCTCAAAAAATAACAAAGAGGGACAAAGAATATAACATGACAGATTTGTAATCGATTTTTCAGAGAATAACAGTCCTTTTAACAACGAAGGACAGGGATAAGAATAATGAAATGTCCCTACAAGTCAACGTAAAAATATATTCTTTTGAGTCCACTGTCCCAACGAATTAAGATTGATTACCTTGCTTGCTACTCTTCTTTTTAAGGCGTGAAATTATTCTATTTTAAGTGGAATATCCCCGCTCTACGGTGACACTTTAGAATTTTTTTAATGAGATTTTTTAACGGAGGATTTTGTCGTATCTTGTTTTTAATCGCCAAAAGGGTAACTGTCAGATTATTATGATAAAGAGCCCAAATGTATTTTCTGTTAATTTATACTGTAAAAGTAAATTTTATTTACGGACTGTTGTTTTTTATTTAGTCATCGGAAAAGTAAACTTTACTTTGTTACTGACGCTCAAAAGCCTATTAGTATTTTCATACAGGAAAAATAAAACTACGGAAGATAGACGCAAAATATCGTGTACACACCCCAATGAAAATACGATACCAAAAAAAAAAACATTTTTGCAGCGGCCTTTTTGCATAATCGAAAAATGTGTCGCAAAAAAACAGCCGTACGTGATTTTAACGTGTCATCAAATACGGCTAAACGTGAATTACGAATGAAATCAGAAAAAAAAACCCGTACCGTTAACCCTGTGTGTGCTTCGCCGTCGCTAATTGCGTCCGCGCCCATTCGTTTTGTATTTCGCCGTGTTGAATTTAAATAAAATTCGTTATTCGGTGACCTGGCGAGGGTTATGCATGTGTTTATATGTACGTTTGTGGAAAATACATTGTGTTTCGGATGAGAAGTTTAAGCAAATGGGACTTTTTTATTGGATGTAGGTACTACTTATACTTACTTTATGGCGGGTTTTATTCTCATGAATAATGTTTACTGTGTCTAACTCCATCCTTGCTAATTCATATTAAAATCACGCGGATATTTTTTTAACGACTTCCACACTAAGGAATTAAATCCTTGTATCTCAGGGAGTTTCACAGACATTCAATTCACATGCACAAAGACACCCAGACCTAGAACAAGTCATTGTGGATCGCACAAATTCTTATCCTACGCGGAGATCGAACCGGCGACACGTCGCGCACAGTGATTATTAGCGTGGTGACCTATACCACTCGGCTATCCGTGCAGTCTAAAACATTAACATACTTTAATGTGAGTAATCGTGTTGTATCAACAAAATAATTACACCAGGATACATGTCAGAAGAAACTCGTATATAAAATCAAGGTGCGTGAATTATTTCTTTGCCGGCGCTTAACTTGACCTTTGGGGCACTTTAAGACCCTGAATATTGGAGGTCCCATTTACGTACAGAAGCTTTTTAAATAATTATTTTGTAAGCTGGCTGGGATAACAGAGTTTAGTTAAGTATTCATATGAGTTCTGAAATATCGGAAGAAGGTATTATTGTATTGTGTCTATAAAGTACCAATTTTGTGTCTTATTTAAATACTGTAATTTTTCCTAATAATATTGAAATGTTGCTTGAGCGCTACGTTTTTAAACACATTTTTCCTACTCTTCCTTTAACTCTTTTACTTAGAATACACACCAGAATGTAGATATTTCTATCAAAAATTTTGCTTTTCGAATCTAGCTAAATTTTGTTTTTACTTATAGTTAAGACATTTTTAATTAAAATATAACTAAGCTAGAGCAATCTTGATGTTTCTGTATCTAGGGTGGGTTTGTAATTAGTGTAAGTGTTGCAAAGTTAAGAAATTATAATGCTGGCAACATTCAGAATATTCCAGGGTTGTGGAACTTAAGTTGAAATGAAACAGACAAGGTCAGAGCTTTGTTAGTACAACATTAGACATGCATATTATACAAGAGAATGTTAACTTTTAGTATTTTAGAGTTCAAGAATTATGAACGTTATGTTCATGAAATTTTTTACTTAAAAGTTTTTTTTCTTTGCTGAACTAACTGTTTCAAATTTGTTGAAGGATAAATTCATCTCAATTTTTACTCCTGGGCTAGCCGCGAAGTTTTATGCCATTAAAATGCTTTTTTTTGGATATCGGATTAGTGCTAGTACAACTTTTTGTGTTTTTTTTATCGAGTATGTGTAACAGTGAAAACTAATTTATCATCAGAAAACCTTTGTTACATTTTCAACTATTTAATACAACCTTAAATTCTTGGTTCGTCTAAAGTGGACTTTAAGTAACCAACTCCAAAAAGAAAGTTAGAGCACTTTGCTACTTATATTTGATTTATATTTTTCTACTTCTTTTTTTTGTATTTGATTTCGATTTCAAGATAAATCTAAGACCCAGACTTTCGTTTTGAGATTTGTCTTCGCGTATTTGTTTTATTCAAGTTCATTTCTATTTACTATTCTAGTATTCAATCTTTATGTGAATCTGTTGATTTAGGTCGGATCCCTTATCAGTTATCATTCGATTTATTTTCGAAGTCTTGAATATCTATTTGAGCATGAAGGGGTACGTTTTCCAAAATTATTCTTAGCTCATGAGAATGCTTTAGGTTTCTTGTGATAATAATAGAAAGGGGTTAATGATCGAGTTATGACCACGCAAAAGAAAAATACATTTTATTGAAGATGGAAAACATAATATATTGTTTTTTAGTAAAATGAAAAAAAGTCAACTGCATATTATTTTTTCTTTAAAAAAAGTAGTCTCGTAGTCCGTACCTTTCAATTAAGTTTGCATATCGCTAGGAGACTAAAGAAATCATGAATCGAAAACTAACATTGCCTCGTTTACAAAAAGCCTTAACTTTACTACACCTACAAAATACCAAAACATCTGTAGTCGACAGAAATGCAGTCGTTCCACTAGTTTATAAAATACTCTTTATAGGCACTCCTTGGTCACAAGAGCGTCGATATTAAACGAACAGGGGCCGAACTACAAACTTTTGTACCAGCATTTACTCAGGCGTGTGAGCGAGAAGCTCTATACGAAATGTAGAGCGCTGTCTCGCTTGCACAATATCATTGGTTTTGTTTTTAGAGTTCGTGGTACAGATACAGTTGAACTGTTTGCAGTGACCGCACGAACTTCGTTTGTGAAAATTTCTGTTGGATCTTTAACTTGTATTTATTTTGTGATCTCCAACTTTGTAGTTGTTTGTCGATACATCTTTGGTCCACTGAGCATTACTACTATAGACTGTCTAATGTTTTCTGTGGTTTGAACGTATTTTATCTAGATAGAATTTATAAAGATGATAGTGGTCTAGCTTTTTACCACGGCTTTGCTTTTGCGTTGATCTGGGTAGCTACAAAATATCCAAAAAAAAATTCTGTCGAGTAAAAAGTATTTGTGTTATTTCAGGGAGTCATACCATACCAAATTTCATCCAAATAACCCATACTGAATTTCATCCAAATTAGCAAAATTTTATCGTGAAAGAGTAACAAACATCAAATCACCCATACTCACTAACATTTAGGTTTATAATAATAATATATTATGGTGTTTTAACTGCTCAATAAGTTAGAAACCGGAATCTTTCAATCTAGGTTTTTTACATAGCACCTGATTTTACGGCTAGACCTGCGTAATTGAACACTCAATCAATGCGAGCAAAGTCTTTTTTTATTTTATTTTGACTACAAACATTCTATTTTTATGTCAATAGTCTTTCTCAATTAAACACTCTATATTATAATCACTCTCTTCACCTGAAACACTTCATACCATCAAGGCCGTTTCTCGTCCTCGAACCCACAAGTGGGGCAATCACCGACAAACCGCATTTGTATAACGAAATAATAAATAAACAATGTACAAAATACTAAACATAATTGTGAGTTCGTGAACGCGTTTGTTCACGCGACGTTACCGAACGACCTTTGATTCTTATCGATCGTAAATGTATAATAACATGGGGCTTGCTTTTCTTGGTAATCTCAGCAGGCGAAAGGTAAAAAAAATAAATAAACAAGGATTACTTCTTTCTCTTGTCTTTAAACCCCCTTTATATTTTTTTTATTCGAGTTACTCACCTTATAGAGGAACATTGTTTAGCTGTCTTTTTTTACAAAGCATGATGGTAATCTTAAAAAATTGCTAGCAGAGGATTTATCGTTATACATACTTAGTAGAATACATGTGTGCAATAATACAGGCCGTATCGCCAAAAATGTTATAATGAAAACTACTGATTGAACTTTTTTCGAAAATCGAAAGATATAATTATGTTATAAGGAAAGTTGAAGCTAGAGATTTAAATGTAGATGATAAATTAGAATTACAAATATTCAAAACAAAAAAAAAATACTATAAATGTTACCAACGCTTTAAAACTTAGACAAAGCACTCGTCTTTAAATTTCTCACTAAATTCTCATAGTATACGTACATACACAAACTGTAAAGACGACCCTAAAGCAAACGTTCTTAAGTCTAATAAAAGTCAGTTTACAGGCCTAAAAGTTAATTCATTCAAAACATAAATTACAATTACATTCATTACGTATTTCGAAAATAAACAGAAGGTCTTTCTGTTAATTAAGATCTCGTCAACTGTTCCTCGGAGGACTTAAAAGTGCTTACAACATTGTGTGAGCTTAAGTATACATAGGTTATGTGGCGAATGTTTGGCAGATGCTCGCAGAAGGTTGTTGCGGTTACGTCTTGGAAAATAAGGGGGAATTATGAGTTTTGATTTAATAAATAATTCGGAATTAAGTAAAAGAAGGCATGGGGTATTGTGCTGATAGATTAATAAGTATACGCCTTTCACATAAATATGTGTGTTATTGTTAATAACAAGTACTAGTATTAACAACGTGAAAGTTTGCAAATATGAATGGATTAATGGTTGTTTGCCAATCTTTCATACTCAAACAGCTGAATATTTTTTTGATGAAATTTGATATGGAGTTAGACAGATTACCAGATGGGCTACTTTTTAACCAACTGCCTCCTAGGTAATGTTTTTACAGCTATTGAAATTTGCGCGGGCGAAGTCAAAGTGAAAGATAAAAGTTAGTTAGATATGCTTCATCAGAAATCATATTCTAAATTTTACCATGTTTTGACAATATGTTCAACCATACAACCAAACTGAGCAGTTTCATAATATTTTAGAAGTCTTGATTAAGTCTTTTATAAAACGCCTACGAAAAATATTTACTGCGTCTATCTGTCCATTGTATCTGATCTCATTATACATTATTATACATAGGTCGCAAGATGTTCTCATTTTATCAAGAGACCGCGTATCGACTTTTGCGCTTAGCATAAATTTGCATGTCAAGATACATACACACCACTTCATGGTAAACATGATACCCTTTAATATTATGCAGAACGTTAAGTTTATCAGTTTTCAAGGAGATTGATCTCCGTATTTATGACTGCTTCGGGAGAAAAAATAAACGTAAAAGTCGACATAACAATGATATTCGCAGTAAAATTTTTGATGGTTTAAATAAGGTGATAATGGTGAAGGGTTGTTATTTCGTGATGTAAGTACACCTCGTCACAGAAACTAATATACTTTCAGGTATTTTTATATTAGTGTTACAGGTATTTGTATTCCGTCGATCTTTTTATCTACGTACCTGCATTTGTACGTAAGTACGTATATTGCGTGTAACTTGCACGTTACACGAAAAACGATTTATACTTGTCTTGATGAGCATTTTTTAAAAGAATTGGACGAGGAGATTTTTTATTAATCGGGAAAACCTTTATGACACCCACCTCCTCGGGGGAGGAAACGGGTAGTTTCAGACTCTTACTGACTAAACCTGAACCGCCATGCAACGTCTGCCGCGTTTGGTCGGTGCGTGGCAAAACGTTCCTATTCATCACGCACCAATGAGACTAGGAGCCTATTTCCATCCCTTTAATAACCCTATTACAGTTTTGCAAGCGAGAAGCCGATCTACACCGTCCACGTGTCGCGCAGCGTACGTTATAACAAGAGAGAGCATTGATGTTTCACTACAAAAACAATATGCAAAACTAGTATTTTTTTACGCAAATTTTCTGCATAACAACCCATTCCCACACCATTGCAGTCATATTTTTTAAGTCTAATTTACTGCATGTATTAATCCGAGCAGCGATCAGGCCATTCCAATGGATTTATATCCTTACTGTATTCAAAATATGACGTCAATCCCGCTTATATTACTGTTCCCACAATCCTTCGGGTAGAGTTAATCCGAACAGATTTACTGTAGTCACGTACCATATCAGGCGTAGGTATACCAAACATATTGGAACAGCTTCGTTTTACGTACCTTTTGTAAATACTACGTTACCTTTTTTTGAAAGTGAAATGTTACCGATTTTGGTAACCAGTAATCGAGTGTGCGTGATTTGTAATCGTTCCTTTTCTAAATGAGAAGTTTGTATAGGACAGTTATCTATTTCGTTATTCACAAGCGACTTTTAATTACTTAGTATCGTGATAGCAAAAATTTGGAAAATATATGAGATTTTAGAGATTTCAGTAAAAAATAATCTACGTGATTGATTTTCAGTGGTTTTTTTGCTTTGGCGCTTATTTTTAAAATAGAACTAGATGGGAGCAGTGTAACTATTGTCTATTATTTAAGGGCCCCTTATTCCGAAAGTTTAGGCATTTAACGCACCGAAACGGCTTGCGCCCGCGTTGCCCAGGAGCCGTCGCGATTTGAACTCCGGTGACCTATGGCGGCGGGCGGGCACGCCACAGTATAAATAAATAAATCAGTAGTTCACATTATATATATTGTGCTAGTAATAAGTAGTAGTTTGCAACAAAAACATAATAATATACTTAGCTTGATGTGCTATCCACTAAACTATTGATTGTCAATACTAATATGTTATGAATGTGTGACTAAGGAAAGCGATGATCATTCTATAGAATTTAAAGAATGGTTGTAGAAGATTTGGTGAGTACTATACAGCGTGGCGCTACCACCCCGACATTAATTTAACACGGTTAGGACTAGTAACCATGAATCATTTGAATCATGATACGTTTTGATATTACGTAAACTTAAAAAGACTTTTTTTTTCAAACAAACTAAATAATAAACATCTATCTCAAATTGTGATCACTCTGTGCGAAAGTTCATTCATTCATTAAATAACTTACCTACGACTAGCGGGCTTACGTTTACTCGGTGCGGCAACGTCGCACGCCGCCGCCGCCCGCGTAGGTACAACAGCTGTGCGCACCAGCTGGCAACAACGCGTCGCGACTTGTAGGCATAAAATGTCTCGTGTTCGGTCCGATTTTGTGAGTTGTGATCGATAGCCATGTTCAATTTCTTTCAAATCTTATACGTAATAAAATAATGTAATAATAAAATCAAAACACAATATTAGTAAGTACATCTCCTTGAATTTGACCAGGATGGAAATCTGCACCTTATAAAGGTGATTATTCCCATTATAGATTTTAAATTCTATACATACTGACTTCTCGTTGCTCTGTGTATAGAAGTAATCATATTGTGACGTATTTATAGAATAAGTACTTACGCAATACACTTTCGGATTATCTTCACTTCAGACACCCTTCTTTTCTTAATTTTGTTTTTTTTATTTACCATTTCAATCACTTACGTAAATTTGTGGTCGCGAGCAAAAGTTGCATAGGTCCTACCTCGATGGCGTCCGGCCGGACACTGGCACCGAGCGCGCGGTGCGCGCGAGCACTTTTCACGTATTTATTTTATTTAAAAAAAAAATAAGCGCCATATTAAAATTGTATCCAATAATATCCCTGGCAAATCCGATTAGTAAATGAAATGTTAAATTTATATAAAATTACGTTCAGTCCAAGTCTTATAAAACTAAAAATACTTTTAAAATCGACCTTACTTCTGATTTTTTTTTATAGAGCAAAATGTTAAATAATTCGTTTCTATCCAAAAAAGTCACTAGATAAAGTATGTATCTGTACTATATATTTTTTTAAGAATTTAGATATGGTGATTTCTCGGAAAAAAACTCGATCTAGAAACGTAAATTTCGAATAAGGGGCCCTTAAATTGTATCTTTCATTGTTGAATAAAAACCGTAAATTGATTACAATTCTTTATTAAAAATTAATTGAAACATCCAGTCGATACAAATATTGGAACATTAATTATGATTTACAAGGAAAACATAAATTTATTTTACTACAAAAAATTTGCTACAAATCACAATTGAATTCATAAATTCCATGTGTTTTTTTACATTTACGTCTCATTTGATTGTTAAATACTATTTATTTGCTGAATTATTTTGTGTTCAATAAAATGATTTGATTTTGAATTCAACTGTGATTTTATGATTCTTTAAACACCATACCGATTACAATTTGGTCTCCGCAGTCAAATAAATAAATAAGCAATTTAATACTCACTTATTTACTAGTTGTTCCTCATTTACAATTTGAAAATTAAATTACAAATGTAATTATTTACAGCGTTTTAATATTAATATTACAATACATTAATGTAAAATCTAACTATACGAATGTTACAGACGATTCCAGTTTTACATAAACGAATGTTCAATCTAAACATACAAAAGTACATTCAATATTATTCAATTAAAACATCGGATTATGGTAATTGAAAAAGACGTGAGATTTTACCATTAATTGAATATTTTTACCGGACCGAATTCAATATGAAAAGCGCGTGAGGATTTTCTCGTATGAATTCTGAATTCGGAATTGAATCCATCTCATGCATTTAATCAGACGTTTAGCCTAGCTTACGATAAAATCACATTTTCTTTAATAGAAGCGTCTTGTGAACTAGTTGGGATACAACTATAGTTTTAATCAAAACGACACTGGAAATGTTTCGATCAAAGATCGGTAAATAACAAACGAAGTTCGTGATTGTATTTGCTTTGACATACAGGTCTAAGTTTCATAACTTCTAGGGCCCGAACTTTCGATTTCAATTAAATAACTAATAAACCTACTTGGTTGATCGAACGTACCTTTTGTCTTTGAAACGAATTGCTATTAATAATTTATTTACATTACAATTTTATTACATAAATTTTACATCAAAAGCCAGCATACTAAAATTTGAATAATAAAACCAGATATTTCCATTCAATAATTATTCCGGTACAATTATTAATTTCCAAATTAATTAAATTAAAATGTATATTTTGAGAGACAAAATGATAGTTTAAACCCCAGTCTCAAGGCGTAACATTCACTTGTTTAATTATACTATAAGACTAGAGAGTCTAAAGCATTTTTACAATTATTATTAATAATAAAATTTCACTATTCTAGGTCACTTCACATTTATCATCAAGCTTTATCACAAATGCCGCCCGAGCTATCTCGTTAAATTTTGCTCATGTAAACCTACTTACATAATACCTATGTTAAACTTTTGAAGCACATTAATATTTACAAGTCGAAAGGTAATAAAACACTCAGATCCTGAGTTATTACGCTCTGTTAAATTACATTTGAATAAATAAACGAGGCCTTAATGCTAGATTTAAATAATGTTTAAACTGTTCCGTACAGTTTTTAATGACAAAATATTAATAAGTTCATTTTAAATTATGTCCAAAAATACAAACAAAAACTATTATGAACACGTCATTACAGATACAATGTTGTTCATGTTTTTAACACCACAGAAACAAATCTAAAACATATTTCTTAATATCAAAAGTAGTATCCAAGTTAAAGAACAGTTTGTAGCTGACTCAAAATCGCTTTCACGTATTACAAACACGTTAATGTACTGAAAGGAAAATAAAAAAATGTTGAACTTGAACATTCAAGTTCGTATAGTAAAATTAAAGGAAACTGTAACATTTCTAAAAATAATGTAAAAATATTTTTTTAATTTAAATAAACATATCTGAAAATAAAATGTTGTCATCATTTTACAAAATTAATTCATCAAAATAATAACAAATGCGAAAAAAATGACGACAGTATTGAGCAACGGCATGGTGAGCGGTGCGGAGTCACCGGCAGCGGCGAGTGCACTGGCGGCCGCCTCCACGCACTGTCGGTACGCAACGTGCTCGAGGCACGTGATCGCGCAGAAGTGCTGGTGTGCGCACGCGCCGTCGCACGACTCGGAGCTCTCGTGTCGGACGCGGTACGCGCGTAAGTACCTGATGGCGAGATTTGAAGGTGAAAATTTTCTGTGATTAAGCAGATTTTCTTAGGACAGTAATTCTAGGCTATATTAAAACGATACAGATTTCTTTAGACATTAAGAATAACAGCTGAAAATAAAATCACAAAATTTTAAAACCTAGGACAAAGATTACTTTATCCTAAAACACCATAAGAAAGAGGGCAAAATATTAAACTTCGTGGTGGCGTCTCTCTATTTGCTTCCAAGAAATAAATCTTACTTTAAAAGCACATAGAACACACACAGTAAAAACATCTGAAAATCGTGAATATTTTGTCTATTATCTTACTTGTGGAATATATTAGTCTCATGCGGCGTGCCTATCTGCAGCTTGTCGGCGAGGTTGTGCAGGGAGACGGCGGACACCTCGTGCAGGCCGTAGTACTGTGTGAGGTTGTACTCCGCCGTCCACTCCGCCACGTTGCGGTTGGCTGCTGCTAGGTCTAGGTAGTACTGGGTGTAGTCTAACACCTAGAAATTAAATGTTGATACAGAGTTTGTCTCTTGATAGTTTGAAATGCGCATCGAAAATAATATTTCGTAAAAATCTCAAAATTAGCGTGACTGAACAAATTTGAACATTTGTAACCTAAGCTTTCTATTCTATTAAGTTTCTAAAAAAAATTTTTTTTTTATTAGTTGACACAGAGACGCAACTGTTATAAAACCAATAAAAACAACCAGTAACCACTTTAAAGTTAAACAAAAACAAAAATGATGAGAAATTTCAGATTTACCTTTCCTGTATTAGTGTCAAACTTGTACAGCCTGAGACCAGGGTTGGAGGAGTCGGCGGGGTCACGATGAGGGCTCACCGACGGTGCCATGAACGTCCACGACACCGGCCGATCTAGGTACAAGAAAGACAAAATAAATTAAAAAATAATAATATTGTACTGGAAACATTTCTTGCCCCGTATACTCTTACGGACAAATCGTACTAGACATTGTTAGAACATTGTTTTGCATCGACGCAGATAGTTACTCATATGGGTCTTCAACAAATACAAAACACAAAAATCATTATTTCTTTAGAATAGAATAGAAATTTAAGTTTCTTAAACATTTTTTTTTCGCTTTTCCATAAAGTATTAACAGCAAGAGACATTTAAACATAAGTTTTTTATTTTGGATATTGTCTGCCTTGACTATCCTTAACCAAAATTTTGAAGAGGTATCTAGATTTATATTATGCCAAAGCCAACTTTGAACCTTCTTGGAGTTATAAACCCAAAAGAAAAATATATTACGTACGAGTATGTATTAGTACAAGTGCCATACATCATACACAGTTTCGTTACCCCTACTTTTTATGCTAAAACCCTGTTCTATATTCCAACGTCACAATTTCCATACATTGTGCAAGAACGTGGATCTTGTATAATAATTATTAACATAAATGCTGACTAGAGCACTTAGTATAGGATTCATCTTCCGTATAGGAAAGACCCGAGAATGGAAAACGTGTGGCTCTTGAAAAATGCAGATACAACATAAGCTCTTGAACTAACGATATATTAGCTAAAACTAAGCCAATAATGTACCAGCAAGGTTAGTTTTTCGGTCATTTTCTATTTCATCTAGAAATAGAAATAATATTAAGCTTAATTACTTTGTAAACTCATACAAAAACTGCAGTATAATTGAATATTTGACAAAAAAATTAAGTCTTTCAGATTGATCACTTGCCCAATTGCGTTATTGTGAACTTCGGCTCTCTAACCCCATAGCTTTCTTACGCTCTTTATATTAAATCTTCCCCATTTAATATGCGAGTTAGCAAATTAGTATAATACTAGCTGCTGCCCGCGACTTCGTCTGCGTGGTATTCAAGATGTGTAGTGCTGTACAAAAAGTAAAGCTAAATAATGTTTAATGCCAACTTCCTAATCCTGTTCCGTTCCAAACTACCTAATTTCTTAACTTCCTAATCCTAACCTCTAGTCTTACAAACATATTTGACTGTTAGTTAACACTGCTAGTTTTTTGCTGTGGCCACTATCTTGCACTGATTTGACAATTTGGATTGAAGGACTTGAAAAAGGGCGATGGCAAAGAAGTGTACTGGACTCTTACTGGCTAAACCGCCGGAGTGCTTCACCGTATCCTATTGTCGGGGGCCACGGGAACGCTTTCGCAATCTACCGCAAGCCCCGACAGGAGAGCTCTTTTTAACGGGAGCTTCTTCGTTAACGTGGAGCCAGCTTTTGCCAGCCCTTATTAAGAGGCGCGCGGAAGTACCACGTATTTCGTCTTTGCTTTTATCCAGTACAGTAAACTGCCCTGAGTCTACTGGCGTAAGTTATTTATGGTGGTTGGAGGAGGGCAAATAAGGCCCTTCTTCTATCCCTTGCTCATCGAACATGGATAAGCCTGCCGTGCTCTTTCCACTTTTCCTTGAGCGTCATCACTTCTTCGCAGAACTTGGTGACGGCGCACTAACTAACCGCGGACACTTTGGCCACTCTAGGCGGTGTGACATCGTCGTTACGAAGATGTCGCATTCTCACTGGATGTGAGAGGGGTCTGCATACCCAAATTTGTCAAATTTTGTTTACCTACCTATTTGGGTTCTGAGACGGTTGAATGCTTTCCGAACAGGCCACTGCAAGGTACCTCCGGGCGGCAGATGTTCCTGAGGTAGGACATAAGTAGTAGGTGGTAGTTGTCGATCTGCCCAGATCTTGCACCGAGCTCGAGTTAGAGTTGCAATAGTAGTCAGTGTATATCGGAAGAAGCTCTATTAGCTCTTAAGTCTACCCGATTTAAGTCTCTTCTAACGTCAGGTAGAGCAATGCCAACCAGGAGGAGAACTTATTGAGCGGGGTTGGTCTTAAACAGCCAGATATTATTCGACACGTTTGCACTGTGCGCTGTGGTGCGGAGAACAGCAGGCGCTGCTCCCCATTCATCTTCTATTTCCTTTTCTTTCTACCCTTGACAGATGTTTTTTTTTTTAATTATGAAGTAGTGCTTACTTACATGGTTTTCAAAGTTCCAAGTTTCTAATTCTAGTAGTTTGAGCTGACCCAACTGAGCCTGAAGAAGGTTAATGTTACGCACACATACAAAACAATCGCGGGAGTACGCGTGCGGCGCATATTCGTACGCAATATTAAACAAATATTAATAATAACAGCCTATCTTTATAATACTTTACCTGTGCAACTACCCTATACCATCGCAATTGGTGCACAATTGTGGTAGTGTATAGGCACTATCAAGTCTTTACAGCCACGCGTCATACACACCAAAATTGCAGTCAACAGCTAAGCAGTTATTTAAGTAGGTATAGTAAATCATTTACCGTCCACACTATTTTTTGTTTTAGTGTAGTTGGTTTTCTTTCACTTCATATCCACAGTTCCTCCTTAATTGGATAAGACTGTCCTAGCTTAAACAGTAAGTAGGTAGATACCATATAAAAGTGTTTTAAAGATCAATTTTAGGTATGGTAAAAAAATCCAAGCGCTTCTTACAATACTTTTGTACTACCAAAAACGATAGAAGAAAAAAAAATGTTATGCTTGACTGAGATTCGATTCGTACTACAAATTATTAAAAAATAAATTAAAAAAATATGTGCCTAATTGAAATTTGAATTTAAAAAATGAGTGAAAAAATACGAAGCTCGTACTTCCCTGAGCCCGCTATTTTAATTTCTATATTGTAAGCCAAATAGCATGATAATATTAATGTCAAAACATAAAACCATAGCAACAGTATTTTGGTCGCTATGGTGACATTGTCAGTTACGTGTTCTTTAAAAATAAAGGTTTACTGCTAAGACCCCATGGTTAATAACCTGATAATAAATAGCCTGTATTTTGCCTAGACCTCTCCTTAACCTTCATGCAAAATTTGAACGCTATAGGTATATTAAGTAGTTTTTTCGATTAGCCGGTAATTGTCATAAAATTCGTGATTGCTCACCCTCCATATCAAATAGCGCAATAATATGTAGAATTTATGTTGTCACGACCTCTAGTCAATATATTCTGAAAATCTGAAATGAAATGAAAATGAAATCTGTACATTATTTTTTTGGGATTATACCGTACATATGTTTACGGATAGTTTAACAATTTTATGACAATAGTTCTTTAAACAGGTAACCGTCACAAAACGATGGGCAGAAAAACTTAGTATTCACGTAAACAGCTTTAATTTTCATTGAGTTAGCTTCAAAACAGTCGGAGTTTCATAGAAATGTACCTCCCCCTTTTTTACCCCCGTTAAGGCGGAATTTTCAAAAATCCTTATTGCGTCATTCTTAACTTCTAACTAAATAGCCAAATATTAAATTTAATCGAATTAGCTTCAAAACTGACGGAGTTTCATACAATCTTACCCGCCCCTGTTTACCCCCTTTAAGAGCAAAATTCCAAAAAAAAGATAGCTTAAATGTTAGCGAGGACTAATAGCTACATAATAAAAAAAGTTTCATCAAAATCCGTCCAGTAGTTTTTGAGTGAAAAGCGGACAACAAACAGACAGACAGACAAAAATTTTTTTTTTCATAGTTTTAGCTTCTATTGGTTGTATGAAGATCCCCCATCTAAGTTTTTCTTTAATATCTTTAATGTACAGACATGAGCTTGTTACAATTTTATTATATGTATAGAGTATAGATAAGCATAATAGTTTAAACTTTACCTCCACAGAATATTCCCTACAAGTAACACCCAAATAATCGTAAGCCTTAATTGGTTCTGTTAAGTAATGAAACAATTTTATACCTGTCTTTCACTAATTTCGACGGGAAAATTTTCATGATAACTAGCAGACACCGTTCCACAATTTATTGGTTCCCAAAAATGTCATCCCGCACCCGATAAACTGGTTTTACGGTAATTATTCGAGCGCCGAGCAAATAAAATGTCATGTCCAACTTGCTGAAATGCAACGAGTACCCGATGACAATATTTAATTAAAGCCTCGAATATCTATATACGTCTATAGTTATTACTCTTTTATTAAAAGTGATGAATGAAAGTGACGAGTTTTTTTTATAAAGAGTCTATAATATACTTTGGTGTTCATAAAAGGACATAGTGGAACCAATTAAAACCTTGCGTAAAATATTGAAGAAGTTTTATTGTTATTTCCCAAGTACCTAAACTACCTAGGTATTCTTGAAATGATTGTCGATTGTTTAATTTTCAATGCAAAAAGGGCGAACTTAACATCAACTAAAACGTAAAATACACAACTTATCGTCAGTACAACACTATGAAGCCAACTTATTCCAAATATACAAGCTGCCTTTGATGTGAATATTACCCGACACGTGCAAAAAGACATTTCCTGCCTTTAAAAATCAAATTGTTAGATTCAACTAAGGAAATTGGATTACGGAAAACTCATGAGAATGGGATCCCTTCACTCAACTTACGTGGTTGACACAGTCTGTTTTCGTTTAATTTCCAACCAAGATATTTTTACATTTTTATATTGACACGGGTGCTTCGTTTAATATTAATTTTTATCATCATAAAAACCAGGACTATATCCACGCGTTTCCTTAATAAAAGACGAACAAAAAATAAAATGATGGATTGGACAAGATTTATAAAAGTGGTTTAAGAAATAGCCCATGTCCATGAATGGATATGAATATTGGCTCGTAAACGGCGGACTGATAGACCGATAAAACTTTACTTTTATGTTTGCATTTTATTATACTCTGTTATAAATTTATACAACATTTCGAAGGAACGGCCAATGACGAGAGATATTCGATCTGTTATTCAAAGTTCGAGTTACCTTACAATCATTAAATGCTTTAAATCCGACGCCTTCCTTTAAGGCTTGCGTAATGAACAAACACCGCTAAAAGTTCGTCGTATTGTCGAAGCATCGACACAAAAGGAGCTATTTATAGGGACCTTGATTAACATTTTGTTCAGATTAGTAGGTCACTGCCAGCAACCCTTCCCTTTTGGACGGGATCCAGCGGCATGATGAAATCCTTTGTTGTTGTGACTGCTGAGACAAACAGGTTGCCTGCATAACGTTGGTAATCAAACCCGGTGTGGAATTTTAGAGTTGTTTTGAAATGAAAATCTCTAATCAATCTTGGGGTATTTAACTTGTAAAATATGAGAATTAGGGCGGCAAAATGCAGTTAACAAGTGACATGTCTACAAACGTACAAAATAATAGAAATTGATCATTGAAATAAATCTAAGGAATCCGCGTTTATTCTACAAGTCTCTGAGACTCAGATTTATAATTTCAAAAATAATCAGCAATTCGATGATCGAAATAACGGACATAAAAACAATACAATTCAACTCACCATTATCGTAAATAACTCTGAACGTGTCAGCGTGAAGGTGGCCGAAGAACTGTCCCGCAATAATTTTGGCGTGACGTCGCACAGTGCGGAGGTACTTCGCATTGGCGTCTGATGACATGTCGTAGGGATGTCGCGAGTCCGACCCGGGGGCCGCGTGACCCACTATGTAGACCTGTTGAGTGGAAACAAATGTAAATATTTGGAAGAGAGGTGAAAACAATTGTAGAAATTTCATCAAGAGATTGTTTTTAAAAGCAATTATCTTATTTGTTCTATCGCTATCGGATTATCTAATTGACGGGCTTGTCTGTCTAGTGGTGGGTGGCCCTGACTGCTTCACCGGAGATTGTGTGTTTGATTCCCATCCAGGATAAATATTTGTGTGGAGAGCACGATCATTTGTTCTGTGTCTGGATGTAATTTATCTATAATATGTATGTATTTAAAATTATATAAGTATGTTTATCAGTTGTCTAGTAAACGAGTTAATTTGAAACTATATGGCGCTGTGGGAATGTTGAGTAATTTATTTATTTGAGACATCTTTGTCCATAAATCCAATATTAAATAGGTTTAATAATTGTCAATACCCTTCTATTTATAAACCAATTGATCAGTAAAAACTTGAACAAGATCGCGTCCATCGCCACGAGCCCTCAGAATTGATATTTTGACGTTTGTTTTATGTAAGTAGGTCACTGGGACAAGTTGAGTGTAGGTTAAGATATTGAAGTCTTTGATGTGTCACTTATGTTTCGATGTGGCGTTGGATTGGGAATGTATGTTTATTGATGAAATGATCAAAAATGTATGTTATGCTTTTTGGTTTTGTCATACCTACCTAATTTTAAAAATGTAAGTTAGTTTATTTCTTCTCTATGCACGCCTCAACCAATCACCAAATTTTGATAACACTTTGGACAGGTAAGACAAGGTCTGGAAAAGCTTTAAAACCGAAAAAAATGTAGCCAGTACAATTTTATTTATCGAGGTACGCTGCGCAGCTAGTAATTTATTTTGATTTTATTTATTTATTTATCAGAAAAGTATATCAGAAATGTATAGTTATACCCCCAACACAAAAACGTAACACATTAGGATGTACTAAGTTATAAGAATAGTGGTACCTACTAGACCACTGACTGTCGTTTTCATATTACGTCAGTGCTTCATTTCAGAATATTACAAAATTATTCCCCATCATTTATATTTCATAAGAATCAGATCAACCAAACGAATACTCTTCTAGATTTTTGTAATTCTTTTGTTCACACTTGGGTCGAAGATGCTGCGGAAATGTTATTTTTCGAACTGTCAATCAATTATTCTTGTTTCTAAAACAATAAAAACAGATACACTAACTCAAACATTGGTACATTGCGCTACAGTTACAACTCGATTGCGTAAACTAATGTTACGTAAATTCGTCTATTAGAAGAGAATTTATATCAGCGTTACATTTTATCTTTAACAGACATCTTAAAATCCTGTGCGCCATCGGAGTAGGAATACTTACTGGGAAAATGCCTTCAAAGACTTTGTATACTTTGAGACAGCCTAGATTTTAGTTTACCAAGTATTTAGGTCCTTTTGCGATACCGTAATGAAGCAAGTAATTTTGCTTTAATCAGCTGCTACGGTGAAATTAAAATTGTAAAAAATAGTTCCCGTCTAATGACGATGGTATTTTTTTAAGTTATAGTTACTATATTTTGTCTAAGAAAAGGGTTTCTGAAAAGAAAAATATTTAACGCAAAAGATAAACAATCATTTGACGTCTTCAGTGGAAAATCAAATTCCTGAATTTATTGTATACTTTTATTCTGGTTATAACTAACAACCAGTAAAAATAAATTACTTGGAATTTTAGCTCAAGGAATAAGCTTACTTGGAATTTCCAATACCTTTTAAAAATAGATATTGAAACAACAAAAATCGCATAGTAAGTCCGCTTATGACTATAATAAGATATTTTTTTTTTGTTATAAAACAAAAAATAAACGACTAAACTCCTACACACTCTTCAGAGAAAACCAACCAATAATAAAATATAACTAAAACAACAAAAATAATACTATTCCATGTACTGGTAATTAATTTTCCAGCTGAATTTTCGTATTGGAAAATCTAGTGCCGGCCTACGGGCTATCCGTTTACGGAATCCATTTTTTTTTATTAATTGGGCCGAGCTGTAACCTAGTTATTCGATCAGATATCCGAGGTGCCCAAAGGGAATCTGAAAGGTTTACTGCTCTAATTTCGACAAATAATCCAATTGTTATTGATTGAGTTTTCGTAAACATTTCAAGATTTGGTGAGTACTGTAGTAATATTTTTAAGACACACTAATTAAGTTTCGGTGGCTGTTTCACATAAAATAACGAGTAAATATATATCACATTTTGAAAATTTACCTGCTAAGGCATTGAAATATGGAAACGAGAATTAGAGAGAATAAATCAACCATAACGCTAAAAATAACTTTATATTCACTAAAAACCATCCTTAAAGTATATTAATTTTCCCTTCCAAACTAATCTTTAAAATAATTACTGCAATTTATAATCAAGCTGAAACATAATCTATTCAAATCCCACCGCGCCATCCGACGTACAACACAAGTTTCGTTTATTCAGTCCTTAAAACGAACTACCTTCACCGAGAGCCTTTCAAAAGGGTTGTATTACCATCGCATATCGAACAAAGGGGATATACATTTTTATATATAAAATTGACTTTAAATCCTCGGCTCAGTGTGTATTGACAGTATGGGTGGAATAAATTGAATTTGTCGGTACACTGCTGCTTCTGACCTCGGCGTACCCTTATCTTTGTTGCGATGTTTGGTGAGCTTTCTCTCTTGACGTCATTTCAATGGGTGGTGATAAGGTAACGTGTGGAATTGATTGTGTATTGTTTTCTTTAAGCAATCGGTGAGTTATACTAATTGGAATATTATTGAATGGTTATTATACTAAGCTAGTACGCATGCTGTCCAGAAAGTGCTCGTCTTGGAGCGTCATGATTTGTTTCCGACGTGAAAGTGTCTATTAATTATATTATTTACGATACAGCAATTATCAATAACAAAAGAAATTAAAAGAACAAATAATTGAATTAATGTTCATCAATTATAAATTCTAAATACTAATTCTCGATTGAGTTGACATCGCTTTGGAAAATTTGTTTGAACTCCTAACATTTTGTACGAGTGCTTACCGAACAATGTTCAGTAATTGCTTCAATGTCGAATTCTTGGCTTCCCTTAAGTTTTAATAAGGTTAATGACTTTCATATGCTTTGTGAGGCATTTGTGGTTTATTTTTAAGAGTGATTGATAAAAAATTACTCGTATTTTTAATTGTTGAGGTTTTTACGCTGCAAATAATTCGATCAAAGTCGTGATTAGTTGACTTGGCAAGAACTCTTTTTCTGATGGACAGATACATTTACAGTTCCTGGTGCGAAATTGTGTAGTCATTTTTTTATATCTTTGTATCGCAACTTCACATCATTGGTTACACTGCAATTTACGGTCATCATCAAAATAAATAGTTCACTATATTATAAATAAAAATAAATTTAAGATTTTAAGCTCTACATTTTTCAAGTCGCATTATAAACTCACTATTATTCTTATATTCATTACTAAAATACAAAAAGCATTTTCATTAACAAAGATTACTGCAAATAGCTTCCATTAAACAAGCAAAAACAATTTATAAAACATTGTAGGTATAATTCTTAGAAATAATTTTACAAAGTGATCTAAAGAAAAACAGCACTTGTTCTAATTACGTGGAACTTGCATAAATAGTTAGTAATTACTGCATATAACTATTACAATAAACTTGTGTCATTTTAATGAGGGGACTTAACCCGAGTTATTTACTCTTGTTAATAAAAGTTAAACCCACCACTATAACTTAAAGCAGTAATGTAAGAGAGACATCGCTCTATGCTTTTTATAGTTTTTTTCCACTTAGTATTAGTACGTATATCTATTTAGTTTAAGTTGTTACTTATGTTCGTGAATCTTGGTTCACCTATCATTGACAACTGTATAAGCCACTTACCTATATCTAACTACTGTATTTGGTAAATTATATGCAGAAGCTATTCGAGTACCTACCTCTTATTAAATAAATAAATAAATGCTGCCTTGCTTCCACAACTGTAATCACTTTAAGGGGTGGTGGTAGTTTCTCTCCAGACTTGTATTTAATTGTAATATAATTATTATCGTTAATACCTACCATTAGTTTAACGTACGATATTATTACTAGTAAGAATAAAATGCGAGTTCGCAGGACCTTCGTTCATAATTAAGTTACATTTTGAACTATTCTTCGAATGGGAATGTTCGTTTTTCAGCTAAACTGCGTTAGAAATTCAGTTGAATAAATATTGACATTGATTAATCGCATTTACGATTCCATGAAATTGGTTTTAGCAGTTGTTACTTTAAATTAAAGTAAAATATATTTTTCAGTGTAGTAATAGTAAATTAATATGTAATGTAATATTTCATCATCGTTCAATGATACCTAATTTTGCAAAATCCGTGTTATGTAATTATAAAACCTCCAATTATCGTCTTTATATAATTTCCTGCGTGTGTAAAAGTCCTCACCCCTTATAATCATATTGTCACGTTTTATTTGAATACTGAATTAAGCATACATACAAAGGAGAATAAAAAAAAAAGACATTTTTTTCTCAATTTTGCCAAAATATAAAAAAGCAGTAGGAATAGAATGGTTTCGATCGGCAAGAGACTGAAGAGGATAACAAGAAGGCCCATATCCAGCAGTGAGAAATACAGGCTGATGATGAAGTAAAGAAAGAAGCCCAAAGCATAATACCTATTTACTTTAACAAAACACGATCACCACATTTAACTTCCCATTCTAAAAATATTCAAACAGCAATTTCAAGAGGAGCGATTAGATTAACGATTTTCTAATCTGTAATTTATAACAGGGCAGCGGCCGAGCCGGACTTCCTTAAGTTCCGGTACCGTTCCGGTCCGCACCGGTACGGACCGGTCCTTACCGGTCCGTAACGTAGTTCGACCACTTCTTGTTACATTTTGGAACTCGGTTACTTTAAGTGCGCATATTTATGAAGCTTAGTTTTCTGTGTGTTTAGTGAGCGAGAAATGCACGCTCTATGTGTGTAGAGCAAACTCCTTTGTGACGGAAAGTTGGTAACTGAGTAGATCGACAAATTTAAAATGAAAATTAAGATTACAATATAAATTTTGACGCTTTGTTAATATTATGTTATTTTATCAAAATATTTTTAAAATTCCCGCGTCACAATGTAAGTTACCGTACTCCTACGGCTGGATCGATTCTCTTGAAATTTTGTATATGCATTGAGAGTTGCACTCAGAATCGGCTACTATCTATTTTTCCTCCGTATTTTTTGGTTGGCACTTGCCTGCGCTGAGGATCAAAATTGCACTACGTGCATACAAATTGGATACGGACTGGAATTATTTTACTTTATTCTTAAAATAAACAAAAGCTAACTTACCATCTCCTTATTACCGGTGGCCTTATCAAGCACAGCATCGAGCCACTCCCATTGTCGCCGCGCCTGCACGCTGTTCGATTCCCGGACACTAAACAAGTTTGTGTTTAGCGCCACTATCCGAAGTTTGCTTTGTTTCTGCTCTATTGTGTAGTATCCTCCTGTTTAGATAATTTACTGGTTAAACTTCTTAATCTGGGATATTGGGTTTTGAAAATAGATTTGGGTATCTTAAGCCTACTCGATTTTTTTCTTGATGTCATTGATTGTATGAAGGGTTTTTTTTTGTATTTTTAATTAAGGATACCAAAACTAAGAATACAAAATGTTTAAAACATCGAATGAAAAAGGCAAAGAGAGATTAAAAAGAAACAAAAACTTAACTAAACAAAATCAAAAACATTGAATTTTGAATCACTTTTCTGTATTCGATTTCATCCAGCAGTCCGGAACATACTTTCGAACATGAAACAGAACCAATTTAGGCAAATCGCGAGCAAGAATAATACCCCAGGCGTATACGAGTTTAAGAACGCCGAATACGCAGTCTCGATTCACTAAAGTTCGTGTTTCTTATTTCTCTCAACCCCCGGAAAGTTTAAACTTTTATAAAGCGGACTCAGCACTAACTTAGAACTGATGGCAGGAAAGTTAGGCGTTCTAGTCTAAAGACATCAAAACAATCACCATATTTAAAAGTCTGCGGAGTTTGCGAAGACGCTGCATCTACTGCTGCATTATGCTCTCCGTGGAGTTGATTGCGGAGCGTATTGTTTTGAGGTTTATAATAGGCTATTATTATGCATCGCGTACTTAATTCGGAGCTTCCAAATATATAAGCTTGTTCACTGACTTGGATGATTAACGAAATCTTTGAAAGGAAAACCAAAAATCATGTTTCTGACTCACTTGTTAATTAAAAGAAGATTAACAGATTAATGTTTCATGCGAACTATTCGCACAGAACAGTAATGAACATGCCTTATTCATTTTTCAATTAATCAAATGAAGACTTATTTACATAATTGGATAATTTATGTTGAATGGAGATTATTACAACTGACAGTCATTACTCAATCTGAATAATTAATTCCTCTTATTAAGTTGGAATGATTACCGTATTTGAAGGTTTGTAGTGCTTCTAGAGGGAGCCAGTGCATCCAGAGATTTGTGAGGCTCTCAGATGGTGCGGGATCTAGATGGCCCAGCACTGGGAACACGAAGTGTGAACTGAACGTTCTGCTCAGTAGGTCTGTCATGTTTCTGATAGCCTGGTACTTGTCATCCTCGTTGCCTGTGTAGCGAGCGGCTATGATGTCGCTGAAAGAGAAAAAATAGTGAAACGGCCGCCTATTGGAATAAATATACTTTTTTAGTCTTGTTTTACCATTCTACTCTTGAATAAAGATCACATGAGTTGGTAAGATTTGTTGTGATCAAATTTCATTATGTTCATTTAGGAAGTGTTTTGTTATTATCACACTTAACCTACTTCATATACATCAATTTTTTATTGGCATGTTTACTGGATCTTTGAAATTGACAGAGTTTCACATCTTCATCATATTTTTTTCAGTTTTTATTTTCGATTGTATTTTATATCCAGAGACGTGTGACTACCATCGGAATTTTCACTAGCTTTCACTAAGCAAAAATAAAGGTGAAATAGTCCAACTAGGACAGTATTTACACTTACCCGGTCCACAGCACGAACTCGACGTTTTCTGAATGGCGTGTGCGCATATAACGCGCGGCGGACTCTATCAGCTCGAGGGAGCTGTCGCAGGAGTAGTCTCCGAAGCGGCCGAGCGCGCGGTGGTGGCCCGAGCTGCCTCTCTCGTCCGCCCGACGACAATCTACACCAAAATGTATTTTGCTGAAGTAATGGTTGCTAAAGATGGATGATAAAGAGAGTTGTGAATCCGTTTATAGGATTCTATCAAAATCAAAATGTTATTATTCCGAGTAGGCCTTTTCAGGCACTTTCAAAACGTTACTGACTCTAGTTGCACGGTTCCAAAAATAGGAAAAGAAGCTGGACTCCGATAGTTATGACCATTGGTATCCGAGTTTTCTACAGCATTCTACAGGTTGTCTGTTAACATTTTATATCTTAACAAAATATTAAAGTACTAATAGTGGGTATACAGGTAGGTTGAAAAACAGCTTTGAACGAGCAGTAACGAGATCAAAAATAATCTTATTCTAAAAAGAGATAAAGGTTTTTAAAATGTACGTTGCAGTCTGGACACACGACGTAATTCTATTAGTCACTCTTTGTTTTTGTCAACAGCGACCCTGGCTTCACCGACATGAGGTATTCACCCTGGCATGTTGGTTTATTCAACGTCAAGAACGTGATGGATTGTTGGTCGTAACAATGCGGTCTGTGGTTTAAAAATATACACAATTCTTCCATAATAGATGCTGCGCTCACGGATGACCTAATTAAACCGACGTTTTGCATACAAATGACAGTTGCGCCAGTGACACAAAAACAAAATTGGGTTCCAACGTTGGAACAATCTGGTACACTTTGTTCGGACAAAAGCGGCTATTGGCTCTCCCATTGCAGAGGGCAAGTGGAGCGGGCTTTAATTCCATTACGCACTGTCGACTGCAACATTCTATGTTAATGCATTTAGTCAGTATGCCGTTATCCTGTTTTGGTCGGAGAAAGACTGAATCAATGGCTGAACGATATTAGGTTTCTGGTGGTAAGTAAAAAATACCCTTTATTTCCGTAACTTGCTTTTTTCATCCAATTGCTTACTTCAAACGTATTGTTCAAACAATTACTCGTTCCTAGCACAGCATAAAATAAATGACTATAAAATTAGGTAGCATCAATTTTATTCACAACAAAAAATCAAAGTACATTTATTCCAACATTACGTTGTATAGACCGCAACAGGGTATAAGCTTCGTCTAACAAGTCCCAAAAGAATTTATAATGTTCTTACAAGTTAATTACGATGTACTTCATTAAAACAGGCAAACAAGCTTTAACAATATTTTCATTACCTTCGATACTTCTTGTTCATAATGAGAACGTAATTATTTTTTCTGTTGTTCTAGCGAAAATTGAGAGCTGAGATAATGAGATTTAGTTCTTTGAGTGACGTTGATATTACTGCTATGTCTATAGACTTGAAATATTGGAACTAGGAATGTCGAGTACACAGTAAGTTTAATTAGCTTTGAGCTTAGAGAATTAATTGTCATTTCAGGTACCTAACTAAATGTTCCACGTTTTTAGATTAGAAACATAAGTAGTAAAATTAATATTTAGTATTTTATTATTAAAACTTTCTCTTTTTTAACGATTCCCGCACTAAGGAATTTAATTTTTGTATCGCGCGGGGCTTCACAGACATTCAATTCACATGCACAAAGACATCCATACTCAGAACAAGCCTTTGTGGATTGCTCAAATTCTTTCCTTACGCGGGGATCGAACCCACGACATGTCTCGTAAAGTGATAATTGGCGTGGTAATCTTTACCCCTCGCCTATCCGTGCAGTCAAATGAATATTCCACTTAATACATTAAAATCACCATTGGAAATTTTAACAGTGATACTGTTATATTAAAATACCTCTAAAACTTGCTTCGAGGTAATACTGTAAGAAGATATTTTAACTTTTTAAATAATTAATTACCCAATGTCGCAATTACAGCCAGCCAGTCTTAGAAATAAATAATCCGTGTCAGTTTGTCGATACAAACTAAGAATAATTAAACAATTGAGTGACGTTTCACTGTATTATTCTTAGAAGTGAACCCGAATGTTTCCTTTACATTCCTTGGTTCAGTACATGAATAACTTATGAGGCTAAACTTAGAAATAGTTAACATTTTGTACCTACGTCTTCTAGTGTCGCCTTGTGATGTGTAGAGCGGGTCATAGTGGAAATCCGTTATGTGCCAAAAGTAGCCTGAAACAAAGAAAAGGGAATATTATAACGTGTTATGAATTAGAATAAAAATTAAAACAATTAAAAAAGAAACCATTAATCTATTACAACACTAAGTAGTTTCCCCTATCTGCCTGTCTGTCCCTATGTAAACTAAATATTCCACGAATTTCACACAACTCCATCTAGTCTCAAACTAAGCACAGCTTATATTATTAGTACTAGACAACTGATAAACATATTTATATACTTCCAAATATACATATACTACACCGTGACTTTTAGGTCGTTTTAAAAAAGCAGCCCAGTTCATGTATTCAATGACTAGTAAACGTTTATAATAGAAAAATATGTTTTTTTTAAGATTTGAATGAATAAAAATATTATTCATTATTATGACACAAGGCAGTTTTACGAACACTCTGTAGTGAGCGCGGTCCGAACCTTGTGCCAAAGGGGCCGCGCGGGCGGCGTCTTATCACAGGTCATTCACCTTAGCGTAAAACAGCTGTCTTACTATTGCAATCATAATGTTCGCAGTAAGTATGTAGCATGTATCTTCAACAGTTTGATACGTAAACATTTTTAACAGGATGTTTCATATTTCCAATGTATTATTTATTTTTTTCATGCATATTATTTTAATTAATGATAAAAAAATTATATTCGCGCCTAGAGGTATTTTATGACGGATACATTGTGTGGACGACTTTTTTAAAACGACCTAAAAATCACGGTGTATAGATAAATTACACCCAGACAAATGATCGCGCTTTGATCGATCGAACATTATTTTGTTTTGGGTGGGGATTGAACCCACGACAGTAAGTCTTAATTGGTCCTAACAGAATAAATACTGAGTGCACCTTTACAATATAACGAGAATTCATTTTTATAAACCAGCAATAAAAACCAAACCAATTTACATGTCACTGATCAATTAGCCGAAAATATCTACCTTCAAAAACGTTGCCTAAAAGAAATCATGTTGTAGTAATTCGTCTGAATTTATCTTATACCCCCCCCCCTCCCCCCGCACGCGGTAAGTCGAGGCAAAAACGTCTGATTAATGATGGCCCCGAGTCAACTGATGAACATGTTGCGTATCCAAACATTGACAACGGAGTTCATTTCGCTAGATGTGAACATTCGAGAACGATGGGCTTTTGTTTTTTAATTTGTTTGTTAGACAGATAGAGTTATGAGTTTAGTGTGAGATTATTATGAGAAAGGAGTTTGTTTAAGTGATTCTACGTCTCCGACAAGCGATGAGATGAAACTGGGGTATGTAGTTTAAGCAGGTCTATCATATTCACACAGTGTAGGCATGATGTTCTCTGTGATAAAAACTAAACACCAACTCCCCAACCAATTTCGGCGAAGATGACAACTTTTAATTATTATTTACAAAGGAGCTAAGGTGATCAGCTCTACTATGTGCCCTTTGGTGGCTGCAGTACCCTACTACTTATGCGTAAACGTTCGTGAGCATTGGCTGCACGTGCGGATACCATCGACGTTGTTATAGAGGATGGCTGCTGGTGGCTTAGCAATAAGAGCATCACGCTTAGCATCCCGTTCGGAATTTCTTTACTCTTCGAAATCGTTCACTGCGTTCTTCACTAGACACCTCCTAGATACGTAAAATGTCACACTAGATAAAAACTACGTGAAACGTCAAAGTATATTTTATATGGTTAGAATGTAGACGCTGTCAGTCAATAATATATGTAAATTATTACTCAAAGTAAACTTACTAGTAAATCAATAAACTCCTTGAAAATATAACATCAATATAATAATGAATAAATTAATACCCTCTACAATTACGAGGTCTCATTGATCCGTCCACAAATAGGCTTTGTTAAGTAGGAAACTTGTGAAGTGCCGATCATCGCTCTCAATGGCTTTGGTGCTCCAGAAGTTCATTATAAAGTCTTCCGTGACGAAATCATGATTTACGGCCCGAAGTCGCTCGTAAAACATGAAATAGCGACATGTAAGACAGTACGTAATAAAGTTGTGTAAGTTTCATGTACTCGTAACTCAATGAAAAGGAAAATATAATATAGTTGACTAGCTACAGAATGTATTCGGGTGTCGAATGCTGAATTAAATGGGGTTTTTTTAAGACGTATTTTTGTTAGAGTCTGGGCGGGGTCTCGTGTCTAGAATATTGTTTTATAAATTTATTAAAGGTTTGATAAATTAAAATCTTGTTTTTTACATAACCTTAAAACAAAATGAAAGTTTAATCGTGTCGTGTTTTCTCAAGACGTTATACCTAGTTAATTTTAATGAAAGAGTAATCAATAATAAACCTTTTATAAGCAGCTGATATGAAAGTGGAGATCTTCAATACTAAAGTTTATTTCTTTATCAACTTATCCAAAGACCAAGAGCTTAATGGAAAGGTGGATTAAAATATTCAATTTACTAGTTTTCACTATCTCACCGACTTCGCCAATTTCCGGGATATGACTAAGTTTTAGACCCAGACAATAAGGATTTACTGAAATTTGATTACAGAGAATATTAATTTCTTAGATATCAAAAAGAAATATAATTAAAAAAATGTTTTTTGTACCTAGATCAATAAATATTAATTAAAACTCTACGTACAAAAACCTCGTATACATAATTTTCTGACATATCCACAAAAAAAAACATGAACATGTCATATTTGATACCAAATCACACGCATTAAGTTGTGATATATAAGATATATATTAGCCTAAATGTCACTGAGCCTATCTGATTCTGTTGACTGACTTATCTAGCTAACAGTACACACAGTACTATACACGTACATCTATCTTATATCTAACTATGGCATACTATAAACATATGTGTACATAATTTCCTCACGCACATGCCCATATAATTTTCTCTACATCCGTGAAACGTCCCTTGAGAGGAGAGCCGGCAAATCTCGTTGAATTCAACTCGCGAAATAAATTAGACAAGCGATTTGTATTTCTAGAGGATTAAATTGTCTTCATTTATTAGGCGGCCCCAAGGGCTGTGGGAGTCGTTAATTCATTATAATATAACGTATTTGGTTTCAAGTTTTCTTTCAGTTGTGGTTTATAGTGACGATAAATTGTTGTTTTTCTTCCTCTTGGGTTAATGTAGAGATATTTTGAATGCGTACTTTTTGGATAATTAGCATTCGTGTGTACAGTCACAACATCTATACACGATTAAGCAAATTGAAGCTTAAGTCCTAGTCAAATGATGTGTGAAATTGTATTTTTTTTAATTAATAATTTTATGTCTAGCTTACAATATCAGGAATATTCAATAACAACTTCAGAACTCTCGCATAAGAAATCTACTGCAACTGTCTGATCGTGTATGCATATTTTTGCTCGTGACTGCACAAAGAAGGAAATCAACAAAATGTGTATCTACTGATTATTGAGTTAAACATTGGTTTTACTTTGATCTACTAGTCGTCGATGACTTTAGAGACAAACACAGATCAAAAATGTAATTAAAAAATAATAACAAGTTTACATTATTTGCAATATCTAACCAAGCTTTATTCTCCCAACATTCTAAAGAGATGTTGTTCGTAGAGCTGTATCAAAAATTACTTAAGATTATGCCGTAGCTATGTCTACATGATCCCTCTAAATCCCGGAGGATCGAACTAAACTCCCTATCGAACTCGATTACAAAGGATCAAAATTATTTTCTAAGGACACGGACGTACTACGGTATTCAATTTATTATATAGGTATTTTATGTATAGGGAAATATCTACTTACCAGTCTTTCTACAGACAGTATTTTGTAGGTATACAATCTAATGTCATGAATTATAAAAAAAAAAGATTTAAAAAGAAAATTATATTTCAAGATCAAAGTTTTTTGCCGTAAACCCGGAACTGAAAACCATACTAAAATCAAAGATGGTAGATAGGTACTTTACTTGACTAAAAAAAATCGAATTTAATTCGTTTCATCAAGAAACAAAAAAATACCAGCTTTAAAAAGTATTACATCATTCTATCTTCAAGATATTTTAGAGCAAAAATATGCTGTAAATAAGGTAAAATATCGCGTCTTCGTACTCAAAGTAATGGTGAGCTCACAAAAATCGCTAGGTTAATAAATCAGGACCGTGATTAATGTGACTAGGATGTCCCTTCGGATACAAGAGTAATTGTGACGACAAGAAAAAAGTGAATGCGGTTCTATGAAATCGGAGCTACATAAAATATTTTCTTAGTTTTTCCGAACAAGTCTGGTGTAGGATTTTTTTTTCAGGAAGCCTGAATTCGTTGTTCAGGATAAATCGGAATGACTCATATTAATACTATTTCAGTATATAGGAAACATTAACATCTTTATCCTTCAGTAAATTATCGATCATACCTTAAAGGCTTAGTAAAATTTAGGTTTCATCCTTCCAATGCCATGCATGAGATTGACATTTTCAATATTTTTTGTAAGACAATTCTTCGACAGTTAAGACAGATTTGGTTTAGCTTGTGGTAGAGAAACAATTATAATATGGGCACATGAAAGTGCGTTGCGGAAGTACGAGTAAATTGACCTTACCATAATTTTAGGCTTCTAAACTCAGAACTTTGTATTGAAAGTAGTAGTCGATGTAGGTTTATTAGACAGTGGATTGTTGTTGTAAACTGGAAACAAAAGATTTTCTTAAAACCATCATCATCATTCCCGTGCCAATTATTACTTAAGGTCGGCGCAGCAAGTCTTCTTCTTCCACACGTTCATATCTGACGTCATCACTTTGTCAAAACCAATATGGTTTTTTAAGTGATTTTTCATTAAACCATACATTGTATGCTTACTTACGATGAGCTTGCCAAAAAACACGGAAGTGGATCTCTAATTAATGTTTGTATGTGTCTGCTATATGTTGTGATCATATATACCGCTTAAAAGAAAGAGACTACACTAATTGGTTTAATTCGAAGCACATGAAACGTCGCCAGCGAGGAATGTACGTGAGGCGAATTTAGTGGGATTTTTTGTTCGCTGTAACAAAAACCTTTTGCTATCCAAGAAGCACGGAATATCCTTTTTGAATAAAACTGTGTTTTTTAAGGTTTCCTTTATATTATTTTCTTTGAGTCGAGTTCCTTTTTACTGAAAGATTATATTTTTCCTTCGTGTTATCTCCTCACGGTTTTCTTGTTAGAAGTATGTACCTACTTACGTTTCTAGGAATACAATACTTAAGGTATCAAAACTATCGGGAAATAAGACTGCGATAATATAGGAACATGAATAAAACAAGCATTTCCGATATCGTGACGGCGGACTCTATGAGATGGGATTTTTCAATTGCTTACATACATTTCCGATCAGGCACTAGAACAAAAACAACTGCACGAGAAGAGACCTTTTCCCAGTAGTCATGATAATATTATTGGAGTAAATAGACAATATAGAGGAATATTATTCTCATCGACTATTCAGACAATTTTACGCTATCATAGGCAACGTGTCCCAAAGCAGGATTTTATTTTTTGCATCAAGAAATCACACAATAATCCACGTTATAAAATGAGAAATTTCTCAGTAATTGGAGACTCGATAAATTCAATCATTAATAAATACGAAAATGCGGTGTATAGAACACCGCTTTAGCTCTCTCTAGGGATGAAAGCAAGCTAGTGTCGTGGCCACACTGAATACAGAAAGAGGAGTAAAAACGTAAGAGCGGAACGTAAGACTAGAAAACTTTGTGAATACTTAAAAATTTATGAAAAGTTTTTTTCCGTCTTGCCTTTACAAAGGTCGTAGAGTAGCATAGCCAAAAGATAGTCGAGCACAGTGCAGGGCATAGTATTAAAGTGAATATAGAAAACAGTAGAAAGAGTAAAACAAAATGTAAATTGCAGTTTCATAGCTATTCCACGACGTAATTGTTCGACTACAAGCAGTTTCAAATCCAATCGAATTTCGCAATCGCCCGATCTAGGGCTCATTCGTAACTCTAAAGCAATAATTCATTTTTAATGTTCTTTATATTTAGCAATAACAAACATCAAATATTTTTCGCATTACAATCATAAAATAATCACCGACAGAATTTCTTCATCCGCGAGCGTGCGAAACGTATCGAGAGAGGAAATAATCAACGAAAAAACCCATTCGTCATTGGGAATAAAGATTTAATACAATGCTGCGGGCGTGAGTTGCGTGATCAACCTGTTCGGTACTCACCCATCTATGTATACATACAATATAATAACCCCATTTGATTGATGAACGCGTAAGGTAAGTTTTACGGGGAAGATTAGTGAAGCCTCTATTGTAAGTGCGAATTACATTTGGGTTTTACGACTTGCTTTGAATTATATTATTTATGTTATTGTATTTGGAATATTGTAGGTGACGTTTGGAGAATAGATGTTCACTGTTAGGCTGAAGTACTGAAACACGTCGTAAGTCGCGTAAAGCGTCACATTGTAAGCTGCGCTATGAAACTTTACTAAATAATATAAAAAAATTGCTTCCCGCTGTCTGATTATCTGCCTCTATGTATAGACTTTGAAACTACGCAATGAATTTTAATGCATTTTTTATTAGACACAATAATTCAATAGAAATGTTTATAACAATAATACCTACATCCCTATAATGATTGCACCCGGGCAAAGCTGGAGGCGGATCGTTAGTACCTTAAAAATCATTTTTGTAGTCTCTAAGTCTAAACGTCAGCGTGTATTTAAGTTGCTGTTAGGCATCAAGACGCAAAGTACGGCGTAAAACTGTATGCGGCCTATAACATTAACAGGCAGCCACGGTACCAGAAAGCATCGTTGACAACAAAACAAATGATATGCGAATAGGGTCGGAGCATGAATAACATTCCGAATCGTATTAGATTTGCGTCGTACTGGGAATAAGTAATGTATAATGTGGATTACCGGGAAATATTGTAGTAAATATCCTGAATATCTGCTATGATCCCAGTTACCATGGCGATCAATAGATCAATGATCGCTCTTAATATTTTTATCAGGAACACGTTATATTTTTGTGTAGGCGTATATTTTAGCCATGAAAAATATTTTTTTGGATAGCTTTTTCATAAGGATTACACCTACTTTTGTAGATAAAGAAATATTAAATAAAATATACATGATTTTTTTAATAAAATTTATTGAACAGAAACAATACTAAACAAGAAATATCTACATTTATAACTAAACTTATGCAACTAAAAATAAAATGAATGACGTATTAGAACTATTCGATCGGAGTTAGTTTTAAAATACATTTCGTTTAAAAATAACTCGTTTGAAAATATCACCCCTTCTAAGAAAAATATTTATACAAGTTATATAAAAATAATAATAGGAAACCATATAAACGAAGAAAAAGTAAGAAACCAATACAAGTATGAAACAATTCTTTATATAAGTTTATTAGAAGTATAATTGTTTCTATGTAAGGGAACGCAATAAATTAACGAAGTTGTCGGCAGAAATAAATATTACGCCGGCGTTATTTATCGGTCTACGCCTGAAGCAAAAAATAACTATGTTTTATTATACAACACAACATTTATTGTGTGTCTATGTGTTTAGAAGTATTACAGCACTAGACCTAATAAGGATGTTTCGTCCTTAATTTCAACTAATGTATAAACGTTGAGACGATTTATTTACAAAAATAATATTTAAATTTAGTCCTCGGAAAGAAATGTTCTGAGGAATAAAAAAAATGCGTAATTATTTTTAAAAAATTTCATTGTATTTGAATGAATTAAAGCTTATTGGCTGTTCAATTATTTGCCTGCAAAAATATTATTAAGACTAAAAACGTATAATTGAAATGATAATTCCAATAGAATCGATCGAGAAATAAATATATACAAAATCTTAATGAAGACCTTTATATTTAAAAATAATGGTTAAATATCGTTCCTTTGAATATACATGACGTAGGGGAATTAGACATCAGACCATCGCTTCATCAATAGTTTGGTTCAAATAAGTCTGGCTGGCCACGCGAAGTTAGTACTAATGTCTTCAAAGCCCTTTGAAGACTTGATTACTAACATTAATAAATTCAACTTGTAATTAAAGAAAACACTATTGAAAATTAAAAAAACAGCGTATTTGAAAACCGTTTGCAGTTATTCAATTGATTCTTTTTTGTTTTATTTTCATTTGTCACCACAGGGTGGCCACAGATAAAAGAGTCGCAGTGCTAATGTATATTTAAAACGAGTTGCAGCTGCTAGATAATTATAAACAATAGCAAGAAATAAGTACCTAGTATATTAGTTATAATTTTGAATCTACTTACCTCTACAAAAGTTTTCCTTAATCAGAGAGAAAGTGGCATAGTTCGATATTATTTTTTCAATAATCAAGAGAAATTTAAAGGAACTAGATCATTTTATTTATACTGATAGTTTGCAAGTCAAATCTGATTAGCCTAAATCCTAGATCGAGATTTTTACAGCCATTCTCAAAAACACACTTGCCTATACACAAACTTATATAAAACCGATTTCAATCCAACCTAATTCACAGTCTTGACCACCCAACAATAAAACGTATACGACATTCAATAAAAAGGTTTTATTTTTCCACAAAAGCTAACAAAAAGAGTCGTATATTTATTTCATTGTTGCGAGAAAGATTAGTATTCTGTTACCATCAGTCACATGGGTGGAATAAAAAAAAACTGGCCAAGTGCGAGTCGGACTTGCGCACGAAGGGTTCTGTACTATCATATTCTATATATAGCGAAAATTTAAAACGTCTACGTGTTACCGTCTTTAATATTTAGCAAAAAAATATAAAAAAACACGTTTATTGTTTTTAGACCCCCTCTTATTTTTTAAGTAATTGTTGTTGAATATTTAAGCTTTCTAGCTATAACGGTTAGATACAGCCTGGAGACAGACAAAGAGAAAGACAGACAGACAGCGGAAGCTTAATAACAGGGTTCCGTTTTACCCTTTGGGTACGGAACCCTAAAAAAATAGGCCGTACTGCGTACCGCGTACCTAATACTTTATCCTTAATACAATGTCGGCGTGTCACCCGTATGAGACGTGGTACCTACGTCTTGTATTAAGCTGATAAGGCAAAAGCGAATGAATTTCGGTGAGAAATGTATTTTTCATTGTTTTGTCAACTATGAGACGTAACTGTCAGGGCGTGACTTTGGTAAGATTACTATTTGGTTTGAGACCTGTATAAATAAAAGAAAAATAATTTCTTATTTTTCTTTTAGTTTGGTGCGTTTGGTAAATCTCGATGGAAAACAGCACTACTTTGACTATTATAATTAAACTAAGATTTTCAATATCGGGTTTAATTTGAACAAAGTGTAGGTACTCTATTTTCCTTCAGGCCGTCATAAAAAGGTTCAACTAATTCATCACAGCCTAATAATTGATATGAACACAAGAATAGTAATAACATCAATTTTTGAATCGATGATTTCCATAACCACACCCGAAAAGACATTTACAAAGATTTATTTGCGAAAAATACGTAAAAAAAACACATTTTATATTCTGCCAAACAGTAGTACAGTTTTTCGACAGAGTTCTCGTGGATATATTGAAGTAAGTACTGATGGTGTAATTTTATTGTACATCAATGCGAAGACAAAACATAAAATTAACATTAAACCCATACAATCAAATACAATCAATCACAACCCTACTAAAAAAAACAGAACCAAAAGCCTACAAACCCAAAACAAACTACACACAAACTCATCAACAAAATAAACCATCACAAAAATTGATCGTGAAACTTCCTCACCTCATACCGTAGTGTTGTTTGAAGATTAACCCAACATCAAGGAAGTCAGGTCATCAATCAAGTGAACCCTACACAAAGAGACCGGCACCCTGTGATTAGCACGTCTAAATTATCTACGGCGCGTGTGTACCGTACACAGGATAATACTTTTATATTAATTGATGTTCGGTAGGGCTTTTGGTAGATATATTTTGGTCTTTATTATAGACACGACATAAATCAAAACTATTTATTTTTTTCACTAAACTTACCTAACTAAAAACCGAACCGAACCTAACTTAACCTAACTAAAAACCGAACCGAACCTAACTTAACCTAACTAAAAACCAAACCTAACCTAACCTAACTAAAAACCAAACCTAACTTAACCTAACTAAAAACCAAACCTAACCTAACCTAACTAAAAACTAAAACTTACCTAACTAAAAACCGAACCGAACCTAACCTAACCTAACTAAAAACCGAACCTAACCTAACCTAACTAAAAACCGAACCTAACCTAACCTAACTAAAAACCAAACCTAACCTAACCTAACTAAAAACCAAACCTAACCTAACCTTACTAAAAACTAAAACTTACCCAACTAAAAAAAGAACCTAACCTAACCTAACTAAAAACCGAACCTAACCTAACCTAACTAAAAACCAAACCTAACTTAACCTAACTAAAAACCAAACCTAACCTAACCTAACTAAAACCTAAAACTTACCTAACTAAAAACCGAACCGAACCTAACCTAACCTAACTAAAAACCAAACCTAACCTAACCTAACGAAAAACCAAACCTAACCTAACCTAACAAAAAACCAAACCTAACCTAACCTAACTACAAACTAAAACTTACCTAACTAAAAACCAAACCTAACCTAACCTAACTAAAAACCAAACCTAACTTAACCTAACTAAAAACCAAACCTAACCTAACCTAACTAAAACCTAAAACTTACCTAACTAAAAACCGAACCGAACCTAACCTAACCTAACTAAAAACCAAACCTAACCTAACCTAACTAAAAACTAAAACTTACCTAACTAAAAACCGAACCGAACCTAACCTAACCTAACTAAAAACCAAACCTAACCTAACCTAACTAAAAACCAAACCTAACCTAACCTAACTAAAAACCAAACCTAACCTAACCTTACTAAAAACCAAACCTAACCTAACCTAACTAAAAACCAAACCTAACCTAACCTAACGAAAAACCAAACCTAACCTAACCTAACTAAAAACTAAAACTTACCTAACTAAAAACCGAACCGAACCTAACTTAACCTAACTAAAAACCGAACCGAACCTAACTTAACCTAACTAAAAACCAAACCTAACCTAACCTAACTAAAAACCAAACCTAACCTAACTAAAAACCAAACCTAACCTAACCTAACTAAAAACCAAACCTAACCTAACAAAAAACCAAACCTAACCTAACTAAAAAAAGAACCTAACCTAACCTAACTAAAAACCAAACCTAATCTTTTTTTTTTTGGTAAAGCGGGGGAATCATACGGGGGGGACATAGATAAGACATACATAGGTATGTCTATGTCTATGAATGTCGTATGCAAGAGGTGCAGGTTCGATCCTCAGCGCAGGCTAGTGAGACTTTTTTGAAGTTATATGTACTTTCTTTATTATTTTAAGACACTACTGACAAATAGTGGAGGAAAAATACGTAAGGATACCTAGACACTGGAATCGCCAATCCATAGTAAGCTAGTGTGGTGATCAATGCTTAAAAGTTCATTTTATGGGAAGAGGCCTGTGCGCAGCAGTAGGACGTATATAGGCCAGATAACATTATAATATATTATATGGTTTGGTAGTTTTGCTGTTTTTGGTAAATATTGATTCGGCTGTCTTTGTTATTAAAGTCTGTTTAGTAATTTATTTTGAGTAAATTTTCTACTGATAGAATTCTTTCTCTAATAGTTCTTTTATAAAATAGACCATTTGTGTTCTTTAAACTACTGTCAGACTAGAATTTGTCGCATAGCAATAAACTGTTTTACCGTCTAAACTAGACCTGTGTAACCGAATAGACCTACATTTAATTTAGGTCTAAGCGTCACACATAAAAGGCTACACTTTACCGTGGACGTACAACAATTACTAGAAATAAATAATTCACTTCAAGTTAAATCTTTTGTTCACCTACATACTCACGCAGGCGGTATATAATATATGAAGGATGAAAAGCAAATTTCGAGGTTATTCCTATAGTATTTCAACTGCCCCTTTAATTCTACTTTACTTTAGCACTAAGTAATTGTCACTCTTTGTACGAGTCTAAATACAACACATTTCAAATAAAACCTTAAATGACAGATCACAAAATAGTCTTCGATTATCAAAACTGGTATTGGAACGCGGAAATAGGTTGTATAAGGCCCTTTGTTCAGGATTCCATTGTCCAAGCCCCAATCAACGTTCTGCCATAGATTTGATAGTGCCGATCCGATTTGTTCTCTGACAATCAAAATTGTAGGTACGATATTTGTTTTAGTTCGAAAATAGTACACACTACATCATTTTTGAACAGATTTGTGAGATTTCAGTAGTTTATCTAATCCTTAAATAAAATATATCTTGTACTTTATCTAAGCACCTTCGTACATGAAGCAACACAAGCCTCTATCCGAGGACATTGGTCTTTAAGCGACTATACCATACAAACTAAGAGAGGTAACTACGTACAAAGACACGCCTCGTTCAAAAATAAAAGTCAAAGCTGAAGCTTGTGTTACCCCGTGTACAAAAAACCTTAAACCTCCGCATAAATATGTAAAAGTCATATTGAAACCGTGTTCCTTTCAGCATTTCGTTAAGGCGCTTACATTTTTCGTCTCACTAAGTCTTGGTAATACATAATATTCATTTCAACGCACTCCCTTGTTACACTGACCTACTTAACGACGAGCGTATTAAATTATTGTAATGATGAATTTACAAAAGGGGAACCCCGTAACGAATTGAACTGACGCGAGCTATATATTATAACATTATTAACCTGACATTTATAGATCTTATCTCTCGGTATGTAGGTTGTAAATTATGACCAAAAGAGATATGCAAAAACGGAGCGGAATGGAATATTAACAAAAGATACTGCGGAGGAATGTAATTTTAGATTTATTGTTCAGGTGTTGGTACTGGCGAGAGAGCGAAATATATGAGTTTCATGACCCGACTGCCTTGGTAACGAAGTGTTATGTATTATTCATAACATTAAATAAATATACGCCTTTATCTATAGAGAAAGTACTGCTCTATTAGACCTTTGAATGTGGTGTTTTATTCAAGGCTGTAACTCTTTTTCTACTGTATAGAATTCTATTTTATTACGTGAATGTGTTGTTGAATTTTTTTTTTTGTAGTATTTAACCAAATCGCTGATTTGAGAAAAGAAATCTAGCTCTCCTTTACCAATTTTCCAGCCATCGATGTTTATATTTGAAAAAAAAATAATATTACATTTAAACTAGACCTTAAAAAGACATGTCACACGACAAAATGTAATTCAATCTATTTTAAAATAACAGATATAAATAAATAACTTCATAATAAACGATGATGACATACCTAAAACAGCTATCGTTGAAAGTTGATCTTATAAATAATCGAGGCGTAAAAAGCTGAAAGAATTTCTACTAAAAACCAATGTTAATCTTTGACCTACGTACCAATTTTCTGGTCACGCAAACCATCGATCATGTATTTAAATAAATTCAGGCCGCATTATTCTTATTGGTGGCAAACGCGACCGACAATTTAATAATTTCGTTCAATTTTGTATAGGAACAGTTATTAGAGTCTAGGTACAGTTATTATTCTTTAAGAGTTGAAAGGCCTGGAATACAATGGATTATAGTTATTTAATAGCAATTTGCGAAACTTAGGCATATTTATCACTTTGCTAAAATTGTTTAGGTGTTTTTTTCTCTTTCTTAATGTTATTGAAACATGACAACGTCAATCTTTTCGACCACGAACCGTTAAAATGTTTTCATAGGTATTTATTTTAAGACTCTTGACATTATTGATAAATTTACTGCTATAATTTTTTAGAGAAACTGGATTAAAAGGAATCAACTTGTTTGTTTCCATGAAAAGAACACATATTTGTAAATCTTTCACGCTGAAACTACTGGAGCAATTTTCATGAAATTTGGTATAAAAAAAGTTGACACCTTAGATTAACACATAGGCTATTTTTCAACAGACTACATCAAAGGAGGGTTATGTTTATGCAACAATAATCTAAATCTTCGGCGGGGGAGTCGCGTGCGACAGCGGGAACCTCATAGAAATCCAATACCAACATGGAACCCAATAACTAACCAGCTTTTTACAGTGTATTATTATTATAATAAACAAACTATAAACAATGTGTTACTAATATTTCAACATAACAAAGGTTTTCACTCCATTAACTGGACGTAAAAGCCTATTAGTGATAGCGGGAACTAAAGTTAACATAAAACATTTTAATATTAATGCCTAGCTTTTGACGATTTATGAGAGCACTATTAAATTTCCGCTGACATGAAATACTAAGGATTTTTTTTTGGTTATTGTGTTTTAATAATAATAATAATAATAATAATATATTTATTTGCATAAAACATGGTATAAATGGTGTTACAATATAAAATGAGCTTACATGTTTTGCTAAAAGTGTACTTAGCATGCAAATCTTCAACTTAATACTAACATTAATATCTCTTATCCATAAATTCCTTAAGACTATAGAAATTATTTGTATTTAGCCAATTATAAAGTTTAATTTTAAATAATCTGGAGTTTAAATTTCTTATGCTATTCGGTAACTTATTATAAATACGAACACTATTACATAAACAACTTTTGTTGTATTTGGTAAGCTTAGGAACATCATTTAGAACGAGTCTTTGTGGATCTCGCCGGTTCCGCGGATTTATGTCATTGGCCGTTTTAAACAAGGCCTTATGTTTATTGACAAACATGCATATTTCAAATATGTATAGGGATGGCAGCGGTAACAACTTCAGTTTTTCAAATATTGGTTGACATGATTCCTCAGGGTGCATCCCATACATTGCCCTAATACACTTTTTCTGAGCAATAAAAGCTCTGATCATATCCGTGCTGTTACCCCATATTACAAGCCCGTATCGTAACAGTGACTCTATGTATGCATGATAGGTCATAATAGCAGTTTTTAGACTTGTTATATTTTTGACTTGTTTGAGTGCATACACAAATTTATTTATTCTCTTAGAAATATAATCTACATGTTCTTTCCAATTTAAATTCTCATCTATAATTATACCAAGAAACTTTGTATGTGCTACTTCTTCAATTTTTGTTATATTAAGTTTAATATTATAATTAGGATTATTACATTTATTGAAATTTATATAAACGGATTTATTAAGATTTATTTTTAAGTTATTTATGTCAAGCCACTGTATCAATTTATCTATAGTGTTATTTATTTCAGCCTCATGGTTATTTATATAGTTATTGACCTTTTCAGATGCCACAATGATAGTAATATCATCAGCAAACAATATACATTGATGTTTGGTTATACTAATAATATCATTTATATACAGCAAGAATAGGATAAATAGGAATAAAAATAATAGAATATTTTTTAATACTTGTAAACCGATAAATTATATAAAAAAGATTTTTTTTACAGGGATTATTTGCTTTAAACTCATATAATATACAATCCGCACTTGAATATTCTATATTATTATGATCTACTTAATACATAGTTCAAAATAAAAAATACGATACATACAAAATACATTACTTCAGCAGCGTATAGTTTTCGCTCAAAATTGACATCTACACGAACGCAAACAAAAACGAATTTTCTCACAAAGAATCAAAGTCGTGTTTACAATAAACTATTTATATTCAAATCCCTCGTCAGTCGAAATTCGCTTTCAAACATGGGAATTTAGAAACATACTACGTACCGAAGAACGTAAGTCAATGGCGTTGGTACACTTAGCAACAGAAGCACAATCAGATACTCAAAACAAGCTATACCTACTACACAATCAAATTCCATCAGTGGTTGTTATGTTGTTAGGTAGCATGATAGGCTTGGAACCTAATATTTTTAAAGCATTCTAAACACCAATTCTTACGAATCTCTGTAAAATATTAACACTTTTTAAGTCGAATTGTGACAAGGATGGCGCTCTACGCCGTAGTGCACTGTCACGCTTAGACACGTCCAAAAATATTGCTTTAAAGGACTCCGCAAAATTAGACACTTCGTTGCTGATACGACACACCAAACAAATTAAAAAAAGAATATTCCTAGTATTTAATTATTCTTGTATGTTTTGATTGGTAACTAGTTGTTACCCGCGAAACTTTGAAAAAAAAAAGAATTCTTGGATAAAGAACGCTGCCTAAGAGGTTCTACTAGTAAGCCCGTTGTAGCTGACTGTACCGCGTAGTCGAACGTAAGTCAATAGGGTTGGTACTTGGTTGTGTACTAAAAATTCACGGGCGAAACCGGCTTTGCATTTTAAGGGTCGGCAACCGCAGCTATCAAGGTGGATAGGTAAGCCCATGCCCTTCGCACTCATTGCCCCGTGAAATTATACCAACACCCTGATATTGGATAGGTTCATACTTGTATATGTTGAGTATATAATGTTGCGAGATTGATCAGATGTTATTATAAAGATGGTTATGTTTGGTTGGTTTCTCAGTTGTGATTTTTGATGTTTTTGCGTTATGCATTAGTTTTCATTTTGCCGTGTAGATTATTTCACAATTCCTTTAGAAATTTGTTTCTTTGAATAAACATAAAGTGTGAATTGAAAATAATAAAAATATTCAACGTGGTATGGACGTTGGAAAAAAAATACTTTTATTTTGTTACTGTGACAACGTTCAACTTTTTTCATGTACGTCGATCAACAAGATAAAAGAAAGCTATTAATTAAGTAAATAATATAAGTATTACCTTACATTAAACGCCTTCCTCTCTTGCTGTGTTATATTTTTCACCTAATGTACATTATGGAATGGAATAAATGATATGGATATGAATATCGATTTTATTTTATTTTCTTTCAAGGAATCAAAATCAATGTTCACGCTAACTTGGTCTTTATATTATGTGATAAATATTTGTAACTTTCCAGTTTAGTAAATAAACAAATAACGCAAAAAACCCCAAAAAATACTGTAACATAGTTTTCCTGACTACATAAGTAATGATGCGTTACCTCGAAGCCAATAGACGCAGTTTTAAAACATCGATATGTAGTGCTATTTACGCACCCACTTGTGACAGGGATAGATAGATGCGTAAGACAGAGATGGATGATGAATAAAAAAACTAGCGGTTGTGTTTTGTTTTTACTGAACTAACTTAAACGTTGAAATCTGATGATGTTTAGTGTAACTTATGTTTTTTTTTTTGCTAAACATCACGCATATTTTAATCTTTGCGTCAAAATTACATTCAATAAACATAAATAAAACAGTTACATCAGATCTATAAATAATAATGAACCAAAATATTACAAACCCAAAATTTATGACGTTTTCAATAATAATATACAACGCACATAATTTTTATTTCTTTTTAGTTCATAAAACACTGCGTTTTACGACCAATAACGCACAGAGCATACAGTAAAATTTATGACATTTACTATCAAAATAATAAAATACTGTGGAAAGTTATTTGGTGTTTTAAAAAACAGTAAATAATACAGGCCTGAAAAATATCCCAACGTTAATTAATAACGAATAGTGAAAAACTTTAGAATGTAGTTTAATAAGCAAATAACAAAATGAAAAATATTTTTCATCGATTTCATCAAAACTTGATAAAGGTCTTAAAGTTACAAAAAGTAATAAAAGAACACGTAACGACAATAAAAACATCTAATATTAACATTTTCCTTCCAAATTTACCATCTACGGAAATCGTAAACAAATAATATTGTCCAAAACAAGTTTACTACAGCCAGTTCCGAAGCTTACAAAAATAGCAAGTTCCTTAAGAATAAAGTTATCGTAAATATTGAATATCCGACGATGAAAATAAAAGCCGGGCGATTATTGTAATGTTGGTCATAAAACAAGGTGTGTACGAAAGGCTTTGTTCGTATAAAAATGCTAGGTTTTTCTCGTGTCTCTGTCTGCGTGGATGTCAGTTATTAAAGCAAATAGTAGCCTATAATCTTCTCAATGCGTTAATTGGAAAATTTTCACTGTCCATATTTTAGCCACGGGAATAGCAATATTTGTAGTGTTGATATGGTACTTAGACATTAGGAACACGATAATAAGTACGATATTGCACACATTGCACCACAGATCAGCCTATTAAAGATGCTTTTACTTAAAGGGGCTCCCTCTTTTACGAATATGGAATATAGGTATCCAAGATTTATCTAAACTTATTCTGTTTAGTTTTGATAGCGGAAAGGAATATTATAATCTTTTTTCAAATTTATAGCAGTAGTTTATGCTTGCTAGATAGCCTACATCTAGTCTAAAGCTTATTCAATGTCAATTTCTATCAAAATATATCAAGAGAACTATAATTGGACCAATAGACAGACCGATGTATTTTTTATTAAATACCCATCAAGATTATTACGTAGGTAAGGCTATTAAGACCTTGACTTCGTTCGCGTGAATATGTGTAATCTTTTTTTCAGCGCTCTAGTAGTACCCTATCTCAGCAGTTACCAGCCTGTAAATCTAGAAACTTTTACTTAAAAACTTTTTTAGGGTTAAAAGTTATCGTATACGTAAAATATATTGTACTCAGGTATTACTAAATCTTAAGAATAGCGCTCTTAAATATTGTGGCCCAAAAACAGTTCAAAGTTTATAAAATATATTTATTTTGTATCTTATTTTTTTTTGTGATGGCCTTGTAGTTCAATAATCGTATTTGTGTCAATAGGGTTTCAAGTTCTGTCTTTGACAAACACTTACTTTAATGCACCTATATAAACTAAGACTCATCGGTGAAGGAACACGAGGAGATGAATATTACGAAATGAAAATTAAAAATGTCAATGCTCGAGTAAGTAACAAATAGTAACGTAGTGACAAATTCCAGCCAGTCTTGCTAACCTACTGGTACTATTTATATAAAATCCTTCGAAAATTACATTGCTACTTTGAGAGATATTTGTACTCCAATAGATTTTTCAAAAAAATATATAACGCAACACTTGATCCAGCTATTAATCTAGCTACCTTTATACCAACATCCATCTAATATTATTCAATAGCCAAATTATTATGCAGTCCTAAGCCGGCTATATCGGGCGCCATGCATAAATAATGGCAGGCTTTGTGCATAGAGTCCTGTCTGGATAGAATCAATACGTTATTTAGTTAACCGTACCTCAATTTCATAGTAAACCGAAGTATGGACTAGTATGAAGTATTCTAGCTTTGTAGGAAGCCGATACAGTAAAAGCGTTTGAGATTCATATTCAATTTCTATTGCAAACAATACGATGGTGTTTTGTTTACAGATTCATCGTAAGTTGGTTAAACAATTCGATGTTCTTTTGTTTTCAGATTCTGCGTAACATTTTTTGTTAGGTTTCGGTAGTTTCATTATTGAATGGTTGTAATATTACAAGCCAGTGCAATGTGGTTTTACCCGATATTTTTTATGGCTTTATTAGGATAATAAGTTTAATCTATACATATAATAAAATTGTAACAAGCTCATGTCTGTACATTAAAGATATTAAAAAAAAACTTAGATGGGGTATCTTCATACAACCAATAGAAGCCAAAAGTATAAAAAAAAAATTTTTTGTCTGTCTGTCTGTTTGTTGTCCGCTTTTCACTCAAAAACTACTGGACGGATTTTGATGAAACTTTTTTTATTATGTAGCCATTAGTCCTCGCTAACATTTAAGCTATCTTTTTTTTGGAATTTTGCTCTTAAAGGGGGTAAACAGGGGCTGGTAAGATTGTATGAAACTCCGTCAGTTTTGAAGCTAATCTATACATATAATAAAATTGTAACAAGCTCATGTCTGTACATTAAAGATATTAAAAAAAAACTTAGATGGGGTATCTTCATACAACCAATAGAAGCCAAAAGTATAAAAAAAAAAATTTTTGTCTGTCTGTCTGTTTGTTGTCCGCTTTTCACTCAAAAACTACTGGACGGATTTTGATGAAACTTTTTTTATTATGTAGCCATTAGTCCTCGCTAACATTTAAGCTATCTTTTTTTTGGAATTTTGCTCTTAAAGGGGGTAAACAGGGGCTGGTAAGATTGTATGAAACTCCGTCAGTTTTGAAGCTAATCTATACATATAATAAAATTGTAACAAGCTCATGTCTGTACATTAAAGATATTAAAAAAAAACTTAGATGGGGTATCTTCATACAACCAATAGAAGCCAAAAGTATATAAAAAAAATTTTTTTGTCTGTCTGTCTGTTTGTTGTCCGCTTTTCACTCAAAAACTACTGGACGGATTTTGATGAAACTTTTTTTATTATGTAGCTATTAGTCCTCGCTAACATTTAAGCTATCTTTTTTTTGGAATTTTGCTCTTAAAGGGGGTAAACAGGGGCTGGTAAGATTGTATGAAACTCCGTCAGTTTTGAAGCTAATCTATATCTATACATATAATAAAATTGTAACAAGCTCATGTCTGTACATTAAAGATATTAAAAAAAAACTTAGATGGGGTATCTTCATACAACCAATAGAAGCCAAAAGTATAAAAAAAAAAATTTTTGTCTGTCTGTCTGTTTGTTGTCCGCTTTTCACTCAAAAACTACTGGACGGATTTTGATGAAACTTTTTTTATTATGTAGCCATTAGTCCTCGCTAACATTTAAGCTATCTTTTTTTTGGAATTTTGCTCTTAAAGGGGGTAAACAGGGGCTGGTAAGATTGTATGAAACTCCGTCAGTTTTGAAGCTAATCTATACATATAATAAAATTGTAACAAGCTCATGTCTGTACATTAAATATATTAAAAAAAAACTTAGATGGGGTATCTTCATACAACCAATAGAAGCCAAAAGTATAAAAAAAAAATTTTTTGTCTGTCTGTCTGTTTGTTGTCCGCTTTTCACTCAAAAACTACTGGACGGATTTTGATGAAACTTTTTTTATTATGTAGCCATTAGTCCTCGCTAACATTTAAGCTATCTTTTTTTTGGAATTTTGCTCTTAAAGGGGGTAAACAGGGGCTGGTAAGATTGTATGAAACTCCGTCAGTTTTGAAGCTAATCTATACATATAATAAAATTGTAACAAGCTCATGTCTGTACATTGAAGATATTAAAAAAAAACTTAGATGGGGTATCTTCATACAACCAATAGAAGCCAAAAGTATAAAAAAAAATTTTTTGTCTGTCTGTCTGTTTGTTGTCCGCTTTTCACTCAAAAACTACTGGACGGATTTTGATGAAACTTTTTTTATTATGTAGCCATTAGTCCTCGCTAACATTTAAGCTATCTTTTTTTTGGAATTTTGCTCTTAAAGGGGGTAAACAGGGGCTGGTAAGATTGTATGAATCTCCGTCAGTTTTGAAGCTAATCTATACATATAATAAAATTGTAACAAGCTCATGTCTGTACATTAAAGATATTAAAAAAAAACTTAGATGGGGTATCTTCATACAACCAATAGAAGCCAAAAGTATAAAAAAAAAATTTTTTGTCTGTCTGTCTGTTTGTTGTCCGCTTTTCACTCAAAAACTACTGGACGGATTTTGATGAAACTTTTTTTATTATGTAGCTATTAGTCCTCGCTAACATTTAAGCTATCTTTTTTTTGGAATTTTGCTCTTAAAGGGGGTAAACAGGGGCTGGTAAGATTGTATGAAACTCCGTCAGTTTTGAAGCTAATCTATACATATAATAAAATTGTAACAAGCTCATGTCTGTACATTAAAGATATTAAAAAAAAACTTAAATGGGGTATCTTCATACAACCAATAGAAGCCAAAAGTATAAAAAAAAAATTTTTTGTCTGTCTGTCTGTTTGTTGTCCGCTTTTCACTCAAAAACTACTGGACGGATTTTGATGAAACTTTTTTTATTATGTAGCCATTAGTCCTCGCTAACATTTAAGCTATCTTTTTTTTGGAATTTTGCTCTTAAAGGGGGTAAACAGGGGCTGGTAAGATTGTATGAAACTCCGTCAGTTTTGAAGCTAATCTATACATATAATAAAATTGTAACAAGCTCATGTCTGTACATTAAAGATATTAAAAAAAAACTTAGATGGGGTATCTTCATACAACCAATAGAAGCCAAAAGTATAAAAAAAAAATTTTTTGTCTGTCTGTCTGTTTGTTGTCCGCTTTTCACTCAAAAACTACTGGACGGATTTTGATGAAACTTTTTTTATTATGTAGCCATTAGTCCTCGCTAACATTTAAGCTATCTTTTTTTTGGAATTTTGCTCTTAAAGGGGGTAAACAGGGGCTGGTAAGATTGTATGAAACTCCGTCAGTTTTGAAGCTAATCTATACATATAATAAAATTGTAACAAGCTCATGTCTGTACATTAAAGATATTAAAAAAAAACTTAGATGGGGTATCTTCATACAACCAATAGAAGCCAAAAGTATAAAAAAAATTTTTTTTTGTCTGTCTGTCTGTTTGTTGTCCGCTTTTCACTCAAAAACTACTGGACGGATTTTGATGAAACTTTTTTTATTATGTAGCTATTAGTCCTCGCTAACATTTAAGCTATCTTTTTTTTGGAATTTTGCTCTTAAAGGGGGTAAACAGGGGCTGGTAAGATTGTATGAAACTCCGTCAGTTTTGAAGCTAATCTATACATATAATAAAATTGTAACAAGCTCATGTCTGTACATTAAAGATATTAAAAAAAAACTTAGATGGGGTATCTTCATACAACCAATAGAAGCCAAAAGTATAAAAAAAAAATTTTTTGTCTGTCTGTCTGTTTGTTGTCCGCTTTTCACTCAAAAACTACTGGACGGATTTTGATGAAACTTTTTTTATTATGTAGCCATTAGTCCTCGCTAACATTTAAGCTATCTTTTTTTTGGAATTTTGCTCTTAAAGGGGGTAAACAGGGGCTGGTAAGATTGTATGAAACTCCGTCAGTTTTGAAGCTAATCTATACATATAATAAAATTGTAACAAGCTCATGTCTGTACATTAAAGATATTAAAAAAAAACTTAGATGGGGTATCTTCATACAACCAATAGAAGCCAAAAGTATAAAAAAAAAATTTTTTGTCTGTCTGTCTGTTTGTTGTCCGCTTTTCACTCAAAAACTACTGGACGGATTTTGATGAAACTTTTTTTATTATGTAGCCATTAGTCCTCGCTAACATTTAAGCTATCTTTTTTTTGGAATTTTGCTCTTAAAGGGGGTAAACAGGGGCTGGTAAGATTGTATGAAACTCCGTCAGTTTTGAAGCTAATCTATACATATAATAAAATTGTAACAAGCTCATGTCTGTACATTAAAGATATTAAAAAAAAACTTAGATGGGGTATCTTCATACAACCAATAGAAGCCAAAAGTATAAAAAAAAAATTTTTTGTCTGTCTGTCTGTTTGTTGTCCGCTTTTCACTCAAAAACTACTGGACGGATTTTGATGAAACTTTTTTTATTATGTAGCCATTAGTCCTCGCTAACATTTAAGCTATCTTTTTTTTGGAATTTTGCTCTTAAAGGGGGTAAACAGGGGCTGGTAAGATTGTATGAAACTCCGTCAGTTTTGAAGCTAATCTATACATACATATAATAAAATTGTAACAAGCTCATGTCTGTACATTAAAGATATTAAAAAAAAACTTAGATGGGGTATCTTCATACAACCAATAGAAGCCAAAAGTATAAAAAAAAAATTTTTTGTCTGTCTGTCTGTTTGTTGTCCGCTTTTCACTCAAAAACTACTGGACGGATTTTGATGAAACTTTTTTTATTATGTAGCTATTAGTCCTCGCTAACATTTAAGCTATCTTTTTTTTGGAATTTTGCTCTTAAAGGGGGTAAACAGGGGCTGGTAAGATTGTATGAAACTCCGTCAGTTTTGAAGCTAATTCGATTGAAATTAATATTTGGCTATTTAGTTAGAAGTTAGGAATGACGCAATAAGGATTTTTGAAAATTCTGCCTTAACGGGGGTAAAAAAGGGGGAGGTACGTTTCTATGAAACTCCGACAACATTTCATTTCATCTCAGTCAAGCATAACATTTTTTTTCTTCTATCGTTTTTGGTAGTACAAAAGTATCTTAAGAAGCGCTTGGATTTTTTTGCCATACCTAAAATTGATCTTTAAAACACTTTTATATGGTATCTACCTACTTACTGTTTAAGCTAGAACAGTCTTATCCAATTTAGGAGGAGCTGTGGATATGAAGTAAAAGAAAACCAACGACACTAAAACAAAAAATAGTGTGGACGGTAAATGATTTACTATACCTACTTAAATAACTGCTTAGCTGTTGACTGCAATTTTGGTGTGTATGACGCGTGGCTGTAAAGATTTGATAGTGCCTGTACACTACCACAATTGTGCAACAATTGCGATGGTATAGGGTAGTTGCATAGGTAAAGTATTATAAAGATAGGCTGTTATTATTAATGTTTGTTTAATATTGCGTACGAATATGCGCCGCACGCGTACTCCCGCGATTGTTTTGTATGTGTGCGTAACATTAACCTTCTTCAGGCTCAGTTGGGTTAGCTCAAACTACTAGAATTAGAAACTTGGAACTTTGATAACCATGTAAGTAAGCACTACTTCATGATTAAAAAAAAAAACATCTGTCAAGGGTAGAAAGAAAACGAAATAGAAGATGAATGGGGAGCAGCGCCTGCTGTTCTCCGCACCACAGCGCACAGTGCAAACGTGTCGAATAATATCTGGCTGTTTAAGACTAACCCCGCTCAATAAGTTCTCCTCCTGGTTGGCATTGCTCTACCTGACGGTAGAAGAGACTTAAATCGGGTAGACTTAAGAGCTAAAAGAGCTTCTTCCGATATACACTGACTACTATTGCAACTCTAACTCGAGCTCGGTGCAAGATCTGGGCAGATCGACCACTACCACCTACTACTTATGTCCTACCTCAGTTCGGAAAGCATTCAACCGTCTCAGAACCCAAATAGGTAGGTAAACAAAATTTGATAAATTTGGGTATACAGACCCCTCTCACATCCAGTGAGAATGCGACATCTTCGTAACGACGATGTCACACCGCCTAGAGTGGCCAAAGTATCCGCGGTTAGTTAGTGCGCCGTCACCAAGTTCTGCGAAGAAGTGATGACGCTCAAGGAAAAGTGGAAAGAGCACGACAGGCTTATCCATGTTCGATAAGCAAGCATAGGATAGAAGAAGGGCCTTATTTGCCCTCCTCCAACCACCATAAATAACTTACGCCAGTAGACTCAGGGCAGTCTACTGTACTGGATAAAAGCAAAGACCAAATGCGTGGTGCTTCCACGCGCCTCTTAATAAGGGCTGGCAAAAGCTGGCTCCACGTTAACGAAGAAGCTCCCGTTAAAAAGAGCTCTCCTGTCGGGGCTTGCGGTAGATTGCGAAAGCGTTCCCGTGGCCCCCGACAATAGGATACGGTGAAGCACTCCGGCGGTTTAGCCAGTAAGAGTCCAGTACACTTCTTTGCCATCGCCCGTTTTCAAGTCCTTCAATCCAAATTGTCAAATCAGTGCAAGATAGTGGCCACACCAAAAAACTAGCAGTGTTAACTAACAGTCAAATATGTTTGTAAGACTAGAGGATTAGGATTAAGAAATTAGGTAGTTTGGAACGGAACAGGATTAGGGAGCTGGCATTAAACATTATTTAGCTTTACTTTTTGTACAGTACTACACATCTTGAATACCACGCAGACGAAGTCGCGGGCAGCAGCTAGTATTTATATAAAGCTAGATCAAAGCACTCACAATACAAGCCGACAGAACAAAGCAATTACGAACTACGAAATATTCAAACTCATATCCATACACACATTATTTCCTGTACTAAAACTAAACCCCGTAAATCCGCTTAGAATTAAGCTTTAATATAAATTAACCAGAAATCAACCAAAAGCAAGAAATCATTTTGATTTAAGCACTGCTGGAGCTCCATTAAGTGAATTTGTAATGGTATATTTGAATAGGTTTCACTATTTCGTTAACGAATTCTGTTCGGGCTTGGTTCTTGTCATTTACATGGAAACCCCAGATTACATTGTCGTGTTTATTCGCGTTGCTAAAGGAAGTTGAATGAGAATAGATAATTCGGGATTAGATTTCTAGTAAACTGTTTTGGAATGCCGCTTGGATTTATACTTGTCGGTCAAGTTGTGAAGCTAATGTATTTACTGCAAAGGTCTAGTGCTAGATATTTTTAATACTGTTGGGATGTTGATTGATTTTGAAACGAAGACACTTTGGTAACAACTAAAATTAGTAACTTTCTTGTTTATTGTAGGTAACTAAAAAATAATATCACCCATATTGGTACTATTAACTGTACTGTATTGGTACCAATAACAATAAAAATATTTTTAATGCATTTTATTTATTTTTGCTATTTTTTTTTAAATAAAATGACATGACTTTTATTAAATGCACTCAATTCTTAAAAATAACATAGTCTCAATACCATAATACATAGAAGAAGACCTAATGCTACTATACAATTAAGTGCGAAAACCAGTGGGTTACGTTATTATATTAATGCGACGGACCACACATTTATCGGCCATCTTAACACACAATACCTCACTCGATTCACAACCCAACACCATTCACTTAACTACAACTCAGGACAAAGGATCCCTCGAACAAATTGCTCATAACTCAATAACCGAACCAGTATCATACATCGTATCAATTCTATTACACAAGATACATTAATTTAAACCTACCCAAACGGAAATTGACAAACCCTTGCCTTCAACCCTCCTAACATGATCACCAATGCATTTAACATCAATTTCCATCACGTCAAATTCCCAATTAAACTTGCCTTCTCGATTTCGAATCGATACTCGATAATTCTAATCGAGTACTTCTTTCTGATTGTGATCACTCAATTTAGATTGATGTTCATTTCTTTTAGTCATCGGCCGACATTGATTGGCACTATGAGCGATTTATCAGAAGTCAGCGATATGAGTGATGGGTTGATGTCTTTATTGAAGCTTGTTAACTTAATCACGCTGGGTATTGAAATATAAATGGATCTCTAAGTGTGTGAAGATAGTGATCGATTGTATTGAGTTCAATGGCACGGCGGCGTTTATTGACGGTTTAGTTATTGCGAAAATTCTTCGTTATTATTGTATTAACCCGGATTCACTTACTGCTACGTAGGCCTTCTATTTCCTGCTACTTTAAAAAAAAATAGGTGTGAAAAAAAAAACAACGCCAACTATTCTCCATAGTTAACTTCATCCAGGAAAATAAAGCTCCTCTTAGGCAATGCGCAATAAGTTTGCTCGAAAAGTAAAAGTTTTTATTTTCGTTGTACTCGTACATTTATATACTTAAAAGATATGTTGACTCACCTGTCTTGGCGTGCGTGCAAGTTAAAGAAATGACACAAATGAGCGTCAACACCAAGTTAGAGGTCTTCATTGTGAACACTACACTTAAGTCACTCGCATTTTCACTGTACGCCACTGCTTTATTTATCTGTAAAGAAGAAAACACCAATTAAAAAAAAACGAGTTTAGGGGCAAAAGGGGTAAAATTTCTTATAAAAGGCTAACTTTAAGTAAACATCCATTTTTGAATTTTTGGGATGAGTGTCTATAAATTGAGATTATATATAAGAAACTCCTGTCATTGAATACCTTATCTAAAAAATGATGGAAGCTAAAATTTTAATCCATTTTATTTTACGAAAAAATCGTTTACCCAATTTAGCTTTTAATAAGTTCAAAAAATACAAGAAAACATGGTAAGGTAATGTGTATACAAATACAAGTAGAAAAAGACCCTAAAATGTGACAGAAACGAGTGAATACCGAGATGACAAGTAGTAGGCATGAATGGGAGAAAAATACGCATTGCGACGACCCCTTATACTAGGAAGAGGCAGAAATATAAAGGAAATATGAGAGGTAAGATATATCTTCTAAAATTTGAATGTGACTAGTTAAATTCACTAACGTTGACGATTAAACCGGGTACAGAGTCCGTCAATCCCCGCGTGGTAGAGGAACGCCGTCACTCAACCGTGAAGGGAATTAAATGTCTCCGTGTCGCGTTTCATGTCAGAATTTATTGTGTAACAGTATATAAGACCGTCGGAAACTCAAATGTAACAGAATATTATTTTATGCAAGCAAAAATGAATATACGAGTGTGCTTGCTTTTGATAAATTACATCAAGTTGCAATAGCATGGTAGCTTAATTGCAAATGTGACGAGTCATTAGGTACATTAAAAATTGTAATTCTTTTCTTTTTCTAAGTGCTCTACCCCTGAAGCGTTACGTTATACAAATATCATTAAATTTTCTGACAAATTGCCTGCAACCGCATTCTTTCATTTCGCTCACGTTTCTATAGAAACGTACCACAAATAAAGTATATTACAAAGGTGTGTTTACTTTAAACCAACTCGAATGTTTACACAATTTTGCCTCACCGCGAAAAAAACACAAAAATAAAGCCTTTGTCGAATTCGTATATAAACAGCAACGACCAGTTATTACGTATTGCTCACGCATCCACCGCTACGGAGCTTTGTGAGACACGACCTCCTTTTATCATCCCCTTTTTGTATCGAACGTCTTTTGTTTGACATAGTGAACCACTAGCGATTTAGCAACGTTCCGGTGCCAAACAGACGTGTTATTAGTGCTCCTACCCAACACTTATTTTTACTAATGTCATATTATTACACAGATACGCTCAACAAATTGAATTTTCGTGAATGTGAAAAAAGGGTTAAATTTATGTTGCGTTCGCGGATATTGGATGTTTTGTGTTTGTTGCGATTGGTTTCGTGATTTTTATTTGGCGTGGCGTGTTGGGAGTAGGGTAGGTGGACGCACCAGGAAAATACGTTGGATTGACCTTTTTTTATTTATTATTTATTTAGCACTTTATACCACACGTGTATTTCGAAAGGGCTAGGAGCGTTAAATATATATTTTGCCTTTTACCGTCGCCCCTTTAAATGGGGCTGCCTTGGGCTTATTGCTATTAAAATTTGTCAGTCTCAATTTTCTACTCGGTGCTGCTAATGAGAATTTCCTTATTTAACACCCCGGAATTCATTAGCATACTTATATAATTAGCAGCAGAGACTTTTTATTCCGCAGAGACTCGACGCAAGACAAATGAAGATGTATTTTACACAACATCTATTTTATTTTAGTTTCTTGACTAATTGAATCAATTTGAACATTTAAACGATTCGAAGAATTGTAAAAGTAGTTGATAGGTAATAAGCGATTAATTTTAATTCTTTTGGAATCTATCAGACAGTGTAGGCGTCATTATAGGATTAATTTAAATTTAAATTATATTGAAGCTCTTTGTACAAAATGGTTTTATAGAATTTCTTTATTAGAAAAGAAGGTTTTACAAGGTCTCCCACATTACAAATAGTTTTTTTTTTCAAACAATTGAATTTTATAACTAGATTCAAACAATCATTCTGAGCTCTTTTATAATAGGGATTCAGTTAATTTCTTCTCTTAAGACGTAGACCACAATGCTATAAAAGCACTTTTTAATGTAGTTTTCTTTTTAGATTGGTAGAAAGTCACATTGAATTATTATAGGGATCTTTGTAAAGACTAGTTATATAAAATGATATAAATTATCAAATAAGACATCCACATTGCAATTTCTAAAGAATTTAATTGAATAATTGAAAGCAATTCCCAAACATTATAAAAACCTTTATAATAGACATTTACTACATACATAGTTACGTAATAATTATTATCTACATATTGTATTTTTCATAATAATACTAGCTGTCGCCCGCGACTTCGTTCGCGAAAACAAAAAAAAATGGAATGAAAAATAGATGTTGGCCGATTCTCAGACCTACTGAATGCATATACAAAATTTCGAGAGAATCGGTTCAGCCGTTTCGGAGAAGTATGGCAACGAAAACTGTGACACGAGAATTAGATACTAACTCTCTTTTTCTTAACATCCAACCGAATTTCTTACGCTTTGGAATGGAGTTAGCTTGATCGTCATTCAATAACCTAGCAAGCAAAGCCACGGTCGCATGTTAGTGACATTAAGTAGAAAAAACTACTCTTCGAACGAAACACAAAAAAACTTTTAATAACATCGAAACCCGCTCATTACTAGACCGGTAATGAGGCGCCCAAAAACATTCCATTTTCACACGAAATTCGGTGTGTCATTATTAATAAAGTTGCATAATGTGACAACCGAAGAATAGGGGGCTATCAGGGAAATGAAGCGACGTAACGATGACAGATACACGGCAATTGACAGCAGATGGTAATGACGACTTTAATAACATTCTCGAATTTTACGTTTTAATAATACCTCCCTTTCATGGACTTTTTATAGTCGCAGTAAAGGCGGTTGAGTTATTGAATTGCATTTTATATGGCGCGAGTGTTAGGGAAAATTGTGGTTGGGGTTCTTGGTTTTCTTCGTAATGATTTAATTTTGTTTGTTTAACGAGATTTTCAGGGAGAATATTTTGAAGTTTGAGGCATTTGAATATTAAATAACCGTGCGTTATTAATTTTATAGACATGGTTAAAGTTCGAATACCTAAATACTAATACTAAAGTTAATTTGTTATTAATACAAACTAGAAAACTCAGTACCCGTACAAACAGTTTAAAATCAGACTACGTTCCTTACAAAACTTATCACAAACATTTTAAATCCGTATTTTAACTTAAATTTACGAGCTCGAAACGCAGAGATTACGTCAAAATTTCAACGGGAAAATGTATTTGGGATTGTCGTTCGCGATACGCTAGCCCTTACCTCGGGCTGGGTGCCACCTTGACATTCCGCTTAAGTTCCGCTTGAAATAAAACTACAAAAACCTGAGGTTACCCATTTGACGCGGGTGTGAGTGAGGGTTCTGAATGGCTGTTTTAAATTTTTTATTCCAAGTTTTTTTTTGGTCGACGTTGTATCGTGTTTTGTTTTAGTGTGAGATAAATGTTTTTTTTTGGTTGAAGGGTCAAGCTTTTGGTTTTAATTTTTCTGTAAAAGTGTTTGTGAATATTATCACTATGTGGCGCGGATGTCATTAACACATAAGGACATTCGTCACATATCGAGCACAAACAATTGTCTTAAAGTATTCGTAGAGTAATCATTTACTTTTTTATGCACATCAAAATCCTTGAAAAGTTTTGGTGTTTAAAATACTACGTAAGTAATGCAGTAGTCCTTTTCATTATTCAAAAGTAGTTATCACCGAAATTAAACCAAGCAAAGCACAATCTCGCAAAGTAAAACAAAAATTATCTCCTAAAACGCCTATTTTAAACCGTAGGTGAAAAGAATAACAGCGTTGCAAACGAAACGGTTTGAGCTCAAAATTGTTAGAAAACTGCAAAATATCTAGCATTACGGTTGGATTCTCGCCATAATAGTCCTGAGGCTACCTTGCGGTAGTAGTGTTATTGTGGTATTATTGCTAGACACTGGCGTTTCAGGACTACATAATAGTAAGAAATATTTTTTTTATTTTACGTCCTGTGGTGTCGTGAGACGTTGAATACAAGAAAGTCCCGGTATGAAATCAAGATTGAGGGTTACTTGAAAAAATACTGTTACTTTCGGCATCTTAGTTTTTACTTAAACATGCTACGCCCCTGTCATGCTACGGAGCTGTAACGCTACGCCGCCGTAACGCTACGCCGCTGTTTTGCTACGCCGTTACTACGCATGGTACTTCAGTTTTATTTTGTTACGCAGCACTACAACTTGTTACTCCATGGTATTTTTGAAAGTAGTATTTTCTTATTTCAATTCGTAAAAACTATTTACCATTTTAAAACAATAAATTAACTACATTTTTTTAAATATCCTTTACTTCTTCTACATCCATCATAAAAATGAAGTAAATTCAATTTACTATAAGAGTCTTTTGTTAAACCCATTACATATTTCATAAAAAAATAACGGCACTATAATTTAGTGACAAAATAATGTAACTCGTTCTGTTTACCGCATACTTTTGTTATATCACTTTTATTACCATCTACGAACATTAAGGGTTAGGGAATGCTAAGAAATATTTTTATAACGCGTCACGTGCGGCTTAAGGACGCGTGACGCGCGTGTTACGGGATTTTGATCGGTAATGTGACTGTATATGTGTATATAAAGGTTATATTGCTGTAATGATTGATTTTGAGGATATAGCATTGATGTGTGCCTGTCAATATCTACTGATGTTTTAGTATGTTCGTACGCGAATGACGTAAGTTTGCGATGATTTTAGTCTACGTCTTGTTTGTATGAGCTTTCTTGTGTCTGTAATTATACTTGTGGCTTGGATAGTAAGTTGTCACGTTTTGGAGCTAAGCATTGCAGTATTTAATAATCGAGTTTAAACTATGGATAATTTTTTTTAAATAAGTAAATCTTTTTTAATATCTTTTAAGCACATTTACGAGCATATTTCAATAGTGTGGATAAATTTTTCACAAGTCAATGCATTTTGCATTGACTTGTGAAGTATCCCTTTACCGAAGTTTGCCTTATTGAAGTATACCACCAGGTTGCAACGACCATTATCAGAAGCAACAATAAATTGAAATAAAACAAAGCAATTTAAAATCACAACCGTTGATTGAGGCAATTAAACACCAATAAAAACTATAACAGAAAAAAAGTACAGTAATAGGAAAGTTCTAGAAACAATGTAATGACGTGTAAAGATCGGTTCGCATGTTCTGAGCACAATTACATTTCTATTCATTAAGGCTTCCCCCGTGGTACATGTTTCCTGCTGTAAATTAAATTTCCCAGATTCATCGCGTTAAGTGTACGTTGTGTGAGGGTTGGCGCATAGATGGTTGGTGTAGAATAGTTTTTTTTTGTGTCAATCAAATATTTACTTGAAAACTAACAAAGTGCGTTATCTGAAACTGATTTGCGTATGCATAGTACTTGTAGAACTTACATTGACTTGACACTTGATTTTGTCTGTTAAAAAAATTGAGATTTTTGATAGCGCAGTGGACTTTAAAACTATTGGTATATTGCGTCGTTTTATCTATTAAAACAAAGCTTTTAGGAAATGTTGATAGTTGGGAAAATAAAGGGCGTGGTCCAGTGTAATTTTGATTTGAAAAAACTACGTAATAGTATCATTTTTTTAATGGTTTTGTTGAAGTTTTAAATAAACACTGCATTGCGCTTCGCCACATGTGCGCCGGCCCCAATGCACAGGTTTAAATTTTATAAGCACCGTGCGGCACCTAGCGCCGCGGTGACAGTCATTTGTTTTTAATTTGATTTGCTCCGTGATAAAACGACGTTTGAATTCAGAAATTATTGTATGGAGGTGTAGAAATGGTTATAATACAGGTAGAACGAGGAGTATTTGTGAGATTCTAGAGGTGATCAAACCGTTTTGCTACAATTTGTGGATGGATTGGTTTATACCAAAAAGTCCTAATTACCGATGCAACACATTTTTTTCATCTACGTGTTCATTTTTTTCTTATGAAGAATAGGTAGTAAACAATATTCTTTAAGTTATTTCGTAAAACTGATGAACAGTTTTTTTAGTGTATTTGAATCACAAGACCGTTGCAGGATTTTTAAGAACTACAAATTTATACGCGTCTATTATCTCTTATTTTCTTGGGGTTGGTACAAAAAAGACAATGTATATTCTGTACATAATATTGGTGACTCAATTTGAGATCCTTGATTAAGCACTTCCTGAATTTGAGGATGTCTAACCGAATTGATATTTCTCAAATACTAACAATTTAAATGTTTTGAACATTACAACATAGAAACTTTATCAATGAATAACGTAGAGTCAGGAAGGAGACTAAAAAAATAATACTTACACCTATAAATTACTTTATGTCACTTCGGCCTAATAACTTCAGGAATTAGGTACGATGACACAAAACGCCATTTTTAAAGCCCAAGTTTCGTGTTATTACAAAAGCTAAAGCCTCTAATTGAACGCAATATCGCGTTGCACGTAAAACCTACGTATTTTACGGGAAGTAGGCCTTTTAATCACTTTTAAAACGATACCCAACGTTAAAAGGCAGGAATTATTTACGTGACGATAAAAGTTATCAAGATTAGTTTTAAACATGGCTTTATACTTATCGATCGTTTTCGAAGTAAATATACTTAGTAGCTGTTTGTAATACGGTGATTTTACTGTGATATCGTTCTGTAGGTTCAGTTTTCTCTATTAATACGTGAATGTATTTTTGACATGCAGTTTTCCAAGTAGATACCTATTTATATGAGTATATCTCATCTCTACGTACATTTTTCTGAAACATGTCGTATTAATACTCAATGTTTTCCTCCTTTCGTTTATTTTTAGCCTTAATACGTGTAAAAGTGAATCCCATCTCCGTTCTCCATTTCGCTGCAAAATTTTATGTTACTTGGTTTCTTAAGACAGTCGTAATCTTCCGCTGCCTTTATTAAAAAAAGAACTTACACCTTTATGTAAGCTAGCACTTAAGATGTTTACTTCAAGGCTGTCAATTCTCGGTCATTTTAACATTTTATAGCGTAACGCGCTTTTAGCAAACCCAAGTTTATTACTTCAAAAAAAAACCCAAGACTCAACAAAGCACCACCCCGCTACTTACAAAACTTACGTAAGGAAAAAAATTACTCAACACTTTTATCTCATAAAAAACATTTCATAAAGGAGGAGAAAAGTACAAAGGAAAAACAGATTTCCTTGCGAGCGTACCGAACGACGTAGAATTCAATTTCCTGTGAAAAAAAACTAGGAATGAGGGAAATAAATCGAGTAAGCCGCGTATTGACCAAGCGTTTTACATAAGATTAGTGTTAGGCAAAGGGACTGCATTAGAGGTTTCGGTTACGCTGATTACTTTTGGCTTTGGATGTTCGTGTTATCAGATGTTGGCACTAAAGGATACTTATTTTCAAAATTACCTATCCGTGTGTGAAAATACTAATATTGTTAATTGCGCTCTAGTCCGTTTTAATAAATTTCAATACTCTCTAGTTTGCATTTCTCACAAAATTTGACCGTCGTCATTATCGATCGAGACGGAAAAGCTCACATAGCTAGTACACATTTGATCGAACAAAGACAACTCAATAGTTTCACACAATTACCTATTTATTATTATTTCGCATAATGTTACGGTCTTTATCTGTCCTTTACAAAAATCAACAGACACACACACATAAGACGATTGAAAAAAAAACAAAAGACGATCATCGTCATATGCTACAAAATCTCAGGAATCTGTACGAAACCAGATTGGTTACATAAGATTATTAGAAAATCCCCAGGCTCTTGGGCCAGTCTCCCAGGGCGTACGCTTAGAAAAATATACCTTACTTCGAGATTAAGTGTATCGAGTATCGATGACTTATCGAAATAGAAACGATACAATTTTATGTTGAGAAGAATATTGGTTTACGAATTGAGTAAAGGTAATTTTGGTCGATCAATAATTTTGAAGACGTAATAGTACTCTAGGATAAAAGATAATCATAAGACGGTATAGCGTTTTGTAGTTGGCATAGCAAGGTATCAGCATCATCTTCCTGCCCTTATTCTACTTTGCTTGGGGTCAGCGCAACACGTTTTTGTCTTCCATACTCCCCTATCAGACGTCACATTACCGTTTCCTCTTTTTTCATTCATTTCGTTCCTTATCCAATCCATCCAAATATAAATGATATGAAACAACTAAATAGGTACTTCGACTATTGACATACAAAACAAATACGCACCCATAAATAACCTTAAAAACAATAATTTCTCACCCAAAAAAGCAATTTAATCTACAAAGTATACCTTCTTGATCACCCAATCGCATACACTCATACCTTAATCTCCAATCAATTTTAAGACAACATTATCTTTTGATCACCAGATTAATCTCCACTCGGTAATGCAAGCCACGGGTGTCACAATAACACGTCGCCAATGAGGCGTGAGGCAACACAGATATTTATAAAGACAATGTAATCTTGACAATGTTTTGAAGAGGTAACCTTACTGTTCTGTCAGCAAGAATGTCCATGAATTTTGCCATATTCAAAAAGTCAAAAAATGGTTTTCAAATATAGTACCTACTCTAATACTGAGTAATAGGTCTAGGGGATAAAATACTTAAAATACCAGAAAAAAACTGAAAATTTACTAAAATTCAATACAATAAAAGTTTTTGTTCGTAATCTGAGTTTTATCGTCGACTTTTTTTACTAACTTTACAATACATAGGTAGGTTTGGTTATGTGAATGTCGTTAAGTCTTTATAAAAGTAAGATTGTACACACGCGAAGTTAAAGGCACGTATACCCAGTGGTATAGGTCACTACGCCAATAAGAATTTATATACTAATTAATAAAAACGTGGTTGGTCACTAGACCGCTGAGCTAGTCAAAATTGCAATCAAAGCTCTGAGATTAACACAACAACGAAAACTCTATCAAAAACTTTCGTGATTGAAATCCACGGTGCGGGCGGATTTCATTACAAGCCTCTATATACCTATAACTATACTACACTATGCAGTAATGTGACGGTGTGGCGTCCTGATAAACGGGAGTGCATTACTCGAACATCAAAGTTTTACGAGCCCGCTATAATAAGGGTTATGGTAACGACCCACCATTATACACGTTATTGCGTAGATGGATGTTTTCTTAAACTGTTCCGTAATATTCGTCAGTTTTTTGTTATTTTTAGATCAGTGTGAGATCTGTTCTAATGTTATAAAGCTAAAGAGGTTCTTTGTGTGTTTAGTTGGTTGAAGGAGCTAATCTCAGGAAGTATAGAATTATTTTTCTTTATCTTGTAAAAAATACGATAGAGTAATTAATATATTTTGATTTACGGCAATAAAGGATTGTATAACACCATAATCCATAAACAATTAGTTTAGACATGTTGTTGTTGAACTACTCTGTCACTGACATTTATTGTGTAAAACAATTTCTCATAACCACACAACATAGTAACAAAAAATCATTTATTCATCAGCGTAGTCGTAACATAATACCCAAAAATATTAATTCTAGAACAAACACAACTCAAAAACAACCAACAGTTGGTATACGAAGCCGCAAAAACTTTCAGACCCACCGCATCATTCCGAAACATTTTCTATCAATGATAACATCAAAATTCTACGAACAATACCCCGGCTTTTGTTTCCCCAAGTATTTATACACCGAAATTAACATAATCACGATATATGCGCAAAATAAGCTAATTAATTCTCATGTACACAGACTATTCATTAAAATATCTAAACTTTACGGACCTGCTCAGTGTTTATAATTAAAATTGTTTATTTTAAGCGTTTCAGCTTGTGGTCAGGTCGTAACGAAGTCTGTGCGGAGGTTATATTTATTATAAATATGACCGTTAACGTGATTGGAGTTACAGTTTTGTTTGAAGTGTGTTATTAGAGTTTGAAGGTTAAATCGATCGAAATGTCGATTAATTTCTATTCATACCTTTCTTTTTGAAACGAAATATGATATAGTCATTATTATTTTTTTTGTTTTGAACTCTAGTTATAAATACTAAAGAAATAACAATCTTTTCTTCATACATAAAAGTAAAAACCACGATAACATTGTAACAAAAAACTCTAAACAAGAATCCTAAGAAATCCTTATTTCATTGTTTAAGCTTCATAACTCGATTTTCTTTTTTCTTGATATTCTCTTGTTTACAGTAAAATACACTCAACTCAACTCGATTCGCCGCAATTTTGAGCGAAACGGCTTAGATCCATTAGAAACGTTTCATAATTTCATCTGTCACGGCACTTTCCGTCATTTCTGTACCAACTTTGGACATTTCCTCGAAAAGTTTTGAACGAAAAAAGTAGGTATTTCGTAAAAAGTTCGTGATACGTCCCACGCGGTCCAATGAGGAAGTTACGATCGATTTACATTCATCATAAAGTCGATTGTTGTCGGTTCCCTCGGCGTAACTTTTTGAGACTTGTAACGAGATGTACAATGTAGCTATGACGATCCGGAAAATATTGACAGTTAACGATTTGAACGATGTAACTTAACCTTCGACGTGATTTAGATACGTTGTAGGAGTTTGACTTTGAACTGGTATAAAATAGGTTATAATTATTATATTCTCATTAAAGTACAGTTGAATAATTTTAAGTTTTTTGTTTGTTTTTTTATAAGTGTATTTTACTGCTGTGATAGCCTAGTGGTATAAACATAGGACTGCTAAGTCAATGGCCTCGAGTTCGATCCCCACGGCACGCACCGACTTTCGAATGTTGTGTGCGTTTTAGAAATAAATATCACAGCTTCTGTGTTCTGCAAGACATGTAAAAACAAGGGTCCTGCGCCTGATCTCTCTTCGGTCGCGTCGGATGGCCTTCCCGGAAGGTTATGAGAGTAGAAGAAACAGAGTGCACCTGTGTTTGCGCTTGTTCACTATAATATGTCCCGCGTAGCTGGCTAGTGTCATAGCAACACTGGCCGCTGTGGTCGAAATCGTTCCGTTATTAGAACATATAGATTAGAATATTTAGCACCAGTTTACATAAATAAACAAATATTTCTTTGTTTATACTACGGTAAACATCAATCAATAAGTATTGTGACATTGAACATAATTTGTGAAGCGGCATTGAGTGATGGCCTCCTTACAGTTGAGGGGAACGTAAATATTACATTTTATGCTCAAAATTTATATTTTACTTCATTTTTGTCGAAATCGTAGACATTCTAATTTGTTTACTCTTCGTAAACATTAAAAGATGTTTTGTTTTTTGTTTAGTACGGATTTTGATATATAAATTTGTCATTTTCCAATATTTTTTATCGATATTACGATTTGCGATAAAAACTGTACTAAATAAAGTCGGTTAAGAAAACAATCTTTGTCCAAAATGTTGGTCATTAAAAAATGTTTAAACTAAAAACCCGTGTTAAAAATTTTATTTGCGCGTACATTTTATGCAATATTTTGGACCATGTTTTATTCTTCCTGTGTTTTACCTAACCTATTTTTTTATAAAGGATCCTCGTATTCAACTTGAGCGTATATCTGAACTGCTTCCCTAGACTTTGAAACAATAGAAAAATGAAACAAAGTCAAAAATTCATGATGTCAAGATTTTTCACAATATGATAACGTATATATGGTTTTACTAATTATCCTTCTACAGCCAAATTCTGGCATAAAACCATTATGACACGATTCGACACGATAGACTTCTGATGTTGATTTAAGTCCCTTCAAAACTAAGAAACTTTAATGAGGCTGTAGTAAACTACTACAACCTCAATTAAGTAAGAACACTATTAATTTCTTATCTAAGGAAAGTGTTATCCCACGGCTGGACAGTGGTTCGCGACTATTTTGTCTTCGTCATCATCATCATTCCCCTAATCTCAATTGTTATTTGTGGTCGGCGCAGCAGCAGACGCACAATAGGCTAAAAGTAAAAAAAATGAGTAAAGTAGATAAGTTGTGTTTATACATGTAGATATTTTTTGATAATCGAAATATCCATTTATGGAGTAAAGTCATGTATCAGCACTTAAATAAAATTTTAAATGAAGTAATGCAACGTTTCTTTGTTAAAATGTAAAAATAATGTTTTACTCCATGTATAATATCGTTGCTATGAGAGTAAAAAAGAAAAAAGGAATACTAATTAAAAAGCTCTTTAGCATCCTTCTCATTTTACCCTTTCTGTATCAACCAACTCATTGTAATTTATGTAGCGTCGGCAAGTTAAGTTCGCAAAGAAATTGTTTCTCCACAAAAACATAGCTTCATAGAAAATTTTCTTATTTTTACGAGAAAACTCTTCGCTTAAGATTTATCCGCGGTTTTCCGACACTTTACTTTTAAAACATCTTTAAAGAATAAATATAATCAGGCTAATCGGGCCCCGAACCGATGATAACTTGCGTTGAAAAAAGATTAAACGGTTTAAGAAAAATAAAGGGTGAAATCGAGTTTTTAATACCTGGTAGGCGTTTTAAGCTAGGGTTTTATAGATTAGCTTGGTATGAAATATTTTTATTTATAATTAGCAACCCGCTTCTGTTTTGCACGGATGTAATACTGATGTACTATTTTTATAAGCTTATCTCTAGGACTTGATTTTTGTAAAGTTATCTCTTAAACCTATTGAAAAATAGCATCAACAGCCATTGCGGATTTTGAAACATCAGAGCATACTTAGGGACTTTATTTTATACTATGTAGTGATGCCACAAGATTGATTTTACTTTGACAATTTCTAGTATTGAGTGAAAATTGTTTGAGAATCATAATTAAAATACAAATACCTAAGGAAATTTTAGAACCAAGTTATCAAGCACGTCACACTTGGTTTAATTCACAATTCGGTTCGGTTCAATCGCAATAATGTTTCACCAAACTAGGCTTCTTCTCATACAGAGGTGCAACTCCTCGCATTATAATTAGATTACAAAAATATTCCATCAGTATTCTCTAACATTTAAAAAATACGACTTTTTTATTTCAATAATGAACAAACAAGTAATTAAGGTACATTATCGCGTGCACATTGACGGACATTGAACTGAGGCGTGTTGACTCTTGTTAACATTGTTATTTCGATAGAATCTAGGCTTTATTTCTGTTTTACAAGTACATTGTCATGGAGGCTATTATTTGTCGTAAATGTAACGTATTTAGTACACGTTGATGACTGGGTTATTATAAAAAGGTAATTAACCTTTCATTACCTACTCGTACATTGTTTAATATAATTTATAGGAAGTCGTATTTTTAATTATCATGTGGAATTCACCAAGTGTTTTGCTTTTGGGTGAATACTGAATAGATGTTTTATAATTAAACATTAGGGTACTATTTTAATTGTATTTAATTATTGTCTACTTCCTTTGTAATTCTATTGTTCAGCGTTTGAATTTTTACTAGTCCTTACAATTTATCTACTAGATATTACAATAAGTAAAAAGAAAGACATCAGAAAAGTAATTAATGTGTGTATTACCAAATAAATCGCTCTGTGTAGTACCTAAACCAACTACGGGTATAAACAGAATCATTTGACGCGATAGGATTACTTACGAAAACAAGTCGTGTGAACACATAATTACTTTAGCAAACAAATACAGTACAAGACGATACATTGTTGAAATTCTATCAAAACTTGGAACAAAGGGATATCGATAATTGCCTGCTAAGTAATAACAGTACAATAATTGTCTCAACTTCTCTCCGAATGACTAAAGTTATGAGTGATAGTTATTTTTGTAAGAATGGGAAATGTTTATGTATTTGTGTTATTTTCTAGTTCCCTTTTAGTGTTATTAACAACATCTAAAGCTGGGTACACGATGGGAGTTTCTTGTTTCTGGTATATAATTATAATTGTAGGGGAATAAGACTGGATTGCCATAACATCGACAACATTGTATCATAATTATTTATTTATTATAACTCTACATTTTCAACAACATAAAAGGCAGGCAAGTACTGTCATCATCTAATAATCAATTTCACCTAAGAGATAATTTAAATACAGTAAAACATTTTCATTTGTGACGGGTATAAAAAAACGTATTTAAAACAACTTGGAGAATAAATTGAAAAAATATGTTAGCGCAACATTACCACAAACTATTTTAAAGAATAACTCTATATAGTGTTTTACTAAGGGATCGTCCATAGCTTAGACACTACTTACGTCGCACTAGACATAAGTATAGGTAGTAGTAGTCTAGTAACTGCACATGGGACCCAAGACGGTCAAAGTTTTAGAATTAGCCACTTAGTTACAAAGCCAACCTGTCTGGAGGTTCTCAACAAACAGGACTAGTTAGCAATTGCAGATATAATACGACAAAATAATAACTACAAAATATAGTTACAGTATAACTCCATTGGAAAATATTTTATTTACTAAAAAAAAAACATCTACATTTAAAGTTATTGCATGGTTTTAATATATTTTGTTTAGGTATCCTATTGTTTAACTACAGACGTGGCAATGGAGTGAGTCGATTTTATTACAAATCTTAATTATATTTATTCGTACATTGACATAGTTCAGCACGACAAGATAATAAGCCATGTACAACTCAAATACGTAGTCAATTGGTGACCATGAGATTACGCTAGTGCAGTTTATTATACTTTCGATATTCACTTTTTTGTTCTTACCTAACCAATCAAATTTGATTACGAAGTACGTCTAGTTTCACGTTTACACTGGGCCATGTGAGCCAGCCCAACCGCTGCTTGGTACACAGCCTTACACGGCTCTATCATATTAATTCCGTTAAACCGAAGGCCATAGAAAGCCTGATCTCCAAAGAGGAAGAATATGATCAAACTAATTGCCGAAACTTCTCCATAATGATTCAACTTGGTAATTGATTGTAATTCCCGTGCGTGAGCCTTAAGAAATATTCCCCTTTCTTGTTCTTTATGATTTACAACGAGCTGTTACCATTTAGGGAAATAGTCTGGAACTTTACTGAATGTTTTCGAACTTACTTTTCATTATTTTGTTTGTATACTTTGGTCTCTTGTGTTTTGTATGTTGTATTTTGAAGTTATTAACATGAGGGAATTGGTAAGATTAGGCTCAAGGATCGTTCCCTAGAGTAGAGATTAGAGAAGGATCAATTGATGAATGTATTTTGTGACGTCGAACAACAACGATCATGATCTTGTTTATAGGAAGGGGTCGTAATATTAGATAGTGAGTGTAAGGAATATACATTATACTGTTTACTTATATTTTGCTTATATCAAACTAACTCGAATATTTTAGTCGTTGAAATAAACCTCATTCAACTAAATACGATTTAAAGATATAAAACAAATTAATAACTTTAGTACTAGTTGAATCTTACAAATTACTAATCCTAAGCTTTATAACTGGTTTATTATAAACAGGCAAAAAAAAACCTTCTGCTATGTTACGCAAATATTTTTATTATAGTGTTATTTTAATGACAACCACTGCCCTTCAAAATATGCTTAGTCCTGACTATTGCTTCTTAAATAAGAAAGATGAATTTCAATAGCCAAGGCACTTTTTTTTCCTGCATAAATTTGATACCAACCACTTAATAAGATACTGCCTACAGATTACAAATAAGATAAACGAGTGTTAATAAACATCCTACGATTTGTTTCCACTTAGTACTAATGTTAATTAAAACTTGTGATTTGCGTGGGACTTTAATTTTTATGTGCTTATAGACATTGCTTAGATATTATCAAATTAAAATGAAATCAATTACTAAGACGTTATCAAATTACTTTTAAATTAATAGTTGACGTAATATAAATATAACTGCAAGATGAAAGATTACATCATACATTGTTATAATGCTATGATAAGATAAGTAATCCATGCTGTTTTGTAAGCATTCAATAAAATGAGCTTCAGTTGTCTATCAACATTGATCAAACCTTTGCGTAGCTATCCCGTTTAAAATATTCTTCTTTTTTCTTTTATAACAGTACAGATATCTCAACAAAAATACCAAATTTCATTGCAATAGCCAATACGACCGCAAACTGTTCAGATAAACTCAAATTTCTCAAATTCAATCCAAATATTTTTCATCACTTTAAAACTCATTTCCTAACTTAGACAGGCGAACCCGCTCGCCAGTATATTTCCCGTTTAAACCGAAAGATATTTCGCGATAAAGAACCGAAAAATTGTAACATTATTTCTTGTAAAAACTTTTGTGGACCGCAAAAACGCGAAGGGGTTTTCCAATAAAACGATATGGAATGTCTAACGTCGGTACAAACGTATTTTGTCGGATAGTCTGAATAAGTAGGTATTTTTGTATTTGTTCAATATTTTTGTGTCTTCTAACTTGACGTTTGTTTAGCTTTACAGTATTCAGACAACGTGTTTATAAAAAGCTTTTTCATGTCTTATGTACTACCAATGCAAATAGTGCTAAACAACGCGTTTTAAAAAAATCTGTAAATAAAAAAAAAACAAGTTAACAATCGGTATTGTCTTTAACTGATCATAAATTGTTTGTCCATAGATAAAGTTAACATTAAACGCAACGGCATTTAAGATTTATATCTTAAATGTCATATAGTCGCGGGCTACTGCTAGTTATTCATAATTCGGCAAAGTCCAGTTATCTAGACTTTACCGAATTATGAATAACTATGAATAATTACTGAGACACAACGGGACAGTCCATCAAAGAAAATAGCAAAATCAATTCGAATTACTTAATTAAATAAAAATAAAATCAGATAATAAATGGTTACAACCGCAGCTTACACAAGCAAGTTCCAGTCAAAGACAAATCCTTTGACTGTAGCTTCCTTACTTCGTCTTGCGACAATTTCTAAGAAATATCCTTTGGTCAGCTAACCAACTCGTTTCGTGTAATGATGAACAAATTTTAATTTTAATCCATTTCTAAGAAGAAATATGTGTTCTAGTTGAGTTGCAGTGAGTCAGGCAGTGAGTGAAGCAAAAAGTAATTATTTGTTTTTAATGAGATGAGTAAATGAATCCACAGACGTGTTCTATAGATTGATTGACTGTGTTTTATAGATTGATTTCAAATCCTAAAAAATAGAAACTCATAATCCGACCAGGTAGATTTAAATACATCATTAAAAATGTATTAAAATATAAGCAAATTATATTTTTTTACGTTGATTTCCAACTTACATTCATATCATAAGACGCCCAAAATATTTCCCTTTTCATGTACAACCTTCAACATATTCGTATTTAACGTCTGAAGTAAATTTAATTATAACACGAGACCCCGAAGTCTGTATCGAACTAAATTTCTCGAACTCACACTATCAATAAATAAACGCCACTATAACCGCTCGAGGCTCAATTAATTTTTAGTAATATCTAACTATCTGACGAAGATTCTCAATTCCCTGTAGAAAATAAAATTAAACTACAATTACCTCGTAGGCTCTCGTAGCGCCTCGTAGCACAACGTAGCGCTACGATCCTACGAGATATTCTTCAAACATACATTTAATTGCTTTTGCGGAAACCACCAACTTAATTTAATTTGCGGAATGAGTTTTGAGATATGGGTCTTGATTAATGTATGGCAGAAATCTGAATGTTTGTGAACTGATATTAAGGTATTTTAATAACCAGAAAAAAATATTTGTCAAATTGCCGGATCGATTCAATTTTATCACGTATGAAATTATTTGATTATCAATCTGTTAACAAAAAAAGTTCTAAAACAAAAAATAAAACTTACCTTACTACGTCTCAAAAACTTCGAAACTACACACTCATGTCCACATAATGTCAATCACAACAAAATTCAAACACTCGTTCATCACTACACAAACGTACGACCGAAGAGATATTCAGCCGACAAACGCGTCCGCACAATACAAAGGTCGGCGGCAAACTGCGCTTCTACTTCGGTTAGCATTTCAAGTTTGGAAACCGCCGTTCGGAAACCTTCGGCAAACTTCGGGCGCGTTCGGAACTGCAACATGATTATTCAGTATTTTCTCTACGGTCTCACCACATACGATATTTGTTATCTATGCACTAGAGTTTAGATATGCGGGAGACGTATCTGTCCAATAACATTAAATGTATGTCTTAAAAGTTTGCTTTCAGAATTTTATTGGGATCTAGCAAAGCGATATTTCTTAAAGGTTTTATTTATGTGACTAGTTTTTAAAGTATAATACAGTACTTATATTATGTTTAAGCGGTCATTTATTTTTCGCTACATTATTATAAGACAAAGTTGACAAGAATGTAATAATAATAATAATCTTTATTGGAACAAAAACACAATATAAATAACTTTAAATGTAAGCATTCTTTAAAACGTTGCTTTTAATTAACAATCTGAAAATAGATCCATTGAAGTGGCGTGCAATTGAAGAGGTGAATGAATGAATAAAGGGTGAATGCCCAACAGTGAACTACGTTGAGCTTTTGAGTGATTGGCTGAATTGGTCCTACTGCAAAGCAAAGGATTTACTTCTTGTTTTCCATTGTCACTATTTTTGATAGAAAATCCTCATAAAACAAAACCTCAAAATTTAACTTCTATAAAGCGACAACAGCTTTTAAAAAAATACCATGACTGATTTGTTTTGTACATGTAAATCACATGTCAAGCACGTTGATTACTTCATTATAAAAATATTTATTCATTACTCCAAAACGTATCGCAATTTCTGGTTTATAAAAATATAATTTATTATTTTGCGACATGTCGGTTAGTTAGAAAATTATATTCATGAAATTATGATAATCTATTGCATAAGAATTGGAAAACATGAATCGAGAAGTATGTATAAGTATTTTAATAAGTTAGTATTAAGTTTCGATCACAATCTTGATGTCGAATTGATGCATGTTATCTAATGGTCATTGTTCTTTCACACAAAACCTATAGTAATATACATTTACAAAAAAAAAATGATTTGATTATTGCTTTATATTTTACATTTTTTATTGATATGATAAAAAGAAAAAAGGATTCCAATTTTTTTTTGAAATCTGAGGAATTTATTAGGTTATAAGGCAATTTAACCACGTTTTCGTCCTAACTAAATACAATGGAACCTTTGAAGAAACTCCACCATCGCATCTGACTTGACGCTTTGTCTCCGGTACGCAGTAATCGTAATGACTGTCATCTAAACTTCGTATCCCATTACTGGGCACGGCTTTGAGTGTGGGGGAGATCGATGGCTATAAGAGTGTCAAACTATCAACTAGGTATATGTATACAGCGTGTGATATGACTTGGCTCTACATATATACTCATTATTTTCAAGAATAACCTTTATTTGTAGGACTATGTACTTTCACGTACCATACGTACATAAAAGTTGTTACAGTTTTTTTTTTCCATAATATTGTATCGTTTCCGCAGTACAAACAATAATTGAGTACGATATTATAAGCTGGGGTTCTTTATTAAAACACAACAAGTTCAACGTCACATCGCCAGTTCTGCTAATTATAAAAATATAATAAGTGTTCTTCTGATCTTGGAATTGGTTGGTTAAGCAGCATCTTTCTATAAATCAGGCTTCTAAGATCAAACCCACAGCTTACTCAACTTTATCATCGTAAAACAAAGCCATGTTTCATCTGCATTCAGTGCTCTTACCATGAGCCCTCAAAATAGGACAGTTGCCGTTGTAAGAACGAGACACCGCTATACATTTAGACGTTCCATCTCGCTTTCACGCTACTAACAATGCTGGTAAATGAGGTCATAGTACAGGTAGAGAAACAAAAAAGAATCTCAGCGGTTTAACAGACGGTGCAACGGACAAAAGCTAGTTTTTGATTAATGTAACAGTCCTGCAAAGAGAACAATCTTTTATATTCGAGTGGGTGCGTTCAAAGGTTTTCAGGTGAATGATGCTTTTATGAAAAAGACAGTTCTTTTGAATTTTTTTGTGAGGAATAAAGTTCGGTTACCTAGTCCGGTTTTTGTTCCTCGTTTCGTTTCGTACGGACGTTTCGCTTGGTATTGAGTGTTTGATTCCAAAGTAGCTTTTGAGTAAAATAGAATTTTGGAGGTATAGTTTGTATTTGTTGAGCTGAAAAATATTCGTTTCGTTCGTACAAATTAACCTTAATAAGGACATCCTTATTTAGGTTAATTTGTACAATATGTAGTATAAATTGAATGACTTAATTGTTTCCATTTTCTTTTGCGTTGATACAACATTCATGTATCATCATCAGATTTCAGACCGTTCAATTGATTTTATAACCTCAAAACCACGAGAAGCAGGTTAGGTTTAATAGTAATTAGCTTATTAATAATGCGGTAAGACAGGCTGGTAATAGTGTCTGATCAGTGTGACAAGACAACCACATGACCGGTATCAATGCAATAATTACTAAAATAAAATGAATATATTTTTGGCAACAGTTGTAATTAATTGCTTGTTTTTATTTTAGCAAATTATTATCTCAAGATGCTCTTTTGTTTTTTTTTTAAGATGTGTGAAAATGAACAGTCATTAACTTTTCCACCTACCCAGAAGTAGGCCGAAAGATATCACTATGAAACATTACGAACCTACTTCAGATTTATATTTTGTTACGCGGTAAAACTTTCATTCTATTCTAAAATGTACCTTCCAAACTTACCTACATAATTATCCAGATATAATCAGTTACAAAAGTCGCAATCAAATCACATTTTCCATTTAGTTCTAAGACAAGCAATTCTAAATTGGCGCACAAAAAATCCTTTGGAATTAAACTTTTTTCTACGAGTTAGGTAACCTTGGCATAAAATTCGAATAAGCGAGCTCTAGAGAGGCTTTAACTGATTCAATTCCAGTAATAGGAGGCTAAATTTAGGTACAGTTTTATATTTGAGACAAAAAGACGCGTGACGTGTCGCGTGCGGGCGTTGAATTTAAGCGAGAAAAAAGAGACGAATTATTTTCTGAATTCTGACGCTTAATGTCTTGTACGTATGTACGGTTTGCCAAATATAACATGAATTTACAAAACAAATATAACGGTTCAACTGTATAATGTAGGGTCTTTGAAATAGTAATGGTCCAGACTATAGATATATTAACTACAGATAACTGAACGACAAAAACGTCTTTTGATGTGGAGTAAAACCCTGTTAGATATTTTTTTAAATGTTACCAAACCTTGTATATTTTTAACACATTTTCTATAGAATCTGCAAAACTAAAACATCTATTCAGAGAAAAATGTAGTCCATTTCCCGTCACAGATCACCGAAGCTACATTTGCTTTATAACTACCAGACATAAACAAACAAACTAACGTTCATTGTGAGCTTATAAACATCGGCCTCGATATAAAAACGCCATTAAAGTGATTCATTCAACACTATGTTTGGAATCGAAATATATATTTTGTTGCAATGTGTAACATGATACTTTTTGGTAATTTAAAGAGTTCGACTCGCGACCCCGCCGCCGCGTCAGCTCATGATTAAGGACTCCGGTTGGGTCCGAAACTAGTCGGGCTATCCCGATAAATACGCGTGAGTAAACCGTTATAACGTTTTAAGTATGAATCATCCTCACGAAAGTTATTATAAAAAAAAAAAAAAAAAAAACTTTTTGGTAATATTACTGGTAAATGTGCTTACCATTAGGTAAAATGATGAATTTATCAAGATGACTTGTAAATTTAAAGAAATAGGACCGCTCAGCAAGAAAACAGAAGGTGGAAGGTGCGTATAACCTAAGAGTAATAGCATAAGAGTTTAAAACCTATGCCCAATGTAATACTGCTGAACAAACCTCCTTAAGAAATCATAAAAAAAAGCGAGCATTAAACACATGAGCGTGTGTATTATGCTGCATGTACTATCTTACGTCATTGTACAATTATTAATACAAAACAGTTCATGTATTCATATAGGACGGTAGAGTAGGTCAAACAACAAAACAAAAACCGAAACAATTCCTTCGTATTTTTACAACAGACTTTGATAAACAGTATAACGACTTGTGGCCAACAGCAAGCGTATTCTTCTTGCAGTCGGAATAGCTGCAGCCCTAACAAATGCCCCTCGCATTAACTTGAAGTGAAACTGTTTCGGTACGTCGGTGGATAAATAACTGCTTGCGGACAGCCCTATATCTCATGTGCATCGAGTGGCGCTTGTGAAGAGGTGCTACTTACTTACCGGTCTTATTTGACTCGCTTCATTCGGTAATGGGTCCAGTGGATTGATTCAAGGTCATTTGTAAGAGGGAAGGATAATCTACTTCACAATCGGGTATTTGACTAATTGGATACATATTTTTTCTATAACAAATTGATAGAAAAAAATCGAAGATATAACGAATCAAAGACAGTCAATTGTATGCAAGTGGGTGTTATTAAAAGTGTATTGAGAAGTGACGTCACCCGAGATTTCAACTGTTTTCCTGTGCATTTTTTATTTACGCGGTAAGGGAAAATATACGGTTCCTATATTTTTGGAAATCTATCTGACGTTAGTTCTTTAAATACTCAAGTCAGTCAAATACCCAATCATAAAAGGAAAACAAGAAGGAAGGTAAGAATACTAAGACCAATGTACTTAGATCTTAAAAAAGAAAGAATTCTGAAAGAAACATTATTTGTATAAGGAAGTTAAAGATCTCGTCTTTAATAAGAAAATGGAAACTACTAGTCATACAAGAGGTTAGGTATTAAATATTATGTTGAATGGTATACATACGTAACTTTAGATGTAAAGCCAATAAGTGATATAAACTGGTTTGGAATCAAAGTTGATACAAGGAAAGCGTTTATTTTCTATAAATAACTTTCCCAAAACTGGCGAAAGTTAGCCCGCATTTCCGCAAATTACGCCCCTTTAATACATCAACAGGAAAAAATTGGAAATCCTGTACCAACGACAAATATTTTGGAAAACCGCCCCCATACTTACTTTTACCTAACATTCTGAAAACATCAAGGACTCTACACAAGTAATATAATTCTTTTTATCACTTAAACATAAAACAAACTAACACTTACTAGTGTATAAATAATTCAGTACACATTGTAAATCAAGTGGTTTTTATTCAGTTGGAAAAGAAACAAGAGATGCGGTGAGACTATCAATCTTTTCTGGCGGTTATAATTGCCATCGCATGTGAGAGGTCGCGCTGATGACAGATAGTGAATGACGCTATAAGGATCTTTTGGTACGTGGCCGAAATCGGTACTAATGCCGTCACATATGAAAAACCATCACTTTTGACAGATAGTGGAGTTGATTCTTGTTGCGAATATGCTCTCCAAGGCCCTCGTTAACATCTTCCACGTGCAAAAAGTTCCCAGTAGCTCAATAGTTATAGTTCAGTCTTGGTATTTTAATTATGACCATTGAACATATTACAAATTAAATGCTAACTTCTTTTCATTAACAATGTTCTGAAAAAATGTGTAATCATCCAAATCAAAATCAAAAAGATCCTAAATCTTTACATCGCTATCTAAATTTAAAAAAAATGTTACACACACTTTTTTAACATTGTATTGAACATGGCACGTATTGTGTAGAGATTCTATAAATTAGCAGCACGCATTTAATCCTACAGTTTTAAAAATAATAATGGAACAAAAGAGGATGGTTTCATATTGAATGTAATTGAAAAAGTTTGGTTTCACACATAACTATGATTAAACACACTGGCACAAAAGGAGGAAAAACTAAAAACGTCTATATAAAAAAAATATTACGTCATAGAGACAGTTAGTATTGTCATTTTTCACAACAAATATTTTTTTACACAGTAAAATGAACGAAAAACCAATATCAGAAAAAGAATTGTTGGTTGCAATCAAGGATTTGTTGAAGAAAAATGGCTATTTGAGCAAAATAAATGCTGAGGTAAATAAATTCTTCTGTAATTTAGTGCGAGTACAGTAAATTCAAGGAGCCCGTGTAATTGGCATTGGTACCTACATACGTTCCAAATTACATTATTTACTAACTCTTTATAACTGCGGGTGGTCCCGATAAATACGCGTGAATAACAGTTATCGAATAAATTGAAAATGAATATCCAGAATTTAGAAATAAAACTTGTTTTTTTTTATTCACGTGATAAAGTACGTTCAGTTCAATTAAAAAAATATCTTGTTTTTTTTTATTTGCGTGATTACTTCACGGAAAGAAACCCGGTCCTTTTTAGAGATTTACACGGGGAGACAGGTCTAACTGGCAGAAATCATGTTGAAAACTTTAAAATGTGATGTCTGCTATAAATCTACCAAAGACCATCCACCGCATTCTTATAACGCAACGTCATAAAATGTGGATTACCATCACCACGACCGCTCAAAAACAAAGGGACAGGATATATATAAAGGCGTTCGGTCTCTATCTCACCACACTATTTGCAACCAACAGTGGTGGTCACAGCGTAATGTGGTGCACAATACTACGCATCATTAATGCGTCCGACTGAATTAAAACCCGACATTAAAACAAATGTAAACTGCTGATCATTTTTATTTAATTTTAAAATGGCACGTTTTCTGACGAATGCAGCTCGAGAATTTCGGATTTATTGCACGTTGCTGTAATTAAGGGAATTTCATTGGTTTTAATGACAATACGAGTAGAATTTATCCAATGGCATTCTGTTAACTGACCTGTGGATGTGCTGAATATTCCAGAAGGATATTGGTTTAATGATATTTTTGATCTCTTACTAAAAAGTGTATATTTCATTAATCTTAAGCAAGACTCAAAGTGATGTCTAATAGTGTTGTTACAAAGGAAAATTTAATTACAGCTTAAATAAAAAATGTTAAAAATAGCACACTAAAATTAAATTTCCTTTCGAGCTTGATAATAATTGCCAGCGTTTCCTAAAATTCCTAGCGCAAATAATTGTTCCCGAAACTTGTTACTAATAGTTACAATTAAAACTCGACAATAAGGACGACCTTTTTACACAGAAGTAAAACAGAATTGAGTGGCTGCTTCGTTGCTTTGTGCGCTTACTATAATTCGCCCTTAATGCAGGGCTGTTAGCATTGTGAGATTGAGACAGCGCTCTACACTGCACGTAGCGACGTCTCGTTTCCACAACAGCTATAGTGTTGTTATAAGAGTTCGTGGTAGAGGCCCTGAACCTAGCTAATGGCTACTATCATTTACAGCTCTTACGACATTTTAAGCTGCTTCTAGCTTTCTGCAATTTGATAGATATGGGTAATAAACATTGTAGATACTGAGTGGTTTGTCTATAAATAACTCATTATCTTCCTGTAGCCTGTTCCAAGTGAAAATATTTCTTTTGTTAGTTCCATTTTCTGTTTCTTAAGAGCTTTGTTACTATGTCAACCGGTTTTAGTTGTTTCGTTGGAAATTTGAGCCGACAAATTCAAGATCAATAGCAGTTGGGGCTTACTCGGCTTACAAAGAATAAGATACAGAAAAATATAGAACAAAGAAGATTTATTCGTTTCCTAGAAACATCAAAGATTTAGCAATAAGTACTTTTGATCAAATCGCAATTCTGAGATATCATAATCTAATCGCACATTATTGTCATATAATTGGTCAAATATATGGAACTGGTAAATCCATTTTCGACCTATCAACGTAACTACTTATATAGACAAAACTTGTCTTCTTCGGATGCCTATAATTAAAACCTTTTTGCTCCATAGGTTCGAGCTCAAGTAACGGAACTCCTCCAAGACCGGCAGACGTCTGGAGCCATATCAACGCCACCAGCTCCTACTGAGGATGTGCTCCTAGTCAACGAACTCGTAAGAGAGTACCTCGAATGGAACGGGTACCTGTACACCGCGTCGGTTATGATGTCTGAAGCTGCTATGCCGAAAGAGAAGAGAACCAGGTCAGTTTGTCTTCAATTTAATCTATTAAAAGTTAGTGAAGATATTCTGATGGCCGTGTTCAAGATGACGCTTTTCTTACATATCTAACCGTTATTCTTTCCTCTCGATTGAAACAAGCCAGCATGCGATAGTGGCTTTTCTTTATATTGTTCCTCAATACAGCCATAAATATTGTCAATTACTGACAAGCTAAGATTTGTAGGGTAAAAAGCAATAGCCTTTTGTTTTTACAGTCCCAGCCACATTGTACACAGTTTTCTTTACCAACTTAAGCGTTGAGCTCTTGTTGAAGTAGTGTGCTTTCATAAATCTTTTCTTTTTTATTTGCACTTCTTTTAATTTTGCACCCAGTACCAGTACCTTATACAAATTGAAGACTGAAGAGTAAATACTTTTGTGTTGTACAGAACATTTCATAATCTTTAAACTTTCAGGCCAGACCTATGTGCAGAAGTTGGGGTACGAGATGATGAGAAATCTTCAGCCCTTCCTCTGTTGTCCAACATAGTGGCTGCGTACACCGAGAGGATTAAGAGGAAGATCAATAAGAGCAAGAAGGACGTTTGTTAATTAATCATAATAAATTAATTGATCAGATAAGTTGGGAGTCTTTATTAAAGGTTGGAAGTGATTGATATACGAGTAATAATTTTAAAAGGTAAGGGAATTTTGTCCCTTGAAAATCATCCATAGTTGTCGTCAGTTCACTGTTTGTTGGAGAAGTTAAGTATTTTTACGTTGAAAGATATCTTACAAAAAATCGGTTAAGTGCGAGTTATATTGAAGTTCAGAAAGTAACCCAAATACTAACTTCAACTTGAAACCATCTGCAAAGTATCGTAGTATCCTCATAACATTGTTTTATCTAACCCAAAGGCTGAGAAAAACATGTTCCTACGAGGCAACGCAGTTTTAACCTGAAGTTAGACATCAGCTGTTACAACAAGCCTAATTTATTGCCCCGAGGCTACGCGGAGTCTTGGGGAATCTTTATTATGTGAAGAAGTCTGACTTTTGAGGTACAGTGAAATATGTACTTGGCGTATGTTTATAGCGCCAAAAGTTACTGTCTTTATTTTATATGCGGTCTTGTAGACAAGAGTCGTAAGTTGATTCTATTTTGGGAACACTTGAAATATAATTAAATGTGTTGTTTCAGTTTACTTTTTTTCAACGAACGCGCGAATGTCTGAACGCTCTATTCTATAAGTTTTTTTTTATTTTCGTGACTTAAAAACGTTTGGATATTTGTAACTCAAGTATGTGCTTTATTTTACTAAACTAATTTTCGATAGATAGAATTAGGATTTGTATTCTGGTTCCTCTTTTATTACTTAAAACAAAACATAAAGAAAGGTTACAATTTTAAGTTATTCAAATACATTATAAGGCTAATCATCTTTCATTACTCATGTTCAATATTTGTCCTATACTCTACAACCCATCTAAGACAGGACTAATTATGTATTGTGTGATTGGACATCGACCGCATTCGCCTGTAATTACTAGTCAGTGTTGCGGTTTAGGACTAACTTCATTATCGGATAGAAGAGCAAGATATCATAAGATTACAGATTCGTTCATTACAACCTTCCAGAAATAGATACTGTCAGTTTTATTATGAAAAACCACTTTTAGAAATCACTTTGTATTTTTTTTAATTAATTTCTCGTTTAATTAACAAAAAACAAACGTAAGTACTGGTCAAAATCATACTTAATATTTTTTTCTAAATCATCACTGTTCAACTGTTCTGTTTCCTAAATCATCAACAACCCGGAGAGTGGGATGTCTTGTTTTTAGAATCAAAAGACACATCGTATTAGCTTGTTCTATAGAAGATTAATGATTAGCCACTAATATATGTTGGATTTGCAATTTCTTACAGAATGACAGCTATAAATTCCAACAGTTCATACTTCCTACAACTTCCTACTTAGAGCGTAGTTTCTACATCACTCAGATATCCATCTAGTCAAGAATACAAGTTAAGAACCGAACTCACTATCTAAAATATTTACACCAATCAGCTGCTGTTGATAGCAACAGTAATCTTTGACTGGTGTAACTGCATGAACTCTACCAAAACGATCTACCTACCATAATTATGATACAACAAAGACCATCCTGAACAGAGGCCGTGTGTAATAGTAGGTCCTTGTTTTAAAATATTGATAATTATTTTAGAGTATTTTCTTTTTCTAGAGAACACGATATGACAAAAAAAAAACAATGCTATTGTTTTATTGGATTATTTTTACAGTTATGCTTGAAACTTTATGAGAATAAATTCGATATTTCTATCATAGTAAAACATACGTATGTATATTATGCTAATTATTTGATGGAATTGTGAATATTCTACTTTTGTTCTACTTTTAGTTCAGTAAAAACATATTACGCTAGGAGGAGCAAATGGAACTCTGTGGGTTAACAAATATAAGCTATTTTTGATATCTGTTAGTTTATTATACTGTTACTATTTCATAGAAGGTTAATAAACTTTCTAAACAAAAGGATTAAGAAATACGACGGTAAATTAAAATAATTACACCCCTTCTATGTGTATTTAAAGCCATACAAATTGTTCGTACATAATTGATTGATAAGCTATAAAATTAATGACTAGCGTAGACTGTAAAGGTCAATAGTAACACTGGTATGTAGTTCTGTTACTAATACACTTAATTCATCTTCGTAACTGTTCAAACTTCAACATGTATGTACCCAATCAGTCTTGTGGAGTGCGTTACGTGTTTCCCGAAAATAATAATGTATTAGTTCGTACAGGATGTTGTCGAAGTGACTTAATATAAAGATACTTTTAGTTTTGTAAAATAACATACTTCTGTTTGAATTTAAATAAACACTAGTTTTTTCAGTAGCCGCAAAAATATCATCATTTTACCCAGTCGGTTATAAATTAGACGATGTGTTTATCTAGGGCGTCACATATGTACACACTCACTGCAGTCTTTATTATGTTATTGGGTTTAAGGCTAAGTTTTCCCAAGCTATACTAAAACCGGCTGTGTTTAGCTTAATGTCGTATCTAACATCAGGCAATTACTTATAAAAACTCCACCACTCCATTTTACTAAAAAACAAAGCAACCCATAATAAAACCTTTTCACAAAATCAATTTACATTTTCATCCTTATTCAAAATACTTGTAAAAAAAAAAACCGAAACGATTTCTTCTCGAAACGTTTTAAATAAATGATTCCCATCTTCAATCATTAAGTTATCGTACTGTATACGAATGCCGATTGTAGCCATAATAAATGATCACTGCCTTTATGCCTCGTAATGGTGTGAGGTAAATGGAGTCGAGGAGTCGAGGACTCGAGTGATTAAGGCGTTGTTTGAAGCCTCTGATTGGTCCGGCAATTACCTGGACCCCATGGTATGGACTGATGTGGCCTGAGGTAACGGTGTTGGGTGGCTAGTGTACGAATTTTCGGTTTACGGAATTGTTTTGTTTATTCCTTTGTTTTGTTTGAAGCGTTGTTTTGATTTGATGTTGTTTTAATTGGTGGTAGAGATATACTGGTATTGGTACAACAGAACAAGGGTTTATTTTTGTCAGTATTGACTGCATCAATGGTAAGCTATATTTTAATTAGTGAAGGCTAAAATAATTGTTTTTTACACATACATAATCAAAAAAATACTTTACATTTGCAATACATGAATTACAAATATTGATCAAGTTGCAGAGACAGTTCCAAAAATAAAATCAAAAATTAATAACTTTGACAAATCTTAAAAATACCCATCAAAACAAAAATCCAAGCAATTACAATAGAACATCCGAAATGTCAACCTTTCACCTCAATAAAGTATCAGGCCTGCTTTAAAAGAATCCACGCATATCCAAGGAAAGACGATTCAACTTTATGCGTCGTATGGTTTTAATGTCGGCTAGATTAGACGGTATACGACCATGTACCATCTCTTAGGGAAAATTGAATAGAGTACCCCTTGAATTGGGCGTCAGGATATTCAGAAATCGCTCTCACTCCGAGGTACCGGTGTTAGTTGGGACATACGGGTTTGTAGGTTAAATGTTTTAGCTTAGGTATGTATTAATCCTACCGGCCTATAGATGTCCCACTTCCTCAAAGACCTTTTTTTGTATTAAATCTGGCATAAACTAAATCCCAAGCATGTATACTTCAATAATACATTAACGTTTGAGTTACTATTTCTGGGCACATGAGGTTCTTTTTTTTTAACGTAAAGTTACATCTGAAAAATTTATTCGTTTATTTATTTTACTTCGTCAACAGCTAACTCTATATAATTACCATCTTTGCTATTTGCCTGAAAGAAAACATTGTGTAATAATGTATGTCTTATCAACATCTTTATAGCCATGATAGACATGATCAAAACAAAACACTTTCCGTTCAACCTCGACTCTACATCCTTACCCCCCGTATTCCACCGCTAGCCTAGCGCGATGAACATCCCATTGTGCGCTTTCTCACATCTATTACCTGTAGTAATCAGTTAAAGCACAATGCCTTCAGCTCAATGGCGGCGATTCGCGAGATAAATTCGCCACCGTCGCCTCGTCTCATTGTAGGTGGACGATGGACAATCGAGCATCGAGAGCCATTTCAAAAAACCAGACAAGTGCCAGTCGGTCGGCACGAAGGGTTTTGTACTATCATCTATAATGGAAAGTCACGTTTTTTGTAGGTATTCTAATGAAATATTCAAGTTTTTACCCGTTTATTAATATCGCGTAAAAAAATACGTTTATTGTATGGGGACCCTTAATTTTTTTTGTGTTTGTTGTTATAGCGGCAAGGGAAATACATTACATCATTTGTGAAAATTTCAGCTTTCTAGCTATCACGGTTTATGAGAGACAGCCTGGAGACGGACAGCGGAGGCTTAGTAAAAGGGTTCCCTTTTACTCTTTGAGTACAGAACCCTAAAACTGGCTTCTTAGTACGGCAGTAGGGTATTAGCTGATTTGGCGTCCCATTGACGGAAATTGACTAAGACGTTCGGTGTGTGGGATAATAGGTGTTCAACCGATGCTTCCAATCAAAACTGGTTTAGTTATTGATTTCTGGTAACTTTGGTCTAGTTTAAATGGTATATGAATTGAACGTAGAATCTAGTTTGACTTTAGTGTGTTTAGTGGTGTCTGTCCAATGTAGATTTACATATTTGTGTGATTTAAAGTGAGTGATGAGAGAGAGAATGATGAGTTCGATTTTTACTGAGTTTACTTGTGGTTGTCACTTGACTTAGGCATGATTTATTAAAAAATCAACGTTTTTACTGAACAACATTCTGCTTGTTTTTTTTTTGTGAAGAAAGGTATACTGACACTGTTATACATATTTTATAGATCAAAAACTCCACAAATTAATACAACAAACAAATCCTTATGCAGACGAAAGTTTAGGATGTTTGTTCGTTTTCCAATTAGACTTGGCGTTAGTTAGTGTAGCAGTTATGACGTGTTATGTGTACTGCATCTGAGGGCAACAACTTTATAGGCCACTGAAACAATTATACATGATACAAGTAAACCAAAGAGTAAAACCAGTGTAAAAAGAACCACAGCAAACATTTTAACAAACAAAAACCTTTTAAGCTGCTGTCTAAAAACTGTTTGGTTAAAACCAGAACTGACTAAGTCAAACTTGTTTGATCATCAAGGGGAAAAAATTCTTATTTATCAGACTTAGACACTTTCAATGCAGTCCTTAAAATCAAATTCTCTACTTAAGAATAGAAAAGAATAATCATTACTTGTAAGAATACGGTACCATGTATGTTAACTTAGATTCAACAATTTTAAAAGTCACCTCATTTCAGAACACGAAATTCAAAATTTAAATATCAAAAACCGTTACAGAACACGGATGTCGGAACTCGGTTGAAAATGGAACGTCTCACGCCTAGCGACTGTTCGCTAAAAATGTTTTGACACAGCGTACCTACTTATGTGGACGTCATTTTATTTCGTGAATTTTTATTTGCGATTCGGACATTTCGTGTCACATCATGTCTTTAAAGTTGTTTGCAATAAAGTTGGTTTTGCTTTGGCACTTTTAGTAGTTTTTTATGCAATATAGTTTTGTTTTTTGTCCACTGTTGTAAGATTTTTCCTTATGTAAGTGTTTATATGAACGCTTTTTTCTATCGTTTTTTTTTCGTATTCCTACTTTTCTAGTCTCATTTTATTTTCTACTTTCTTCCAACTAAACAGTAACTAAATATAAATAGAACATAACAATACACTTTGTAACATAATGCTATTAACAGATGACATTAAACACGTGCACAAAGAAACTAAGACTTCTATAGTGTAGCATTTTATAAAACAAGTTAAAGGAAACTCTTCCCACATCAGTGACCGATATTCTAGAAATATCCATTCTTAACTTAATTACAGAGAAAATATTGTTTACAATAATAAATTAATGTGTGCTAAACAATATCATTCGTTTTTTTTTCAATCACGGAATGATGAAAACATTTATATCCCATTGTAAACTGCACAAAATATGGAATCTGTCTCCATATTCAAGTAGACTTTTAGATTTTGTGCTTTCAAATTGTATTTAAGACAATGAACTATTCAATCGATTTCCAACACAACAAAGAAAAATTCAAACGATACAACAGAGCATTTATCGAGTCCGCAAGCACATTATAATTCTACTCACACACGTCTCGTACCTACCCTCCGTCCTTCTATTAAGTGACCCATGTTAAGTGTCACTCACGAAATGACATCACATTATTTATAAATATTTAAAATGCCACTTTGTTCAGCCAGTAATTGGGTCAACCTGTACTCCTTTTATACTTGGAGAACGTATCTATAGATGAAATATTGTTGAACTAAAAATAGAGTTTTTTTTAAGGTTCCGTACCGCGAAAAGAAAATCTGAACTCTTATCGGATCACAATTGTCAGTCCGTCTTTATCTGTCTGTTTGTCTTTTTTTTCAAGAACGTATGTAGGTATCAAGTTGATATTTATATCAAATACTCAGGTCTATAATATTGGTCTTAGGAGCTGTGAAAAAAAATGCAGATTATATTTCTTCAGGGTATTGATACGGAACCCTCAGAATAGAGAGTCAGACTCTATCTTAACCAATTTTTATTTTCGTTCAGTACGAATAAATACATTTCTGACAGGAATAAAAACAAAAACATTTATAGTGTTCAAAGGAAATACTGTCTTGTATCAAATAAACCAGTAAATATGAAGTTTTTGAAAGGCTAACACACAATACTGACAGGATAGACATGTTACGGAATGTTCGTTTAAAGTTTTGTTTGAATGTTTTTAACTATTTTTATCTTTTATTTTCCCTTCGTGCATTGTGTTTGTACTTTGTTACCTGTCCACAGAGATTGTGAACTTTTGCTTTTACCTATATATTTTGGTATTTCCTTGTCCTGTGGGTCAATTTAAAAATCTTTTTTAAATAGTGGGGGCAGGAAATCTTCCTATCCACTATGTTAAATAAATATTAATCAAATTGAATTTCAAGTCTTATAATTATTTATATTAAACTTATAAACACACAAAGTTTAACAAAGGACACAGCATTATCTCAGTACAACAATGATACTACTTATTTCTTAAAGTAATTTCTTCCAGCAAACCTGCATTAAGTAATTTCTTTTACTTCAAGTTCATGAACTCCTTATTATTTTTTGTCGAAATTTGTAGAGTCGTTGAATCTTGAAAATTCAAAGTGCTAGTTTTGAGTCTTTCATATTTATGACTTAATGAGCTTTATTACACAAATATCCATCGCACTCAACATACACTTTCAGGGCTTATAAAGCAACACATCCGCCATGCATTTCCTTACGCTTACAAGTAGGTTTTAAAATTAATAATTAAAAGTGAAAGACAAGAGGAACAAACTCGGAGTCAAACTTTCGGTTTCCTTCTCTCTGTGAACAGAACCGCAACATCCTTATGCGTTGAATTATGAGATATTCCATCCCTTTTGCCAACGTCAGCGGTTTTTGCCCACACTTGGCTAAAAGTTGCTTCACACACAGATTTTTACGGAAACACCCCGTAAGATGCAGACACGTGCAAAGTGAATGTATAGATATTCGATAATAGACCTTATTAGGTACTGTTTAATAAAGATGATGGTGATTAACAATGCCATCAAATAGTAGGTAATACATACAATACAATAGACAATTGTATTACCTACTATAGTACTACAAAAGTTTGAAAAATACAATTATTGAGTTAGACAATTAGTCCAAAAAATTATATTGTAAACAAAAACTTTCGATGAAATATATTTTTATTACCACTTAATTAACAAGCATATCCTCACTAACCCTTCACTACAAACTAATCTTTATCCTCAAGGAAACGAAGGGTTAATAAGTCCCCACGAAACAATTACGCTGACAATCAAAATTCCGTGGCCGTATATTCGGTCAACTAAATATGTAGTTGCGTTGTTCTTGGCGTGTACGAGGTAATTAATAGAATTTCCTTCACGTGCGTTGGGACGCCAATTTTCTTATTTATCGGGAACAATTCCTACCCATTAGGCCGACGGCTAGCTTATTAAGCCTGTTCTCGACACAGACAAATGGATCGTATTTAAATCTTGCGATGTAGTTATTAGTGGGAATTATTGGTTCGTGTTATTTATTGTGAAGTGGGTTGTGTTGGACAAAAAGGGGTGTTGTTTTTTTGGGTTTGTGTATAAATACAGCTATGTGTGCGGTTTCAGTATATAAGTAAATTTGATTCCAAAGTCTGACTTAGAATTATGGCTTTAAAGTAATATTATATTTTTTTCAACAATTATGTTAGTGTTTAACAAAATACCTTCTGTTTTTTTTTCACGAAAGTTTCAAGAAAAATATGTTTCAATATAGTTTAGTGACAAAATGTATATCGTGTAAAGACATGACAGTCACAACTCAAGCAATCTACACAAGATTTACGGGATTCGTATCCAATATTTGCCAAACGTATTCCAAAATCAAATGGCTGTCATCTGAAAACAGTAACACAATCGCTACACAATCCGTTCAACCGAACTGTACGTGCCAGTTGCCCACGCACCGAAAACCAATCACACAAATGCGTACAAGCCAAACATAGGCCAATAAACACACACTCAACAAAATGAACAAGCAAAAGTCGCCAATCAATACGAATAGTTAACATTCTGATGGTTGATTAAGTAATACGCAACGGATCGTACATGTGGATAATTAATTAGAGCTCGGGACATTGGGACGAAACACGCAGTCTGCCGGCCCGGCCGGTTACCGCAAATTGCCTAATTTATCGGCCCAGTTGCTCGACGTTTAACGTTGCTTGCGAAACTCTCGAGAATTTACGAAAAATATTTTGTGACGCGACTGAATACTGGTGTTTCCAGTTATTGGTGTTTGATGTATTTATTTTTATCCCTGAAAGGGTATTACATGTTTGCTCTCTGTTTGTGTGTCTGTCTTTCTGGTTTTAGCACAATACAGCCATACATTTTAAATAGTTAAACGGATTAGATATGCTTTATGTTTAAACTCAGGTATTTGGCGATAATTCTTAAACAGCCTCAGCTTTTTACAAGGATCATAGTTGCAATATTTGTTTGGGTCTGTCTTAGAATTTTTTATTTGATTTTTTTAAGGTTTCTTAATATAATCTTGGTTTTATGAAACTAAAATCATCAAAAAAACACCCCTTTTAATATTTTTTTCGAAGATGTAAGTAAATTAATACATTCTTCTTTAACTCTGAAGAAAATTTATTTACGAAACCTTGTACTGAAATCATATCTGACCATAAATAAAAGTTCAATACAGACAAATTACGAAAAAAAATCCAGTTCAATATCAAAATACTGGGTCTCACGCTACTCGTCAATATTTCTCTATATTTTTAATCGAAATAAACCTTGGTACACGAGAAACAGATATAAAGAAAATAAATAACGGTAAAACAGATACAAACAAACTAATGGCTTTTACGGGTAATCGAATACGTTATTTTTATATTAAGATGTCGACAAATGTATTTGTTTATGTTTCTCTAACATACAATGTGAACTAAAATCCAGAAACCATGCCAAAAGTATTTAGGTATCGATAGCTGATATTCTGTTCTTACACGATAAGGGATATCGTAGAAAATGGACGAACAAAGAAAAAAAAAAACACTCTCTTTTTAGCCAATTGACATTTCTACGATCGTTAGTGTCAATAGAAAGCGCTCAAATGTATGGAATGGATATTTCATTTCGATAAGTCACGTTACTTTGGCCTGTCATTTTCATACAATTGAGCGTTTTCTATCAACGTTAGCGATTGTCGAAATATCATCTTTGGGATTGGCTTGGCCGTTATGTATGGAATACCCTGTATGTCATAAAACCTTTCATTACGAGGTATTTCATGTAAAATGGGGATCGCAACACGGTGAATAAAACTTCAACAAGAAATTTAGTAAACTTTATATGTAATATGTATTTACTTCTTGATGCTCTTTCTTTCCTCTCCTGACATCTATGTTCTGTTCCTTTCTCTCTCTCTTTCTCACTTAGTCTACAGCTTTTACACCCATCCCTTACATCCCTACATAATTATATAACATCATTTGAACTTGGCAAGGAAGTCTTATAAAACAACTTTATAATACTGATTCGAATAAGTGAAATAAAATGAATCTTTACTCATTTCGATATTTATTAAAATAAATACCCCTAAGGGCAAAAACTGATCCATAAAAATTAGGTCATCCGATATATTTTCAGAGACAGGTTCATCGACGTATTTCCAAGAATCAAAAAGGTCAATGTCCTTTGACCTTTGATAAAGGTTTGTTACAGTTTTATATAAAGGGTGATCTTTTTACACACGTTAAGATGTATTTATGTAGGCCAAAATCTGGGCGTGTATGTCTAGATTTGAACTTGTATAAATAGAAGTAAGGTCAAAAAGAGGCTTGCTTAATAATTTTGTTTCAGTCCCTATAATCATAAGTTATTTTTATATTATCAGTGTGTAAGTGCTAAGGTACCTATTATTAACTCGCTCTATTTTTTGTTCTATCAGGTTATAAAGAAGCTTCTATTATTAAATCGCTCTACTTTTATGTTTAACAAGGTGTAGGCGAGAGGCTTACAAAATCGACAAAGAGAAAAGTCTGTGACAAAAATATCATGTATTTTAGTTATTTTGTATTGAACTCAGAACAAAGTAATTTTGCAGACACAGGTAAGATTTTAGGTTATTTTTAAGCCGTTAGCTTTTGTTTTTGATAATTCTACGTTACAGCAATATGTGTCACTGTACTTTATATCTATGTATGTATACTGTACAAGTAGATGTGCGTTTAATATAGGTATTACTCTGACTGAATTAACAAATGTCACCTTTACAAATCCTAAAAGTCAAAAGCCTTTGACACAAGATTGAGCAAATAATTAACTCTAACCACTAATAAAGTTACGATCATCAATCTTCTGCTTTCGAAATCTTAATAAATATCAACGTAAAAGCCTCAATATTCCAAGTCATATTAACTACGATGAATCAATGTAAGAGAAAGCAAAAAGTAATGGATCACGTCTGTTGACAAATTATTTATTAACTTGAACTCTTGGAGAAGGAAAATGGCGTTAATAATCGCAAAAACTTACGGGAAAATATTTGTTACAAACATGCAGTCTCATCATAATTATGAGCTGTTATGCTCAGGCGTTTCTATAAATCATGGTTTCTTTGTGTATTATGGTCTCCGTTTTGTGTGGTATCATCCACATAATAGATTTTCGAAAAAGATTTTCTACGAGCATGATACCTACTGCCTATGGATGATAAATGTGATGATTTTTCCTGTGAAAACTTGCTTAAAAGATCTGAAATCACTAGAAATCATTTCATCATAAAGTTAAAAAAGCATTTGACAGTCAGTAAATTATTCATCATGGATTTCCTTAAAAAAATGTGTTAACACAGATCACCTAACTATTGTCATAGTATAGGTAGAAAAAAGACAGAGCAATGATCATAAAGTCAAGTTAAAAATCCAACACATTTAACCGTATCTCTATTAAGTGAGCTAAATCCTTGAACCAACCTCGCTCCGGCATGTAATCGAGTCAATCCCAGTCGGCGCTATAACAAAAGTGCTGAAATTGGCCCGCACCGCAGCATAACAGGTTTGCCGTTGTCAAACATGGCTCATACAGCCACACGTAATATAGGCTCTACGGATTTACGACTATAGTATCTCGTAGTTCTGTTTAGGTATATGTGTGTAAAATATGGTTCTAAGGCGTTTGCTAATATCGTAGCCGCGTAGCATTTGAATTGGCTACATTTGGCTACGAATTTGATACGATCGTAGCAATATAAGTGGATAATGTACATCTGATTCAGAATTAGACTTTAAAGTCTGTGTTATAAAGTAAATTATGTCTAGACTTCTAAGACTTGTGACTTTGTCATTAAAATTTATTTACTGACATGAAGGAAGTAACAGTTTCAGTGTATGTTCGTTTTTGCATTTTGTCCTATAATTTAAGTGAAAATATAAGTCACTAAATTATATTTCATTCATAGAATCTCAACTCAATCGGTTTAGAAAACAGTCGCATAGAAAACCCGTAACGTAAGTGTTCCCTTTAAGATCGGGGTATAAAACAAAAGGAAACTTTGAAATTCAGGTAGTATCCAGTCGGTTAAGTTTATTGTTTTGTTGGCAGTCCGCTCAAGTAACGCGGCGGCCACTTAGAACCTTGTACCACCACAGATAGTTTTCTATTCTCTACTTTTAGTATTGAGTATTGCCTTATTTGCTGTAGGTACTCGTAAAAGCTTATAACGTTTTCAAAAACTATTATTTTTGCATAGAATCGTTTAAAATCGATTGTCTCTATATGTGGCTCTACAATAATAGAGACACCATCATACTTAAGAGTTACTTTACTGAAGTAACGCTTATAAGACCGGAGGTGAGTATGTTTTAAAGGCAAAAATGTGAGAAGAGTGTATTTTTTTAAAGAATTCTAATACATTATACGTAGCAAGCCTTCGTCCATCGAACTAAGTAATACTAGGCTATTCGTAAATGATCAAAAGCTTTTAAAGACATAGATAAAGCTATAGATTAATTTTATTAATAGCCAATTTTAAAATTAAAACGAGTGTTAGCTACTTTTGACTTTACTTCTAACTACTAATCTTAAATTTACGACGAAGAGAGAGAGAGAGAGAAAATATCTTTGAAACCGTTCATCGTTGAAAAGACGTATAACAGCATTATATTATAGTACTCTAAAAGGGCCAATTATTTGTTAATTTCCTAGAGCCACATATCATTTAAATTGTTTACCCAGTTTCTGTAACCCACTACAGATCTAAAACGTATAGCCTAGAAACTTCTAGTGCTCAAACAGACCAGTGATCCAAACTATCCTTTTCAGTTTCAACTAGGACATAGTAATGGCTTATGAATCTCATGAATTTCAATATCTTCGTAACTTCTGTATTTCTAAGACGGGTTTACTGAGTGATTTGGGTCTCTTGTTGGTGCGAGTTTTCATTGATTTGGTCTTCTTGTATATGTGTATACTAACTAATTTCATAAATATTTTGTAAGTCTGTTTCAGTGCTATGCTTTGGCTGGTAAACCGCTCAACCAATTTTTATGAAATGTGGTGTGGGTTACGCTTGAAATAGTAGTTATACTAACGACTTTTATGATAACCGACATCAAGGTGAAGCTAATAATATTTGAGTTAAAGCCTTTGAAATTACAAGGCATTAAAATATTTATAAAAATCAAATTTCAGTCCTATATTAGCCAACGTCTATTTTTGAAATATATTTTTTCAAAACTCTGTGTGCCGGCATCATTCAATGTCTTTTAAAGCTAAATTAAATTTATTTAACATCATTACAAACTATTATTTTAAATTATATTGCTAAACATATTTGATTGCCTGACAAAGTCACAAGCTTTTAAGGTAATTACTCATGGGCAAGTTTAAATATAATTTAGTGCTGCATTTGCTGAAATGATTTATTAATGTCACTTGAAGCTTTAAGAAACTTTATTATACTTATTTTATACACTAAGAACATAATCTACTTTATACTCATTTATTTAACTATAGATAGATAAGTAGATAGAATATTCTTTATTGCACACCACATGAGAAACAGATTTGACAAATGTAAAAGTTACATGGTGCCACAATGAGCGGTCTTATCTTAATTATAATTTGGTTTCTGAAAAGAAATGGTTTTGTAGTTAGTTTCACAAATCACGACGGTGAAAAGTTGACCACAATGCTTACAATCAATCACAAAACTCAATATGGAATTAAGAGACAACTCTTTTATTGATTACTATCAGACAAAGTTAACAGGTTCAAGTTACTTTAAGATATATAGTTTTTTTTTCTGATTAAAAAAATAATTTCGTAAAACAAATTAGTCATGTAAACACTGCAAGAAATAAAAAAAGGAAAATACCATGTCTCATTCAATTCTTTGTGTAGAGCGAGGGGATTAGAATTATTCTGAGAAAAGCTCGACAATTGGACGCAAAGTAAAAATATATAATTCAGCAACGTCTACAATTGTTCAGAAGAAACTTTATGTCAGACATACTGGGGACCTACCCCTACCTCTTGAAGTGTGGCTATTGCTGTTGTGGAAACGAGAGAGCGCTCTACACAATGTAGAGTGGCATCTCTCTTTTGCAACTGTAACAGTTATTTGTAGAGTTGTGGTGGTAGGCCCCAGTATGTAGCGTAATTTAATTGAGTACAAACGAGAGATTCCGTTTTCTTTATCCGTTGGAGAGCTCTCGGGATATTTATGTAGAACCTTGTTTGTTGATTTGAAAAATAAAAAAGTATCGACCACTAGGTTGACTTAATTTGCTAAGGTCGTTTTGGGTAATACCCGAGGATTTACTTTGAATTTGATCTTTTTTTAGAAAATTAGATATTAAGTTACTTTTCTTAACTTAATTAAAAAAAAAAAAAACAAAGCTATTTCTGGGTAGTGTACTTAAATTAAATATCAAAACATATTAAAGTAAGATACAATTAATTGATAAAATAAAGACTTTCGACATCCTCCCACACGTTTTTCGATAATCCAATAAACATCTCAACAAAAATAGAAGTTACGAAAAAAATCTAATTCCTTATACCAAGCTTCAAATTACGGACCTTACAATGTTACCCAAAACATTTGTTAATGCCTCAGTAAACAAACAAGAGATCCGACAAAGAAAGTCACAACAAAATTAATTGTAAAACACTTTAAAGGAATTAACGAGGGTAGAGAAAAAAAAAGAAAAAGCGTCTTGAAGCTTTGATTCGTAGAACAATTTGATTGTGGCCTTGGACGTTTTTCTTAGGTATAAATAAAGGGAATTCCTATCTGGTATATTAGATTTTGTAGCAGTATCCACCTGTCGGGCTTATTTAATTAAGAAATGTTTTCGTAGGGAGGGCTTGGGACAATGTTGTTGCTCAAATATTGCAATTGTGTATAATAATGCCGGCGCTAATCTTGCCTTTGTTTGGTCCAAATATTTTTCTATCTGCATTCGTGAAATATATTAGATGTTTTTTTGTCGTTGCTGGGGATGGAAAAATAATAACCTAAGGTTTTGTTGACCGCTGGGAAAATTTTGATAAATTAATGTTTATGGTAGATTTTTGGATTGGAATTTGAATACACATGCAAATAATATACATATTACGTGCTTAACGGAATACAGTAAAATGCTATTAAAAGACAGTGGATAGTCTCAATAGTTTTTTTTTTCTTTTTTATAAAATCCACAGTAGACTCAAATTCTGTTTTTAATAATTTAGTATATTTTCGAGTAGGCGTCAAAAATACCTCACAACAGAGATCTAAATTAAAATTGTGAATATTTCGCTTCATTCTGTAACAAAGGAATTACTTATTTATAATGAGTTGGAACGTAATTAAGTGGACTAAGCCTGTAGGCTAATTAATTGGAGGGCTCGACATTAATTAATTTTGTATCTATTTATAATCTAGTTCTTTGAACAACGCTTGGAGGACATCCTGTACTGTGAAATCTTAAACGGAATTGTCGCTGTCGAAGAAACGAGATGCTGGTACAATCTGTGTAGCGCATCTCGCTTCCACAAAGAGAATTTCATATTTATAATTGTTGAATTATTTTGGTTGTTTCACGTGTATTTATTGAGATAGTAAGGCTAGCAACATTAATGTTGTAAGTGTTCATGTAAGCGCCATGAAACATTATTGGTTTGTAGATTTTTTGTCATAGGTACCCGATGATAAAAACTGTAATAATCCAATGATTGAAACCATCGTTCGCTAATTTACTTATTTCGTTTAAAGACCTGTATGTCCTCTATTAATAGGTCTGTATTCTAAGCAGCCTTATAAGAAAAGTTTAAAATTATGTATTAACATAGAAAAACGTAGTTTACTCGACGCATCCTTTTTTTCACCTCCCTCTGTCATCTAGAAAAATGATCTACTACAAAAAAACACTGCATTTCCACATTGTCCCTTTTTACGACGGCTAAAACTCATCACCTACGCTCCAAGTATCTCAAATAAAGAGAGGATGTATTTCTGACATGCACACATACATACATACATACCTACGATACTGCATCACGTTCGGTTATACCCAAACTGTATCGTGAGTAGGACTCGTAACGAAATGCATGGGACATGTCTGAATATGTAATATAATGTAAGGATGATTCCACGGAATGATCTGGGTTTAGGTAACTGTAGTTTAAGTTTTGACAGTTGTTTTCTAGAGATCATTTATGATTTTGAAAGTTTAAGTACGTTGACTTACAAGATAAGTAACCATTGAAGTTATAAGGTGAGTATAGATAAATTAATTTTATAGCCTAAACTACGAAATGAGGAGGATTGGCACATATAGCGCACATTCGGAGAGTATTATGTCCAGCAGCGGACTGCCGTGAACTAATCGATTGATTGATAGCTTAACCTTCTACTTTTAGGCAAATCTACTTGTTTCTATAATTTCAACGTTATTGTAATGAAAAGAGCTTGAACAATGTGATCTATATATTAATCCTATAACTATCACCACCGGGTTTGTTATAATGCGATATTGAAATCACTCAACATCTAATTTAGTTATACAATGCTATTAGCTGCCAACGACATAAACATGTTATATATACCGAAAAAAAAGCAATAATTTCCATTATAAAAACTTGCACAGCATGCATAAGACAAATTTTGATAGTGAAAAGCTTCGTTTTTGTACAAATTACAACTAGTTCAGTTTATCATAGTTGGACGCCACTAAACAATTGCCTCAGTTTACTTGACATACACAACAAGAGGACAGTGGCCGCTTCAAGCCTATAATCTAATGGATTACTTGTGTACCGACATCTGTCGAAGGGCCAAATGTCGTGTCTGCCCGTCATCGCAAACAAATGTCCCTGCGTAGTTAGGTATTTATAGTAAGTTACATTGTTACATGACAGAGTAAAGGTAAACATGAGGAGGAATTGTTTTCTGTATATTTTATAAGAAAAAAATAGGAAAGTGTTAATAATTTAGAATTAATGAATTTTTTCAGCAGTAAACCTCAATTATGACGTCCAGCTCCTATTGTATTTGTAGGTGTGGTAAATGAAAATATAATATATTGGTATCAAATATTTTTCTTAGTACCTATACGTTTATTTATTAACACTTAGATAAAACTATCATTACAAGTACTTGTTACATAATAATATAATCAAATGACTTAAGTGTAAAAAAACCAAGGCAAGTAATGTAAAATTACATTAGTTATTAAGCTGCACCGCTAAACTGCGTCTATGTCAAAAAATATGTCTTTTTATAACGCACACCCAAATACTCGAACACTACGATAGCAAATAATAATAAAACGATACCAGTTGGTACTACCTGTAGTTTAGACTAAAATGTATCAAAAAACTTTTCGAATATACCTTTCATATTATTTAATAAACAATTTTAAATCAAAATCAAAGTCAACAACACTTTGGGAAAAGTGAAAACTGTCGAACTTTTCCAATAAAATTTTCAAACTACAAATATTTGTTCAACAACTCTGTAAATGTTTATCGAGCACTAGTAATAGTATACTTCTACGCCACTGTTATGTATGTATATTTACTAGCCTAGTAACAAAATAATAACAGTTTGTTTGAATATAAGATCTAACGTTTTCTTACAGTCGTTTGCAGGAGCAACGCACAGCAGACGCATAGAAAAATGTAACTCTTAGCTTGTCTTAGTCTTTGTCATTATCAAGTAAAATTTAGAGTCGAATAGACATTTTAGAATGACTCTTACTTTAGTACAATTCTTGCTGTTCAAAATAATTTAATCAGATTATATTTAGTGAAATTTTACTTAAACGCTACAATTAGTTACTACAACTTTTGTTCGGTTAAATTATTGGTCGCTAATTGTCTTGTCTACCATGTATCATAATTTCACGACACAGAACAAGCTGTTGGTTACATCCACATATCATAATACCAATAACTTCGCACGATTTAATCCCAACTCAGCCAGCAAAAATGTTTTGTCGCTCGCAAGGAGGGGACTGCATAGAGATTTGTATCTCTGCCAATGAATTCACTAACTTCATAGACACACCGCCCCATTTACTTTGGCAGGGTTCCAGCTCAAGACACTGATTGCATGTATTGACTCAAATATTGCAACTATATTTCTTACCATATTAAATTTGGGTGACACAAATGAGACAGGTAGGTATTACATGAATCGTATTTATCGCTCTAGATATTTTCATGCCATGATTTGTTAGACGTTTCTAGTAATATGATGAGATTGGATTTTTTTGGATGATATGAATACTTTAGCTCTAGATTTCGATTTATTTTTATCGAAAAAATATAACTAGGCGTTCAATTTCAATGAATTACAGACGGTATTAGATTGAAGATGTTTTATTATTAGACGCTGTTTGAATATAAAATATGATATGAATAAATGGATATGCTGAGATGTCGTAATAGGTAGCAGAGATGAATTAAAGTAGAATACGCATTGCGACGACCCAAAATTAAGAACAGGCTAGGAACATTAACTGTTGCACGAGTGTGCTGTTCTAGAGCTCTTAGTTTTTCAATTAATATATTTATTTATATATTTTTTGAAGAACACAAGCAATATTACCAGTTTCATTTTCTTTTAAAAATCAAAAACTTAGAAGCATCAAACAAAACGAAAAGTACTAGAGCACCGTTCGAGACGGTATCAATAATATCTAGGTTACTAGAAGCACGTATCTTTGCAGTAAAGAATAAAACGTGACTGAAACACAAACGCAAAGAATTAATAGACTCTCGTAACCTTCAAGATCGGAGACTGTCGTGCAGGGGGCCACAGTCATGTCTTTGTGATATATTCTTGCATTTGTGGAAGCGTGACAGAGCACTACGAAGAGTAGAGCGGCGTCTCTTTCCCACAACTGCAATAATATTAATTTAAGACATGGTAGTAAGCATGTGGGCCTTATCTGTAGGCTTAGTCTGTTGCTATCAGTTGAATATCATGTTTTAACATCAGGAATGCCCTAAATTAGAAGGACGAATAACAATGTACAATGCTTCAAAAGAAAAATCGTTCATGATTGAACTTAAAAGATAAGTCGAAATAGAATATCTAAGACTGTAAAAACTTAATTAATTGTCTATCAAACTTAATGTCAAGTTATAAAAACCAGACCAAAATACTTTTATCCAATCATAAGAGGATTGAATGATTGGAAATTTTAATTAAGTTAAGTAATTCTAATATTGTTTCAGCCTGATTAGGAATACTTAACGGTTGCTCAATTATTCAGATCTCTAGCACTAAGTACTAATTACTTTTGAAGGTGTTTAAAGATCAGGAGTAACCTTTACTTCTTAAAGGTTGTAGCAATTGTTGAAAAAAGCAGTTTAACCCCGTGTATAGCGCTATAACACCTTCACAATTAGAACTGATGATAGTCTCCTAGTATATTTAATCCTATCAAATTAAGAAATGAAATAAGAGGTACTACTTCAATTACTCAGAAACTCGCGAATCGTAATGTTCACTTAACAAAATGTTTACGAACTATCAATTACTTACATGCGACACTAACTCTGTTATCTATTTGGATCCAGGCCAAGACAATAAAACACCTAGTTCATAAACAATTTTCGGAATTATTTTGGAGTACCTTATCCGTCAACACAACTCTTCTTAATATAGAGCTATTACATCATAATATTATATTATGATCAAAATATCGAATTTCGTTTTGATTGAACAATTAAGGCTAATTGTAGATGTTCAGTGAAACTAAATAGTTAGATAGTCCAGAATTTCTCTGCGTGAAAATCAGGACAACATATTCGACTATAATGAGTAACATAAACGGTATCGGTCTCGTATACAACGAAATTTATTCAATCATGTATTATTATCCGATATTTATCAACATAGTTTACAGCCTAACCAATAATCTCCATAACAAACGATCGCTACACAATTTGGCATCAGCGCCCAAATTCTCGATCTCACCACAAACTGTTCGAGATAAAGACCTCTTACAATTTTTCTTCATTTTATCCTTCTATCGTAATTACCTCTAAGAGGAATCCAAGATTTCGACTCCAGTTACGATAGGATAATAAAGTACGTACAGAAAGTAGCTGGGCCGATTGCCAACCGTAGGATATGAGACGTACTTGGGAGATGTCCATCCCCTTATAACGCAATCGCCGTTTAGAAGATACGACCTTTACGAGAAATTGGAAATGGAAAATAGTGCTCTTGGTGGCAAGCGGTTCGAGTCAATTATCTATCATGTTAAAGATATAAAATAACTGTGAATAGAGCATTCCATTTGAGCTTTTTGGGCCTTTGGGAATTTTAGAAATTCTCGTAAAAAATTACGTCTTTACCAAAACTGGTCCGAATAATCGTTTTACGATAAATAGCTATGGGAATTATCGATTCACATGGAAATAAAACATAATAATTTTCTTTAGAAGTCTCTGTATGTAATTAAGCACGCAAAACATTTTTAACGACACATCATCCCACTTATAATACACGAAGTAAAGTAAACCAGTACAAGCAAAGTATCCCGTCATTACCGCTAACCTACTCTACATACAAAATAGAAAATATCAAATGGGAAAATTTTTCAACTAACTCGAATGACAGCGCAGCGTTGGTACTGAAAAACAAATGAAAGCGCGTCACTGTGAGCAGAGAGAGTGTGGAAGTTTTTAGAACAATGGTTACTAGTCCCAGTTGTTAAAAATTTAAATACAACTAACGGTTCATTTACATAACTTTTTGACTGCGACTGACTGGATAACAGAAATGTTGCAAAACTAAATTATATTCGTAAAAAGAAAATTTTCAGTTTTATGACCTACTTTTGGTAGAGCATCTGTTTTTATGTTTTCTGTGGCGTATTTGATGAATTGTAGAAGATATTTTTATTAATTGTAGACAATATTATTAGCTGTAAGATTTTTTGTAGCTTACTGCAACTTTAACTGTCTCAAAAACTGTAACAGATTCAAATATTTCTACATCAAAACCCGTAACATGCATAGTTTTTCAGGATTTGCAATAAGATAGGTAAGATAGCATAGAATTAGAGTATTTCCTAGATTAATATACTTAGATATAACTCCACTATCCTAACAAGAAACTAGCCCGTTTCTGCTTCCCATTGATTTAGTGTAGCATTTCTAACGACAGTCTTGCTACCAAAGGCTCCTAAGCCGATTTTCAAGCCCCACTATAGAGCGTCTCTGTTTCTATAGCTTTGTAAACATAATTTCTATGTTGGAAGCCTCTTAGAAATTTGCTATTTAGTAATCGTACCAGATTATTCTGCCATACTGAGCATACAGTCTTAAACAAAATAGTTTTACTGTCTTGTTATAAATGTAGATTTCATAAAATGTAATCTGAAACCTTTTCCAACTGAGCAAAGTTACGCTGTGTGTATGCCAAGCGGCCTACGCGGTGTGCAATTAAAGAGAGATTTTACAGTTGTATCATCAAACTTACTGATAACTCTAGTACACAATACAAACTTAGTTCTTAATAGCACCTAGAAACCTAATTCGTTAATAAACAAAAGCGAAACGTGCTCACAAGAGGGATAGCTCGAAGCATCCACTTCTTAACTTCAGAATTTATATTACAACTTACCTCCAGCACGATACAAAACTTGGTATCGTTATAACCAGTTAAACAGCAATTCTTGAAAAGTAACATATGTAAAACCGTTAATCATAAACCAGTTAGCTTGTGTTCCCTTTGTGCATAAATCAAAACTTCACTGGATCGCTTTCTGAATTGTTATTTACAAGTGAGATGATTTTACGTTGTATTTCTTGTGAAACGATGCTTAGACTATAGGTTTTTCTATGAAACTTCGTAAGGCAAAGTACGAGTAAGTACTATCACTACTTTTGTACGGAAATGTTTTTAATGGTCAGGTCAAAGCAGATTTCGGAGATCTAAACCCACATTTGAAGGAAATTTTGCACGCCTATTTTTTGTCCAATTACTTTGTTCTTTATGAAACGGAATTCAAACTTCCATGAAACGAAACAGATTTTATTAAAAGGCGTGATTGTTTAGCTTTTTATTCGTTTTGTTATCGCGGGATATTTCTAAGGATTGAATCTCGATCCGATCGCCGAGACTGAAGCTTAACATTTCATCTGATCTTAGATCTACAACATTCGACGTGCCATCATCGTCGCTTTGAAGAAGCTTGTTATTTTTTATTTGTAGCTCGAGATTGCGTTTTGTTCGGAAATAGCTGAAAGAAAACAGAATGAAGACATCAAATCAACTTCAATTGAATGAATGTTGCCTTTTTATAAATGTTATAAACATATTTATAAAAATAGTAAATATCGCCTAAATAAAGGTTCGATTCAAAATTTTGCTATTGCAATTAAAGAAAAACTATCAAATACTAACGTTTCTATTACTCATAACTCTTGACGGAACTATTACCGTGTAACTTTAGTACAAATTTTCACTAACGTTCAGCAGACTATAAAAAAAGATTGTGTTGTGTATTGGTTTTAAAAGCAGCGAAGCGTGTAGACGATAATATTTTAGGTAGTGGCTTGCACGGGTAATATTGTCGCACTACTAGATACTTTATGTGGCTTATGTTACGTGTCACTGCACTTGATAACAATTATTTTGTTGTTGTATCAAATAACTGAATTTAGGTATTTTGGAGTTTGAAAATACGCGTTACATTTTAAAAAGTTAATACGTCGATTACTGAGATATCACATCGTTGATTAAAGAGAGTCTTAGAAGCCTAAAGAAGGAAGTCTGTCTGCATAACTCTTTTTCTCCTTAAAACTGATGGTAGTTTGATAATCTTTTTCCGGCTCGGCAAGATGAAACAGTCCAACGCAAACACATTTGTAGCTCTTACCACCTAACAAAACCATGAAGTTGTAACGACATTTACTGAATTCACTCCATCCACATGCCCAAAGAGTGACCCTTTTCATCCAACAAACCAAGTCTCGACAATGCCGACAAAAGTTACAAAAGTCATTGCAATCTGCAAGCGGACGGTTCATATTGCACCGCACACAACAATGGGAGAGCAAGTTTCACAATTTGTGGTTGGGACGTAAGAAAATCGATGAACGCCAACTTCCCAACTATTGGTCGGGGACAATTTATTGGCAAGAAGAACTTGGACAATGGCTTAGTTATACCGTGTCGATCTTGATTTGAGTGTTTCAAGGATTTCGAGTTTTAACTTTAGATGCTTATTGCCCCCTCCGTAATATCTGTTTGGTGTTCAGCGTAAATGGAAACTGATGCTTTATTGGAAACTTTCAAGTTTGTTACTGAAGTTTTCAACAGCAATTTGACGATTAATTTGATCAAGAGTAATACTAAAATCTGTCCATTCTTGTTTAATCAATCTGATTTCAACATCAGATTGTTATTAACTCTTAAAATTTGTAGTTACAGACAACACTTTTTGTTTGAAACTTATTTGTTACTTTATGAAGAAGATCTAACAATATTTTAAGAAATATTTACCATGCTTTCTGATCAAACGCAAGTCTTTAGTACCTAGTTATTGCATACTAGGAACAAAAATGACTGAATTTCACTCAAACGTGGTTTATTGGGAAACTACTAAACACCAAATTGCATTTCTTTGGTTTACCAGAACTAAGTGATTGATTGAACCTCCCTTTGTGGCTTCTGCATAATTCTTCAATTGGTTTTTATGATAGGCTGAGAGTAATTGCATTTATTTCGCGAATAGAGGAATATTTATAAGCAACATACATTAGTTATACGCTTGTAAATTCAATCCTTTGCATGTTCCGGGATAAAAATAATAAGCCTCAACAGGCATATTGTTTTTTTCTCGCACACAATCGAACAAATATCTAGTTTAAGGAATTGGCTGCGCCCTTACAGGGTGATGTAAACAAGGAACTGTGTAACTGTAACTGTGTAGTACATTATGCAATAAATAAATAAATTCCAATAGCTAACTTTTACTTTTCATAGAGAAGAATTTTTTGGCAGCAAGTATTATGTTGTGCACATTGCACGCAAAAAATGTGATAATAAGCTAAATATACCAACATCCCAAAAGAATAAACTTCACATATTATTCCCATGAACACAGTTCAACTTTTCTTTTTTCCAGTTACATGACTGTGTCCAGTTTTGAAGCAGTCTATTGTAGCTCTCGGGTGTGTAAATCATTTTACGATCTTCATGTGTTTTTTTCGGTTATCGCAGAACTTGTTCCCTATTGTTTCGCGCTGTGCAATATGAGACCGATTTCAAATAACACCAGCTATTGTTAGTTTAGGCAGATCCACCGATAGTCGGTGAACAGAGATTCCGTTTTTTGAAGTTGTTGTTGATCATTTGAATACCTTTAAGTTATTGGAATTTGTCTCATTAATTAAAGCTATAAGATTCCAGTTACAGCGTACGAAAAATATTTATTTCTTAAGTGGTTTTTGGTACAAAAGAAAGGTTTTCTTTTAGTTTCCGAGCACCTACCTACATAACATAATTGTATTCATAACTTGATACTAAAACAAAGATTCCCTGAAAACAGGAACGATAATTCCTCATCAGGAAATTATTTCCGATCGGAAAGTATAATCCTAGTTCTTTTTTTGTCAATCCATTTCATTATATCATAACATACTTAGATAACTAAGAACCCTAATTACGTATGAAAATAAGTGTTTCCCGTAACTATCAATAGCCATATTTCAGGGATAATGCTCTTACAAATACGAGTGAACACTTATGGCGCAAACGTTCCAAATTAATCCCTTGAACCGGCGTAATTTGATTTTTGCTTCTAAAGCGTACTACTCATTTTACACGGACAGGTTCACTATAATGTGATGGTTTGTTCTGGATCGCTAATATTATGTATAAGTTATGTAAAATCAATCCTGTCTCTTCTACTGTATTGATTTGCTTAATATTATTCCACTTATTGGTAGTTATAGTTCCCATTACATCAATGTGGCTATACAATTAATGTTTAACATGTTATCGTTGTGGGAACAAGACGGAACATTGCGCTATGTAGAGTCGTCTCGTTTCCACAAAAAGATCATTCATTTTATAGCTAATATTTAAAGCAAAGAAAATCAAATCCCAAATAATCGCAAACATGTCATAAAAACAAAAGAGGACAATAGTTTACATTACCATTTTTGCTGGTTACAGATCTAAATTCTGAACTTTAAGGAATGATGTATATACTCTTACGTATCTCTGAATAAAGTAAAAGTGTAACAATTTCACCGTCTTTGTTTTAGCAGTATATCTGCATATAACGACTATCAAAACATCAAAAAGCTTTCTCCAAATGTTTCACTCCAATTCTCCAATATGAAGCGATAACGTAACTCGGTCGTAGTGCATCAAAGCGCTATCTAACTAAGCTGAGACTTGTTACAAAGTACTTTGTACTCCACATACCAGCTGACTCCGAAACTAAGTACAGATTGTATGGACCTAACGCTAAATAGACTAATGAAAGTTGCTTAACTATTAAGTGGGTTTACTGAATGTATTTTGGTGGAAGATACTTTTGAAAGGTGTAATTACAAATTATACTTATGATATTCCTCCTATTAGTCTTAACAAAGGCACGATCATCTGTAATACTAGCTAAAATTCAAGCTACTAATGTAAAAATATCCATCTTTTAATCATTGTTGATTCAGTGAGTCTACATTACAATTTTGGTAGACTTAAACTCTATCAGGGTTAACTATTCAACCAAAAACTAGTTAACTAAGACAAATGAAGTTAAAAACAATGAGAACAACAGATTAATTTTCTTTAAAACCCGTTTTCAAATCCAACCCGAGAACTTGAATTCATCGCAAACCAAATTATGAATAAATAATTTCTTCAATCATAACGAAGACAAATCTGCCAAGTAAATATTAGTACGAATTTCTATCTTGCTAAGTAGGGATAGGTATTGAAGAGTAGAACAATGAGTATTCCGAAGACAATGTTCCTTTCTATCGATTCAGGTCAAAGAGCTTCGTCGGCTCGAACTGAAAGAGCATTTTAATTAACAGAACATGAGAAAAAGAATGTTTTATTGAAATTAGTTTCTGTACCGTGTAATGATGTAATGTTTTTCTTAATTAGGATTTAATTATTTAGTAGATTAATTAAGGAACTGTAGCCTTTTAAGTGTTTATTTTAATCTTTATTTTTGTCTACATTTTTTTTTGTATAGAATTAAGTACATACCAGAAATTTAATGATAAGTTTTTAAAACATAGTACGTGGTCAGATTAAGATAGGACACAAACACATCTAAATTTAACCAAACGTGGACGTGACTAATAGTTAGCCCGCCCCGCAGTTCTGGACGCGTCATTAAAATAATATTTCCATTACTCACATTTTACCACATAAAGGAAGGTATAAAGCGATTCTATTATTTTTGGAATGAAGGCTAAAGAACTGGGTAGCTTGCTTTTAATATCACTGTTTTTTGCCGCGCCCCCCCCCCCCCACCCCTTCTCTAGGGAATACTAGTAACAATTTCAGCTGGTTTACGCGCTATAACACTAATTCGCACGTCTCCACCACATATTACAGTTCACAACTAAGGAGCAAGCGCCAAAGCCGGTCTCAATTTACTTAGCAAATACACCAAGCCAAGCCAACTGCGCCCGACGCTAGATAGCTCACAAAAGCGGACATTAGTTCCCAAACTATTGGCTAGAGACACAATTTATGCTTACTCTACAACTTCGTCAATAGTTCGTGAAGATTGCGGGGTCGCCTTAGACTGTAGGAAATTGGAACCTATTGTTTATGTGTTTCGGATATATTATAGCAGAGGATTTGATTGGTTATAAGGTGCAGACTTGACTGCGAATAAGATTGCAGTTCGATTTTCAATAAAGTGTGAATCGAAGCTCGATGCAGTTGTCAAGAAATGAAATGTGGTAGCACTGGCAAGTAAGTCGGGGAACCAGTGCGGACTAGTCGATTTAAAGAAACTTATTTCTGTCATTTTCTTGGAGAGTTTTCAGAAAGGCTTCTTCATTTATGCGTGTCTCTTGACCATATTTCGGTTTAGATATGTTAAGTACCAAAATTATAACTACGGTTTAGAGCGGAAAGGTAAATTGGTAGGTACATCAAATAAGGTTATTTGCCTCTTGCATACCAAAATACGAATAAATCAGCAAATATCAAAACTATTGGTAACAAAGGTGTGATGGGGAGCGTTGAAACCGAGTTACGTCAGCATCCGCACGTGGCACTGAATAACTTGATCCCCGTCAAACCCCAACAAAATCAGTCGGACATTACCGAAAATGTAAAGTGGAACAAAAGGAATAAATCAAAATTTGATTGGAGATCGTCCCGGAACGTAACAATCGCATCACGTCCGTGGCGCGCTTTGAATAAACAATCCCGGGACAACTTCAGTGATCTGAGCGCTACCACGAGATACAGTCGCTCGAGACGGGGAAATGTAGTTTTGAGAACTGTCCTAAAATGAAGTTACATTGTTCTCAAAAGTAATAATTTGACTCAACCAAAACTACAAACTATTTATGTAAACATCAACTGCCTATATTTTCATATTAAACTCAAGGTATCTAAAGCTCGAATTTTTCAGAACCAAGCTACAAGCCATTCGGCACTTCAGTCCCAAAGGTCAGCAACCCAAATCAGCTGCAACTTTAGTCTCCCATCTACAAAGTCACTCGCAAAACACCTGACAAATTCCCATCGACTTCAGATCCCATAGTAACAACGTCACTCGTTCTCAATTTACATCTAACATGTCGACCAGCACTGAGCGCAGCGTGTAACGACACAACCGCCAGTGTTTGCCCGCTAAAGATTTGGGGTTCGATCCCCAGTCAAGTTTATTTGCATCGGTTTCCGATACACGGACTCGTGGCTGAGATAAAGCATTTGGGTTTGAGTTCAGGATTTGAACGCACTTTGATTAGTGTGATGCGGGGAAGGGGAAGGGACTTTGTTCTTGATGTTTCGAATTTATAGGTGAAGGGAAACAGGTGAAGAATTGTTAAGGTTTTTAGTTTAGTAATGAAACTGTGCTGTTAATGATAATGAGGGTTAGGTTCAAGCACTTCGAGGATCCCGGATCATGAAAATCTAATTTAATTGATCAAATCATTATAAAAATACAATCCAGAAATATTCAGCCTTACCATCGACTTCTATCACAAATTAGACGAAAATTTCAGTCCTCTTCAAATTGAACATCATTTTATTAATTTTATCAGTGTTTACCTACCAGTTAGAACAATAAAAAACACCTATAAAGAACAAAACGTAGCTAAATTAAAACATTCAACTCAAAGTTCGATTAGTTGTTAATACAAAATACGGAAATGATACCAATAAACTGTACAATAGCGACGCCAGTCGGAGTACGTTCAGAATATCAGATATCAGAACAAAATTATGACTTCCTCGCCTTTACGATACTGAGGAAACTTATTGCCTGTTTTATAATAGTTTCAAGGTGTGCTCTTTAAAATATACTGCTATTTTTTTAGTTAATATAAGTTGCTCTTTTTAATATTTCAGTAGTTGCAAGCTTAGCATGATCATGGTAATGAAACATGTTGATAAATCCAGGTAATAATTTAAAAAGTAATTCGTAGTAGCCATTGTAACCATCTTTACATCCTTCAAACTAATATTTGCCAGCCTTTGAAGCAATATCTTATCCATAACATCCCGAGGTGTGAACAAGCAATTAAAGCGCGAGCCATTCAACATCTAAACACATTATTCAAATTAACGACACAACAGATAACAAAAACAAAACAAACTCGACAAACTTCCATTCGCATCAAATTTAAATTTCACAGAACAAATCGAATGAACGAAGAAAACTGAACAAAAACTCCCAGTCAGTCTCCGTTCAAAATATCAGATATCAGAAGAAAATTACAAAAGTCTCGCCGTCGGACAGCCAGCAAACTTATTAGCAACTAACTTGTAATAGAATCTGCAGTGTTTAAACTTACTAAATGTCAATGTCCACGGACGGAAAGTTACATGGATTCCGTTATAAAACTTATGACACCTACTTCGAAAGGCGTAAACTTCAGTTTCTTATAGTTCGAGAGCCAAGGAAAAATGTTTCACAATTCATGTCCCAACTTCTGAATATTTATTGGAGAATATTGTATTTTATAGAAACTTGTGGCGACTTGTCGTTGCTGACGTTTTATGGATATTGGTAGCAAATTGGATAGGCTTGCAGTGTGTATAAAAGATTTTATGACATATGTTTTCGAAGTAAGATTTGTGTGCGGAATAACTTTGCATGTGACTTATTTATGTATTCTTTATGATTCCGCTATAAAATGAGGAATAATAGAAACAAGTGAAAAAGTATTAAGATATGAAATCGGGCAGCTGTTCGTACTTACTACCCAAGGCAATATACTTATAAGTAATTCGTAATCGTATAAGTACGACAAAACAAATAAAATATGATTTTTCAATAAGGTTAATAAACTAAATAATTTACTAATTTAATTTTGTTTGTCATCTTTTTATACCTGTGGTCACAAATAAATGTCTATGTCTAATTTAAAAAACCAGCTTATGCACGTCCACTGCTTGGCACAGGCCTCTTCTAACATATGGAAGATTTGAGAATTGATCATTGCGGATTAGCGATTTCAGATTCCAATATTTGTAATTCAGGTTTTCTCACGATGTTTGCCTTCACCGTTTGTCAGTATTGTCTTAAAATAATTAACAAAGTACATATAACTTTAAAAAAGGCTCATTGGTACTTGCCTGCGCTGGGGATCGAACTTACACCATGTGTACACAAATCCATAGATAGAACCACAAGGCCACCACGATTTGTACGCAATAAAGCTAAAGAAAAATGTATAGTGTAATAAATATTTATTTAGTTCTCAACAATAACTTGGCATAATCACAATCACGCATAACCGCTAAGATCGATGTCATAAGAATTAAATAGCATGAACTATTATATTAACGATGATTATTCACTGAGATTTTTTATTTTTGATGAACTGGCCATCGCTACCAATCGCCGCATTAGCAATGAAAACACAAAAAAACAACAATGAGCCCTTTTGCATTAGTGGCCATTTTTAAACCTAATTCTAATATTTTACTGCAAGCTTAGGACGGAAACTTCAAATCTTATGAGGGTAAGGTAAGTGGTAGTCTCCTGTCCTCATTTCAGAGTAAAGAGTAACCAGTCACTGAAACTTTTGAAAACAACAAACAAAAGCCGTAAGTCCGAATTTCCCAAAATAAAACAGATTATAAAAGCAGATCATATTAGTATTTTTTAGGACAAACTTACTCTTTTACACTTTATACATTATAAGGCCCCTACTAACAATTATCACTTATAGAATTCCTTCACTAGTAGACTTGAACATAGCACAAAGGTTCATCAGCTGTTTATTATTAGCCTTTCCTGACATCTTCATGTTACGCACGTCTGTACGTCTGTTGATATGCACGCGGACGCCTTCTAAGCCAGACCATGCCTTGGCTACGGACACCAACTTGCTCCAAGGTATAGCCCATTCGCCGCGAAGGTACTGGATAAATGGAATTAATTGTATGTTATTAATAGGTCGGGGAAAAAGTCTTTTCGTTCTTTAAAATTTTAACTTTCAATTATACCAAAACCAGCCAGATACAAATACTATGGCCAAAAAGATTTGATTACAAGTTCATACATACTATAATGCGAAAAAACTTTTCCCCCGACCTAATATGATACAAATTGAAGAGGGGAACAGGACCATAAAAGAAAAGATGGATGGATTTAAAGAAAGATGATATGGCTGCAAAGAGTGTCACTTGCGAGATGACGTCAGATAGGAACGTGTGCAAGAAGACATGCTGCGCCGACCACAAATAATAATTGGGAGAAGGGCAGGGGAATGATGATGATTTGATACAAATTATGCTAAATCGTGTGGAATACTGGACTTGGGTCCTAAACGCATATTGATTTATTAATTGAAACGTGTGTGTATAAATGAAAAAACAAAACGGGCAACATTGTTTTTTGTATTCTGTGCTACAAAAAATGTTGCTGCTTATTATTCGAAGACATAAAACTGATTATTTCTTTCATTTACCTGATCAAAAGGATGTTTTCCGATATGGAACATGGTGTACAGCAGTGGCGTTTTGTTCATAGATATCTTGTCGTCACACGTATCCTGAATGCCAAGCTCTTTGTAAATCCATTCCGAATGTAGTTGAAGATGTTCGTAGACCACCTATAGATATAACAGACGGGAATTTTAAATTATAGAGTGTGTCAAATGATAGGTATATTAAGTATGTCTTTCTCCATAAAAACAGCGGTTAGCGATAGAATACTTTTGTAACTTAATTGAAAGAAAAAGCATTCTATTGTTTTATTTTGGTAAAATTTTAGTCCTAGAAAATAGTTGCAGAAAAAAAGCTTCGATTTATTTGAGGGGTGTTAACTTTTTACACTAGATTATTGATAATATTTATAATGTAAAAGTCGAAAAAAAAGAAATTTATGTAGAAAGTAAAGTTAAAATAGCTATCATCATCATCAGCCTGGACATAGGCCTTTCCCAAGGTACGCCACAGAGCCCGGTCGGCAGCTTTATGCACCCAGTCGTTGCTTTAAAATAGTTTATAAGTACTAACTCGAAGGCTATCTCGTCCCGGTGACATCATCAGTATCTGACTGGTTAAAGCCGCGGCGTCGCTTGCGCATTCAGCGTTTGATCCTGGTACATCACCCTGTATACAAATTTACAAGAATAATTGTATTATATTATTATCGTATTAGTATACATATTAACTTTTCTAACTATGGTACAGGGAGCAGGAATTACTAAAAATCAGCGCTGGCATGCGTCCTGTTCGTCTCGCTACAGCATTAGCTGAACTACCTACTTTTGCTACAGGTTTTAAGTTTTTAATTAAGTGTTTGTTAGTGTGTGTGTGTGTGTGTTAGTGTTTATGTATTATTTTAATATTTTTGGTTTAACTGCAATCTTGTCTTTTCAGCTAAAATGACATCGATATTACATATCCAGTATTAATGCAGATTCTCAACTACCACGGGTTTACTTTAAGAGGTGGCGATAGACTGATATAGCATTTTTCCCCTTTAATAGGCATAGGAAATTTGGACTCACCTCCTCAAACAACTCAGCAAATTCAGGAAAGTCTTCTAGCCCGAACTGTTCAGATAGAACGACTCTCTTCTTAGCTCTCTCTATCAGTAGTTGTATCTCCCTCGTGTGCTTGTCATCCTCGTCTATCGAGCAGAGCGCCTCGGCGACCGCGAGCGCGATGGATGAAGCGCTACTGTGACTGCCGTCGAAACTTAGGGAGGTTGATGTCGCTAGGAAAGGATGTTTTGTTAGGATAGGATTTATTTGTTTGGGCAAAGCCAAAAATTATTTCAATGTAAATGTCAGTGTGTGTGCTGTATATTTATTAATATTCATATCATTTATTGCATACTCTTATCATTTAAGCTCAAACACAAAGTTTTCGCAGCGATAGCCGAAATTTATGAGGACGGAGAGGCGGGTAAAAGCTACGCGCGTTTGTTGCCCGGTTTGACCAAGGATTTAAAACAAATTCTCTTATATATCTTAAAAATACTACTTAATAATATGAATAAATTAAAATAATCAGTACTTTGTGCAATTACATAATTTTCAAGTTAATTCCATTTGATACACCTATTTCAATCTTATTATAGAATTGTTATAATAATGCTAGTACTTATAACTTACTTGTCTGGCCCATAGCTACAATCCTCACTTGTTTCGGTCTCGGCTTACTGGATCTGTTGTGGACAGCGTGAGCCTCTCCGTTGGCTACCGATGCTTCTGCCAATAAATACTACATTATAATCTACGTAATCAATACTCAATAATATTATTACTAGAATAAAATCTAAATAGAACGTGGACTCCTTCTATCATCATCATTATCATCAGCCTAACGCAATCCACGGCTGGACATAGGCCTCTCCAAGTGTGACTCCACACTGAGTTCCTCTACACTTTTTTATAAATTGATATAATATCTTATTTGTAGCTTGATATTAGCATTATTACATATTTAACACACATTTAATGACCACCAGAGCATATTGCTTTTGATTATTACTACCTTATTACTACACGTGTAAACAACAAAAGCTTTGAAAGCTCCGCTTGAATTGACGTAGTTTCTGCATCACTAACTAGATGGCGGTTTTATCAATTTTCGACAACTGTGCAACCAAAATATACCAACAGAAATCCAACTTTAGAATGCTTTTATGTGACTTTTAGACACAATTGGCCGGCAAAGTCTTTATTTCAATTTCAGTATTAGTAGTAGTCGAGGCCCGTAAAACGGGAGAGCTGACTTCAACAAAGTTGTATAATAGATACATAGATAAATCAATAGATGGCGCTTACCAGCCTTTTCTTTCTCAGCCTCAGCCTTCGCCCAGTTCTGAATCTCTTCGTAGGTAACAGTTACAAGCATCTGTAGAAGTACTGAACCCCCTACAGGGTTGATATGAGAGGGTAATGTTCCTTCTATGATTGTACAAGCATTTACGAAATTGCGGGGAACGCAATCCAGAGATCTTGAAATGCAGGATAGGCAGAGAGACATTGTCTGAAAGAAAATGTAGGTACTTAATTAAGAATATTTTAGTGATTTTCTGTTTAGGAGTTTGTTCGTATATTTTTCATTGTGAAATTGATGTCTTTATTGTGTAAGACAATAAACGTGTTACGAGCATTTCTTTGATTTCTGTGATTCATATATCAGTACGTTTTTAAAAGCATTTTTTACTTCACAAAGCAGTACGTTTTTATACTCATTTTTTACGCTTATTTATTTGTTTAACATAGCTATATGTACAAATGATTTTGTTCTTGTAATAAGAGTCATAAAATTAAATTCAAACAAGTACTAACCTGATACATAGATGCCCCACTCTGCACTGCATTTACAAGTATTGGTGGTATAAACTGTAGAATAGAACCGACGATTGCCAGTATACCGGCTAACCATGGAGGTCTTCTATCGCACCACACCTGAAGAAATATAAAAACGTATAAATACTTCAATGAGCTAAAGATTTTATTGAGAAAGCGCCCTCTAGCTTCATACAACATTTTTAACTAGACTTTAAATGGAATCGACGCCGTTCCGCTTGTAAAAAGACTTAATGTAGTATTGTACTTTCTTAACAGATTTTATTATTTTACTAACGCTATTTATTTTTATTTATTTATCTTTATTTTTTAAAGGTAGGTATCTTATAAACTAAGCCCTACAAACCGTAGCAATGGTTTGAATGTGGGGTCAATGAGTCTCTAATAAATCACAATTTAGTGAACTTATAGTTCTAACCTACTCAAGTATACTAAAATTATTTTACCTGTCGCTTATCAAGACAAGCTGCCCAGTCGCGGCCTGATATTTCCAGTGCATAACATAGAGTAGATTTTAGTTCAGCCTTACTGCCAATCGTAGCCAGAATAAAGGTCAATGCACCCGCGGCTCGAGCTAATTCTTCTCCAGCTAAAACAGAAAGCCGTGGTTATAGGAAAGTATAATGGTTAGTAGAAATTTCATTGGCCTGTTTTAAGGGGTTCGAACCCGCAATACATTGCACTGAAAATTGGTAAAATTTCCACATTTATGGCGGATCATGGTTAACAATAATAGTAATCATTATTATTTGCGCCTATTCCTCAACAAAAGGGACGGAGAGAATCTTAACGTCAGGTCCAATTTCGCTATCTTTCTCCCCTCTTTTCCGGGCAGAGACCAGTCCAATACAAGTTCTTCAATACAAAGACCATGTTTTAATTTCTCCAGCGATTTTTTTTTGGGAAATCATCAAATGATTCCGCCTGCTGTAAGTGCAGCGGGAGGGAGTGTCAGACTTTTACTGACTAAAACCCACTATGTTCCTCCTGGAGCCCTTTGAGTGCCGGGGTCGCGGTAACTCTCACGAACATCCCTCAACCCCGGCAGAATTTTTTCCTCTACCGCATACTTACGATTAACATCCCCTTTGAACCGGCAGAAGCCGTCTGCAGTACAAAGGAACCCGCTGCACTTCATATGTCTATCGTGCACGCTGTACCATAGCCCGTCGGCCGGCCACTTAGAGTTGTCTGAGCTCATGTTACGGATCGCACGGATGAGAAGAAGGCGGGAGAGGTGGCAGTCACGCATCATTAATACCTGGTGTTAAAATGATAGTAATTGAAAAATAGTCTGTGTAACTTTATATTGCAGTATTATTTCTCGTATGCAACAAGACTGACAGAATTTAATAAATTGCTATCGATACAATTGCTTTTTTTCTTTAAACGATTCCCGCACTAAGGCGGGGGATTCACAGACATTAAATTCACATGCACAAAAACAAACAGACTCAGAACAAGCATCTGTGGATCGCACAAATACTTGATCTACGCGAGGATCGAGCATGCGACACGTCGCGCACTGTGGTAATTGACGTGGTGACCTATAACACGGCTATCCGTGCACTCAACAATGAAGATGACAAGATATTATGTTGTCTAATTGATTTTTAACTACTTTGCCCATACTTATAGATGTCATACTGTTAGACTACTGCTGCTAGCATCTTCCCTTATAAAAAAGTAATGGGGATAAAACTACTCTTCCTCATTCTCTAGTTGGCAATTCCAGACTTAGTTGTGAAATGTTGACAATATTCACGCATTAACCTATACTAAGCATTATGCAACCTTGTACAACTAAATACGTTCACTAATAGTTACCATACTATACTTCATACAATAAATTACCTTAACTATCAAAGCCCAGTTCGGCTGCGGTTGTGCCAATAGCACGATAAGATCGACTCCCAAAGCTGTCTTATTACACAGATCATGAGTACTTCTCACTGAGGGGTCATCCAACTTGTCGAATAGTTTCGGACTCACGAACGTAAACCAGGGGTAAGGGCACTCTCGGGGAACCACTGGCGTGTCTTTCTCTTTGAATTCCTGGAAAATTTAAGATAATATTACAAACAATTCGAAGTTTTTTCGGAAGATGTTGTTTTCAGTGATAAGACTGCCATTGTACCCTTACTGTATATTAGATTTTTCACAGCTGTAACAACGGTGTACAATAAAGAGTATTCTATACTTTGTACCCTTGAACTAAGTTAGGATTTTTGAAAGTAACAAAGACGTAGCACTGGGATACAGTCAGAACATATAAACATAAAGCGTAAAAACATAAAAGTCCCAAAAAAAACCCTGTATAAAATACTGATTTATTAACAAATTGTTGTGCACAAAATGTTTTAATACTTTCAAGCTGCTATCAACTAAAATCATCTATTAACATCCAATTACCACTAACTAATTAGCTGACTAACCGAAGTCTGTCCCAAAATATCAATATCAATGTTATATTCCATACAGGTGAAATGTCATTTATTCCATTCAAGTGAAAAATTATATTCAAATCGACATGAGAATTCGTCCTATATGTATTAATATAATCCCAAAAACATATAAGTGACCGAAAAAACAAATGACGGTAGTAACTGGGCACGAAGTGCACGAGCGAAGTGGGTTACAGAAAAAATCTAAATTCCATACCTGATGCAAAAAATGTAAATCAGCGCCTCTATAAACGAAACACTTGAAGAGTTCATTGCACTTAGCATGGACATCCCTTACGTCCCTAGTCTGATGTTTAACGTCCAAGCCGGCTAAATCTGAGCCAGTAGCACAGATAGATGGCAGTAGTTGCGCAACACAGAGCAAAATGTTTAAGATGTCGTTCAGAAGTAGCTTGGTTGTAGTTTCAGTGGTGTTCGTCTGAAAACATTGAATGTGTTTCAGATAATTTCAAATCATAATAGTGCGTAGATAAAAAAATATATTAATAACAAATCTGTTTATTTTACACAGCAAACGGGTCTTATTCGCGATGTAATTCGATATTTCGTTTTCCCGACGTTTCGGCCGACTTGCACTGACCGTGGTCACGGGTGGTCCACTCGAATTACATAGTAAGATAAGTCGCGAGAGTTTAAAAACAAATGTATTTATTAGTAATTTAGAATCAGTTAGGATAATAGAAGTAAAGTTACTTACTTGACAGTACCTTACAGTAAGTATCGTAAGAGTTTCGTTTAGCATCCCAGCGAATATTCTTTGAGCCATCCGTGGTGGCACTGTATCCCACAAGTCTCTTCTACTGCCTAAAATAATATTGAATATTTAGTATGATTTTAAATGTCCATTTATTATTATTATTACTAGCCGTTAGTGTCCCACTGCAGGGCAAAGGCCTCCCTTCCCTCCTTCCAGCTATCCCGGTCTATGGCTAATTGGGGCCAGTTTTGTATAAATGAGTCGAGCTCATCGCGCCATCTCCTCCTGGGTCTACCGCGAGGTCTCCTTCTGTTGATTGGCACCCAATGTGTGGTTGATTTTGCCCAGAACTCATTTGGCATTCGGCAGATGTGGCCTGCCCAATTCCATTTAAGCTTGTCAGCCGTTTGCCCTACGTCAGCTAGCTAATGTCCATTTAGTTAAATTAAAACCAACTGGTGCTAATTTACATAGTTAAGGACACTATCGACAGTAACCACCACTCAAAGTTTAAGAATAATACCAGGAACCCTCCTACTTTTACTTAAAGCTCTTAAAACATTGTGGGAAAGCAATGACTCTAATTTGTATCTCACTTTCACATAGGCAACAATCTTGCATTAAGTGTCAACCGCAAAAGCACTGACTTAGAACACCCTGTCATAAAACCGACAGAAAAGGAACATAATATAAAGAGAAACAAACCATTCATATAAAGCCACCATCCTTGCACAGATGGCGTGCCAGTCTCGTGCACAGTTTTAGTGTTGCCATCTATCGGGCGGCCGCCGGAGTCTTGTAAGATGTACAATGATAAGACCCGGTTGTGGAGATCGAGAACCCTTTCTCCAACCGCTTCAGACATAGTAGTGTAACGTTTGTAGCATGCCTGTAAATATAAGAACTTGTTTCAAAATTAAAATAAAAAATACTGACTCTCCGTTCAATTAACTTTCCTCAGACATGTGAAATTTGTGATATTTCTTACATTTGCTTTATTATAAGATTAACGATGATGATGTTGATTAACGAATGTATTCTCTCTTACATTGCCTTTGTCGAACACAGACTCACTCTACGTACACATACTCAATTCTACAACGGCAAGAAATAATACCAACACTTCCCTTTAAGACAAAGTTGTAGGCTCTCTGTACGAAAGCTTCATAAACTGAATTCATGTATTACCTGAAGCTGCGAATACAGCTCAGCATTGCCACTATCTTCAACATGTTGTACATAGCAGTACAAACTGTTCTTCAATAACGCCGCAGCTCCCAACGCGGCCGTCAGTACAGGCAAGTCGGCGTGATCGAGAGCTTCTTGTACCAGCATGTGTAGATGTTCTGGAATTTTAATGAATTGAATTCTGCAGTATGACTTTATTGATAATATAGTACAATGTGTAACAGAAACTATACTGAACAAGTATGACTTGGATTTAAATATTTTGATTGTGATTACGCCTGGCAAAAACGTTATAGCAATACGGTAATCAACAGTCGCTCTTTTCAGTTTAAAAGTAGGGTTTCTGGTACCCTTTAGTAAGGGTTTAAGATACCTGCAGGTTAAGGTTATTTACTGAGAAATACGCATTAAAGAAATCTGTAAATGATAATAATTTTCAAAGTAAAATATAACATAACATATTATTGTATTTACCCAATAGAGAATCGCTAGACTTAATAGCGAGCTGCACAAACTTATCAGGGTCTGAAGTCTTAGCAACACCACCATCTGCCTTCTCATCTTCTTTTGTCATTACAAACATGCCTGATCCTTGCCTGAATAATACATTACAATATACATTTCAATATAAATATCAATGAAATCAATGTATTAGCCTTGATTTTGGAAGAAATGGTAGACTAGTACGAAGTTATAAAAATCTATGAACCAATAAGCATTTTGCTTTTCATTTATTACACTTTAAAAGTAAAATTTTATGTAACAAATACATAATCAGCTATTCTTTTTTGCAAAACTTGGCAATTGGTGTCAAGTCTTACCAAAATCCACTTACTTTAATTCTACTTTTAATGATGCAACTGTTCTACCTATCCGACTTCCACAAGCAACTAAAAGGTATTTAATATTGAAACATACTTGAAAGCAATAGAGAACTCCTCTTCAAGCCAAAGTACAATTTTGACCGCAGCAAAGGAAGCGTTCCTTGGAAAGTCAAGTCTTCCACCAACTACACCTTTACATATGGTTTCAGATAAAACTGTTTGATTTTTCTGGAAAGATATTAATTACAACTTTATAAGAGTATTACATATTGCATTTACTGCTATAAATTCAAAACATTTTATTCATACATGAATTTCAATTATCAACTTAAAACATTAATATGACCCTGTTAATTATTGATTTACCTGATAATACTCCAAATCTCTTTGCAACAAAATAGGAATACGGTCCATAATATTTCCATCTTCGATAACCTCCATGGTGAATTAAAAAAATTAAAAATAAAACAAAAATGAAAACAATAAAACCTATTTACTAAAAATAAATAAAATTTACAAAATGTGTATAATTTTCAGACTAAGCTATGAGAACACTTATCAAATTCTACTTTGTTTTTAACTATTTTTGAAATTTCGTTTTGCAGTAGCTGATGTAATGTCATTCCATCATGTTTGTAAACCCAATAGCCGTTGTCTTTGAGTACTAAGTCGTAACGTTTTGGTCCGGAGACTGGAGAACTGAGCCAGATTTGTTTGTTTGGTGTCTGTCTGTTTATTACGTAAGTTCCATAGGTTGAGCCTAGTGATACTGTTAGCACTCCGTCCTGGAATAAGAGGACAGTTATTAAATAATGCTATATGCACAAAATACAGAAAATAATAAAATAAATATTAAATAATAACAATAATATACTACACATTATGATAGCAATTGTCAGAAGTTTAATGATAGTGAAATAGAGTATGAGTTTTATAATTATTTGGAGCACACAAAATTTGTATAAATGACATCATGAATTGATAAGCCAGTATCATTTAAATAAGTATGAACAACATAGGTCACACTTGAGTAAACATTGCAAACATCATTAAAATTGAGAAGTTTTAAGAAAAAAAATTCACAATTTCACTTTTAACACAAAATTCGGAATAATTGAACAGCATTTAACTGTAAACTATGATGAAAATGAATTGAATATTAAATTATTAACTACAAACAAAGTCTTCAGTCATAAAAAGCGAATTAGAAACTCACACTAAAAGTTACGTCAGCGCCCTTCAAGTTCGGTGCTAAATCCACAATTTCTTCGAAGTAATCACAAAGAGATTCTAAGGTTTCGTTGCAGATTTCTTCAAAAACTGCTGGTTCTACATCAGACACTTCAGGGGTCGAAGGTGTTGAAGCAAATTGGCGGCTAATAGGTAGTCCAACGTTTCTTGAAGGTATACGAGGACAGTGGTTTAACAGTACTGGGGATATAATATTGATCTGTCTCCGTGCCAGCCACCGGCTGGTACGCAAAATATTCCGCAACATCTTGTTATTGTGAGTCCGAAGTCGAAATTTGTAGGTTATTCTTTTGTTGATGTAAAATTTGACGTTGACAGTGACGTTTCGAAAGTCTATCGTTCTGCCACCGATATTTTTGCTGCGTTTCGTTGACAAGTTTGAAATTAATAAAATTTATTTATTATAATATTGCATTACGTAGTAACGTAAACATGCTACGAAATACTTTTCTTTATATATAAAGCCTGTATTAGATTCCACTACTACCAAAGGCCGCTCCTCCTTCTTCCAAACCTCACTAATTTCCGCGACTTCTGGCCATGTTGGCTTTGTATATTTGACTAGATCATGACACAACAGACTCATATAATAGGTATGTTATACATAATTATTATATGAGTTTGTAAGTAATTTAGTAATACTATTAATATTAATGAATACCTATAATTCTCAAATGAAGATTAAACGAAAACAAAAACGAAACAATATTTAGTTTGATATTTTTATTAATTTAGCTTTAAGCGGCTAATGTTGGTAAAGCAGTTTTAGAATAACCTTCCCCGTGACTTGAATCCGATTTTCTATTCTGAGGTGGTAGCAATTTAGGGTTTTTAATATATGCAGGAGATAATACAGATATAGATGGCTCAGGCAGTCTGGGTATTGGTAGTAACGAATTATACTGGCACCAATGTGGGTTTATGAAGAAAACACGTCTATCACCCCTTTCTTGAAGAGGTCTAAAATTTCTTAAATTAGGTTCATCCCAGGGATCCCATAGCCTACGAAACTCCTTTATCTGTAAAACAAAGAAAGGTTGAGACTAATTCAATAATGTTGATGAATATAAATTATTTGACCTAAAATATTGCTACTGAAAATAGCCGCTTATTACCTGCTCGAGAGAGGCAAACAAAGTTATTCTTGGCACCAGCCACTTGATAGCAAAGCTTTCACCATGGGCTGTATCCAGTCTCCCCCAATAAAGGAAATAGTCCTCATAGAACATTGGCAATAGCCGGGACATCGGGTAGGGACCGATGCGGGTGTGCGTCTGAGCTTCTCGTACTCTCGGAAACCCATCAATAACCCAGCTTAGTCTCTCGTCAGGGTTGACGCCGTACTAAAATTTAAAATATGATGCTGTTACCACACAATGGGAACCAACAGATGGACAGAGGACAGAGGTCAGTCCAGAATGCGCTGACGGCATGATTTGAACGTACTCCACGAGATCTGGTTCGCGATGGTACAGGACAGATAAACATGAATGCTGATTTGGGGGAAGCCTCTGCTTATGAGTGGGACACAATTTATATGCTAGTAAAAGAAGAACTAATAAAAATAAGGCCTGATGAAGGTAAACTAAGAGCTGCAGAAAGTAAAGTCAGAATCATTACACGAATAGAGTTTTTTAGTTTTTTACTTTAGAATATTTTTGGGCAAAGTATCACACCTTAAAAACCTAGAAGGTTAAAATTAGTAGGTACTACAAGTAGTTTTAGTACACTTATTTTCTTCTTTTCTGATCTACTAACTTTTATCAAATAGCAAATCATAGTGACTCCATCGGGATGCTTCATGGCTTCCTGTTGTGTCATGTATTCTGAACGGAAGAAGGTTACCTGAAAATAAATATAGTATTGATCTTACAAATCAATAAATCACACTCTAATTAGAAGATAACGGACTAATTTTTAGACCAACGATTGATCGGAGTTTGACCCTTTCTTTTCTTTAAAGGGATTTGCAGCCCATACGTTGGAGAATAGGTGCAATCTTTCGCATCTAAATGTCATTTATTTGAATTACTAGCTGGACATGAATGTGGATGGATATTGGGGAAAAGGACGATTAAATAATCGATGGATGGATTGTGTGGTAGATGACATGGCTGCAAAGAGCTATTAAGAGTATTATTTAATAAGAGTATTACTTGCGAGATAACGTCAGATAGAAATGTGAGGAAGAAGAAGACATGCAGCGCCGACACCTAATAATAATTGGGATAAGGGCAGGGGAATGATATTGACTTTGCCCGCGCCAATGTCGGTTATAGCTGCAAGTACATTATCCGCTCTGACGCAGTTGGTTAGAGAAACATAAAAGTAACCTGTGTTAATCCAAGGTTTTAGTTAACTCTGTACCAAATTTCATTCATCCATCCACGCATCCATTCATCCATACTTACAAACGTTCGCGTTTATAATATTAATAGGATACCTAGCTGAATTAGCGAATTCCATTTATATAATGGGTACCCTTCCTTCTTCCAAGTCTCTCTGGCTCTCAAAACGCTATTTCGTTACGCTTACCAACCAAGACATTTCCTTAGGGAATTCGAAATTATTTTACGCGCTTTCGTAATACACCTATTTCTATGTAAGTATTGAAAATAGATTAGGAAGGTAGGCCAAAGTTTTTAGATTCCTTTGTGAGTAACATGTTATGATCAGTTTTACGGAAAGACTCTTTGAAGTTGCGAGTACCTCTACCAATATGAGAGATGCAATTTTCGTTCAACAGTTTGAAAACAGGTTTTAATTACTTGTGTCGGTAGCAAGTATTAACGATAGTTTAAAAAGAAGATTCTTGAACAAAAATGTCAATGACAATGTAAAAAAACTTGAAAACATGCATAGCATTCGATTCAAGTGAGTCCTTTATATTCAACTTATGCATTAACTATTAATTTAATTACACTTATCTATAGATACCTACACATAAACAAAAAAGTGTCTGTAATATTGAAATACTTCGTAACGTAACTTGAAGCAGTTTTTTTTTTCAATAAATATAATATTTCAAGAGGAAATTTTATGTGTATAATATGATACATAACTATTTTCCTCGTGCGAAGCCGGGGCGGGACGCTAGAGATATACGGTACATGCACATTTTTTTTCAGTTTTGTCTATAATTATGATTGTTCCGCTAATCTCTGAAATAACTAAAGCGAATTTGACGGGACTTTTATTGGCAGGCAGCGGATGTAATAAGGAGTAACTTAGGATATTTTCATTTTACAATGAATATTTTATTTCATAAAATAAACCAATTAACTTTTTTTTGAATTACATGCGGACTAAGACGCAGGCACAGCTAGTTATGAATAAAAGCGTCTAGAACTCTGCCGGAAATATTGATACGGGACACTGACAATATCTTATTGGATTTACTGCCGAAAAAAGAACTTATAACCCACAAGGGAAATCAAAATAACATCGAGTAGGCACCGCAGGATGGCTGTCCGATACAGAAATATACGCTCCTTATAATAAATAGGTTCCATTACTTTCAGAAAAACAAGGGAGAAGACCTTCAGATATTTACAAGAGTGCCTTTTAGTTAAATTAACTGAATTAGATTAGAGAACACAAAAACACTGCAATTATACGATTTTGAAAATTTCAGTTGGTTGACAATGTCTGAAAGCCGATTTCTTTGGGTTATTTAATTCAGAGCAGGTACCAGGCGCAAATTGCCAGAATCTTTACCTTCCTCAACTCGGCACCACAGAAAAAAAGTTTTATAAAGTCTGCCGGGACAGCTAGTAGACAGACAGTAAGTAGATAAAAAATGTGCAAACTAGAAAACGCATGTCATGCATTGAAGATAAACGTAAATTTCATTGAAATGGTGTTGTAGGTAGCTTAATAGTTGTTTTTTTTTTACTAACTTGCATTTCAGCAGGATATCTTCTCTGGTCCACAGTGTGGTCACTGCCTTCCATCATGTTAGCTCCCCAGTGGAAATGGATTTGTGACAGGATGTGCTTTTCTAGGAACGGCCCACCTTCTAAGTATGGGCGTTCTGTCTTCCATTTTGAGGAGATTATGACTGGCAACAAAAATAAGGTAAATCTAGTAACTGCTCAGAAGAAATAAGCAACAAGCCAATTCTGTGAATTCCCCTTAACAGGGGAAACTTTCTTTCCGTGTATTGGTAGGTACTCGGAAAGAAAGATCGGAAAAATTATCGGAGTTGGTCAATTACTTCACATCATTATTAATTTACTTGCTAAGTATTTCTACTACTTTGCTAAGTAATTCAGTTTGGAAAATATAACAATTTTTCCTTATAACAATATTTTATAAAATTACCGGTTCCACATTATAAATCTTCTCACGTTATGGTATTTCCTTAACCCTTAAGTTTATCCTTAAAATAAAAAACCAATAATAACCTCAACACATCGCAAATTCGAGACTATAATACCATTCGGTAATGTATAGCTGCTCTTATTTCATACATATACAGAACTGTCATCATTTAATGCTAATTCGGCATAATACGTTGCTCTAGCACAGCTATTGTGATGTCCATCATGTTTAGACAGGGACTGACCTGAATCCTGTATGCTCACACGTTGGGTAATACTAACAACAATGTACGTAGTAATGGAACATTCTGGACGATACTTGGTATTAATATACTCGTGTACCTACTTTGGTGAAAGAAGATTTGATCTTAGGCTTTCGTCCCTCGGTACATACCTAAAATTCAGCACCCCTATTGGGGCACAAAAAAATTGCTGGGAAATTTAGGATATGTACGTAAATGAGAAAAATATAAGAAGACATTATCAAGACGATTGCTATTTAAATAAAATTGGCTGTTGTTAAATGATAGACTATTGAAAATGGATACTCTTCGACGCCAGTTTAATGAATGAAACTAATAAAGTAGCGAAATTTATTAGGTACTCCAATTACACTTAGCACTGTATCCCTTAATAGAAATCCGAAATCCTGTGCCTAGCTTACGGTCCCGCCACAAATTGCCTTTAAGCTTCCTTGATAAATCTGTCGGTAGCACTAAACTAAGGCACCCTTTAGCCCTGTATATCTTGGCTATTACTTCTAATCAGTCACTGTATCCAGGCTTTAATCTCTATCCTTTCCACACCGCCTGAATAAATTGCCGTATTATGCTAACTTGGTCCTTACCTGTGTGTTTACTATGAGTTTCTAAAGCCTAAAGCATCTCGTGGAGTGAGATTGTTGTACATATTTGCGAAAACGAGAAGGTAGATGTATTTTGTAAAGAGGCGTCTCGTCTCCACCACAATAAGCTTACTTCAAGGGGTGATATTGAGCCCCTTTTTCCTTTGGTGAAAGTAAGATACCGCCACTCAACGTATGTTGTGCCATATAGCATTTATAAAGGCGACAATTCCGTTTTCAGAGCAGAGTGCTAACTCTAGAGTGCCTTTATCTCATTATAAAGCCTAATTATTCATGCGATGTCAGGCCTCTTTTGTATGATCATTTAGGTATTTAAGAAGTATGGTTTATTACTGTTACTGTGCATGACAGGGTAACATAGTTATAGCATGGGGCCTAAGGATAATACAATGTCCTATTCCTCAGCTTGCGTGTATTACAATTAAATTATTTGATACAATGGATACAATTATATTATTTTACTTAGTTCATGAACTGTGTTCGATGCGAAGACAAATAAAATCTAGTCTTAAGTGATTCAGCATTATGTGGTTGTTTTAATTTCAAGAGAACCCCTTATTATTTCATTAAAGCAGATTAAAGGTAAACAGTTGAGCATAATATAAGAAAATATGTACATTTACTTAAGCTGCCATATTCTGCAGACTACACTTGAATGAGTTTGAAAGGTTTAACACCATTGTTCCATAAAATAATAGGGCTTATAATTTAATTTATGCCTCTAGCACATTCAAAAATGCATTAAAAGAGCTTATGTTTATTTTTCAAATAGCTACGTATATTGTGTTTTAAACGGTCCCCTGATAGTAAGTATCAAAAAGACATATTTCATACAAAATTTACTATTTCAGTTTGAATAATGAGTTTAGTTTGTCATAAATGTTAATATTGTAATAAAATATCAATTAAAAAGAACATCTAACGCATAAACACTTTTTAAAATAAGTCCTATAGCTTTTTTGAGACACCAATATATAAAACATTGTGGGAAAAATACAACTGCGCCGACCCCAAATAATAATTGGGATAAGGGCAGGGGAATGATGAGTGTGGAAAAAAGCAGTCTTAGCAGATCATTTGGTTTGACATGGCTCAAACAATGCATTAAATATTCACGGCGTGTGTTGGACGGTAAAACATAGTTGACCGATTCACAGTTTACCATGCAACGGAGTATACACAAGCAGATCGCTCTTGCGGAACTGTGTACTTATAGTCCAACAAATCTAAGAAGTACCGTTTGACGTTTCATCATTTTCAAACCGAAACAACTTTGTTCATGCGTACAATACTCAGTTTCGACAACCTTTGCCATAAAACCATGAATTTAGGAAAGATTTTATTATTGTATCTAAAAATTTACAATTTTTAATATCCTAATTTAATTGAAAACTTTCAAACAAAGCAAAATAACACATATTTACATAGTAAATAATTTCTAATAGTTCCATTTTTGACCTCATTGCAAAGTCACGTAGTTAGGTCACTGCTTGTAGTGTTGTGACTCTTCAGATACACTTGTATGCAAAAAAATCGATTACATATATGAAAAATCGAATGTATTACTTTCAAATTATCAATTGACGACACGTTACTGCACGACCGCATTATGCACTTAATACATAGGTACCCTAAAATAAATTACGACTTCGACAGAGACGTACACTTTGATAATTTCATAGATAATCAACTAGTCATTAATTTAAATGACGATGACGATGACGATTCTAGTACTAGTAGTGTATAAATAAAATATCATAAACATAACTTTTATTTCATTATGACAATTGATCTCTTAAAATTTGGATGTTATAGTAATCGATCTTATAAAAATCGGATATTATAGTAATCGATTTTTTTACACCCAACCCTATTATCCTATTTGTCATAACTGTCAAACGGTACTTCTTAGATTTGTTGGACTATAAGGTTAGCCCACCTAATCTATTACATAATATGTACGCATTGCCTTGTGTACATAAGTGATTTCGAGGCTTACATGAATAATTCAAGAGCTTCAAATAGTTGTGATAGGCTAAAAGCTAAGTATAGAGCTTTTTAAATTCCAATTTAGCTTATAACTGGACAAATACGCCTTGACTTCATTTAACGTAAGAAAACTTTAATATTATAACCCAAACGTAAAAATCTTTTAAAGTGTCTTGATCTTATAGACAAAATTAGTACTGGGCAGAGTGGTACATTGACCGGACTTGGCACATTATCATACCTCGCATTATACCAATTAAAAACCCTCTCAAGTCACAAACGACAGCTATATTTACAACATACTTTAATACGGTTTCCTACAAAACTTTAATTAATTTTCACCCAATTGTATTAGTTTGGGATAAAATTGACAATAACTGTAGAGTAAGCTATAGACAATACAACACAAGTTTTCTTCAGACAGCAGTTCCATCGAATGAGTGCAAAGACTGAAAAATCTAAAGACTCACCGTCTGTACAATATTTCTTTCGCAAAAACATGAGCTATACAATAATAGGTTCTACTGTCAGCAACAAAGGCTTTGCTTGTAAGTGAGGTAAGACTAGAACAGACAATAATGTGACGTCAAAGAAGGAATAAAAGGACGTCATTTGGACGATGCGAAGAATATCGTCGCAATACTTTGTGAAGTCATGCAGCTTTGGCTTGAAAAGTATGTTGTAACGAGAAACAAGTAAGGAATATAAAAACTCAGTATTATAATATACACAATATAGAGTTTTCATATAAACGGGCGAAACGCGAGTTATGCCTACCTTTCGGATTGTGGCATCCGTTTAGCAATCGCGAGCGTGGCACAGTGACAAAAGAACGGTTTGTTGTTAATTTAATTAAAATGCTCTAGCTGAACAGCCCCAACCCTGTTACGTACGTTAGTAACGGCTGCCTTAATACTATATTTATATAAACTGTGATAAAACTAACTTGTGTATCCTGTATTCGTCAGCTTAACCTTATGAGGGTATACATCAAAATTGTACCATTTGAGTTCAGGACATTGATAGAACACGGAACCCGTTATGGAGACATCAATTGGAGATGGTAGTTGACCTTCAAATCTACTCCAATGTTGAATATATTCGTTTGTTCCATAAGTGGGTACAGTAGGATCTTCTAAATCTAATGGAGGTAATGGTACCTCTTCATCATCTTAAAGAAAGAAAATTATTCAGTTTAGAAGAGTGATTATAAAGTAGGTGAAGGTATTTCTTCGAGACATGGTATGCTCTTAAAAACCTTACCCTTATGATAAGACATCTTGATAAAGGTTATGTGGAACTAGACATGGGTATATTATTATTATTTTTCAACAGGTTTCATTTGTAAACATGGTGCAGGAACAAAACATTAAACCGTGATGTTTTATAATTTAAATTATAATTGAAATACCTGTTTGAGTTGGAAGTTCCATGATTTAGAAGAACAACGCTATCAATTTAGTTTAACGAAACACATAAGCACTGATATTTTGGTTCTTAACACATTATAATTTTACGATTTTACTGACATTTGCGTAATGACTGACACACTGATGCATTATGTATCTATAAAGCAGGCCGCACACCAGCGCCACATACTACACGCATCGAAAATTTACGTCGCCACAATCATTGCGCTACAATTCAGCTTACTACAAATGTATTGTATATGCGCACATCGGAAGCACAGTTGTAGCGTGGCACCGCTTTGAGAATGTCGACATCATCGTCTGATGACGACGATTTCTTGATGTGGCGATTAATGAGAAAAAAAAGACGTTATTGGGTTCATCCGTTTAATCAAGATTGTACAATTTACGGGAATTTCAAAATTTCGCAAGAATTACAATCCGACGAAGAAAAGTTCCACTTATATTATCGAATGTCTGAAAACACATACAAGCTATTATTAAATTTAGTTAAATTAAGTTTAACAAAACAAAATACCCACTTCAGGGAGTGTATTTCGGCTGAAGAGCGTTTACTCATTACTTTAAGGTATGTATGATTTATATATTAGAAATTGACTTTCAGACTGAGGAGTCTCGTTTGATTGTTGCGCAGGGGACTCAATATATTCATTTTCTGATTGTGGAATTGTACATGGTGCTTGCGAAAGCCTCACATACTGGTTTTCAGATTGACCAATCTCGGTTGCCCGTTGCAACGGACGGTCATCATTTAGAACTTGAGAAAAATTAGTATAATATGTTGATAAATTTGAATTTGACGAACTCGTATCCAATGATCGACGTGGGAGCTGCCTGTACTTAATGTTTTCTATTAATTCCAGTACCCCTCTTTGAAAGCCTAATTGTTGTTGCTGAGACATGGATGTCATGTGTGGAACTAAACTTAAAAGAAACATTTCACATGGATCTTTTTGTTGTTTCTCAGATTGTTGATTATTTTCCAGTCTTTGTTTTTTTAGCGTAAAATATTCAATAGGTACATTTGTCTGCTTCATTCATGTGTTTCCGAGATTTTGATGGTTGAGGAGTCTGTATTGATAAGCTCGAAGAATGGGGACTGGGTACAGATGAACCAGCTGCAGGCGTTTCATTTCTCAGTGAATCTTCCTCGGCAGATGTGAAATCGGGAACATTGTTTGAAGTTTCCTCAATCTGGGATTCATGTTCAGAACGTTGTTCATCTTCTTGTAATGGTATATTACCTTCTTGTGGTCGATTTTTTGTAAAAGGGTTTAGAAATTTCAAATATGGCGCTAAATAGTACTCCTTTTTCGACCCAGCAGCGGACCCACTTTTAGATTTTATATTCAGAGATCGTATGTAGGCTGAACGTATGGATTTCCATTTGGACTTACAATCATCACCTGCAAAAATCACTATTATCAATTAAATTAATCAATCAAATTACACGAATTGTTTCAGGTACTTAGCAACTGGATCCTCATTTCGAGCAATGTCTTACGTATTTAAAAGAGGTGAAACAACTATTGGAAAAATTATCGATGAAACTTGTGATGTTATATGGATAGTTTTACAGCCAATGTACATGAAAATACCCACAACAAATGATTGGCTAGACATTTCAAAAGTATTTCTCGAAAGATGGCATTTACCCAATTGCATTGGCGCCATAGACGGAAAACATATTAGAATGAAGAAGCCTATCACCTCTGGATCTTCATACTTTAATTATAAAGAATATTTTTCTATCCACCTTATGGCGTGTACTGATGGAAACGGATTATTTACGAGTATCGATGTGGGTGATTATGGGAGGAATAGTGATTCAGGAGTATTTAAAAATTCGGGATTAGGCCAAGCATTAAATAATAATATTTTAAATATACCTACGCCACGTCCCTTGCCAGGTGAAGAAGAATTTGGGCGGTCTTTTCCTTATTATTTTGCAGCTGACGAAGGATTTCCCCTGTCCACTAATATAATGCGACCGTACAATAGTAGATCTTTAAACAATAATCGCCGAATATTTAACTATCGACTATCCCGTGGACGAAAGATTGTCGAGTGCACCTTCGGTATGCTAGTGTCTAAATTTCGAATTTTTGAAACTCCAATTTCATGTTCAGTCGAAAAAAGCAGTCAAAATTGTTAAAGCTGCTTGTGTTTTACATAACTTTATAAAAAAGAATGATAATATAATTTTAACTCCAACCGATAACGGAAATATACCTAACCCCACTACCAATCATATAAATCAAGGGAGACCGAATAACGATGCTACAGAAAATCGAGAATATTTGTGTAATTACTTCTTAAAACCATACGGGCTGGTGTCATGGCAAAATAATTACACAGTGTAGCACGATTTTAAATGTACAAAGAAAGGTACTTACGCCTTTCATTAAATTTTTCGCCAATCTTAGTCCAAATAATTTCTGTAATCCGTCTGTTACTATAATCATTGAGCGTATGATTGTATAATATAGGGTTTTTTTTCAACCTCTGCAATAAACTCAACATAAAATTCAATGTTGTCTTTCATTTTCGCTTCGCAAACCAACGCGTAGTAGCGAAAATTATTAGAATATGTGCCGAAAATCGGTAGAAGTTGGTAGAATCCAAGATTAAAAATAGGTAGATCTACCACCTTAATTTAATAGGTTTGCGGTTACGCGGTACTGAAGTGTCAATGTCAAGTTTGTCAACTGTCAATTGTAAGTGTTTTTATTCGCCGTTGAGCTAAGTCACAAAGCCATACCACCTCATCCTTCAGTAAAGAAAAAAAATGTTTTCAATAATGGCGTTGAATTTTTTTTTTACTTGGAATTCATTTATTCATAAATACAATTATTTACATGTACGTGTCATAAAATTATGAAAATAAAAAAACACATAAGAAAATTTTGAAAAATAGGTAGATTTGAGGCTTAGGTTGGTAGACAGGTAGACTGAGGGCAAAGTTGGTAGATGTGGCAACTCTGCCAACGCGACACAAAAAACGAACGTGTTCGATCTTGAATTCGTGTAGCGCGGACAACGTCTCGCTACAAAGTGCGCTCGCTACAAATGTTTCTTCGGTGTGCGTGCTCACGTACAAATATATGGGGACGTTAAATGTGTCGCGTTTCAAATGTGGCACCACGATTATCGAGTTACAAATGTATGCCTGGTGTGCGGCCTGCTTTACAAATGTATGCCTGGTGTGCGGCCTGCTTAATGAGTGTTATTTTGTTATTTAATCGCCATGACAATGTCACATGTCACATGGTAATATTACAAAGGTTTCTATGAAAGTGACATAATAATTCAAAAGGAATCTCTGTCACAGCATAATAAAGTATATTTTTTTAATAAAAATAATGGAAGATTATGGAGGGGAAAATGAAGATATCATTCCAATACAGAATTTACCGGTTTCTCCAGACCGTGAGCTACTAGTTTGGGAAAAATGGATACAAATCAGACAAGAGGAAACTACTGGCCTTGGAAAGAAACTTCAAAGGGAACCAGTAGACCTTCTGATGAACCAAGTGGACAAAGTGCGGGAGGTAAAAGAACGAAAAACAATTTTAGAACATGCTCAAATACCGAAGAAATATGGAGTGAGAGGGTCTTTGTGGGACAGGCCACCGAGGCTGAAGCAACGTTGTTACTGTCAACCAGTGTATGAATTGCACAGGACTCAGGCTGAGTTAGGGCATCCAGGGCTCATGGAACATATTGGAGTTCCAACTTATCTTCTTAAAACCGAGATGGGAATGGCTGGAGATACACAGCGTTTGCCATTCGTGAAACTGGATGCCGAATACAATAAATATAAATATAGACGTGAGATAGAACTTGACGAAGCTATAAAGAAGATTGAACCTTTCAGGTAAGAAATTGTCTTTGTTAGACCGTCAATTTTATCTGTTTAATTAGCCAAAAGCCTTTTCAAAAGTAGATACTTATATGATAGTCGTAAGAAGTATGTCCTGGAAATATAAGCATTTATACATACGAGTATATGTATTCCAATTTACGTTTTTTTTTGTCGTTTTAGGCCAGACGTTCGAAATTTAATGATTAAAGGAATGAAACCTAAAACACCGCCACCAAAAGTGCCACTACTACCTCAATTGGCTTTGACCGAAACTAGTGATGTATGTGAGGAGCATTTAAGTGGCGTTTATGCTTTGAGAATAAACAAAACAGTATTGTATAAAGAGATACCTGGACAAACTTTAATTCACATCCCAAATTTCCAAAAAGACGATACTCATGAACCTTGCACATCCTGGACTTACTATTTTAACGTCCCAATAAAAAGAGCTGGAAGAGCTAAACTTTTCATGCAGAATCTTGGAACTGTTGCTATACGATATTGTTGGAAAAGAATAAAGAAAATTTTACCCTACGTTCCTGACGATACTTGCGAACAAGTATTTTTCTTCAACAAAAACGAAGACGTATTGTCTCCTGGACAAAGCAAAGATATATTTTTTACATTCTTATCCAACAAACCTGGGATTTACAGTGAATTTTGGGAATTAAGTATGTTCAACATTTGTTTTTTTGAAAGTACGAGTGAAAAACTAACTGTTAACTTGTATGCTGATTCAGTTGAGAATGTAGACATGATAAAACGTAAAATTGAAGTACTCAAAACTAGAATAAATAGAAAAACGCTTGATAACTTGGCCACTGAGTTTTTAAATGAGATATTAGAAAACGTTTTTTCTGTACCCCATCAAATTTATCCGTACAAGAAGTATTTCTTGGAAGCAGAAATATTTGTTTTAAAGAATCCCGTGTGTTTCTACCACCAGAGCGAGGTAGCGAAAATGAAAGATTACTATGCGGAAATGGTTCCCGGAGAGGCTTGGGACTTATCTCTAGGCACTTGGAGAGAGCAGATGATGGCAAAAGAGTTCGATGACAGAATGAAGTATTATGAGCTATTGAGGACGTCCCATGCAGAATTATTAAAACCATGGTATGAGGGAGAAGAACTATTGAAAGAAAAGCATCGTGCTGTAAAAGTGTTATTAGAGATGTTCTTTGATAACTTTGATAAAGAGTATATGCACGTGAGTGACGCATTTGTTCACCCGAACCATTTATCTACAGCAGGAAGTTCTTTGCGCGTCAAGTCTAAGAGTAAAACGAACGAATCCAATGCTAGATTGGATCCGTTCACCACTCTCCTTGTACAAAATATTATGTACGTACGTATTTACGAACATTTCAAACACACAATAGAGACGTGTGCTGGCGTATTAAGCAGTTTGGATCTTAATAAGTGGATTGAGTTTGATTTTTGTCGATTTTATAATTAATAATGTCATTTAATTACAATTGTAGCGTTTGATGTTTTTCTTTGTTCAATATCTTTAATTAAATATATTACTTACTTCTATATCTACGTTTTTAAATGCCGTAAAATACAGAAGGTAAAAAAAAAAACAAAAATGTTACTGGATTCAGTACATTGTTGTTTTGAAACCAAACTCGAAGTATACGTAACGTAACAACAAACAATATGTATCCAGAGTTAACAATGGCCATTTGTGTTAAGCATTTCTGTGGCGAAGTTCTGCCATCGGAAGGTATAAAAACTTTCTAAGCTTTAGAAGTTGTAAATGGATTTAGTACTTTGGTCAATTGGTCAATAAAACTAGTTTCTTGTAATAACAATATATTGGTGTATCTCAGAGTTTGGACTTGACTTGTTTGACGTAGATGACGGAGTGGCCTGGTGGGTGCCGCTGTGTGGGCCTGACGTTACGTTCGATCGGTATGCTGTCAGGTCCCTCCAGTTGTCTCAGTAGTCCCAGCTGTGGGCAAAAGAAAAGTTTAGTAAAAATAAATCCTTTTGACGAATTATTTATTATTGTCAAGGTACTTGCAAGGATTTAAGGGTTCTAAAAATATTCCATGTAAAATTTGTTTTAGACATGATGTTGAAAACAAAAAATCACATAATCAAATCAAATCAAATGGTTTTTATTTCGATTAGGCCTTCTACACTTTTAAAACGTTACTGACTCTAATTATTGTGCGGTTCCAAAATGTCGGGAATATCAAAACTGGGAAGAAACTCCACAAGTTACTGCCTTAAAAATAGAAAAATACATAAATACAAGAACTTTGAAAACATAACACGCTGTTTTCGGCATTAATTAAAAACGAAGAGTTTATAATGTTTATCAAGTACAGTCTGTAGAATCAAGCAGTATTAAACATAATACCAATAAATGGGGTTTTTATGACTACTTCCCACAATAAGACAGTACAAACAAATAATATAATCCGATTCTTATTGCCGCAGTCGATTTACAATACAGATAGGTTCCATTTTTCCTGTTGGCCTTACTTCAAGGACCTTGGGGGCCAATAGTAATGAGTCCTTGGTACACTAAGCCGAATTAGGTCAAGTGTTAATCGAAATAGTCTATTTGTATCGAGAGCCCTGTTCTTGTTATTGTAGGTAGAACAAGGAGCATACTGACAGCGTATATTATAGGACTATTGCCTTTGTTAAAGTGAGATGCTAGATTTTGTGTAGAGCGCTGTCTCGTTTCCACAATGGTACCAGTCTTGCCTTTTAAGAGCTCGTAATAAATTCTTAGGTTACTAAATGGTATAATATTTAATATTTTTATGATTTCTGTGTAGTACTTGTAAATATTTTGTCGTATGCGAGGCCAAATACATGACATTATCAATATCACAGATAATATAATAAACTTATGTATTTCTGGTTCCTTTATTAATAGTGTTTTGTACAAAGAAAATTCATTTAGGATTAGTCTATACATAGCATTGAAATTGAAAGAACTTCAATAATAGCCTCATAAATGGGTTAGTCTTAAGCCTTAGCTAAATCGAGCTTGGCTCGATTGAACTTTTATAAGAAGGACCATATAATATCTTTTCAATTTAAGAAGATCTAAAAGTCAATGAGTTTTTTTGTAAGACTAGACTTTAAGATACAAAATGTATGAATTTGTATCTGCAAGCTACACATGTCATGCTACATCCAGCAGCCAAATAAGGATTTTAAATAAGGAGTCTATGCAGTCAGCAAATCGCAGGCTTTGACTACTACATCCTTTAAGGTACCTATCTATTGAAGCAAAGTGGGGCTCGGAGCGATGAAACGGAGAAATATTTATATATAGTTGCATGACTGGGAGAGGAGCAGACATTTTATGCAATTCTACTGGTAAATATTTATCCGCTTTTCCATTTCACAGCCTAACCCTGCATCAATGGACAGGTGGCCTACATCTGACTAATTTGGCCTAAAATGAAGTTTCTTGTTTTAAGGCATAATAGGGATGATGACACGGTACAAAAAGTAAAAATCTAATTAGTCCGTTATATAGATAATTTTTGCGCATAAGATCTGACCAAAAACAACACCAAAGATACAGCTTTAAAGTTTAGGGCCTGTGATGCAACGTGGAAGTTTCACTGTCAATTTTTGTTTACGAAACAAAAGAAAAAATACCATTCATCCAATATCTTTCATTGAACTATATACGACGGATATTAAAAAAAAAGTTATCATCATCCCTATTTCTGGCTACCTTCTATTTCGTACCTGTTCAGCACCAATCTGCACGGGTTTCTCGTATATGATCCAGGTGACGCACTCGGTGTACGGCGGTGTTGTTAGCGAGCCCTTGTATGTGACGTAGTTGCCCTCTTGTAGGTCATCGCTGTCCATCCATGATAGTGATTCTGGAAAATTAGGTCAAATACCATGTGAGTGTTTGTGATCATTTATATTTTGTTTTTTTTTGGATTCAATTTTGAATAAGTAAATGGCAACTGCGCGATGAAATTTTGGATTAGAAATTTTTATTTAAAAAAAAATGCAAAAATACCTTTGGGCTTCAAGATTGTACATTGTTACATACAATATACAGAGTACATAAGACTCTGTTAGCCTTTGGGCTAAGACTGTACTACTGTTAACAGAGTCTTAAGAGAGCTTTCTTTACTCTGTAACAGCGCTACTTTAAAGATATACTCGAAAGATATCGATATCTACTTTATTTTGATATCGGTTTCAGGCTATAATAAATAAACTATTTTTTTAACTTCCAAAACATACCTATAATAAAGCCATCACCAATCATAAACCCCTCCATAAAACTACACACCTGAAGTGACTCTCACTGAGTGTTCGCTCTTCTTAATGAACTCAAATCCTTCGACTAGCCTGTCGAACCTTGGGTTCGGGATGTCTACAGCTTCTAGAAGGAACCCGACCACGGCCAGGCCGTCGGGGTGACCGACTGCCGCTTCCATTGATTCGTATTTACTGTTATAGTGGACGAAATGGCATTCTGCGGCATATCTGTAAAAAAATAGTAAAGAAATTTTAAATAGGTGTTGTTTTTTTCCTTTAGATTAGTTCTTAGTTTTGTATACTTAGGTTCTGTAGTGTCAGATATTTATTTTGATTTTAATTCAATTACCAGGTAATTAATTAACAAAACCAAGAACGTTTTTCAAGTCATTGTCATGTCATCATGCAGATGTAGAAAAATCATTCAAAAGCTATATTTAGCTGTATTTCATTGATCTGTTATCAAAAACACCTGTTTTACTATCACAGTTTATTTGTAATTGCCATCATAATGCAGCATTTACCACGCCCATGCCTATTTATTACTTCGTATACGTCATAATTTTATTGGAACAAATCTCACTTAAGATGATTCAATAAAAGATATTTTACATTTCTTGATAACGCCGTCTTGTGCAAGCTGATGTAACCTATACATGATAAATTCACGTGTCTTTTTGCAAAGGGATATTTGCCTAAAATTACTTCCTGACACTAAAAACTTTCCTTACAAAAATAACCAAATTTTCAGACGATAAGCTTCAGATTCCACAGCTCAAAAGTCTTACGTACTAAAACCAACATATTTTATCTACTCACCCCTGTCCATCTAATAAATGTTCGCAACCGGAGAAATCGTCCACCGACCAGTGGAAGTGCATCTGTTCAAATATGTACTCTCCGAGGAGAGGCCCGCCGCGCAAGATCGGCCGGACTTCAGATTCAAATGTGAAGTATGCTGGAACAAAAGACTTGGGTTATTTACTGCGGTTAGATATAGATAAGTATAGAAAGATTTAGCTTCAGATAGGGTCCGTTTTGTTTGGGGTAATCGCAAGTACATAATTGACCAAATAATTTTAGAAAATATCCGCGAGGACTGGTTCGATGCGGCGCAAGATAGGATAGTGGAAGGACTTTGGGGAGGCCTTTGCCCAGCAGTGAGACACTAAGGCTAGGAAAAAATATGTATATACTTCAAAAAGTGTAGGAACACCCTAACATCCTTAGATTGATATTATGTTCAAAGTGAATTAACTATGTTAAAGACTCTTAGTTTCATTATATTTAATTTGAATACCCTTTGTAAAAATGTATTGCACCTCGAGTGACAGCTTTCTATAGTGAATTCAGACAATATACAAAATACTATTTTGCTGAGTGCATGTGCTGTGTGTTCAATTTCCCTTGAGGTACATTAAGGACGAAATAATTATTAATTTGTTTCTTGTGTGAGATTGGAGCTCCGAGTATGTTACACATGATTAAACGTAATTTTCTTCAAACCAACAAACCCTACACCATGTTAATATTTACATTCAATTAAGATAATAGATTGTATCACGTAATATTCTATTACGCACGCAATCATCTGAAACGTGAAACATTCCTTCAACTTGAATTCAAAACCATTTCATAATTAGTCATTCAAGACCTTTCTCTAGAGGCGGATTATTAAGGCAATTATTGTAATTAACTTATTCAATTGCGAACGAAGTAATAATCTAATGAGATGACATTTCCTTGGGAAAGTTGACATAAAACCGTTGCTGGGGGCCGTTGCGTCTTAAAAGAATATAATTGTAGTGTGGAAGCGTGACAGCGCTATACCCGGTGTAGAGCGGTGTCTCTCTTCTTCTTCTACATAAACATTACTTTAAGAAATGTTCTTAGATACTCAAGGTCCTGGGTACTTCAAGATGGATAAATTCTTTGAAACACTTCGTTTGTTTTAATGTTATAGGGAATGGCTCTGTATGGTGTTTCTGCAGCACGTTGGAAAGCTAACGGGTGGAAAATGTAAATTATTAAGGTTGTATTATGGTTATTGCTTTCTAACTGTTCCTTTTTTCCCATTTATGATATAAATCGCTCGTTTCATGCTTACATAGACACTGTAAGTATGAGTAGTCATAAATAAAATAAATTGTTCGGATGAGACTTTTTTGTGTCTAGCAATTTTTATTTATAAAATGCACTTGTATAAGTATTATGATCAAAGTTCAAACACAATATCTTATCTTAATCTGTCGAATATTTCATCGATTATAATAATGGCGTGGTGGCCCTGCTGTTCTTGTTTGGATTTGTATGCATGAGGTGCAGGTTCGATACCCAGCGCAGACAAGTACTAGTGTTTTTTTTTATAATAACTTTCGTGAAGATGATTCATACTTAAAACGTTATAACGGTTTACTCACGCGTATTTATCGGGATAGCCCGACTAGTTTCGGTCTCTACTCGAGTCAAACTCTACTCGAGTTTAACTCGCGACCCCGCCGCCGCGTCAGCTCATGATTAAGGACTCCGGTTGGGTCCGAAACTAGTCGGGCTATCCCAATAAATACGCGTGAGTAAACCGTTATAACGTTTTAAGTAAGTACTAGTGTGACTTTTAAAGTTATATGTACTTTCTTAATTATTATAAGACACTGCTGACATCGTGAAGAAACCTTGATTCCAATTATTGGATTTTGAAATCTCCAATCCGCAGTGAATACGCAATCCGTAGCGTGGTGATTAATGCTCACATTTTTCCTATATGGAAAGAGGCCAGTGCCCTGCAGTGGGATGTATATAGACTGGATTATTGTTATTATGTATAACAAATAATGTTATATATAGTCTCAAAATAAATCCGAAACTTGTTCTATCAGACATTATACAACGTAATTTGATTATCTCTTAGCCCCCGATATGTTAGTATTTACACACGATATCTTATCTGATAACGTTGTATATTCTACAGATTTTTATTCTATAATATGGAAGCACGTGGTTTGCTTATCAAATGGCTTCCTAATACCAATGGTTTTATTGTTATCTGCAGTTTTATCTATGTATTAAATCGTAAGGTATTTTATGGTGTGCTTCACATATATTTTTGTGACTAATACTTATTTACAGAATATTACGCTATGAATAATATTTTATGGCCCCATACAACTTTTATATCATTAAAATTTAATCTGTGTAGTTTGTCTGATTTTTCTAGAATATACGATTTGTTTTACTGACGGCTCATTCTTATTAAATAATTAGAAAATTTTATGAGGCTCTATTTAAAGAAGATGTATTCATTGTATACTTGACTAAGTTTACAAAAAGCACCAAAGTTATTTGTGACTAGTTATAAAATGATTGAACTTTGATGAGAGTTCTAATGTAACTAAGCGACATAGATTGTATCTCAATGTGCGTTTTTCGAACAATACTTCCAACTACTAAACGTAAATATTTGTAAGTGTAGAGTAGCTGGCACCTTAGATTAACACATAGGCTACTTTTTAGCCAACTGCATCAGGGGGGGGGGTTATATTTTGCGATTATAACTGACATGCGCGCTGACTCAGGCGCTGTGCGATATCTAGTATATAATTGTGGATTATTTTTATCTCTGCTTCCTTTTGGATTCCTGTCTAGGCTGATAGATACGTAGGTACTTACAAAACTGTAATACCTATTTAGGTGCAAAAAAACAAGCATATTATTATTAATTCAAATACATTTATGTTTATAGAAATATTATTTTTATACATCAACAATACATCATCATTTATCTTGTGACGCGATAATCTTAAGTAATATTGATAGCACTGGATTATTTCGGATTTGATAACGATATTTGCGAAACTATGCGACACGGAGGAAATAAAACAAGTTTGAAACTATAACGGTTTATCGATTTGTTATCGATCGCATGTTTTCATTTAACGAATAGTTTATTGTTTTATGATGTACCTACTTAGAATAAATTAATCTTTTAAATTGTCATTTTCCGATCTATGAGGTCATACTTGATTTTACCATATTTAATAGAGAACCTAACTTGATTTTACTTGAAAAGTGTAAAATGTGCCTGTTCTAGATGCTTATACGTGACTGTAAATGTAAGAGTTTTTGACAGGCGACTATACCTACTTAAAAAATATACTTTTTGTTCTCCAAAATTTTATAAACTTTATCGATTCTCGAGCTATCGATACCATAGTCGAGGCAAAACTAAGTCACGTGAATTATCTATAATAAATGTCATACTGAAATAAATAAATAAAAATAAATGACCGTATTAAATAAATGCTCGTAAATACCGGTTTTCAGTATCTCAAGTTTTAGAATTTCATAAAGAAATTTTCTAATGACGCGTATCCATCGAAATTGTAAGCAAGTTAAGTGTTTCTAACTGTTTGCAAATCTTTAGTTTACCACCATTATTAGTTTCCACTGTGTCAGCACTTAATTGCTGACAAAGGCTTACATAATTAATTACTACCAAAAACAGAAAAACTTTTTTTTTAGTTATGCTTCATGAGTTATAACCAGAACCAATAGCTTAAAATTCATTCTTGGTGAGTCAGTTATTTGGTACAAATGATGGATGACTAAGGGCCAAGGAGTATCCAAAGTTCGAGTTTCGAATATAAAATTACTAATATCCTCTCCAAATGACAGCTAAAGTGAGATAGTGTTTGCTACACACCCACATGATATCGAAGATAAGAAGTGGGAATTACTGGTGAAAGCTCAACGTCAAACTTGACTTTTGAGTGGTAAAAAAATCCGTATTTTTTAACCGTTTCAAATTGTAAGTCCTTTTTCACTCATGTACTACTCCTATTCTACTACTTTTAATTTGTTCTTGAAGTAAAACCTTGGATAATGTGGAAGTGAAATAATAGACTGCGATGTGATGTTTCGCATCCACAATATCAAGGCGTAGATTTGATGAAGACAATAATAATACTGACTGCATTGTACAGTTTTGTTTGTAATATCTAAAAAAGGTAATAGATCTTCCTTGATTTCGGTTCACATTTTTAAGTTTATAAAACCGACGCTTGACTTTTATAGGTATTTTCCTTTTTTATTTTAGCTTGAGCAAATGTCAAATCTAATCATCTATCTGATCTCGACTTTGTATTTTAAGATAAAAATGCATTACGTTGCAGATTCTGACGCAACTACTAAAGATGTATAAAAATGAATAAAATGACTAAACAGCTATTTTAAAAGATTCTTACCTACAAGAGTAAAAATAATCTTGTTTTTCCCTCGATTACAAGAACAAAGACCGTGTCTAATGCTTAGATATAGATAAAGTAAATGTAATCCTAAGTCTATTTTCTAATCTTTCACGTGAAAAGCATTGCTAATTAATGTTTAACACAAGCCTAAAGTCGAATTAACTAAATGGTTTTTTATTATTATTAAAACAAACTCATATTGTCCCTTTGAAACCCACATAGAATATTTATTTATATGAAACTAAACTAAAAGGTCGATGGTTTCCGATGTTAGATTTATTTCTCTTTTGTGTGATGAAGTATAACATTGCAATAGCAGAAGTTTTCGATAATTGTCCGGATTGTAAAATTAAATTAAAAAGGTTTGTTAGATGTATCAGGAGAACTGGTTCTCCAACTTTTTAAAGTTTCAGTACTAACACCATCCTCTCCTGGGCACTTATTGAACTTCACACTAACTAAATGATTGATAAATAAATATTTAACACTTAGGCAAAAATAGGCTGGACAGCCCTAGGCAAAGACAGATAAAAGAAGAGCGAAAATAATCTGTGAGTGACTTTCCACTATCGGATTTATTTTATTTGGGGTTGCGTCCACATCACGTGTAGGTATATAAACAAAATAAACTTTCCGATTACATCTTCTTGTACAATATATTTGTACCAAGAATTAGTCTTTGATTACCAGAACCGGGAGTGTGATATATTATCATATATATCGTAAACACAGTCGTTTCCTCACAATATCGGCTTCGGCCGTCTTTTGTTCCGCTTTCCGCATCGCTCTACGCAATTTCCGCAAATTACTCTGTAGGTACCTCTATACCTCTGTACACATAATAGGTACCATTCGTATGGTACAGATTTCCTCTGAATGGGAGAACGTTAATTAAAGGCAAACAAGCTGCAGGTATTTATAGGAAACTACATTTTGCCTTTCGTGAGATATCACTTAATGATTATCACTTTTAAATGAACTGCATTTTTATACAAGGCATTATTTTTATCGCGGGCGTAAAAAAAAAGATAAATATCGTGAATTGGTACAAAAGCACCAAATGACCTTATTACTGTCCTACGAATATATCATTTTAATTATATCATTTTAATTTCACTGTCATTTGTCGAGACGTTAAGTAAAGGAGATTTCTACATTTCGCTTTAAGCAACCAAAGCTTTCTATTTAGCGAGTTAATAGTTACTGCAAAGAGGTTTCCAACATACTAAAAAGGTTTAAAGTGTTTTAACTCACCTGTGGAACCATTGTTGAGGAGTATGCCATTGACTTCGTTATCCCAATAACCTTGGAACGACAGAGGGTCTAGGGATGACCATTGCGGGCAGCGACTTAGAGAAATGGCGATGGGTGACTGCGACGGCCTTAGGCGCGATATTTGCTCGGCTGTAAATAAAATATAAACAATTCAATATTATTAACTACTAAGTGGTAAGGAAGTCGTCCCTAAACTGCGCGTGTATAAAGCGATTGATGAGTGTAGATGAAGTTAAAGTGGTATGCCAGAATCGTAGCAAATGCAAATATGTGATCTCTGCCTACCCCCAAGGGAAAGAGGCGTGACGTTTATGTATGTATGTATGTATGGTAAGGAAGGTGCTGGAAATGAATGTGGATGGATATAGCGGGAGAAGACGACCAAAGATACGATGGATGGATTGTGTGAAAGATGATATGGCTGCAAAGAGTGTTACCTACTTGCGAGATGACGACATATAAGGACGTGAGGAAAAAGAAGACATGCTGCACCGACACCAAATAATGACTGGGATAATGGCAGAGGAATGATGATGATAACTGTTGAATCGGCAATCCTATAGACCGATCTAAAAGAGGTAGCTAGGCTTTGTATGAATGCGGAAGGCGGAGAACCGGGTGCTTTAGCGTGACTTGGGAAGGCCTATATCTATCAGTGGACTCCAATAGGGTGAGTTGATTGATCGAACTTCTAAATTATAGTTTGGCTGATAATTATAATGGAATCAATCGATTGTCAACATAAAAACAACAATAATATTATCGCAAAAATGATAATTAGGGTTTATGTAATAAGTAAAACGAAAACAATTTTCAAGGTTTAGAGATTCCCATATCTTTGTATGAACGTTAGATGGTAGATCAATATGTATAGGTATGTAAATACTAATAAATGTGGATCTTATCACTTATAATTTTAATGAAATAATGATTTCATTTTGCATTTCGGGTCGCATTTCTTAATGACATAATGTCGGAAAAGATTGACAAAAAAAATACGTTTGGATGAAATTGAAATAAACAGATAAGTAAAATGTGTTCCAATTTCCCTAGGACCAACTGCAATCTGGAGAAAAATGAGGAAGTATTTACTATTCATCAGTTTTTTCCGAAAGTACGGTCAAATAAATCCCAAATCTGTGTAATAAGTTCGTGGAACCAGCGCTCCATATCAGCGCGATGCTACAATTCACTGGAATGAGGGGTCTTTTATCACAGCCTTTTACGTAACAATACAAGTGAGGTTTTTCTCGAAACTAAATATCCCGGGGCATTTTAAATTTGAATTTTATGCTGATATCATCATTTTGTTTGTTTAGGTCTTACAGACTTTGAAAAAAAATAAACAATGAGAGTACTGGTACTGGATTTCAACTAAAAGTTTATACATTGTATTTATGACTTCCAAGAATTTTCATTGATACAATACAAAATTTCAAATGGTAAAAGGGAAAACAATCAAAGTTAAGTGGATAATCTAAAACAAACTTTGATGGGCTTAAAATAAAGGTCAAAGTCCAAAACGCTGTACTAATTGCAACCAATATTGTAATGCCTAAAATATCTTATTGCAGACCTCCTAATAAGCGTATACATGCATACAAGTCCACAAACCACAAATCCAATCTAATATCCAACCTAATTTCTGTTTCGGTGAATCTCAACGGACTCCGCTAATTATGCAGGATCATATATTATTATTACTTCACAGGTATGTGCAACAACACAAGCCTTCCAAATGTAATACGAGTATTTACCAGCCCCTCTAGCTAGTAATACTTCTACTTCGTTAACGTCATTAAAACGCTTAAATGTTGTCGCCATCATCAATTTTCTGCCCATAGGTGTCCTATTTTACGTTGAGTCGGCGCAACATGTTTTTTTCTTCCATTCTCTCCTATAAAACGCTTAAATGTATGGAAATAAAATTTTGTTTTGTTAAATCACATGACTTAAAAATGTAATCCCCATACACTTGAGCGTTTCTCATTGACGTTAGCGATGTTTATGACCGCTAACAATTGTAGAAATGTCACTCGAGTAGAGGAGCATATAGCATGGGTAGTATGTAGATGTCTTCATAGTAACACAATTTTTTTTTCGGGCAGATATGTAGTTCCTCCACAAGCCGAGATGCTTTTGGGTGCTTAGCCAGTGACAAATGCTATGGCTGTTGTGGATTCGATATCCGCGTAGGACACGTCTTTTTGTCATCAAAAAATGCTCGTTGCAAGTCTGGGAGTTTTTGTGCATGGGATTTTATCATCTAAAAATATTACCAATAACTTGTATTGCTCGTTTATCAATTTATAAACTATTTATTTTAAAATATGTGTCGGTAATGCTGCCGTTAGCAAAATTTTTATTAGACTTTTGGATATACCATCAGTCATAGAAAAAGATTATCCCTAGTTAATCCTTTCGACATCTTGACAACTTAAACCCTAGCTTCGATAACTGTCGACCAGATAGTGACGTCACGAAGATACTCGTGAGTAAGATAATGGAACCTGGTAGGAAACAAAAACCCGAGTTATTTGTTTATTATTGAGAGTATTGACGTAACAACGAATTGTGGAAATAATTGACAGCTTGTTTTGACTGATTGAGGTGCACTAAGTGCAGTTATTTCCGAAGTACCTAATACTACTAATATTATGATGAAAAATTTACAGATCTGGCGAGGTTTGCCCCATGGTCATATCTACATAAAACAGCGCATTCCCTTCAATACCTACGCTTTGGGGTTCACCGATGTGTACTTATGTATTAAACTGTTGCCTGATTGCCGCTATACGTTGACTACGTATGGGAGATAAAAATCATCAGTCTTTTTTTTGTTTTCCTGGGTGAAACGCTAATGATTTCAGCCCCCGTCGAGGGCATGGCGTGGGGTTATGTCGGACTCCCGCTGACAAAAATCACCCCGTGCCCTTCTACTATCTACCAGTTAAGGGGTCGCTTACGCATACTCTGCGTGACTCTGGCTGCCTTTAAGAACCCTAACATATCAGCTGATACGTAAGTTTGAGAGTTTTAAGAGGTATCGCGTTAATTTACATGCGATACGTGTAATTGCTACGGGAAATTGGGTGTCATGTGACTGTTGCTAGGGCAAACTAACTAGCTACCTAATTGCATTTCAGACATGTGAGTCAAAGTGCTTTTATAATTTATATAAAACCATGTTCACTTAATATTATACGGTACTACGTTTCTCGCCGCTGATGGAAATGACATTTTATTGGACGGTTTTTAAATATTGTTATTTAATATAGTTATAAACGTTCAGTTTTAAATGTAGATATTTTGTGTTTAGTATAATTTCTGTCACACATTGTACTGTATTTTAACTAATCATTGGGTAATTCTAATCCTTCCTATTTGTAAATCGTTTGTTAAGGTTACCGTCACAGATTATTTCGATAATAATTATAAAGTGATTATTCAACATTCCTAATAAGTACTTCTAAAACCAACTAATGCGTAGAGCTACAGAATCTAATCTTTTACAAAAATGTGGTTATCACACCTTATTCTACCTATGTGCTTAGTTAGTCGCTTATTGAAAAGTGTTTATTAGATGCGATAAGACTAGTAACTATGTGTAATCTATCATAGTTTTTACATAAAATCATCATTGCATAAGTACTTTAGCGAATGTTATTAGCTTTGGAGGTTGTAAGACAGCTGCAGTTGACCAAATAGAATTGCGTACACTGGCCTCAAATCGAACTGTGACAGTCTTATAGTATCCTTTCAGGGGCGCCAAACGATTAAATCATGGCCGCGTTTATTTTCTTTAAGTAATTCATAAAAATCAAATGTGATAACTTAAAACTAAATACGGAACTAGGTATTTAATTCTCTGCTCTTTCAAATACTTCTTCTAGATCTCAACAATAGATACATTCAATTAATTAATTAATGTTTGATGAATGGAAAATAGCTTGTTTCAAGATTTTTATCACTATATTACGTAAACATTATCTATTCTATTATCTCTGAGTTATTGACCCCTCTTTTTTAAATTTCAGCAGGAATTTACGCGGAATTTAGGAGTGGTTACAATATGAAAACTAAAAAACTATGTCTTGCACCACGTCTGTATGTCTGTCCGCGATAAACTCAGAATCTATTGCACCGATTTTCATGCAATTTTCGTGATAAATAGAGTGGTTCTCCCGGAAGGTTTTAGTATATAATTTGTGATGTGTTTGATGAAAATGTTTAGTGAACACACTAGTTAAAAAATAATTTCCGTACGTAATCCTAATTTATTGTTTGATAACTCAAAATAGGCTCAAATTTAACTTATCACATCCAGAGATTAGCGATTCCAAACACATGCTACTACTACTACATCTTGATTACAATTAGTACAAATTTACGTAACATAAGGTTGAGAATAATTAACAAATGCCTGTCTTATGTGGAGTTAAAGACGGTGCTACAACAGCTAGCAACAACGCTGAATATTACCTATACCTACGTTAAAAAGAACTTACTTTATCTTAAGATAGAGGTAATCACCGTGTTACATAAAGCTAATTTTATAGGTTTTTGTATGTATAACTTAATAAGCAGTAAGTTGATTTTAATAGTATCATTATAAACAAAGAGACATGCATACAAGCACATAATCGCTTTAAAAACCAAAGTTTGCTTGTAAATTACACGGAAACGAAAGTAATTGAAATTGCGCGTTTGATTTTAATTTAAATAAAAAAAATGGGTTCTTAATAAAGGTCTTACTTCAGTTAAGTAATTTTTTTGTTATCAGATCCAATGTCCACAAATCAATAATTATCAGCTGATCGAAACGAAATCAGAGAAAAAAGTGATAAAATAAATCATTGAATACATTACCATCTGTCGCAGTTTCATTTGGCTTAACGCTTGTTACACAGTTCCTCACTATTCTGTTCTCCATTTTATTTGTCTTTAAGGGAAATAAATCAATCCTAATCTTAACGGTACGTGCACAGCATACTCTGAATCGAAATTATGTGATCAACGAAAACAATTCGATTTCAAATCATGCTGGGTCTGATTAGATACGACCGTATCTTGTTTTTGACGGCCAAGCTGACAACGTCATTATGTAAATGAAAGGATTAACGATTGAGGAGTTTCACTTGTAAAATATTGATTTGGTGAATCTGAGTGTAATGACTTGTGCTTAGATAACGTTGTAGTTATAGATGAAGTTGCATAAGTTTAGTTTGATTTTAGATGATAAGCTAACCTTGACCGCTTCATATGTACACTTATACATAGTAAACGATTTAAGCTATTGTATGTAACAACATTATCTTTGACAATTTGTAATTAGTTACAAGGGTAATAATCAAACCCAAAAACAAACAGCTAATTATTTATCAAAGCACGATGAACAAAATATCTATAGTCACGTTGGTCCAAATATTTTTACGCGACATGCTACAGCTTCGATCCTCGCATGCGAAAGACATTTGCACTTGATGGATTTTTGTAAAACTTCCTAACACTAACATTAAATGGATTGAACTACTTGTGTTATTACGTTACTAATAATCAAAGATGTTACATTACAGTCATAGAAAACTGGGTCACAGTGAGGTATAGACACAGGTGACCTATCAATATAATTGCCGTATCGGTTGACAAGAATAAAGGTCTTAGGTTCATAATAGAGCGTGAAGTAAATTGAAAAACAAATAAACAAAATTGATATTGAATAGAATAGTTTATAAGAAAATAAGATAATATATAATTTCGGATTTTGTATTCATCCATGAACGAAACCACAAAAACGTTGATCGTAGATGAGACATTTACAAATAATAATGTGTTATGTTCAATAGTCCAAAGTTGTCCAATTGAAAATTATAATACAAATAAAAATGTTATGAAAACAAAACCACTGAACGAATACATGTTCCAAAAGAATGTCCTGTTCCAAAAACCTGTAGGTACCTGTTCCAAAATTTTGTCCTGTTCTGAACCAATCATATACGATAGTTTCAAACACTTGAAAAAGCTTATGGAAATATTCCAAATAAATACTCACATGCGGATAATTTTGAGCTCATTTTCACTAGGTTTTTTCACAACGTCTCCACTTAAACTAGTATCTTGTTATAATCGGTGAGATAGTTTAGAGATGATCCGTCAAACTGATACTGGGTTTAGCCCGACAGTCGACACTATCTGAAAGATAACTAACTGGCCCTTCGCCTTCCATTTCAGTTCCGCCACTTTCATAACTTATATAGATTAAGGTTTGGTCTCACTGATCGACTTTTGTTTTAGTTTATATTCTTTTATTTAAAAAAAAAATGTTTTTTTTATAAGATTTATTTTTATATTTCTGCCAATGCTTTCATTTGTCACGTTTTTAGACTTAAAATTGGGTATAGAATAGTAACAAGATACAGTGAGTGATTGCATGACGTGTGATAGAGTAGAATGGATGAAAACACACATTTGGCATGTCCAAACAAATTAAAATGAAGCACTACTCTCGCACTAACTCTGTCAACGATTTTTTTTACAGATAATATCAAAATGTTGGTTTCTGTTTCATTAAGAGACCTAGCTACAAGAAAGCAATGTTTCGTTTAATATTTATTACAAATTGCTACCAAAAATTAGCCCAAAAACAATATCTAAATCTACTTTGGAAGTTCGTAACTCAAAGTTAACCAAACAATTTTCTGTTGAAAATGTTAATCCTAAAATGGAGCAAGTTACTGAAGACAAGAGTGATATTAGCTAAAATTTTAAGATAAAGCTTGCTTTCAGAAAGGAGTTTACACTTAATGATTTCATGAAAACGTGAACTTTTGAGTAAGTTGTCGTCATAAATTGAATGTAGCTAAGTTGAAAATAATTATCCAAAATTCTTCCGTATAATTGAACTTGATTTTTTTGAATATAGTAGTCTTCCGCATGTCTTACCCAGCAACCATTTTCAGGGCGACTCTTTCAGGCTTGTTGGTCTAGTGGTTAGTGGCCCTGACTTTTATACCGCAGGTCGTGGGTTTGATTCCCGTCCAGAATAAAAGGTTTGTGTGATAAGCTATGATTTTTTGTTTTGAGTCTGGCTGTAATTTACCTATAATAATTATGTCCCTACGTATCTAAAAATATATAAGTAAGTTTTCCTGTTGTCTAGTACTCACAATACAAGTTACACTCTCAATTGAAGACTACATGGCGTGGAAATGTTGAGGAATATAATATCTTTAGGTCCATATGAGTAGTCTATGTCCAATTGTGGAACACGACAATTGCAATCCCCCAAAATGTATCTTAATTTTTTTGCAGATTGCATTTTGTAATTAAGTATTACCAAAATATTTTTCATACCATCGTATCGGTATGGCGTCTATATTGCAAATATATATTTTTTACATGAGTGTTTGTGTAGGTTGTTTTTAAAAAAACCAAATGTGCTCTCGCACAATTTGCACGTTTGTTCTTAAATTTTAAATTCTTTTTACGATTGTAATGTATATTCTATTCACGAACATTTTTCGTACACGTGTAGGACAAAAGTTTTGCTCAATTTGCCCGTGATTGTGTAATAAACTGAACTTTAGTACTTTCACAAATGAAAATTTGATTCACATTCGCTTTCATATGAACCACAGTTAGCAAAAGTTTTAAATATTATTTATGTAGGAATGAAACAGGAAATAGGTAATGGTAAAATGGTTTTGTTAACAATATATCCATCTGTTTGCGAGATAAAAACCTGAACGGGTGCGGTATTACATATTTTGCAAAAACAAATCCTTTTCTACTGATAACGTAAAATGGGGCAATAATAATCGTTAAAATATTTATTATTATTTTGAAAGCAGTTATAGTGCACAAATTACTATGGAAGGATGTTGATATCTGCTATATGTGCACATACATAATAGAAAAAGAGATCGAAAAATATATTCTTTGTAACTCTCCACTGTGACCCACCAGAAAAATAAGAAACAGAAATGTAAAAAAGTATACAAATAAAAAGATTGTATTAATTTATTTAGTTCACTGGCACCGCACCCCACGAAGCACTGCCTAAGTGCGCTGTGCCCGTCAATCATACATTGATGCATTCCCGCATAAATGTTTAATCAGAATCGATGGAAACCATCCACATGTTTCCAATACTGGGTACTACTGGCTTCAAGGTCTATAATTAAACATAGCAACAATACTATTGCTTATTTAACCTCCTTGAGCAATCGTATTTATTATTTATGCTTTTGCAAACAACTGCAACCTCTGTCTCCAGTAAAACTTTATTTGGCTAATGGTTTACAGAAGTTTATTTTAAAGTTAGAGTTAGAAAGTGTGATTAATAAAGTCGTATTTATTTTAGGTGTTTTTGATTATTAACGTTGATCACTAAGCCAAATATGTTTTTAGTATGCAACATAAAGTAACAGGCAGTCGTTTTTGAAATCTATTCATAGAGCTGCAAGAATATGTTGGCTCGTGTATGAGATTACTCATGTTAATCTGGTGCTGGTGTACTTATTTGCAACAAGTATCAAGTCAACTGTCTGTTAAAGTAATAGATTTTCATATGACGTCAACAGCCCCGATTTCGGCCGCATTTAAAGATCCTACTAGAATTACAAATTTTATGACTCCGCATTTAGAAAGCAGTGGTGGCCCACAGTTATATTCGTAGAACAGTACCAATTTTAGTTATTAAAAAAAAACTTTTTTATTCAGTGTGTCTATCACTATTATTACATAGTATGAAAAAGTCACTGTCACTGTCTGTCCGCTTAAATCGTTAAAACTACGCAACGGATTTCGGAGCGTGAATTTTTTTAATAAATAGAGTGTTTCAAGAGGAAGGTTTATATGTATAATACATCAGTATTTCACCCGTGCGAAGCTGTTAGTTGCCAATGTAATTTATAATAAGTTAATGATAGATAGCCCCCAAAATTGCAACGCCTGAAAAAGGCCGTTATGCTGTGACAGATTTTATTAAGACCTTTGTATTACCTTAACATGCATTAAATACTTTGAGTTAAGTTTGAATAAATGAAAGTACTTTTACAGTAATGATATCCTTGTAATAAATAAGTATAATGTTTGTACATTAGTTGAATAGAAACACTTTTCTGTCGTTCAGTGGTTGAGCATTTCTGAAGTACAAATGCTTTGGGTCTCCTTCTGTAACCATCAGCTTTTGAGCAGCTTCTGCCGTCTCCTATAAAAAGACAAAAATTATTTATCAATTATTCTTATTTATTTATTACCTTTTACACCTCATCATCCTCCTGCCCTTATCCCATTTCACTTGGGGTCGGCGCAACATGTCTTCTAGACATGTTGCTTAAATTTTTGGCTATTCACCTTTTACACCTATCTTTACAAAATTTTAGTTGACTGGCCTGCTGGTCTAGAGGTTTGTGGCGCTGACTGCTACACCGGAGGTCGTGGGTTTGATTCCCACCCAGGACAAATGTTTGTGTGATGAGCACAATCATTTTTGTTCTGTGTCTGGGTGTAATTTATCTATATGATGTATGTATTTATTTTAAGTATGTTTATCAGTTTTTTAGTAGGTACTCATAACACAAGTATACTTAATTTGTGACTAGATGACGTTGTGTGAATGTGAAGGAATGTTAATTTATTTATTATTTATAATAAATTATGTAAGATCAGACAAACGCATTTATCTCGCATTTATGGTAGTAAATACGGATTTTATCTAATCTTATTATTTTTATCGCATCATGTGGCTACAGTTACTGCTAACTCCAACGGAAACATGACGCTGTTTACAACGAAAAGATCGTGATGTACACAAATTGATTAATTTGTTTCACAATAATTAATTACCTAAGGCAAGGCATTAGTTATTCTAGAATAACTTCAGAATATTTAATGTCCCTTAACTACAGTAAACAAAAAAATATATCTTTATTTAAATCTTATGTAAATGTAAAATAACCGATCCGATATCGAATATCTTGTCGGAAAGTATAAAAGCGCTGTAACGGTGAAACCGCCTTGCCAAACTAGTTTAGGCAGAACTTAAATTAACAATCAAGCGACTAATTGCCATGCAAAATAGAGCCGTAAAAAATGAAAAGCAGAAGAGGTTTTCATACGTTTATAGAGTAGAGTAGTACTCAGTAGACCGCAGTATACTTGGCTGTCAGAAATAAAAAATGTGAAATAATAAAGACACTACTGACATAGGTGAAGGAAAACATCGTGAGTAAACCTGGATTCCAAATATTGGTATCTGAAATCGCCTATCCGCAGTGAGCTAGCGTGGTGATCAATGCTCAAACCTTCCCTATACGGGAAGAGGCCTGTGCTCAGCAGTGGGACGTATAAAAATATAGGCTGGTTTATTTATTTTTTTATTTATAACTAGCTGTTGCCCGCGACTTCGTCTGCGTGGTATTCAAGATGTGTAGTGCTGTACAAAAAGTAAAGCTAAATAATGTTTAATGCTTGCTCCCTAATCCTGTTCCGTTCCAAACTACCTGATTTCTTAACTTCCTAATCCTAACCTCTAGTCTTACAAACATATTTGACTGTTAGTTAACACTGCTAGTTTTTTGCTGTGGCCACTATCTTGCACTGATTTGACTATTTGGATTGAAGGACTTGAAAATGGGCGATGGCAAAGAAGTGTACTGGACTCTTACTGGCTAAAGCGCCAGAGTGCTTCACCGTATCCTATTGTCGGGGGCCATGGGAACGCTTTCGCAATCTATCGCGAGCCCCGACAGGAGAGCTCTTTTTAACGGAAGCTTCTTCGTTAACGTAGAGCCAGCTTTTGCCAGCCCTTATTAAGAGGCGCGCGGAAGCACCATGCATTTCGTCTTTGCCTTTATAACAGTAGACTGCCCTGAGACTACTGGCGTAGGTTATTTATGGTGGTTGGAGGAGGGCAAATAAGGCCCTTCTTCTATCCCTTGCTCGTCGAACATGGATCTGGTGGTTAGATGAAGCCTTTCACTTTTCCTTGAGCGTCATCACTTCTTCGCAGAACTTGGTGACGGCGCACCAACTAACCGCGGACACTTTGGCCACTCTAGGCGGTGTTACATCGTCGTTACGAAGATGTCGGATTCTCACTGGATGTGAGAGGGGTCTGTATACCCAAATTTGCCAAATTTTATTTGCCTACCTTTTTGGGTTCTGAGACGGTTGAATGCTTTCTGAACAGGCCTCTGCAAGGTGGGCCGGTAGGCCGGACGGTAGAGTGTATGTTCCTGAGTTAGGACATAAGTAGTAGGAGATAGTTGTCGATCTGCCCAGATCTTGCACCGAGCTCGAGTTGGAGTTGCAATAGTAGTCAGTGTATATCGGAAGAAGCTCTTTTGGCTCTTAAGTCTACCAGATTTATGTCTCTTCTAACGTCAGATAGAGCAATGCCAATCAGGAGGAGAACTTATTGAGAGGAGTTGGTCTTAAACAGCCAGATAATTTTCGACACGTTTGCACTGTGCGCTGTAGTGCGGAGAACAGCAGGCGCTGCTCCCCATTCATCTTCTATTCCGTTTTCATTCTACCCTTGACAGATATTTTACGCACACATAAAAAACAATCACGGGAGTACGCATATTCGTACGCAATATTAATAATAGCAGCCTACCTTTATAATACTTTACCTATGCAACTACCCTATGCCATCGCAATTGGTGCACAATTGTGGTAGTGTATAGGCACTATCAAATCTTTATGGCCACGCGTTACACACACCAAAATTGCAGTCAACAGCTAAGTAGTTAATTCAGTATTGTAAATCATTTACCGTCCACACTATTTTTTGTTTTAGTGTAGTTGGTTTTCTTTCACTTTATATCCACAGCTGCTCCTAAATTGGATGAGACTGTCCTAGCTTAAACAGTAAGTATCATATATTATACCAGATACCATATAAAAGGGTTTTAAAGAACAATTTTAGGATGTTAAAAAAATCCAAGCGCTTCGTACAATACTTTTATACTACCAAAAAGGAAAAAAGAAAAAAAAATATACTTGACTGAGATTCGATTCTTACTCAAAAATTATTAAAAAATAAATTAAAAAAATGTGTGTCGAAATGAAATTTGAACTTGGAGTGGAAAAATACGAAGCTCGTACTCCCCTGAGCCCGCTATTTTAATTTCTATATAGTAAGCCAAATAGCATGTTAATATTAATGTCAAAACATAAAACCATAGCAACAGTATTTTGGTCACCAGTTGCGTGTTCTTTAAAAATAAAGGTTTATTGCTAAGACCCCATGGTTAATAACCTGATAATAAATAGCCTATATGTTGTCTAGACCTGTCCTTAATCTTCATGCAAAATTTGAACAATATACTTATGTACATTAAGTAGTTTTTTTCGATTAGCCGGTAATTGTCATAAAATTTGTGATTGCTCACCCTCCATATCAAATAGCGCAATAATATGTAGAATTTATGTTGTAACGACCTCTAGTCAATATATTCTGAAAATCTGAAATGAAATGAAAATGAAGTCTGTACATTATTGTTTGGGATTATCTCGGACATATATTTACGGATAGTTTAACAATTTTATGACAATAGTTCTTTAAACAGGTAACCGTCACAAAACGATGGGCAGAAAAGCTTAGTATTCACGTAAACAGCTTTAATTTTCATCGACTTAGCTTCAAAACAGTCGGAGTTTCATAGAAACGTACCTCCCCCTTTTTTACCCCCATTAAGGCAGAATTTCCAAAAATCCTTATTGCGTCATTCTTAACTTCCAACTAAATAGCCAAATATTAATTTTAATCGAATTAGCTTCAAAAACTGACGGACTTTCATACAATCTTACCCGCCCCTGTTTACCCCCTTTAAGAGCAAAATTCCAAAAAAAAGATAGCTTAAATGTTAGCGAGGACTAATAGCTACATAATAAAAAAAAATTCATCAAAATCCGTCCAGTAGTTTTTGAGTGAAAAGCGGACAACAAACAGACAGACAGACAAAAATTTTTTTTTTCATACTTTTGGATTCTATTGGTTGTATGAAGAACCCCCATCTAAGTTTTTCTTTAATATCTTTAATGTACAGACATGAGCTTGTTACAATTTTATTATATGTATAGATTAGCTTCAAAACTGACGGAGTTTCATACAATCTTACCAGCCCCTGTTTACCCCCTTTAAGAGCAAAATTCCAAAAAAAGATAGCTTAAATGTTAGCGAGGACTAATAGCTACATAATAAAAAAAGTTTCATCAAAATCCGTCCAGTAGTTTTTGAGTGAAAAGCGGACAACAAACAGACAGACAGACAAAAAATTTTTTTTTTATACTTTTGGCTTCTATTGGTTGTATGAAGATACCCCATCTAAGTTTTTTTTTAATATCTTTAATGTACAGACATGAGCCTGTTACAATTTTATTATATGTATAGATTAGCTTCAAAACTGACGGAGTTTCATACAATCTTACCAGCCCCTGTTTACCCCCTTTAAGAGCAAAATTCCAAAAAAAAGATAGCTTAAATGTTAGCGAGGACTAATAGCTACATAATAAAAAAAGTTTCATCAAAATCCGTCCAGTAGTTTTTGAGTGAAAAGCGGACAACAAACAGACAGACAGACAAAAATTTTTTTTTTTATACTTTTGGCTTCTATTGGTTGTATGAAGATACCCCATCTAAGTTTTTTTTTAATATCTTTAATGTACAGACATGAGCTTGTTACAATTTTATTATATGTATAGATTAGCTTCAAAACTGACGGAGTTTCATACAATCTTACCAGCCCCTGTTTACCCCCTTTAAGAGCAAAATTCCAAAAAAAAGATAGCTTAAATGTTAGCGAGGACTAATAGCTACATAATAAAAAAAGTTTCATCAAAATCCGTCCAGTAGTTTTTGAGTGAAAAGCGGACAACAAACAGACAGACAGACAAAAAATTTTTTTTTTATACTTTTGGCTTCTATTGGTTGTATGAAGATACCCCATCTAAGTTTTTTTTTAATATCTTTAATGTACAGACATGAGCTTGTTACAATTTTATTATATGTATAGATTAGCTTCAAAACTGACGGAGTTTCATACAATCTTACCAGCCCCTGTTTACCCCCTTTAAGAGCAAAATTCCAAAAAAAAGATAGCTTAAATGTTAGCGAGGACTAATAGCTACATAATAAAAAAGTTTCATCAAAATCCGTCCAGTAGTTTTTGAGTGAAAAGCGGACAACAAACAGACAGACAGACAAAAATTTTTTTTTTTATACTTTTGGCTTCTATTGGTTGTATGAAGATACCCCATCTAAGTTTTTTTTTAATATCTTTAATGTACAGACATGAGCTTGTTACAATTTTATTATATGTATAGATTAGCTTCAAAACTGACGGAGTTTCATACAATCTTACCAGCCCCTGTTTACCCCCTTTAAGAGCAAAATTCCAAAAAAAAGATAGCTTAAATGTTAGCGAGGACTAATAGCTACATAATAAAAAAAGTTTCATCAAAATCCGTCCAGTAGTTTTTGAGTGAAAAGCGGACAACAAACAGACAGACAGACAAAAATTTTTTTTTTTATACTTTTGGCTTCTATTGGTTGTATGAAGATACCCCATCTAAGTTTTTTTTTAATATCTTTAATGTACAGACATGAGCTTGTTACAATTTTATTATATGTATAGATTAGCTTCAAAACTGACGGAGTTTCATACAATCTTACCAGCCCCTGTTTACCCCCTTTAAGAGCAAAATTCCAAAAAAAAGATAGCTTAAATGTTAGCGAGGACTAATAGCTACATAATAAAAAAAGTTTCATCAAAATCCGTCCAGTAGTTTTTGAGTGAAAAGCGGACAACAAACAGACAGACAGACAAAAAATTTTTTTTTTATACTTTTGGCTTCTATTGGTTGTATGAAGATACCCCATCTAAGTTTTTTTTTAATATCTTTAATGTACAGACATGAGCTTGTTACAATTTTATTATATGTATAGATTAGCTTCAAAACTGACGGAGTTTCATACAATCTTACCAGCCCCTGTTTACCCCCTTTAAGAGCAAAATTCCAAAAAAAAGATAGCTTAAATGTTAGCGAGGACTAATAGCTACATAATAAAAAAAGTTTCATCAAAATCCGTCCAGTAGTTTTTGAGTGAAAAGCGGACAACAAACAGACAGACAGACAAAAATTTTTTTTTTTATACTTTTGGCTTCTATTGGTTGTATGAAGATACCCCATCTAAGTTTTTTTTTAATATCTTTAATGTACAGACATGAGCTTGTTACAATTTTATTATATGTATAGATTAGCTTCAAAACTGACGGAGTTTCATACAATCTTACCAGCCCCTGTTTACCCCCTTTAAGAGCAAAATTCCAAAAAAAAGATAGCTTAAATGTTAGCGAGGACTAATAGCTACATAATAAAAAAAGTTTCATCAAAATCCGTCCAGTAGTTTTTGAGTGAAAAGCGGACAACAAACAGACAGACAGACAAATTTTTTTTTTTTATACTTTTGGCTTCTATTGGTTGTATGAAGATACCCCATCTAAGTTTTTTTTTAATATCTTTTATGTACAGACATGAGCTTGTTACAATTTTATTATATGTATAGATTAGCTTCAAAACTGACGGAGTTTCATACAATCTTACCAGCCCCTGTTTACCCCCTTTAAGAGCAAAATTCCAAAAAAAAGATAGCTTAAATGTTAGCGAGGACTAATAGCTACATAATAAAAAAAGTTTCATCAAAATCCGTCCAGTAGTTTTTGAGTGAAAAGCGGACAACAAACAGACAGACAGACGAAAAATTTTTTTTTTATACTTTTGGCTTCTATTGGTTGTATGAAGATACCCCATCTAAGTTTTTTTTTAATATCTTTAATGTACAGACATGAGCTTGTTACAATTTTATTATATGTATAGATTAGCTTCAAAACTGACGGAGTTTCATACAATCTTACCAGCCCCTGTTTACCCCCTTTAAGAGCAAAATTCCAAAAAAAAGATAGCTTAAATGTTAGCGAGGACTAATAGCTACATAATAAAAAAAGTTTCATCAAAATCCGTCCAGTAGTTTTTGAGTGAAAAGCGGACAACAAACAGACAGACAGACAAAAATTTTATTTTTTATACTTTTGGCTTCTATTGGTTGTATGAAGATACCCCATCTAAGTTTTTTTTTAATATCTTTTATGTACAGACATGAGCTTGTTACAATTTTATTATATGTATAGATTAGCTTCAAAACTGACGGAGTTTCATACAATCTTACCAGCCCCTGTTTACCCCCTTTAAGAGCAAAATTCCAAAAAAAAGATAGCTTAAATGTTAGCGAGGACTAATAGCTACATAATAAAAAAAGTTTCATCAAAATCCGTCCAGTAGTTTTTGAGTGAAAAGCGGACAACAAACAGACAGACAGACAAAAAATTTTTTTTTTATACTTTTGGCTTCTATTGGTTGTATGAAGATACCCCATCTAAGTTTTTTTTTAATATCTTTAATGTACAGACATGAGCTTGTTACAATTTTATTATATGTATAGATTAGCTTCAAAACTGACGGAGTTTCATACAATCTTACCAGCCCCTGTTTACCCCCTTTAAGAGCAAAATTCCAAAAAAAAGATAGCTTAAATGTTAGCGAGGACTAATAGCTACATAATAAAAAAGTTTCATCAAAATCCGTCCAGTAGTTTTTGAGTGAAAAGCGGACAACAAACAGACAGACAGACAAAAATTTTTTTTTTTATACTTTTGGCTTCTATTGGTTGTATGAAGATACCCCATCTAAGTTTTTTTTTAATATCTTTAATGTACAGACATGAGCTTGTTACAATTTTATTATATGTATAGATTAGCTTCAAAACTGACGGAGTTTCATACAATCTTACCAGCCCCTGTTTACCCCCTTTAAGAGCAAAATTCCAAAAAAAAGATAGCTTAAATGTTAGCGAGGACTAATAGCTACATAATAAAAAAAGTTTCATCAAAATCCGTCCAGTAGTTTTTGAGTGAAAAGCGGACAACAAACAGACAGACAGACAAAAATTTTTTTTTTTATACTTTTGGCTTCTATTGGTTGTATGAAGATACCCCATCTAAGTTTTTTTTTAATATCTTTAATGTACAGACATGAGCTTGTTACAATTTTATTATATGTATAGATTAGCTTCAAAACTGACGGAGTTTCATACAATCTTACCAGCCCCTGTTTACCCCCTTTAAGAGCAAAATTCCAAAAAAAAGATAGCTTAAATGTTAGCGAGGACTAATAGCTACATAATAAAAAAAGTTTCATCAAAATCCGTCCAGTAGTTTTTGAGTGAAAAGCGGACAACAAACAGACAGACAGACAAAAAATTTTTTTTTTATACTTTTGGCTTCTATTGGTTGTATGAAGATACCCCATCTAAGTTTTTTTTTAATATCTTTAATGTACAGACATGAGCTTGTTACAATTTTATTATATGTATAGATTAGCTTCAAAACTGACGGAGTTTCATACAATCTTACCAGCCCCTGTTTACCCCCTTTAAGAGCAAAATTCCAAAAAAAAGATAGCTTAAATGTTAGCGAGGACTAATAGCTACATAATAAAAAAAGTTTCATCAAAATCCGTCCAGTAGTTTTTGAGTGAAAAGCGGACAACAAACAGACAGACAGACAAAAATTTTTTTTTTTATACTTTTGGCTTCTATTGGTTGTATGAAGATACCCCATCTAAGTTTTTTTTTAATATCTTTAATGTACAGACATGAGCTTGTTACAATTTTATTATATGTATAGATTAGCTTCAAAACTGACGGAGTTTCATACAATCTTACCAGCCCCTGTTTACCCCCTTTAAGAGCAAAATTCCAAAAAAAAGATAGCTTAAATGTTAGCGAGGACTAATAGCTACATAATAAAAAAAGTTTCATCAAAATCCGTCCAGTAGTTTTTGAGTGAAAAGCGGACAACAAACAGACAGACAGACAAATTTTTTTTTTTTATACTTTTGGCTTCTATTGGTTGTATGAAGATACCCCATCTAAGTTTTTTTTTAATATCTTTTATGTACAGACATGAGCTTGTTACAATTTTATTATATGTATAGATTAGCTTCAAAACTGACGGAGTTTCATACAATCTTACCAGCCCCTGTTTACCCCCTTTAAGAGCAAAATTCCAAAAAAAAGATAGCTTAAATGTTAGCGAGGACTAATAGCTACATAATAAAAAAAGTTTCATCAAAATCCGTCCAGTAGTTTTTGAGTGAAAAGCGGACAACAAACAGACAGACAGACGAAAAATTTTTTTTTTATACTTTTGGCTTCTATTGGTTGTATGAAGATACCCCATCTAAGTTTTTTTTTAATATCTTTAATGTACAGACATGAGCTTGTTACAATTTTATTATATGTATAGATTAGCTTCAAAACTGACGGAGTTTCATACAATCTTACCAGCCCCTGTTTACCCCCTTTAAGAGCAAAATTCCAAAAAAAAGATAGCTTAAATGTTAGCGAGGACTAATAGCTACATAATAAAAAAAGTTTCATCAAAATCCGTCCAGTAGTTTTTGAGTGAAAAGCGGACAACAAACAGACAGACAGACAAAAATTTTTTTTTTTATACTTTTGGCTTCTATTGGTTGTATGAAGATACCCCATCTAAGTTTTTTTTTAATATCTTTTATGTACAGACATGAGCTTGTTACAATTTTATTATATGTATAGATTAGCTTCAAAACTGACGGAGTTTCATACAATCTTACCAGCCCCTGTTTACCCCCTTTAAGAGCAAAATTCCAAAAAAAAGATAGCTTAAATGTTAGCGAGGACTAATAGCTACATAATAAAAAAAGTTTCATCAAAATCCGTCCAGTAGTTTTTGAGTGAAAAGCGGACAACAAACAGACAGACAGACAAAAAATTTTTTTTTTATACTTTTGGCTTCTATTGGTTGTATGAAGATACCCCATCTAAGTTTTTTTTTAATATCTTTAATGTACAGACATGAGCTTGTTACAATTTTATTATATGTATAGATTAGCTTCAAAACTGACGGAGTTTCATACAATCTTACCAGCCCCTGTTTACCCCCTTTAAGAGCAAAATTCCAAAAAAAAGATAGCTTAAATGTTAGCGAGGACTAATAGCTACATAATAAAAAAAGTTTCATCAAAATCCGTCCAGTAGTTTTTGAGTGAAAAGCGGACAACAAACAGACAGACAGACAAAAATTTTTTTTTTTATACTTTTGGCTTCTATTGGTTGTATGAAGATACCCCATCTAAGTTTTTTTTTAATATCTTTTATGTACAGACATGAGCTTGTTACAATTTTATTATATGTATAGATTAGCTTCAAAACTGACGGAGTTTCATACAATCTTACCAGCCCCTGTTTACCCCCTTTAAGAGCAAAATTCCAAAAAAAAGATAGCTTAAATGTTAGCGAGGACTAATAGCTACATAATAAAAAAAGTTTCATCAAAATCCGTCCAGTAGTTTTTGAGTGAAAAGCGGACAACAAACAGACAGACAGACAAAAATTTTTTTTTTTTTACTTTTGGCTTCTATTGGTTGTATGAAGATACCCCATCTAAGTTTTTTTTTAATATCTTTTATGTACAGACATGAGCTTGTTACAATTTTATTATATGTATAGATTAGCTTCAAAACTGACGGAGTTTCATACAATCTTACCAGCCCCTGTTTACCCCCTTTAAGAGCAAAATTCCAAAAAAAAGATAGCTTAAATGTTAGCGAGGACTAATAGCTACATAATAAAAAAAGTTTCATCAAAATCCGTCCAGTAGTTTTTGAGTGAAAAGCGGACAACAAACAGACAGACAGACAAAAATTTTTTTTTTTATACTTTTGGCTTCTATTGGTTGTATGAAGATACCCCATCTAAGTTTTTTTTTAATATCTTTAATGTACAGACATGAGCTTGTTACAATTTTATTATATGTATAGATTAGCTTCAAAACTGACGGAGTTTCATACAATCTTACCAGCCCCTGTTTACCCCCTTTAAGAGCAAAATTCCAAAAAAAAGATAGCTTAAATGTTAGCGAGGACTAATAGCTACATAATAAAAAAAGTTTCATCAAAATCCGTCCAGTAGTTTTTGAGTGAAAAGCGGACAACAAACAGACAGACAGACAATTTTTTTTTTTTTATACTTTTGGCTTCTATTGGTTGTATGAAGATACCCCATCTAAGTTTTTTTTTAATATCTTTAATGTACAGACATGAGCTTGTTACAATTTTATTATATGTATAGATTAGCTTCAAAACTGACGGAGTTTCATACAATCTTACCAGCCCCTGTTTACCCCCTTTAAGAGCAAAATTCCAAAAAAACGATAGCTTAAATGTTAGCGAGGACTAATAGCTACATAATAAAAAAAGTTTCATCAAAATCCGTCCAGTAGTTTTTGAGTGAAAAGCGGACAACAAACAGACAGACAGACAAATTTTTTTTTTTATACTTTTGGCTTCTATTGGTTGTATGAAGATACCCCATCTAAGTTTTTTTTTAATATCTTTTATGTACAGACATGAGCTTGTTACAATTTTATTATATGTATAGATTAGCTTCAAAACTGACGGAGTTTCATACAATCTTACCAGCCCCTGTTTACCCTCTTTAAGAGCAAAATTCCAAAAAAAAGATAGCTTAAATGTTAGCGAGGACTAATAGCTACATAATAAAAAAAGTTTCATCAAAATCCGTCCAGTAGTTTTTGAGTGAAAAGCGGACAACAAACAGACAGACAGACAAAAAATTTTTTTTTTATACTTTTGGCTTCTATTGGTTGTATGAAGATACCCCATCTAAGTTTTTTTTTAATATCTTTAATGTACAGACATGAGCTTGTTACAATTTTATTATATGTATAGATTAGCTTCAAAACTGACGGAGTTTCATACAATCTTACCAGCCCCTGTTTACCCCCTTTAAGAGCAAAATTCCAAAAAAAAGATAGCTTAAATGTTAGCGAGGACTAATAGCTACATAATAAAAAAAGTTTCATCAAAATCCGTCCAGTAGTTTTTGAGTGAAAAGCGGACAACAAACAGACAGACAGACAAAAATTTTTTTTTTTATACTTTTGGCTTCTATTGGTTGTATGAAGATACCCCATCTAAGTTTTTTTTTAATATCTTTAATGTACAGACATGAGCTTGTTACAATTTTATTATATGTATAGATTAGCTTCAAAACTGACGGAGTTTCATACAATCTTACCAGCCCCTGTTTACCCCCTTTAAGAGCAAAATTCCAAAAAAAAGATAGCTTAAATGTTAGCGAGGACTAATAGCTACATAATAAAAAAGTTTCATCAAAATCCGTCCAGTAGTTTTTGAGTGAAAAGCGGACAACAAACAGACAGACAGACAAAAATTTTTTTTTTTATACTTTTGGCTTCTATTGGTTGTATGAAGATACCCCATCTAAGTTTTTTTTTAATATCTTTAATGTACAGACATGAGCTTGTTACAATTTTATTATATGTATAGATTAGCTTCAAAACTGACGGAGTTTCATACAATCTTACCAGCCCCTGTTTACCCCCTTTAAGAGCAAAATTCCAAAAAAAAGATAGCTTAAATGTTAGCGAGGACTAATAGCTACATAATAAAAAAAGTTTCATCAAAATCCGTCCAGTAGTTTTTGAGTGAAAAGCGGACAACAAACAGACAGACAGACAAAAATTTTTTTTTTTATACTTTTGGCTTCTATTGGTTGTATGAAGATACCCCATCTAAGTTTTTTTTTAATATCTTTTATGTACAGACATGAGCTTGTTACAATTTTATTATATGTATAGATTAGCTTCAAAACTGACGGAGTTTCATACAATCTTACCAGCCCCTGTTTACCCCCTTTAAGAGCAAAATTCCAAAAAAAAGATAGCTTAAATGTTAGCGAGGACTAATAGCTACATAATAAAAAAAGTTTCATCAAAATCCGTCCAGTAGTTTTTGAGTGAAAAGCGGACAACAAACAGACAGACAGACAAAAAATTTTTTTTTTATACTTTTGGCTTCTATTGGTTGTATGAAGATACCCCATCTAAGTTTTTTTTTAATATCTTTAATGTACAGACATGAGCTTGTTACAATTTTATTATATGTATAGATTAGCTTCAAAACTGACGGAGTTTCATACAATCTTACCAGCCCCTGTTTACCCCCTTTAAGAGCAAAATTCCAAAAAAAAGATAGCTTAAATGTTAGCGAGGACTAATAGCTACATAATAAAAAAAGTTTCATCAAAATCCGTCCAGTAGTTTTTGAGTGAAAAGCGGACAACAAACAGACAGACAGACAAAAAATTTTTTTTTTATACTTTTGGCTTCTATTGGTTGTATGAAGATACCCCATCTAAGTTTTTTTTTAATATCTTTAATGTACAGACATGAGCTTGTTACAATTTTATTATATGTATAGATTAGCTTCAAAACTGACGGAGTTTCATACAATCTTACCAGCCCCTGTTTACCCCCTTTAAGAGCAAAATTCCAAAAAAAAGATAGCTTAAATGTTAGCGAGGACTAATAGCTACATAATAAAAAAGTTTCATCAAAATCCGTCCAGTAGTTTTTGAGTGAAAAGCGGACAACAAACAGACAGACAGACAAAAATTTTTTTTTTTATACTTTTGGCTTCTATTGGTTGTATGAAGATACCCCATCTAAGTTTTTTTTTAATATCTTTAATGTACAGACATGAGCTTGTTACAATTTTATTATATGTATAGATTAGCTTCAAAACTGACGGAGTTTCATACAATCTTACCAGCCCCTGTTTACCCCCTTTAAGAGCAAAATTCCAAAAAAAAGATAGCTTAAATGTTAGCGAGGACTAATAGCTACATAATAAAAAAAGTTTCATCAAAATCCGTCCAGTAGTTTTTGAGTGAAAAGCGGACAACAAACAGACAGACAGACAAAAATTTTTTTTTTTATACTTTTGGCTTCTATTGGTTGTATGAAGATACCCCATCTAAGTTTTTTTTTAATATCTTTAATGTACAGACATGAGCTTGTTACAATTTTATTATATGTATAGATAAAAATATATACACTAGGTATATTGTAAAATATAGAGAATATTGTTGGCTAGTCTTAATTCCGAGATCCAGACCAAGCCTTTGTAGGCATATACATTGTGAGAACAAAATTTTAATATAGTGCAAATGTTATTCATAGAATCAAAATTAAGCTAAAGTGTAACATTCTAAATAACGTTGGTAACAGAAAATGGATTCTATCCTCTGAAGGCAAATGCTAAATTTGAATAACACTATCTAAGTCCAGCTTTGTAATTTTAGTTGAATTGTGAATATGTTCCAGCAAACTATAAATTTAATCCTAGGCTATAAATAATAGTCAACATAAACAAGCTAGTTTCGTTAATAAATCAGTCAACTAATCTGATATTAATACATAAAGATTGATAATAATTGTAGTTTGTTAGCTTTCCCCGAATATAAATAATAATTGATATTCGGGGAAAGCTAATACTGATTTTGTTTAAACTTTTAACAATGTTTGCAATCCATATTTTTGTAAAAGGTAGAGTATAATAATATGACACAATTAGCAGGCGTTATAAGTAATTGATACTACTAACAAGGCATCATAACCTACTTTTGCGAACGGAAGGATAAAGTAATCAATATCCATGCTTATATTTTATTTTTCTGTTTCTCAGTTAGGCTTTCAGTAATAAACCACTGAACCAATAAAATGATGTAGTCTAAGCTTGAATCCCATGATTTTTTATCAGACATCCGCATCCATACATAACACTAATAAATTCTTACATTCCCAGTATCCAATGGAGAAATGTAATCACCGATTTATAAAAGAAATAATGAAGATACACGTAAAAACCTGACAAGCCTGTTACAGTTGGTCTAGTGGTTAGTGGCCCTGACTGTTACCCAAAGGTCGTGGGTTCGGTTCCCACCTATGTGGAACTGACACAAACGTTTGTGTGATGATTACGATCATATGTACTGTGCCTGGGTGTAATTAATCTAGAGTTAATATTATTATGCATTTAGAAATATATGTTTACCAGTTGTCTAGTACTCAAAACACAAGCTACTTTAGTATGCTTCATTTGAGACTAGACAGCGTTGTGTGAATGTTGAGAAATAAAACAAAAATCTCTGTCATCTCATCAGCTGTTTAAAGGAAATTGTCTTTAGTATGCAATTCTCGACCTATAATCTGTATCGCTGCAATACCAAAGATACTTGGAATCCTTACCCGCATTATAGAGAGTGCTCTTCCTCTGATAAGCCACAGCACAGACTCGGTGCAAGGCGGCACCGTCATCGATCCCTGGTAGCAAGCGTACTCTTTGAACGGAGGGTTGAAATGATTGAGGCATTGTGCTGTTAGGGTCACGTTCTTGCTGTTGTTATTAAGACTTTGTGCTGAAGCTAGAACCTCTTCTATGCCTTTGTGTGTGTGGTTGGAGTACTGAAAATGTAAAGATATGTAAAGCTTCTGTTGAGCAAAGCAGAAAATCCAAGCGAGACCCCACAGCCTTCGTAAGGTAAAATGAAATTGGAACGATTTTAGTCAGATACGTAGGTACCTGATCAAAATAGCTATGTTGGTAACATGCGACTATGCCAAAAGTAAATTGTTTTATGTTACCAACACAAAACAATTTACTTTTGAAAATTTCAATTTACGTTGAAAAAGAAAACAAAAATCTTTTAATAGTCCGGTCAAATTAGACCAAAAAATCAGTAAACCCACGACAAATTCAGGGGAAGCTGAAAATTCTTACAATTGTTTAAATTGTAATTATAAACATTGTCTTAAAAGTCCCAATCTATCCCATGTAAGGAAAAAAATTTAGCGGGGTAATAAGGTCCAAAAAATGAGTTTTTCGCGATTTTCTTGAAAACGGTAAGTTTTATCGCAAAATTACCCCAGACATAATTTGTAGATCAGGGAATTTCCTATAAAAACGGTATCAATAATTTTTTCCCTAAAAGCCACCGCTTCTGAGATATAACGATGCAAAAAATTGCGAGCGTCATAATATGCCTAAGTACCTCACCCATATACTTTGTGTAGCTGTAATGTAAGTAAGAATATGTTTCTGTCGGTGATTTTAAGTTACATTTAAAATATAAAATACTCATGAGTATTATTCTGAGAATATCAGGTATAATGAAACTCGATCCCTTAATAAAAAAAAAAATACTCGAAATAAGAAACAAGTACAATTAGCTTGTCTTCCTCCAACCTCAGTCTCTGCTCATCAACATCTTCTTCGGGTATACTACCAAGTTCAATTGTGGCTTGGTTATCAACTAAACCCAACAGATTGGGGTTGGAAGTTGGTCGATAATATATTAGAACCAATTCAGACTTTGCTTCCACCTGCGCCGGAAAAATTGCTCAACACTGTCTTTTGTAACTGTAAAAAAGGATGCAATGCTAAATGTGGTTGCAAAAAAGTTGGGCTGTTTTGTTCTCTGGCTTGTACGAATTGTCAAGGCCAGTCTTGTTCTAATGTAGAATCACCAACAACAGAGGATTCATTTAATACTGACGAAGAAACATGTGATGCTTCACTTTTAACACAATTCACCTATAGTCAGGATGAAGAAGAAGAAGAAGAAGAAGAAGAAGAAGAAGAAGAAGAGGAAGAAGAAGAAGTGATTGACGATTCCGAATCCGACGAATAAACTATTAATTTCTAAATCTAATCACAACAGACCCGTGGAATAGGCCCATTGGGGAAACCACGTTAAAAAAAACGCGCTAAGTACACTACCTCAGAGGTGGCGTGGAAACGTGTGCGTTTATGACGCTTGCAATTTTTTGCATCGTTATATCTCAGAAGCGGTGGCTTTTAGGGAAAAAATTATTGATACCTTTTTTATAGGAAATTCCTTGATCTACAAATTATGTCTGGGGTAATTTTGCGATAAAACTTACCGTTTTCAAGAAAATCGCGAAAAACTCATTTTTTGGACCTTATTACCCCGCTAAATTTTTTTCCTTACATGGGATCGATTGGGACTTTTAAAGACAATGTTTATAATTATAATTTAAACAATTTTATGAATTTTTAGCTACCCCTGAATTTGTCGTGGGTCAAATGTCTAAATTGACCGGACTATAAATAATTAATTATGTTGTTCAACGTTATCGTCCCTCAAGCAATTTTTTAATTGATTTAAATCAAAAGGAAAAGTATTCCTTATCAATTACATTCGTAACATTTTAAGTCCAATAATTACCTTGTTACTATCCAGTAACAAAGTAATTATTGGACTTAAAATGTCATTGTTAAACATAATTGTCAGAAAAACATGGATACTTCTTCTACAAATAGATAAATCTCCAAAACTTTTTAAAGTCAATTAAAAAGGTGTCATTGTTTGTAAGACAGACGTCGAGATAAGAGCAGACACTTGATAAAAATTTAAGAGAATTAGAAGTCAGATTAAAGATAAGAAGAAACGGACTCATTTAGATATCTACCGAAAGTAAAGTTCGAAGCTCTGAAGCCTTTAAATCAAGTTAAACAAGTTAATAATTTGTACCTGTACTGTATTTTAATTAGTTTACGAGTGACGTAGAAAGCGCTTGATTAAATTCCTTGATAAAGGAATTGCAACTTGACCTTTCAGAAGAAATACAGGATTTATGGAGATGATGGAATTTAGGGATCTAAGCAAAATTAATTATTTTAGCAGTACTTCATCTATTTCATATTTGTTTTACTCAGAATTACTTGTGACATTTCAGATTCGAAAAATAGAAATCAGTGGACATGGAATGAAATCATTTTCAAATTTGAGTACTTTTTATCTTCTTTCATATTATTGCTCGATAATTTAAGAGTACCTTGAAGTTTTAAATTATAATCGTACAGCAAATACCTACAAACAAATCTCGACCGAAACAATTTGACACAAAAAATCGTACCTTATACAAATTAGCAACTGCAAGAAATGCTTGCGGATCACTGGGGGAGGCTTCCAATGCTTCATCGACATCTTTGTACTCTGCCGACACGTATAGAGCTTGGCTTTCCAGCGGGTATTGCAGGCCCCCTACAGTGTGCTCTGAAGGTAGATGGATGGCCATAGAGTGGAACAGGTAGCGTCGGCTGTGAGCTGCACCGCCATAGATCAAAGGCCGCTGTTCACTCCTCCATACTCCTGTCAGGACCACTGGAATTTGTGAAGAATGCAAGTTTGTAAATAGGTTTAGACTTTGATCATAGACGTCTATCTCATAGACGTTTTGAAATAAGGCGTGGTACCTTCACTACCTTCTTAATGTAATAAGAAAATAAAAAATAAGGTTGTTTATAAAAATAACTGTCAGAGATCAGATGAAACATGGATCCGTAGTTTTGCATGATAAAAAATTTATGGAAAATTTAGTAATAATGTCCATCTCATTTGTATCTATGGAGATTTTTGAACCATAATTTCACAGACAAATAAAACATGAGCTACTTTTATTTTGTTCCACTTCAGTTTTGATACCTTTTCAAGATCTTTTTATTCTTTTTTGCGTGTAGTAAGAAATTGTATTCAAATTATCCCATTTATCTACCGGATGAATGCAATTTTGAGTATAATAATATGTCATCTATCGTGTCTTATCACTACCAATCGAAACAAAAGCCAGAAAACGCTAGTCCTTAGCTTTCTTGTAGAAGCAAGATAGTGAATTACAGTGCATAGTAACGTCTCGCTTTCACAAAGGCAAAAGTCCTGAACAAAAATTTACAGCAAAGACTCTGCATTTTGAACTCGAATAACCTTTCCAACAAAGTTCCTGTACAAATACATCAAGAGTTTTTACGTTGAAAAAGCATGATTTATTTAATTCACACCATCCCTTGCCATAGTCGTTCGTTGACCTGTGTGGAATTTTGAGGGAAACAGGAAAAGTTTTTATGGTTCCAGTTATTTATTGCCCGAAACCGTTGACCCTTTATTTCTAATCAACTTTGATCTCCGCTGATCAGTAGATTGTTTGCTTTCGGTCTTATTAGAGATAAGTAATTAACTTCAAGTCGCTCGCGAGAATCGTTATACTTTGCTAATATTGTTGCCAGATTAAAACTATAAAGTTTTATAGCCTTGTGAGTGCTTTTAGTAACTTAAGTGCACCAAGGAAAATTAAAACTAAAAATATTTTCTTCTGAATTACAAAAAGATAAGAATAGAAACAAAGGGTGAAATGGGTCTCAAAATAAATTAGGCTAATATAACACAGACTCGTAATATGCAAGGATTTTCCAGAATATCTAAATACGATTCCGTGATTTTCTCATTGGTTTTATACTATTATGTAACTCTTAGAGCACTGTTACACTCAACACGAGTTTATTATTTTACTAACTTCTATTACGAATACAAATTTACAATAAATCGCATATAATATCTGAACTTTCCCTGCTTGCTCTATTTATTCACACTCATAATAATTATAATGTACACATACGTTTGTCTTACATTCTGTGAGGCAATAACAGTTCAGTAAAGCACATCTTGTTTTACGGGAAAGTTTTGTTATGTTATATTTTACCAAAATTGGTGATGTCATTTGAATACCCCCATAGATAGAGCCAAAGATTTTGCTAACTCAGCATTGCCATTGGTTTTTTTAAAGTATTTGTCAAAATTATGACTCTCAAGCTGCATTCCCGTTGGCGATGCATAGCTCGAATGTATATATTTTTGAGAATCAATTGAATGCTTTGCTTTTTAATGATGCCTTTATATAGTCTTTGCAATGGATAGATGTTAATCGGAACAGTAGGATCTGAATTTATTTTAGTACACTTTAAGTTTATTATCTGAAACTGTTCATAGGCATGAAATGACATTATTTCTAAGTTTCAGCAATTAAATTATATTTGTGTAATTTCTTACATCTTTTACCATCATTCTCCAATACCACGCTTTTTGGATCAACATCGTAATTTTGGAAGAGCAGATTCCTAGCTCCCCTTGCTTTGATTAGACCAGTGATTGGTAAGTCAACTGGGGACTGAGACTTTCCCCCACATTCAGGAAAGTGTTTAGACCATTCATTTTGATCTAAAAATAAAAGAAAATCATACCATTATTATTATCTTCTTCAGCGATATTTGAAATTTTGGTAAGGAAGTGCCGCCATACGAAATTAAAGAGATTTTCTGATATGCAGGCGTACTTCATTGCAGACTAAAATCCGATATCGAGACTTCAGTCGTAAGGGTGCGTTTTCATTGACGCAAAACTAAACAGAGCTCTGAATCGGCCAATCACTGTATCCAAACTTTAATCAATAAATTTTAATTTGATAAGTCGTTGCGATTTTGAGCACCATAACTGGCCAAATTAAGCTTCGTTCCTTGTCAATAGAAACGCACTCTAAAAATGGGCCGAGCCGTAACGTATGCATATGCAACAAAGTGGTGAGCGTAGAATAACCCAGGATTAACTTGAGCCATAAGTAGCAGTAATCCAATTTTGCTGGAATACTGAATTATGCAAGTCTCTGTACAATTTTACGACACGACATGTAGGGATTCTAAATGAGGGATATTAAAATGCTTAAATCAATCAAACTTACTGTTGTAGTCCCACTCTGAAGACGCTGTTGGAAGAAAAATAAATTATAGTTTGAGTAAAATATTCAACACAATCTTAAATGCAGTCTTAAAGATTTTGTCTTTAAGTGCCAATATTTACAATTATGTAATCTTAAAATGAGAAAATAGTGGTGAAATCTGTACAATATTTATTTGCGGATGATAAATTACTTTAATCTCTCGCTCAGCGGAGTATTTTGGTTTTGATTCTATAAATCAGGAATCTTTTGAAAACAAAACATTTTTAATCTTAAATAAACTTTTAGCATAATAAAGTATACCACTGAAGACTTGAATTGATTTTATATTAAAAGATAATTTATTTTAAATAACGATGCAAATACAACGCAGATTGATGCAGTTTACCAATCCTTTAGTAAAAGTTGTTTTGAAATATTTGTATTTCACAACAACTTTTAATGTTTGTTTGTAGTTTTGAAATATTTGGCGATACAAAGGTGTTGAAATTTAAAAATTAAAATAAATAACAAGAAAACAAAAACATTACGCAACGGCGGTGTTATCATCGTATCTTCATATTCTTCAAACGGTTTCCTTTCTTCTCGCTGAAACAAATTATAGGCTGTATCTAGTTTCGCCACAAATCGTTTGGATGATTAAAATAATAGTACTTAAGGCGCGTGAACGTCAAATTTTACGTTTCAGGGAATGACTGCCCATTTTTTTTTTGGTGTCCCAGTGGAAATCCTCATGGACTGTCCACCGACGGGGCGTCAGGGTGGACATGCCGGCTAAAACCACTGGAATTTTCTTTTCTGCCTATGGCCAGGGGCATGGGGTTTGCTTTCGCGTTTACCGCGCAACTGACTACCCCTAGAAGTTCCACTCTAGCTGTTATGAAAAAGAGTCGCTGCTTTTAACCTGAAGTCTGCTCTCTCGCTTTCTCACAGCTAAAAACTTAATAAAAACCAATTGTCAGTAAGCCTTAGTTCGAGATGCTGGCATCCATAATCTATACAAATTAGATGCCTATCATAATATATTATCCAATTTTCAACTAATTTAATTTTCAATGATGTTTACCTGATTACTTGCTAAAAATAACTGGATGCAGTGACAAATTTGTAAATTTTTCGTCGGTTTTATTTATCACTTATTATATTTAAAGATGGTTATACTCACATAATCTCGTGGGTACCTTGCAACTTGGTCTTCTACGTGGTTCAAAATCAAACCGTGGTCAGGATGATTATTCGGAAAATGAAACACCCAAATAGTTTTCGGCTGAAACGAATTTTATCATATAAAAAACCGGCTAAGTGCGAGTTGAACTTGCGCACGAAGGGTTCCGCACTATCATCTATACACAGCGAAAATTCGAAACGTCTACCTGTTACCGTTTTTAATACCACATCACCAGCACCACCTCATATCCTTTACTGGGCGTAAAAGGCGACTAATGGACCCAAGCACCTTGGGTCACCCGAGTGGTGGTGGGTAAACAACCAACAATCGCATTCCCAAAGAGCGTTAGTGTCAGGCAGGCGGCGGACTTTAAAACCATAGCCAAAACTTTAAGCAACATGTCAAGAAGACGTGTACCGTGACGTGACCCCAAGTAAAATGGGATAAGGGTAGGAAGATGATGATGAGAGTGTTACTCACCTGGTGTCCACTTGATTGCGCAACCAATCGGTCGGCGCCTACACATTTTGTTAGCAGCGACTGGTTGCACCGCTATGGTGTCCCGGTGTAATATAGCCCTACCAATCTAACCATACAAAAGTACTACCACATGCTATAAAACTTACAGGCAGGGTTGCGATAAAACTTACTCGTCCGTACTTGATCCGATCCCTAGCCTCGTTATCAAGCTGCCTTTGTATGTCATCTGCATCGTCGAATAGGGTGTTCGTTCTAGAACTTGTCTGATCTTGAGATTGAGCTGAAAGTCCATTAAGTTATAGGCAGTGCATGTTAAACCAAGAATAAAGGTCTTTCGGTTAATATGGATAGGTCTAGTATATATCTGTTTGCAATAATAGGCTTAAAGTTAAAATCACACATTCCTCTTAACATTCTCATCTCTGCTGTATACAATGTGTCTTTTATTCATCCCTTTTGTGGCCCAACACTTATACTTGTATAGCAGTTACAACAAAGTTTATTAGAAGTGTAAGGATAAATAATTATTTGTTTTCTAAAAACATAATTTTCTTGGGTAATCCCTATGGATTGTAAAATATGACTGGGTTTCTGCCTAAAGCCAGTCAGTCGGAACAGATAGTTTGAACCGTTAATGTATACCGAGGTAAATAAATGCAACAATTTATTATCATTGTTGTTTTATGAATGCTTTTATTATGGCTGGACTTGATTTTATGAGACTTTAGCTGGTAAAAAAACTAGATAATATCTTAAAAAAGGCTGGACTGATTTTGACGGAACTTTTATTGATTTTAGTTATTCCTTATCACATCAGCTACCTGTGATGTAATAAGGAGTAACTTAGGCTACTTTTATTTAAGAAAAAAAAACCTTTTACTTCAGAAAATTAACTAACTTTTTTGCGAAATGCCATAAGACGAAGTCGCGGGGACAGCTAGAAAGTAAATATGATTTTCACCATATTATAATTATTATCATCAATCAATAAAATAATTCATTAACATGATTTCAATAACTCATAGAGTAACCGAGTTGGCAAAGTAAAATTAAATGCAAATAAACTGATTCAACTATAGCTAACAAATTTTAATGTTTTGATGTTTATATGGATAGCATGGAATTTTACTATTTGCTGGGGGGAAATGTAAGCAAGGTCGATAAAACATTCATATGAACTACAAAAAAAAGCAAACAAAAATAAACCTGCTTAATATCGACTTACTTGTTGATAAGCATAATTTATCAGTAAATAGTTATAGGCAGGGCATGTTAAACCAAGAAAAAAGGTCTTTCGGTTAATATGGATAGGTTTAGTATGTATCTGTTTACAATAATAGGCTTAAAGTTAAAATCTAATTGAAATTATTTTAACTTGAGGAAATATTTTCACGAATGAACGACACTTCTTAGCCACTAGTCGCTATAATACACTGGTTTAGCTAAGAATGTAGTCTAGTTTAGTACATAGCATCGGTTTGCTGTGGCCTAACGCCCGTTTATTTTTGCAATCAGTACGTTTTTGGATTACAAAATAAGTAAATATAAAATAATAAACCAGCCTATATACGTTCCACTGCTGGGCACAGGCCTCTACCCATATAGGGAAGGTTTGAGCACTGATCACTACGCCAGCTCACTGCCGATTGGCGATTACAGATTCCAACGTTTGGAATCCAGGTTTCTTCACGATGTTTTCCTTCACCGTGTGTGAGTAGTGTCTTAGAATAATCAAGAAAGTGTATACACCTCGTGCATGCAAATCCATACATAGAAACGCAAGGCTACCACGATATTAAATTACAAAAGAGAAAATATTAAATAAGAATATTCTTTCAGTAACTAAAAGCGGAAAATACCCAGACAACCTTGATTCCCTTTCCGATATATATTTTATTGAGCTATTTAGTAAAGTTATTAAGTAACTTATAGGTCTCGGTTTTGATCGTAAAATAAAACCTGGAATTATCTTTACCCGTCCTGTGTAAATTGTCGATAAAAATGGGGTATCGTGCTATAAACCTCCATATTTTATTGCAAATCAGGCTAAACATTGTTTTTAAAAGAGATTTATTGAATTTTGTAAAGAATAATTGTGTTTATCGATGCCAGTTCCACAAAAATAAATGTTTTTTTTTCTTACTCTATCCGTTTTCGTAACACCACACATTCCTCTTAACATTCTCATCTCTGCTGTATACAATGTGTCTTTTATTCATCCCTTTTGTGGCCCAACACTTATACTTGTATAGCAGTTACAACAAAGTTTATTAGAAGTGTAAGGATAAATAATTATTTGATTTCTAAAAACATAGTTTTCTTGGGAAAATGTCCTTAGGATCTGAGTAACTTTTCCACCAGACTTAAACTTAAAATACCTACGTAACACCTTCAGATTTTTTTTAAGAAATACGTTTAAAGTAGGTCAGGCTTACCAATATTGCAATATGTTATTACCAAATGAGATTATATAAAGGGTCGTTAGTTCTAAATAATTGCTTAAAATGTTCGATGTTCAGCTAATCCACCTTTACTGTGTAGTACAAAATACGAATATTATTTGCACAACCGTGCGCTGCGGAAAGGCAGCCATCCGACCGTTAATCCCGATTCCAAACTATCTATCTATCCAACATTTCATCATATTTCACCGACAACCAATAAAATTGCAAACAAAAATACTGTAGGATGTTTTTTTTTTTAATTATATTATAGTTAAATTAAAAATACGTCTGAAACTGTAAATACGTCTTCTAAATCAATTAGGAACCAATAGTACTAGAGAAACTAATTAAACATTTAATTAGTAGCTTTAATATTTAGTACCTTGATAAACAATGTTTGTTTACAGTTATAGGATAGATAAATCAACCACAATCCCTAGAAATGTGTAAAAAATAAATTGAAATATCAACTGCGTAATACATTCGAAATAGTTGTGTCAATATAAACAAAACTTTTTCATAGATTTCTAATTCATATTTATAACTTTTCCAGGTTATTTTAATCATACTTTTTCTCTTTTCCTTTTAGCTATTGGTGGTTTTATACGTTTATTTCCCCACATACTGTGAGTGAATGATAAACGTACTGCATACAAACCAGCTTTTATAAAATATCAATCCACTCTGGGATTCAGAATTAACATTTCCATTTCCCTATTTGCATGATACTCTAAACACGAGATACTTTTTCAGCAGATGAGGTCTGAATCCCGTTTAATTTCAGTACCGTAATCAATATTCAGGTTCAACGGTATTGGAATTCAAAATGGCTCAAATTAATGCCGCGTTTCGACACCAAATCAGTGTCGTACCTACCATGAAGTTTTCAAATAAAAGTATCGCAAGTGTGAAAGCGAAACAACGAATCCTACCCATAGCGGCATCTCGCTCACACTGAACATCTGTTCTGCCTAAAATCTCATAGTAAGGATGCACGAGTACACGCTAACCGCGAATAGGATTCACAATTCGTTTGCAATTTCGTTAACCTCGCCCAAAGTGGATATCAGGCAATTTTAGAAAAAACGTTGAACGGTTTAGCTTTGCATGCCCTTTCCGGGTTGGAATAATATTAGGATTAGCCGAATAAAATTGAAAGTAAATCCAATTTACCCTTTTTTGTGGATTAGTTGCATGAAACCTATTTGGTTGGGTAATCCTGTAATATCTTATTGTGCCATCCATTCTAATAAGTGTATATTGGGTTTACTCTCACGTAACCAATTAATATTTAGTCACTTAACTGAAACAAGCAGACCCACTCAAAAGCTTCGGCAACTCAAGGAATTTACTTTGAAAATTATTGCTGAGCATCATCTAAATTAGGCTTATTTGTAGAGCACAAATGGATGAGAAAAGTTACTTTAGAAATAAACCTAAATAGGGCTAGGAAAATACTCTACATTTAGATAGAGCACTTCTAATAATCATTTTTGTTATTCGATCTGAGCTGTAATTCTAACTGCCAAGACGCAACCAAAAATATCTTCAATGTATTACATTTACAATCGTAACAAATAATAATATGAGATCCTTGACTTGTGTATGGTCTAGAGGTTAGTGGCCCTGACTGTGATACCGAAAGTCGTGGATTCGATCCCCACCAAAGACAAATGTTTGTGTGATGAGCTCGATCATTTGTTCTGTGTTTGAGTAGAACTTATCCATAATTTGTATGTATTTAAAAATGTGTAAGTATGTTTATCGGTTGTCTAGTACTCATAGCACAAGCTACTTAGTATGGTAACTTGAGACTAGATGGCGTTGTGTGAGGAATATTTATTTATTTATTTAAGATCCATAATATACGTATACAAGCTCAGATTGAGCGCGCCATATTTATCGAAATATGCGAAAAAACACGTAGAATGGCAAATAAAAGTACGATACAAAAAATATCAGCAACACGTTATTGGCAGTCATAGGGATTGTAAAATATGACTGGGTTTCTGCCTAAAGCCAGTCAGTCGGAACAGATAGTTTGAACCGTTAATGTATACCGAGGTAAATAGATGCAACATTTTTATATCATTGTGGGTTTATGAATGCTTTTATTATGGCTGGACTTGATTTTATGAGACTTTAGCTGGTAAAAAAACTAGATAATATCTTAAAAAAGGCTAGACTGATTTTGACTGTATTGATTTTATTTACTCCTTATCACATCAGCTGCCTGTGATGTAATAAGGAGTAACTTAGGCTACTTTTATTTTAGAAAAAAAAAACCTTTTACTTCAGAAAATTAACTAACTTTTTTGAGAAATGTCATCAGACGAAGTCGCGGGGATAGCTAGAAAGTAAATATGATTTTCACCATATTATAATTATTATCAATAAAATAATTCATTAACATGATTTCAATAACGTATAGAGTAACCGAGTTAGTAAAGTTAAATTAAATGCAAATAAACTGATTTAACTATAGCTAACAAATTTTAATGTTATGATGTTTATATGGATAGCATGGAATTTTACTACTTGCTGGGGGGAAATGTAAGCAAAGTCGATAAAACATTCATATGAACTACAAAAAAAGCAAACAAAAATAAACCTGCTTAATATCGACTTACTTGTTGAGAAGCATAATTTAACAGTAAATACAACAAAAATATTATAATTTACAGCAGATTAATCGCTTCCATTGTTTGCACGTGGATTCGAAACCTTCATAATAATGAAAACAAAGCCATTATCCAGTCGAAATGATAACATAATTAGCTGGGTTAGTATTTATACAGATATACTATACTACAGAACTGTCGGGAAAAGTCCCGACAAAAATATCATCTTACACTTTTGTACCCTACTGTTCACGTGAACAAAAATAAGGGTGAAACCGTAAACTTTAGTTAGTAGTCAATAAACTGATCCGCAATAACTTTACTAAACAAATAATAAGAAATTTCAATAAATACCTGAATATCCAGTAAATTGTATGCAGATAAATAGAAAACAACATATTGTAACCTTTGGTATCCTTTTGTCAAACATACGATAAAAAACAGGTCACGTTATCCCTACAAAATTCAGTTTTATCATGTAAATGAATATTTTCTATATTATCTTCACATTCGTCAATCGTAAAATACAGTTACGAATTGACAATTGTATAACCTCAAAATGTTGTTATTTATTTTTCATCCGATGTCATTTGTATATGGCTAGTATTTTTGGCACGTTGAAGTTTTAATCAAATTAAATATTGTTTTTTTTCTTGTCATTACAATAGTTGAAACTTTAGCTACAAAGATATTTTTTAAAACAAGTTGTAACAGATAAAAAGCTACAAGGATATTTTGGCACGTTTGTAAAATTATTGTTCTCATTCAAGAAAGACGACATGAGTTCTAGTTTCTGCCACGTGTGTGTGTGTCAAATAAACGTATTTCGATGTAATTTATTGATGGAAAACTAAAAAAAGTTGGTACCACTAAAAAGGCTTCTACTGATCCAATACGTTAGTTAAATTTTTAATCCTAGATTACCAGACACAATCAAGGTTTCTTTTAAAATACTATTTTAAGTAAATTTAGTACATTTACTAATAATTTTGTTTAATACATAAAAAATTCTAAAACTGAACTTCTACTATCTTGGTACATAGAACGAGCCAGTGCAATTAACTAAGATAGAAAGCGGGTGGTCTGAAATATTGCGCTATTTATGTCACGAAACAAAATATTTGGTAAAGCATTTTGTTTTCCTGCACATTTTAATGGGCTTCCATTTGCATATAAAAGATATTTGTTCTTACCAAATAACACAGTCACAGTTACAACCATAGCAAAGCTATTTGAAATTGTATCGCATTGGTTCAATACAAAATGAAACTTACAAAACAAAAACCATGAATTTAGGTTTTACGCAAAATTAAAAAAAAAAACATAAGACATAAGACTATAGACTTTAAAATGTAAACACAACAGTAAAATAAATCGTTTTTTTTTTAAATTTTAACATCTTACGTCTAACTTTTAAAAGGTGAACTAAAAAAGCTAATTTTCGCCAGTTAAATACCTTGAATTTTCATCGCCTTTTCAGGAGTAAGCGGTGCCAAATTCCCAATACTGGAACATAAAGTACCTTACCCTGTAATCTACGGAGGTCTCTTGGGTTCCCGTTAAAGTAAGCCGGTTCGTTAGGCCTAATCCAAGTAATTTGATTCCTTTCATGCCCAAAAAATTGTGCACTTGCTTGTTTACCATGTATATGGTGCGGTCGTGTCAGGATGCATGAGCTTGCAGTAGAGAACTTCATATAGACAAATACTATTGTGTTGTATGCATAGGAAATTCATTAATATTCTTAGAAAAAGCTGACAGAATAAACAACTTGGATTAAAAAAAATGGAACCTATCGACAAACCGACAAATACTATTGTGTTGTATGCATAGGAAATTCATTAATATTCTTAGAAAAAGCTGACAGAATAAACAACTTGGATTCAAAAAAATGGAACCTATCGACAAACCGCAGTGAACAAACACAGTTATCAATGCTCAAGACTTTTGTATGTAGGTAGAGGCTTATGCCCAGCAGAGGGAAATTTTTCGGAGGTTTTTTTTTTGTGTACAATACTTGTATTATTCCCATTAATATGCCTATGTGTGTGCAATCTATAATTTACGGGCTGCATTTATTATGATCTAGATATGGCCTTAGTAATATGTCTATCCGAAGTTATTTTACACGTAATAGTGCCAGTGACATTCAGACAAAGGTGACTTAATATAGAGTTGTAAACTCAAATCTCAGCCTACCAAAATCGTCTCCATTATTCTTGTAGTCACATTCAAACCACGAGTTTGGTACTGATTTATTAGGAGCCCAAAAAGTCCACTCGTATAAAATGAGGGGCTAGAGATCGTGAACAGGATAGGACCGAATGAACTCTAAGATATATTAGGCTTTCTTGAAGAGTAAATAAATATACGTGACGTTTTACGTAATGTATTCAAGAGTAAACTAAATGACAAAGATTTATAGTAAGTTATATTTCCGACTTCGTATTGCTTTATTGAAATTCAGTCTATACATATAATAAAATTCTAGAAAAGTGGTGTTTGTGCACGCTAATCTCAGTAACGACTTATTCGATTGAAATGCGGTTTTCACTAATATGTTGTAGTAAGCTTCCCATCACATTTAGTGTTTATTTCATGTCAATCGGTTGATTAATAAAAAAGTTATGCCAATATAAAGAATCACCTCGAACATTTGTTAAGATTCTAATATTCTATCAGATTACGTACACGCCTCGCGCCTGCGCGTCCGTGGCTAAATAGTGCGGGTGACAGTTGCCTGTATGACGTTGACGTCTCTCAGTACCACATGACTAGGGATGGACATTCGAAAAATATTTATATCGCTGTCGATACTCGCAGCATACATTTAATTCTCTTTCATTTTGTTATAAAAATTAGTGTGTTATTTAGTTGTGCAGTGTAACTACGTGTATATACCTGTCAATATAAATATTTTATGACTACTTATTTTGACTTAGATATGAGTTTGGACGAATAAAATGTTAATATTTTTCCTTAGCAACTTTTTAACCAATCTTATAATGTTGCGTTGTTTTATCATTATAATTAGACGCTTTTAAAAAATAAAAATTGAACTACGCACGATATACATTTCTTATTCCAGAAACATATCGACTACCTATCCATCGTAGCACTACATCCCATCACTAAAGAAGTCTATCCCGTTACATTATACGCATAACACCTTATTTTTCATTCCATTAAAATTTATTTGAAGATTTTTCATTCTACTAGATTTGATTTGAAGATTTATTTATTATCACTTTATTAATTGTCTCATTTGGATCTTAGCAATAAACCTTTATTTTTAAAGAACACGTAACTGGCTTTACTGAAAATGTCACCGTAGCGACCAAAATACTGTTGCTATGGTTTTATGTTCTGACGTCAATATTAACATGTTATTTGGCTTACAATCACAGAGTACTTTATAATATAGGCTTACAATATAGAAATGAAAATAGCCGGGTCAGGGAAGTACGAGCTTTGTATTTTTCAAAACAAAAAAAAAAAGTTTGGACGGTAAAAGATTTACTATACATTAACTAGCTGTTGATGGCAATATTGTTTTGTTTAACGCGTGGCTTTAAAGACTTGATAGTGCGTATATGTTATGGACCAAGTGATTAATGCAGGCAGTATACATAATGCCCCGGGCACTATGAATAATGCCCAGCATCATCGGGCCAAGTGATTAATTACTATCCCAACTTCATCACTATCACATCGCTCGGTCATTATTACATTGCGAAATGATAGTTTTCACCTCAATAAATATAGATTTTGACAAATAAAAAAAAAAACTAACCTCATCTAATTTAGGTTAGGTTAGGTTAGATTTTTTCTTTATTTCTTGAATCATTACGACCGCAATCAACATCGGAACTCAAACTCTTACGGTGTCCCCAATTGCAGCCATGGTTTATTTAGCGCTTGATACAACTTAAACATAGCATTAGTATCAAATTGTTCAACCATCATTTAGCAATATAATAATGACCGAGCGACACGATAATAATGAAGTTAAGATAGCAATTAATCACTTAGCCCGATGATGCTGGGCATTATTCATAGTGCCCGGGCATTATGTATACTGCCAAATTTATCACTTGGTCCATAACATATACACTACCACAATTGTGCACCAATTGCTATGGTATAGGGTAGTTGCGTATGTAAAAGTATAATAAAGATAGGCTGTTATTATTAATATCTGCTTAATATTTTGTACCTACGAGTATGTGCCGCACGCGTACTCCCGCGAATGTTTTGTTATGTGTGCGTAACACAGCTCAAACTACTAAAACTAGAAACTTGAAACTTTGATAGTAATGTAAGTAAGCACTAAGACGGGATTTTGAAAATTCGTCCGTCAAGGGGTAGAAAGAAAGGAAATTAAAAGATCGGTGCCCGGAATAATTTGCTGCACGTACATACATCCACCAAATGGAGAGCGGCGCTTGCCGTTCTCCACACCACAGCGCACAGAGCTCAACGAAACGTGTCGAATAATATCTAATTAGGTGTTTAAAAACAACCCCGCTCAATAAGTTCTCCCCCTGGTTAGCATTGCTCTACCTGACGTTAGAATAGTCTTAATTTGGGTAGACTTAAGAGCCAAAAGAGCTTCCTCCGATGTACACTGGCTACTATTGAAACTCCAACTCGAGCTCAGTGCAAGATCTGGGCAGATCGACATCTACCACCTACTACTTATGTCCTACCTCAGGAACATTTGCCGCCCGGAGAAACCTTGCAGTGGTCTTTTCGGAAAGCATTCAACTGTCTTAAGAACCCAAGTAGGTAGGCAAACAAAATTTAGCAAATTTGGCTCTACAGACCCCTCTCACATCCAGTGAGAATGCGACATCTCCGTACAGACGATGTCACATCACTTAGAGTGGGCAAAGTGTCCGCGGTTAGTTGGTGTGCCGTCACCAAGTTCTACGAAGAAGTGATGACACTCAAAGAAAAAGTGGAAAGAGCACGGCAGGCTTCATCTGACCACCCGATTCGTGTCCGACGAGCAAGGGGTAGAAGAAGGGCCTAATGAGCCTCCTCCCACCACCATAAATAGCCTACGGCAGTAGTTTCGGGGCAGTCTACTGTACTGGATAAAGGCAAAGACGGCGTGCACGGTGCTTCCACGCGCCTCTTAATAAGGACTGGAGAAAGCTGGCTCCACATTAATGAAGAAGCTCCCCTTAAAAAGAGCTCTCCTTTCGGGGTTCGCGGTAGTTTGCTGAAGCGTTCCCGTGGCCCCGGACTATAGGAAACGGAGAAGCACTCCGGCGGTTTAGCCAGTAAGAGTCCGGCACACTTCTTTGCCATCGTCCGTTTTCAAGCCCTTTAATCCAAATTGTCAAATCAGTGCAAGATAGCGGCCACAGCAAAAAACTAGCAGTGTTAACTAACAGTCAAATGTGTTTGTAAGACTAGAGGTTATGATTAGGAAGTTAAGAAATTAGTTTTAGATAGAACTGGATTAGGGAGCTGGTATTAAACGTTATTTAGCTTTACTTTTTGTACAGCACTACACATCTTCAATACCTCGCAGACAAAGTCGCGGGCAGCAGCTAGTTTATAAATAGAAAGTGATTTCTATAACCTTCGCCATTTGAATCTTAAATTCGAATTCTCTCATGAAATCAATTTGGCTTAACTTGAATTAGAGTCAATTCTGATTAGGAATAGTATTACATCTAGTTCACATTTATGATGGAGAAACAAAATATAGATAACTAGCGGCACACCCTAGCTTCGCTTGAGGAAAAATGCTGTTTTACATAAATCTATCTCTTGAATCATTCTATTTTTCTATTATATTGCCGCATCAAAACTCTTTGCGTAGATTTAAAGATCTAAGCATACATACACAGGCTGACTCGAAAAGCGACTTGTTCTATACAAAGTGTTGATTGATGATTTGTAAATAAATAAATGCTTTCTTCTGAAATGTGCCGAAAAAGATTGGCCTTCCTATGACGCTTCATTTTCACACAGTATAAATACAAACATAAGGTAGCAAAAATAGTACCACGATCCGATAGAAAAGGTATAACCCGTGTTGCTTTCGTTTATATGAAGACTTCATGCTGTATACTTTATACTGTGATTTTCATTTCGTAGTAACATGTGAATGTTAAGGTTAATTTGCTTCACACCCACTTCGTTACTCCAAGTATGTACTTTGAATCTTAAACGATTACTTACCATTCTTTTAGTTTTGAGTAAATTGACTTCTTTTTTCTTTACCCTTGTGTGTCACGCCAACATATTCCCTGAATTGTGATCTCAAGATGGATCCCAATCCCACTTGTTAAATAAAAAACTGAAAAGTGCTTCGGGTCTTTAGACTCCCAAGCGTGCAGAACATTCATATGATGTTAGAGAAAAGGCTGCCTTATCTAACAAGAAATAGGGTTTAGATTAAGTAATGTTTAAATTTCCAAGAGTAAATACCTACCTAAACTTGCTAGCGTACGTTTTAATCGTCAAACTTACGAGTTTACGTTTATCTTAATGTATATGAGAGTTTGGAGAGTAACATAGCCTCCTGTACAAGATTTCCTTCCTAACTTAATTTTAATATAAACGAAAAGTGTCTTAAATATCAAAAATAGAATGTACGGAGTCCCGTGATGAAACCTTTTTACAATACAATACTTTTTGTTTTCGACTCTTTTCAAATAATTATAGATTACCGTATTGTTTAGTATATTTTTTATTATACTTTGTAATATGGGAATAAATAAATAAAGATGAAGATGATACGATGGTAACCAACGTAATATAAATTTTTAATCAAAATTACTTTGGTACTGATTAAAATTCCTGTTTCTGCTTTCACCAAGGAGACCGTAATACATTTCACCCTCATAGTTCAAGGAAGCATATTATTATTTCTGTGGGATTGCTCGTAAATTATGAGAAATCTACCCATAACACGAGTTCCGTCAGACCCTTTCCGGGTCCCAATGCATTTATGAACAAAAGGAGATGTTAATTATGATAATTTTAAAACGAACAAACCATAGCCATAAAATATAGGTCCTATATCTTAAGGATTAGGGACCTATATCTTATGGGTAAAACTAATATTATAAACGGAAAAGTTTGTAACTATAAATGGATGCATGGATGGGTGGATGTTTGAGACTCTTTCAAACAGAGCAATTTTTATGAAATTTGGTAAGGAGTTAGTTGTCACCCTGGATACCCTTAGAGCATTAAACGAATACCCAAATAGGTTACTTTTTAAATGACAGCGTCAGAAGAGGTAATGTTTTTACAGCTGTAACTTTTGCGCGGGCGAAGTCGCGCTTACAACTAGTAATACAAGGCTCCTTTTCATTCTAATATCTAGTCACAGTAATTTTAAATTAAAATTAAATATTAAGCCTATCCCAACATCCGAATTCCTTAAAGACAACGTTATTATTTACTCAAGAAGGTCCAAGTACAAAAGGAAAAGCCAAGACTTTTCCTATCTACAGGGAAATGTACTGAAAATAAATTATTAAGACATTAAAACTTTTATATCAATATATCTTCATGAAGCAATGTCGATGGGAGATTGCTCTAGGGACGTTAGAATCTTGGACATTGAGTCACGAACTTTAAGACAAAAGTGATTTAAGGTACTTTTAAGGAACAGTTAATGCTGATGGAAACTTCTATTAAAGTCAGCCTAAAATATATATACCTAAGTGAGATAAAATTGGACTCTACGAAACAAGAGTTGTCTCAAAAGCTTTTACATAAACATGGATTTTAATATGGAACTAGCAAATGTAACTGCAATAAGTTTTGATATTCGTCCAACATGTTTCGAGTTAAGACAGCTAGGTATTTGAGAAACATTTTTATATTTCATTTTCCAAATTGTGCTGGCGCGGAATTTGAGGGTGAAATTTTATTTAAAGATAAATATTGGACGTTTTGAGGCAGTTACTTTCAAAATGAGAGTGTTTAAAGCAAACGCAATTCTATCGAGTATTGTCTAAACCTTATTAGCATATCTACATGTGTTTAGGTGTTTTTATTAACTTGATTGGTTGAAGAAATTTTAATTGTGTAACGAAAAATCCAAATGAATAATCCTTGAGCTTCATCATCATATAAATAAATGCACTTATTTATTCATACTTACTAGGTGCCGCCTCATCACATTATTTCACGTTATGCTCATAATTGCAGGGTTAACTAATACAGTTATTTGTGAAATAAAGTAAAGATCAATGTAGATAATCTACCGCGTGCTATGAAATCACGCAATAATGGTATAATGACCTATTTAGCTTTCAGTGTTAATTTTAATGAAGTCAAAGCAACACGAATGTCTGTGAATCAAGTTTTAACTGTATTTATGTTCGTAATCAAAACTGACGCCATCGTAAATCCGCAGGGGCCTACCGTTATAAGTGACTATACTCGATGCATTGATCAGATAATTAGAAATGAATTTGATAAGCCAGGGCTGTTGATATTTGCCAATACTGATAATGTTAGTTCATCTGTTATGAGAATCAGAACAGAACTCTTGAAGAAGATTAATGAGGAACTTAAGTTTACTGTTGAAGTTATGAGCCCTACCAAGGAAACAGAAGTCTGTGAAAAAGACACGTATAGTCTTGGTATGTTACATGTGGATGACGTGGTAACGATACCGATAGCTGAGTATTTTGTTATAATCATCGACAACTATAAAGATTTTTCCTTCTTGGCTAGTAAACTCATACGGTCAAGAAGTTGGAATCCATTTTCGAAACTTATAATTTTACTGTTTAATTTTGTAGAAGATGACAAAGTTAATGTTGTATATGTGGAGAAAGTGCTTAGTTGTCTTTTCAAATTTAATGCAATAAATGTAATAATTGCTGTGCCTCAAGCAAACCATTTTCGAAATGCAGTTATTTATAGTTGGAGACCATATGATCCTCCAAAATACTGTGGATATTTTAATGAAACCGCACGTGATAGAGTGGTTATACAAAATACTTGTGAACGCGGTGTGCTGAAGTATAAAAACAAATTATTTGACCACAAAGTTCCTCATGACATGAAAGGCTGTGAACTAAAAGTCCTCGCTATGCATAGACAACCATTTATAAGTGTAAATCAACATGACGCTAACATTGAAAAAATAATGGTGAATGCAGTGTTGAGAACTTTGAATCTGAAACCTTCGTACCAATTTGTAGATGGTCCGAGAGGCGAAAGAGAGCACGTTGGAGTGTGGGGTGGAGGACTAAAGGAATTGTCATCGAAAGCAGGTTTCATTTTAATTGGTGGAATATTTCCGGATTTTGATGTCCATGAAGATTTTGAGGCCAGTATTACTTATTTAGGCGATGCATATACTTGGGTAGTTCCAAGAGCTCACAAATCTGAAGCGTGGGTGGCTTTGGTTATCATATTCAAGAAATTCGTTTGGTACTCAGTAATCGCTGGATTCTTGATATGCGGTACAACGTGGACAATAATAGGAAAACTAAGCGGAGATTCATCATATAATAGCTCGTTTGGTCATTGTTTTCTTAACACATGGACAATAATATTAGGTTTTGTCTCATACCTACGTCCAGCCCAAGAGAGCCTTCGCATATTCTTTGTGTTTCTAAATATTTATTGCATATTATTTCTGACGGCTTATCAAACAAAGTTGTTTGATGTGCTTACAAATCCGTCGTATGAGTATCAAATACAGACGTTTGAAGAATTGATAGAAAGTGGACTGAAATTTGGTGGAACAGAGGAGCTTCATGGATTATTGCATGATTCTGATGACCCCTTTGACAAATATCTGGGTGATCAATGGGTTAAAGTTAAAAATATAACTAAGGCAATGATAGATGTTGCTGTTCATAGAAATTTTTCATTACTCGTAAGTCGTTTTGAGTTAGCTCATATTTCGGCCACAACGCCTGAATTAAGTGATGTTACTGGCCGTTACAAATATTATAAATTTAAGGACAATTTTTTTGTAGTGCCTATAGAGACAATAGCTTTAAGAGGATTTCCCTTTATGAGAGAATTTTCAAGGCACATTACATTGTTCAAACAGAGTGGATTAAATGAAGCGCTGAGGAAATACTTTAAAACATTTAATGAGCGGAGGAGGGCTCGGCTTTTGCGAGCGATACTAAAAGAAAAAACTGATGTACGGCCATTATCAGTGCAGCATTTACAGGGCGGATTTTTGGCATTAATTTTCGGCTATGTCGGAGGCACTTTAGCACTTTTCGTGGAAACAGTTTTAAATACTGGTTATATTCAGAGAACATTTTCCCAATTAAGGCGAAACGTTTGAAGAGTTAAGTGCTAAAATAAAACAAGATTTACAACAAAACATTTATTACAAATTGTATGCTTCTTATTTTAAACGATAAGCTTAATATACTGTACATGTAATCGAAATCTTTACTGTTAAAACTAATGAATACCTAATAATTACAACAGTAATATTCTAAAGACTAGTCTATGTGAAGATAAAAACTACTTAATAATATTATTGCAATCATTTATCGTATTTTAATCTCAGTTTTAAAGAAATTTTAATAAAGAGCACATTTTGTTTATGAAACGTCACCAACACTTATTTTATAAGTTCAAAATGTATGTTTTACAAATTGTAATCCTATGTAAACTATTAGTTTCTTTTAACAGTAGAATGCTGTTAATTCAAATGCAAATATATACAAAATTACCGATACCATTAATGATTATAATACAAGATCTCATAGTCTAAATAAAGCACATATTATAAGTATTATCTACATTAATTAAAATGGGGTTTTTGTTGTTAAGACATGTATTGGTCTCAATAAATACATCACTATTAGAAGCAGTTCTTTTAATAAATACATGATTTTCATAATCCAGATCTTTATTCTTGTCATCCTCATTTTAGAAGACATTTATTCAACTTGTTTTATTAAATAAATCCCCAATTGTTTCAAAATTCAGGTCTACATTTTTATCATCGTCATTTTTTACAGCATCTTTTACTATTGTAGTATTATTTTCGATTTATAGTTTTTCTCCATCTAAATGTTGCAAGTTATAATACGAGTGATCTGGAAACCTTTCCAGCTGTATATAGTCCATGTCTTTGTTTATTAGAGGTTCTAACCTAGCTACTATATCAGCGAAGTCTGGCCTATCCTTTGGTTCCGCCTCCCAACAATAATACATGATATTGTAGAGCTCCCGATGACAATGTTCAGGTTTTTCTAGACGATATCCTTCTATGACCTGGAAACATGGAAAAAGATATTCTGGTTATTATTGTTTCTATTTTTTCATAGGATCAGACGACGATAAAATTGATAGGTACGATATTGGTTGACGACAGTTATAGGATTAGAAAGACGATACCGGCAAAAGTAGAAAAGTTTTTTTTTATATGAGCGAATTTATAGCGATCACTTCTTTCCCTTTTTAACACATCACAAGTCACAAGCTTTTTCTTCTCTGATTCTTATATAATAATTAAACTCGCATCTTGTGTATTTTACCTATCAAAAAGCTGTTGATAAATTAACAGGCCCACCAACCAATTCCGAATTTACATAGCCACAAGGGCTTTGAAGGCACCGGTCATTTCGACGAGTAACCATGCTTAATGCACATTACCATTGCTAATAGTCTGTGCCAGTTCCGTGCAAATGACAAACGACAATTGTTTGTCATTTGTTTACCAACGTAGGTTAAATACTTTTTCTATAGGTATGGCCTGTTTCTCAAGGTCATTTTATATATCACGATAAGTACTCATTTAAAACTAGCTTGTGTTACTGTTAATTAAATATTTGTGTGCTTTTATGATTATATTTCAATTGTAAACAAAGCAACATGCAATACTCTATTATAAACGCAAAAGCTTATGAGAACGCAAGGATGATTATTGCTCTATCACGCTGAAATGGAAAATTTATTTTGACGAAATGCATTTAACTGATTTTTTTGAAAGAAGGATAGTGTTTTTGCAGCTATAACCGACATTTGCGAGGACGAATTCGCGGGCAACAGTTAATCCTAACACAAAAATTCACTGTCTTGATTATATTTGTATGTTGATTATAAAGCTATTTAAATATTTGTCCTCACACATTTTTGGGGCTGGCATTTTCTAATTTACAGCTTACAAGGGTAATACCAAAAATAATTACTGACGTTCTTTACACTTTCGTAGCCGTAAAAGTAAAATTTATGTGAAAAAAAGCTTTTTTACGTATCAAAGGGAAATATCTGGATTTCATTCCAATGTATTAAATTCAGCCGTGCATGAAAAAAATATATGTACAGTTAAGCAAATAAAACAAAAAAAAACATATTCAAAATTCAGGTATAGAAAACATTTCACGATAATAATATATACTGAAAATTGACGTAGCTGTAGCTATTTTTGATAGAACTTTATTAACCTATGGCTACCGACTTCATATTGCTATTTTTCAGTAAATCTAATTTGTACACCAACTTTTTATTGCTTATTGTTTCTAAAAAAAATATGCTCCAATACAGAAAGAAGGATCTGGCCTTGTCTATTTTAATCTCTTTCAATTTTAAAAATCAATCTGAGGCTTGTAAAATTTTTTGTTGCGATATTACTAAATATATCGCTATTCAATTAGATTGAACGACTTCAACACTCTTCAATTATTTTGCATTTAACTGAGGTTCATTAACTTTATTAAGTAGCATAGCCATTCAGAAATCATTTTCAGATCGCTAAACTCCAAAATATTTTCGAATTTTACTCATTTTACACGAAGAATGTTGACCTTACCTTAGTCCATTCACTAAAAATTATAACCTTAACTAAAATTTCAATTTTAAATATCAATTTATTTACGAGTTTTAATAGTCAAACATTTCAAAACTTCCAACGATTTTAAATAGTTTAAAGTTATTTAATTGTAAGTCTTGCTTCGTATCGATAAATTATGAAGGTGTCAACTATTCGGAATTATCAGTTTTAAAACTTAATGTTGCAACTTAATCATTATTTTCATTTTGGACTGTTAATGATAAATTCACTAAGTCATTATTCATGGCATGAAAGATGAAAGATTTTACCTTTGACGCAAACAAGGTTTTTAATAAAGTATTTTATACACTTTGGTAATGCAAGTCTGAGATTTTTATACTCAAAGCGACTATCGCCACATAAAAAAGAGCTTAGTACGCAGGCACGAATTATTGCAGACTAAAACCATCAGGTATTTGAGAAACTTTCTTTTTTCCGCTTACCTTTTTCATGACGTCATTAGCGGATAGTCCAGGATAGGGTGTGGAGCCAAGAGTGACGATCTCCCACAGGAGGATACCGAAGCTCCAGATATCAGACTTCACACTAAATATGTTGTCGTACAGAGATTCTGGTGCCATCCATCTGGAATGAGAAAGATAGTGTTAAAATGATGCAAATTATGAAACGAATATTATGTTTTGAATTATTATTAAAAAAAAATGAGTAGGAAGTTTTATGCAGTTGAAGTATGGGCATTAACATTTTCACCGGACTATTTCTTAAAAAAAACATCTAGAATTCCAAATCCAAAAGTAAATCAAAGTAATATATTATTATAATTATGAATTATATATATTTTCATAAATAAATACTATAATTATCATTGTTAAATAATAAATAAAGTTAAGAATTAAAAATCAAATGAGTTAAAAATATCAATGCCATCAAGCATTGTCAATGGAAGGGTGATTAACAAATTTTCTAAAAGTAAACCTTAAGTTAACCACACTAAGGCTCATGATCACCTGATAGGGAGTCGTCCATCACTCTTCCTCTCGTACACATGGGTATCGGCAACATCTCTCGCGAACCCAAAGTCCGCTACTTTACACACTCTGTCTTCAGTTATGAGCACGTTTCGCGCTGCTAAGTCTCGATGGATTATCTAGAAAAGAGTTAAAGAACAAATTAATTAATGTTCAAAATACACTAACTTTATCGTCTAAAATATGTACACTAACTTTCACATACAAAAATTTTGGAGTTTTTTTTTCAAGGCTGAAAAGGTGATTGTCCAATTGTCACCAGGCTGTTTATTACAAACCCGGATAGTAAGACGCACTTGGTCAGCTTTTAAATCCTTTGTTACTGCTAAATACTAAACTAAATGCGCGCTCTTTGAAAATATGCTGTGAAACACATTTAAGCGCAATCTTAACAGAGCGTGATAAGTTTGAAAATGTGCATAATGCGACCGCAGTGCATTATTGTCGCAAAGCAATAAACCCCTAGCATCTAGCTTGAAAATTAGAATCTACATATTATGTTTATCATAAAACAATTTCGTTTTTATCAAACATTAAAACTTAATGTTCGAAAACAATTGTAATAAAAAGTCTGTTCCTTATTTCTTGGTTCATCTTAAGGTTTTTGGCAAAGATTACAAAATGAAATTACATTCCGCAAAATATATCCTTATACAAGAAAGTAAATTATTCTACAGCACATTAACTTCAAGCACAAGACACTTAGTGATAAAACAAACCACTCAAATAAACGACTTCAATTCATATTCTCTATTTTATTCATGACAGTTTACTTTAAAAGCAAGTAAGACCTATTTTATACATATACCAGACCACCCGTGGTCACGGGTTTTAGACCAATAAGCACCGAATGAAATTTAATGCTCTTTATTTTACACCGAAGTTACAGCTGTGAAAGTAAATTATGTATTGTACAATGGTCTAGTAGGTATATAAAGAATTAAAAACCAACAAAGTGAGGGAAAGATAAGTCATAAGATTTCATGAACATTGCCTGAGAGTGAAAGAAATGAGCGACAACTGTCATTTTAACTAGTTTGACAGAAAATTCGGGCTAATACCTCGCGGTTAATTATTGACTAAATCTATAATAATCGTGTTCTAAGTATTGTAATAACATCTACATCCTATACCTATGCCTATAACATTTTATCGTTTCCTTGCTTTAGTATTCGTTTTATGAATCAATGACAAAAAGAATAAAAAGTTGACTAGCGTCGAAAACGGTTTTTCATCCAGGTAGCCTTTTTAAAAGGCCTCTTAAACATTTTTAATCTTTTCTAGCAAGTCAGCGTTTGCGAGCGTTATGAAATAACACCTTTTTTAATATACCTATGAAATGTTAGTCGCGTCATAAATTTTTCTTTATATCGCTTTTATGTTCTGAGCTGGACTCTTCAAAGTATTAAACAATGAAGGAAATTCTTGGGAAAATAACGGTAATAAAGTGTCTTCTAGCGGTTTGTAAGGCCTGTGGCTAGGTTTTATTGCCCGAACCTAGACATTAAATGAAAATACATAATGACGCAATGTCCGGAGGAGCCACGCAATTTAAGTACTTTCAGGATGTCACATAATTATTAGAAATAGCTTTCAATTTAATGTTCGTGTAAATAATAATATATCTTCAAGCGCTACAAATTGGTTTTGCACTTAAATACGACAGGTAGATAATTGCAGGTACTAAATGTATTTTATTACTTAGTTTTTGTAGTAATTTACAGTATCTTATGGTAGTTATACAATAATCATAATTATAATTTTATAAGTACCCTCCTAGACTTCGCCAGGAAACGTGTTGCTTGCTCATTTTCCCAGCGATATCACAAACAGGAGGAAAATAAAGGTATGAAAAAATACCAAAACTCATAATTAATAATTATGGAACAATAATTTGGTAAAACCATCATCCGTTCACCATATTTCCAACAGTTTAGAGTAGGCAGACTGGATATTTTATTTTTGTCGCCTGTACTATGAATAAAAACTAATTAAATAATATTAAAATATGTTTCCTGATAATTTCATTCATCCTCACCCCTTGCAAACTGAGGAAGTCCATTCCTCTCGCGACTTGAAAGGCGAACTTCGTGAGGTCTTGTGACGTCAGGAACTGGCTTCCATGGGTGTTCCCGTAGTGGCGCTCAGCCCTAGAGTCCCGGAGGAACTGCTGCAGCTTGCCCAGGCTCACGAATTCCATTATCACTAAGGTGGGTTCCTGGTGGCAGAAAATGGTCCGTTAAAAAGTGCAACAATCTGACCGGTACAACGCTTAACACCGCAGTGTACAAGTGAGGTTCTAATAATAACCAGCCAGCTACACGGGACATATTATTATGAAAGTGCACAAACGTGTGACTTACTCTCATAGCCCGATGGGACAGCAATCCGACACGATGGGAGGGAGATCAGGCGCAGGACCCACACGGAAGCTCACAACATTCGAAAAATCGGTGTGGGCCGTGGGGGTCGAACTCGATACCTTTGACTTGGCAGTCCTACGGTCTTACCACTAGGTTATTACAGCATCAAGTGAGGTTCTATATCGGCAGCAGATATGCAATAAATGGCGTCTTATCGACGGGTGTAAACTTTTTCACCAAGTGGGCACTACCCGGGTCAGCATTGAGGAGTCGACGTAATGAAAAAGAGGACTTTACCTCTAATTAACCTCATTGTGTGTTATGTTTTCATTTGATTTATTTTTAAAAAGGACTAGTGATCCTGTGACCGGCTATGTCAATTTCTCGTCTTTAAAGCGAGTGAACATAGCAATACTTTTTACACTTATTGTATAAACAAAGAGGAAATCGCTTTCCACTAAACGAGAACGGATGTTACTTCAAAGTTAGTGTAATAGCTATTTTACAAATTAAGGATGTTTTCTTATAATTACGATTTATATATTAACAGTTACACTAGATACTCACTTTTTCAGTACAACAGCCAATCAGCTGGACGACATTTGGATGATACCCTAAATTCTTCATCACTATCAGTTCTTGTATTAAATCTATTTTCTCCTTCTCTGAAGCGTTCTCTTTGAGAGTTTTCACGGCTACTGTTTGTTCACCTTTCTTACCTGGAAAATAACATAAACAAGAATATTTTTAATTATTTACATTTATTAGTGTAAGATGAGGTAAGCTATAAAATGTTAACTTGTGGAGACATAAAAAGATTTTTGACATAAACCTCACACCTCAACTATGTAGTTTTCTTATAACAGATTAATAATTTGACCATTATCCGTCAAAATATTATACTGGTTTGTAATAACAATATGTTCATTTATGCACTAGTCTAAAACAATATTTTTGTGTGTTTAAAATGATGTGTCAGATTACCATAAACGTGTGAAATATCACAGGAGAGCATAATTAAAAGACAATATAAAACCAAATGTTATCGAACATCATTTCGCAATAACAAGCGTAGACCCGCATCAATTGAATACATTTACGCAACAAAAACAAGTGAAAGCTAGCATTGTCAAAATTGAATATCTGATTCCAATTGAAACGTTATTCGGCAGTTAGTGAATCAATTGTACAGTCACGAACAAAAACATGTGTACACGACCAAACAGTTGCAGTAACTGTAGTTTTCTTATACGAAATTTCCGAAAATGTTATGGAATATTCTTGAAATTGTAAGCTAAACATAAAATGTTTAATTTGAAGAAAATTTTACGATTTCATAAATAATTTGACTAGGACTTAAACTTCAATTGTTTGGTCCTGTACACATGCTTTTGCTCGCGACTGTACAAGCTAACACTCAATGCGATTATTTCCAACCACAGTTATTCATAACTTGGTTAGGTTTTAAGTGCTATCGCTTTAGTCCAATATATCAAATGTTTTTAGTCTATCACAGGCAAAAGGTCATACTGCAGAACTAGGCAAAAAAGAACTCAACAGTATTTGGTCGAGGTGATTAATAACTTCTCCGCATTTGAAAAGATAAATCATACTAGCATAGCTGCTTAAATTCACACCAAAAATGCGTTGCAGCAAAGTATCCACCACATGCCAAATTAAGCTTAATCTGTTAGGAATAAAGTTTAAAATTGTTTGCAAAAACATCATTTTAATTTTCTCTCTTGCTCAGTCACAGCGAAAGGTGTACAAGGATAGATTTTTTCACCTACCGGCTGTTCAAACTTGTTACAACGTAAAACGAATTATAGACCTGAAGTTTACAGTATTTTTTAATTTTTTCATAGAATTTTTTGTAACTTTTAGCCCTCCAACACTAGACAGTATCAAGGTCCGGATCTAGTTAACAGCATGTGACAATATTGATGCTACATAGATCAAATTTTAATATTTAATCGTCCTTTTGAAGAAAATTGACTAACTAAATACTCGAGTTCAATTTATCTCAAAACTTTTCAGAAGTGGAAAATGTGTACTGATCCACTGACGATGCGGGCTCGTCCAAAAGCTAGTTTCATGCAAATAGAGTTGAACCACATCTGACAGTGTCGTGTCGAATCGTTGTTTCCTATTCTTCTATCTTTTTTTACACCCAAAACCATAGTTTCAAAGAGCAAAAAAGGGCATGTTGCCTTATGTGATTCTGCTACAAGAGCATTTGCATCGTAACAATAGCTGAATTATTGGAATTCTATTTCTAGTTTTTCTAGTATCGGGACTTTGTTATTTTTTCAGAGGTTCGATGTCGAAAAAGGTCCATAACAGCCAATTCAATAAAAGTATTTTTATATTTCCATTTTCAGTTCCACTTATTTAGCTTTGTATGAAACAAAAAAGAATTTCCCTTTAAATAATCTTTTGATATCTGTTACAGAACTTTTTGTTGCTGATTTGAATAAAAACTGTTTAATTAACGACATGCCAACAGTGGAACACAATCCCCATTATTTAAATGAGGTGTAATCCCTCGAGATTTTTCCAATGCATCTTGATTAGTATTAGAGCCCAACATCTTTTTGACGAATTAATAAATAAAATTACCTCGTAATAAAAAAAGGAAATAATTATACTCACAAACAAGGGCAAATAAACCTCGAATACGAAATTTTGGTTTTCAGTGATATATTTTTCAGTTTCATTTATTACAAAACGTGACGCTTCGTGCCTCGTCGTGCGGATTCGGAACGTGACTTAAGACAGGCAATGTTTATGTTATTTGAGACTCATCACATTTTTATCACCACAATCCTGACACCAGACGTGTTTAGATTAGACAAACTGAGAAAGGCTTTTAGCCTTTTTAACTTCCGGGTCAAATTCTGTTCGTTTTATTTTATACTGAGATTTGTGATGGCTTAGAAGAATTTTAAGTCGACATATTGGAAATCAAGTTGGGTGATGGGTGAGGGACGCGAAATCCAGAGAAATGTGGCAGAAATAAGGTGAGGCCCTAACCAGCAGTGGTTGATTCCGGGCTGAGACGAAAATGATATTTGAAATGGAAAGTAAAATCATCATCATCTGTGGGCTTTAGCATCTATGACAGATGATAGAAACAGCAGCCGTGTTAATTTATTCGCATTTAGCACTTGCGCTGGTGGCTAACACGGCCTAAAGTAAAATAAGTAGAGGAAAAATGTGATTTCGTATATTACAGGTACCAGGTAAAGGGTGAATGAGCTTACGTAATAAAAAAAATCCATTTTATTTAAAAGAGACAAAAAATCTAGACAAGAGGGTAAATCTATAAACTCTAAGCTATTTATCTGTTCTACAATATATTTATGTACATTTTTAATATCAAGAAATGCTTCAGCTCGCGCATGCGTTAAGTTATTCCAGACACTTTTCCTTTTTCATCCATTTAGGCCCTTTCGTAAATTTCAAGCGATTCCGATGCTAAGTTAAATGCTTGATTAGCCTTTTACTGTAAACGTTTTGGCCGAGATTCTTTACGGCTAACGATAAATTGAAAATTCGGAAAGTCTTTCCCGGTTTATATTGTTCTTGTACTTGACGAAGATTTTCCAAGTTTACGTTGGTAAGGACAGCTAATTTGTATAATGTAAGAAACTGTTTAAATATTGTAGTCATTGATTTTGTTGGCCTTAGTTTTGTTTTAACTTTGAGCTTACCACTGTAGCAGGCTTTAAATGAAAATACCGAATTTTTTGTTCAAACTGGCTTTGTTTGTAATAGTAAGTGAAAAAGCCAGTCAAACTTGTCAGAATAATATTATATTCCATCTGAATACGAGTTGAAGTTTTCTTTTACTGTTGTTTCATTCTAACACTGTTTTTTTGAAAAGAATTAAAATGAAATACATGTATTATAATATTATGTCAACATTTATATCCATTCAAATTCCAATACGCCATTTTTCAAGCACCGCTTTTTGGTTTAAAACTTATCTTTTTTACTGTCATAACATAAATGAAGGAATAACGTATCTTCTAAAACATTATCTGTTATTTGATCCAATGGGTTTTCCTTCACGTAATTAGAATCATTTAATGCCTCTTACCAGCTATATCAAGCGCCTGTGCTCGCCAGACCTGACCGAAGGCACCTTCTCCGACTATATTAAATATCCTCAGTTTATGACGAGGAAACTCCCACTTATCTGGAGGCTGTTCTTCCTTTGATATCGATGTCTCCTCTGATAACTGCAACAAAATAAATAAATATTCTCAACATTCAAACAACGCCATCTAGTTTCATAAGTATACGAGAGTAACTTGTTTTATGAGTACTAGATAACTGATAAACAAACTTATATATTTTTAAATACAGACACAGAACAAATGATCGTGCTCATCACACAAAATTTATCCTGGGTAGGAATCGAACCCACGACCTCTAGTATAGCAGTCAGTGTCACTAACCACTAGACCAACAGGCTAGTCTATACAGTCTAAAAAAACTTACATATTATACCTCATATATTAAAGGACAACTTAAATTTAAACGTCCATCTGCAGTCACTGCTGTACGGTTGAAAGAAATATAAATTCTATTCTGAGGCATTAGATCTCATATTTGAGATACGTAGCAAGAATTTTTGTATAAAACGAAACTCTTCATATAAATGTGAATTGGGACAGCCAATTGAAAATGCCAGAATTATTAAAAATATGTAGAGGAAGACTTCTCAATTTTCCTAACACTCGGTGAATATTTAGGACCTAGGTATTTCATATTTCCATCATCTTGAAAATATTAGAATAATTTGTACACCGTAGTTACAGCTGTGAATGAAATTAGTTACCAGGAATTTGAAGTGCCTAAATAAAAATAAATTGAGCATCGATTTTAGCATGAACAAAAAACAAATGACAAAAAAGTTGTAAAAGCTTTTTAAAAACAAAAGAAATGCTGCATTTCATAAGCCGAGACTACATTGACGGGCTAAAAGCATAACGACAGGTGAAACTAGTCTTTCTTCCTAACAAAGTGGTTCTTGGACATTATAATGTTAAATATTAATAGAAAGTAAAGTACGACTGACCTGTAAGTGGTTGTTATCCCAAGACTCGTATCTGTTGGAGTATGCTCTCGGATGCTCCCACATATTATTGAAAGACGCATCTTGTAGGACAATACCACTTGAGTCTTTACTCTGCAAAGGACAAAAAATATTCCTAAAAATTCAATAGAAATATTGAAAAACTGGAACAAAAAATAAGGCAATAGAATTCAATTTTAGTATAATCTGAATGAAATAATATAACCACTCTATTGGCATTTCATGGTACAAATGTAAACGTAAATTTTAAGCGGTATTCATTTTGGTCACTTCATATTAATTCGCCAAACCAAATCACTCCGGTTGTTTAATGTGTGAAATAATTAGGTTACATTATTTCACATCAGTGTACTACTACTTTAATATGGTTAAAATTACGTGGTAAAGGTTAATAGCAAAAATTATACGCTATCGAATTTTCTGCCGATTTTACCAAAATTGATTGGGATTCATAATTTTGTTATGCTATTTTGGCATTTTACGAAAATAGACTTCCCAGGATATTTTGAACGTAATTGGAACCACGTTCATGCGGTTATTTAGGGATTTATGAGCAACACTAAAATTGATTATAAAATTCGGATGCAAAATATTATTTTACTCATAACCTTTTATCGTAACTTAATTTGCCCATGTCCAGCAAGAACTTTACATGGCCAGACCGATATAGTCACATTCGATTAACGGAACACGACGATCAAAAGAACATTACTTTTGATAAACAACAGTTTTTTTCTTACCATATCATCTTTCTTGCTGTCCTTTTTCTGAGCGTTATTCTTCCGGCACACGAAGAGTATAACAGCGGCGACTATCACCACAAGTCCACCGATTGCGATCAGCGGTATCACTGTCAGGGGCATGTCATTGTTAGTCAAGTTTTTATTTGGGAGTTCCGTACTGGTATTCTTATCATCATTCTGGACGATGCTCATACCTCCAGGAAAGTCATCCGGAGGGTTCGGTGGACTTAGAGTAGATAGTGTTGTAACTTCAGGTACGTGAAAATTTAGCGTTGCTTTGGTTGTGCTTTGTGTTGTCCTTGGGAACTTTGGTTGTAGTTGTATGTCTTGATAACCGGGGAATGGAAGGGGGAGGGGGCGAGGTAGCTTCGGTCTCTGGCCGGTTTTGTCGGAGACTGTCGCGTAGACTTCCGTCTTCTGAGGTATTGAGCCGTCGTATGCTGTAACCCATAGCGAATAGGATCGGTTTTCCTGGAACCATAAAAAATACGACATTGTATTTCATTGAATATTCTGGATTGTTAGTTTGAATGAAAAAATAGTTACATTCAAACTTAAAGACCATTTTATAAGGCTTAGTTTGCCTGCAGAACACAAATGAGTAACATACTCTGGTTACTCCGAGAGTATAAAAGAGAACGATAGCTCGAGCAAAATGGGTGCGAAGTATAGAATTTAGAAACAATATTTGCGTGAAATATTCAGTTCTACTAATAGCGATACAGCATTACGGTTTAGGCTTGCATAAAACATTGATATTTATTAAATAAGTTAAAAGATCAAACCTTGACCTGTTAGCATGTTTCGAACTAAGCTTTTGCTCTTATATTTTATTTAAACAAGGTTGAAACTTGAAACTTTCAGTTTGAACTCGGCCTGGCGGTACAGTATGGACGTTCTACGGAGAACATTGCATAATGTATGTAGATCTTTTGACATTTACCTGGTGAATTTTGTATGTTAATTTCGTGTCTGTTAAATGTCTACATAACCTAAAGGTAGGGAACATAGATGATAAAATTGTTTTAAATATATGAATACGTAATCTTATTGACGATTTTTTGGCATAACTTTTTTAAGTTGTACATTGTAACTATGGTGTACAATAAGGATTATTCTATTCTGTTGTACATATAAATTTCTGAGCATTGTAATTAATGTAGACACTAAAGATAATAATATCGATTGAAAACATAAAACGCATAATTAATTAAAATTGCCTCTTTAATTAGTCTAATAAAATTTCTCTGTTCTGCATGAACGATTGAACTAGCATGTGATTTAGAAACTTTATTATCCGATGATTACTAAAGCCTATAATTACGATTATTACTGTAGTAAAATGAGATGACTTTACAATACTCTACATAGCGTAGTGTGGTGTCTCTCTTCCACATTGAGAAAAGGTGGTACTAGTTCTTCTTAGTTTTAATTGGATTTATGAATATTAGGTTTTTGTCATTTGACAGTAATTATTAAAAAAACGCATAATTTACCTATTTTTAGAGTCTGTTAGTCATTAGAATGTTTATTTGGAGTTATGTAAGAAATACCAAAAAAAAACGACGTAAAATATAATCAATTTTTATAAAAAAAGTACGTTATCCATTGCTATAAATAACAACTCGTACCCATAAAAGTTAAATTAACACTAAAAAGCCGACATGCCGCCATGCCGCCATGATTCCCACAGCGCTGTATTGATTGATTTGACCTTCAAACTGACTAAAAACCACTCAAGTGATTAACTTAACAACCCGTTCATAATCGGAAACCAAAATTGATGCCTTTTCGTGTTTTTTCCAAATTATACGGTACTTGATTTACGTTTAACATTAGGGTGTTATTAAGTCAACTGCTGACTTTATAACACCCTAATGTTATATACTTACTGTAGGCGTAAAGGTTTGACTTTGAAGGTTTGTGCAGTGTATATTTACGTCAAAAGATATTCTAACCAAAAGTGTAAGTAGACGTGGAGTATTTGTAAGACGGTTTCTCATACTATGAGAAACCGTCAGTTAGTTTTATTTTATGTTTAATTTAATGCGATTACGGGATTTTTATCCATAGTTCATAATTAGTCGAAATAGCTTCTATTTGTAATTCATGCTATCTAGCTAGATTTTAAAAAGGAAATTGCTACATTTACCTGCGTTACCATACCTCGTAAATTTCCTAACGTGATAACGCTAAACATAATAATATTTTTTTTTTCTAATGACTAAACTTCTAATAGCAACTCTAAACTTGTCTTTTACGATCACACTACAACAAGAGAATATATATTTTACACACCACGACAATACAAACGCGTAATTAGCTAGTAACAAATCGTGACAAGTAAAGATGACGTCACGACATGACTTGAAACTAACTCGCGTGACGAAGACACGGGCAATCAATGCACTGCCATGTTAAATTACTTTATTTTTTTGCTGCTTACAATTAATTGCATATATTGTACGATAATTGTTGTGTAGTTGAACTTTTTATCCTTTTATAGAGTAATTTAAAACGTTTTATATGCATGGATAATAATGTAATGGTTTGATCTTGGTAGTAGGGGCGCCAAGTCCAGTTAAATCTATGAACTGCCCTCCTACTGCGATGTAGTGAAAAAAAGTAGAAAAAGAGAGCATTGTGAAAACGTATATTGGTGAACGTCACATACACAGAAGGGACAAGGTCATGATACCTACTAAGATTTATTCTTAGGCAGTTACAGTAATTTAAATACTGTGCCACCTGACAGGTTTGAATTTAAGATCGCATACTTTAAATGTAAATCTATACGTAGGTATATGAAATGAAATTGGTTAAAAAAACTTACTGTCAGACAATTACTTTAAGTTGGTCCGTGAAAATGGACAATGTACAATCGATTGTACATTAATGAGTTATTAATTAACTAATATTCAATTAAAAATTTTTTGTCGCAATTTCATAATTAAAAAATAATTTAGTATCATAACCTCTTAACTATGAAATTGCGTGTTTCACGTAAATCATTGCAAAAAGTCAGTTCTTTGTAAGTAAAGCGTGTGTTAGCAATATGTTGCAAAGTAAATTATAGAGAAATAACAATGAATTATGAGTGTTAGTTACTTATTGGAGCTGTAAAGAATTGCTTTAATAAGCTGATTGATTTATCGTAGTATAACATGAAGTGTAGAACGTAACAAGTCATTTCTAAAGACTTGCAAAATATTTAATGCTTGACGAAGGATAATGATAAAACAATTTTGTTAGTAATACTAATAATTCATTTGTTCTGAGAATATTAGGTACGTTGAATAAGCGTGCAAAATAGATTTTTATTTACACTAAACATAAATTAACGTATTTTTATCGAAATAACAAACAGCCTACTTTAATGGTAAAATAAAAGGAGGGGCAGCAATTTCTGTCTTTTTTTTATCGTTTTTATTGTCGTTAAATAACTTGACCAAAATAACTTTACTGGACGGCTATGAAAATTATCATCATGATTAGTTAGGTATTGTGACTAATTGTCTTTCAAAACTATTCGATATTGGTCGAGTAGTTATCTAGTCTGCCTCTTGCATAAACAGACACGCTCTGTTTCATTTTCTTGAAGTAAATTTACAAATAATCCGAGTGGAAAATACTAGGCTAAAGTTAAGTGAAACTTTCGAATTGCATCTGGGGTACGGTAGTGTTAGTGCCAAGACGAGTCTTCCTTTAATCTTACAATGCGTCAGCTTGAAGAGCTAAGGGACTTTCAGGACCAAGTTGTACATAGTTGAGGAGTCGGTCGAGTGAATGAACATTTTGTACTGCTTCTGACAGCGTGATTAATGGTCCCGGAGGAAGACAAAACCTGAGGAGTTGTGGCGTCAGTTTTCTAAATGATTGCACATTTTGACGTGTTTTTTTATGTTTTGAAAATTGGTTTACATGAAGTCTTTTTGCATTATAAATGAGACCAAGTTCTGTCCAGTGTGCTTTAATATACTGATTTGCTTGAAGTTTTTTTTTGTAATATAATTATGACCTGCTTATAATTTATTTTTCGTGCATGAAAACCCCATAATTGATAACTACTAAATAAGTTTTTGAAAAGAAATGAATAATTGAATAATGCTTTAAAACATATGACGAAAGTAATGAAAACCGCTTTATGAATAGAAAAATATTTAATATATTACATAACTTTTGTACATTTTTGATCGCACTACCGAGTGGTAGTGGTCATTACGCCAAACCCACTGTGGCTGTGCACGACGTTTTGCGGTTTCATCTCCACATAGAAAAAGAATTTGGGCTCTCCACGATTTCTTGTTCTCAGTCTATGTGTATTTGTGCATGTGACTTGAATATTCGCGAAACCCCCGCGACACAATGATAAAGCTTCATAGAACAGGAGTCGTGTAAAAAAACACATTTATTTTCATTATTTTGTTCGCCATCCTTTTATACAATTACATTCACTTAAAAGTGAGAGGCCATTTTAAATCTTTGACGTTAATATAGTACCTATTATCTCAAACACCTGTCAATAAGTACTCCATGATCGTGATCTTTGAACTATGTTCCTACCGCGTGTTCACTCGTTGCCGACATTTTTTATGATCTTACCGAGTCAGCGCATGAGGAAAATCTTGTAAAAATACTCCACAGATGTATAGGTAACTGTTTATCACTGATTGGATGAATAGTTACTTTTTTGCTGATTGTGCTACGGAAAATTACTTGGCATTTAATTTTAGTTACTAGTAAAAAATACGATGTGTTATGATCTGTACCAAAATAATTATTTTGTATAGTGCATGAATTCATAATTATATTGCTTTGTTTTTTCAAAATTAAGTTTATTATAAATATTGTATAGAATCCTATTATAGAGTAAAAACCTCCCCTTTCTACTTAAAAAGTTTTACGTTTTGCGATTCCGTCCACGTGCGCTCCGCAAATCTAATAAGATCATCACACCACATTCATTATTAATCCATGGGAATGGAAATGTACAAAATTAAATAATTTACTCCTTACTCCCATACCAATATACAACATTAAACTCGTAACATCAACCAAAACCCATTATCACAAAAACAAAAGACAATTAAGAAGCGACAATTACCTTATCAACAAGCGTATCGTTGACTGTTACCACGCCGGTATGCGGGTCTATCTTAAAGGGGGCCGGTGGTCCCGTGGTCTCAAGCCCGTAGGTGACTGGTCCCCCGCCGGTCCCCTCTCTGTACACCTTGGTGACAAAGGACCCCAGCGGCTCCGTCGGCATGACGTACCAGTTCCTCTCGACGTGCATGATAGCCGGCAGGTTGAAGCCCGGAGGCCCTTGTGACGTAGCTGCGGACAAACAGGTTTGTTAGTTTGTTTGTATGTATGGAGTATGTAGGTCGTGTTTGTCTAGACACGGATGAATGATTGTTTGGCGAGTTACGATGTTTTAAGATTGTCGTAATTAAGCTTGTCAAAAGTTTTGATAGTTAAATGTAAAAAAGAATGTTCTTCAACATCACACTACGCTATCTAGTTTCAAGTTAAGCATACTAAATAGCTTATGTTATGATTACTAGACAACCGATTAACATACTTGTATATTTCTAAATACATAGGTACATATTGATAAATTACACCCGGACACAGAACAAAAATGTTCGTCCTCATCACACAAACATTTGTCCTGGGTGGAGATCGAACCTACAACCTCCGGTATAGCAGTCAGGGCCACTAACCACTAGACCAACAGGCCAGTTAATCATAGTTATACAGACTAGTGTTTGAGAATATCGTGAAGTAGTGAATGGTGAATGATACTATTACTAATAATTGATTTTTCCTTCTTAAACCTCTGTATACGAAGTGTAGTTACAAATTTATCAAAATGGTATTAGCCAGAAACGTTAACATAACATTAAGCTACTAATTAGTTATATAGATATCACAGCAATAATAATGCAAACATTTAAATCCAAATGATAACCAAATTATTTTGATCTATAATTAATCCAAAACAAATATTCCCACAAAAAGCATTAAGCTGCTTTAATTTGTCCACAAATAGACAACTATATGGGCTTATCGTAAATCGTTCAGATAAACTCACTAAGCTTCGATCTAATGACAACTTGCACTATATATAAATCATTGTGATGCTGTTGTATTTAATGATTTATAACCCTGTAGCCTGCTTGGCTACCACGTAAGACACAAGTTATTAAAGTCATTACGGATAGTAGGCTTAAAAGTGATATACGATAAGTGAAGCAATTATTATCATCTGCATTTAATACACAGATATCTGTCTTAATAATTAGAATCGATTCTTTTCTCGGAGTAAAGACGCATCAGTAGCTTTTTCTATTGGTAAAAGTTACGTGTATAGAAAATCAGAGAAACAAAAATAGGCTATAACACTATAATGTTAGTGGTTTGATTTAATATAATTGAAGGGTTCTAAGCAAATTTTAGGCGTGAGTTTTTCAAATAAAATAGTCTTGCAGTTTTCGTCTGTTAAACGGGATTGTTTAGAAATATTTATATCCACTTGAGTGCATTCATAAGAAATTTCAATGTTAAATTGAAATAAGTTTCTTTGTTTATTGAAGTAGAAAGTTAGAATTTACTATCTAAGAACAAGAAACTCTCGTGTTTTAAAAAGTCACGTTTCTGGTACTAAGTTTATTGACTTCTTCTCGTTTACTAGTTAGTTATGCAGACAGCTAGAAGCTTAGAGTTTCAATTCAAAGTTTTCTTAAAGGTTTTTGTATTATTTGTGTTTTTGTTATACTTATTAATGTGCGGAGCGATTTCGGCCACGACAGTTACTGTTACTATGACACCAGCCAGCTAGCACAGGTGCAGTATACTACATTTAGAGAGCCCAACTGCGTTTTCTAATCCTTTACTCTCATAACCCGATGGCACAGCAATCCGACACAATCGGAGAGAGATCAGACGCAGGACCCACATATTTACTTTTACGTGCCTTCCGAAACACAGAAGCTATGATATTTAGTTCACAAATGAACGCAACCTCCTAAAGTCGGTGCGCGCCGTAGAGTTCGAACTCGACCTTTGACTTGCCAGTCTGCGGACTTAACTCTCTAGGCTAAAAAAAAATAAACTAAAGAAAAGTCAGCACTTCATACATTTCAAAACAGCGCAATTAGATTTAACAAAAATCCACTCTATTTTCCACTCACCACACGTGTCTTTCCCAGCTCAGGTACCAGGATCTCATAAAGCGTCAGCTGCTAAAAACAACTCAGGCTTTGTCGAGCCTCAAAGGGAACGTGCTGACTGTACGGAGTGAGCTGTTAGCGTTGTTTTGTTACAACCGGTTCCACTTCCCTGTATCCATGCTGTCGATGACATTGACATTTTGACGGTATACGAGAACCTACGTTGTATAAAGTATGTGGGATTTTGATAGGCGTGAATTATTTCCTCGTTTATTGAAAAAAAAGTTCTAGTTATTATAAACGCAAAAGTCTGTTTGTGTGATGTTTGTTGCTCTTCCATGCTCAAATAGATTGATTTGTCAAAAAGTGGTATGGAGTTAGCTGACACCGTAATGCAATGTGTCAGCTAACTCCATCACAGGTACAAAGTACCTTTTTATGCCAGAGTAACATGGCACGGCGAAGCTAGTCTAATACAGCGGTCACCATCTTAAAGAACACAATAAGGTTATCTAAAAGCGAGTACACTGTTAACATAGAATTAGAATTAAAAATACTTATTCTAATTGGACAATCATATAAAAGTAAATCCAAAGCTTCGACAATTACAATACATCCTTATTACTAAATCATGTTAAAACATACCTTTGTTTTGGACACACAAATGGAAGTAAAGACAATTGATCGTAAAAGATTTCGGTCAAGCAGAAATGTGTCGTAATATAATAATATTATTCGTGACATTAGAAGCATAGTTACAGATATCTATAATATTAAATATATCTAGTTATTCTCTTTTAGTTTTTCCATGCGAGCGAATATGAAATGTTATTTCCCTATTGGCGTATTATTTATGTTAGCGAAATTCAGTGTCCCATGTGATCACTATTACAGTTATTTTTATTTTTCTCTGTTTCTAAGGCTATTGGGTATAATATCATAGATTGAACATTAAATTAAGTATTTTAAGAGACTATTCACTAGATCATGTAGTGCGTCGATAGGGCTACCCACCAACAGCATTTTAATTACAGTAACAACACATCGTCTGTGCGCCGTTGCGGCACGCTCGCGACTGTATCGTGCCACGATCCAAGAGCGTAGGCATATCTCGCCTTGCACCTGTTTATATAAAGACTTCACACTGTATATTACATTATTATACTGTAGTATTATTTTAGACGGAATAAATGCTGCTCAAAAGCTTTCAGTGCGCTGTCTCTACAAAACTGCAACAGTATTACTTTGAAAGGTGATATGCCCCTAGGTTTACATCACACAAATGTATAGAAAACAGTACACAAAGGGTTTTCCTCTGTCCCTTAACGGTGGCCTCATACTCATTGGTGTCAGGAATTTCAACTACAAGATTACCATGACAATCGGTGGCCTTAATATCAATCATATAGAATATTGAACAAGTATTCTTCTTTGTGTTTTACGTGATTGTGATGATCTCATGTGTCATAGCTTGGAGATTTTGTCTTGAGGCTTAACAAGGATGAACTATTATGACTTGGAAAATCACACTGTTGAGTGTCAGTGTAAAAAAAGATGTCATTTTGATGAAGTAACGTTCGGTTTAAAGATTTTATTTCTCATAAGAACTTACGTACAATCAGTTCACTTAAAATGTACAAAGTACTTACTTTCCTTATCTTAATAAGTCTGAAAATTTATGAATTAATGAACATTATAACATTACTTTACTATAAGTGCTGTGATAGCTTAGTGGCAAGACCGTAGGACTGCTATGTCAGAGGTCTTGAGTTCGATCCCCACGGCGCGCACCGACTTTTCGAATGTTGTGTGCGTTTTAGAAACAAAATATCACAGCTTCCGTGTTTCGGAAGGCACGTAAAAATGTGGGTCCTGCGCCTGATCTCTCTCCGGTCGTGTCGGATTACCGTCCCATCGGGTTATGAGAGTAAAAGGAATAGAGAGTGCACCTGTGTTTGCGCACACGCTTGTGCACTATAATATGTCCTGCGTAGCTGGCTGGTGTCATAGTAACACTGGCCGCCGTGGCCGAAATCGGTCTGGACCGCTATTAATTACTTTACTATAAAATGGCCAATCAAATATGTAAAATGACAAATACCAAAATTCCGTAATAAAAAGGTTTTAGAATAAAGCCTCTAAATTACAAGTTTTCACAATCGTTTCATGAAAATTAGAATTGTTAAATTGAGCTTTAAACACAATAATACTTTAAAACCCAAAGCCTACCACTGAGTCACGAGGCCTTGACATAAAACTACACGACATAGTCGTTTTGATGTCGAACGAGATAAACATAATGCAACAAATTTATGCAGAAATGAGCTGGATCATAGCAATCTAGCGCCATTATGAACTTTATACTACAGACTAATGACTAAGAGTTATGTGTCATGAATAGACATAGCTATAGATTGACTAGGTATAATTATTAATGTTACCTAAAGGATAAATGTTCAATAATGTTACAATAGTTGTTCTAAGTGGAATATTGAATGGGCCTTAATTAAAAATAGTATTTTTTTTTTTCTAATCTTTTTCACTAATAAATATCTATGTTTAAAAAAATAAATTAAATAAAATGCAGGATTAAAAACTAGATAATACTAAATGTGTACTTAAAAAGTCTCTTCATAATAAATTATGTCCTGATAATTGCTTACTGCTAATCCATTTTATAGCAAAAAGACTCAAAATGCCTTTTAATGTTATATTATCTCCATAATTATGAAAACGTGCAAAACTTATTTAGTTTTAATCAAGATTGAATTTTGTGAGAAATGTGAGAGTCACGAAAGAGGTTAACTACTTAGTGAAAATAATGATAAAAACCAGTGCCTTGGGGTCTACCACCGGTACTTGAAGCAAGAATATAGGAGTAGAGAAGAAGAATGATTTGTAAAGTGAGTATAATATCACTTTGTTACCTCTACCTTTCAAAGTTTATTTCTATAGAGGTTTTAGAAGAGAGTTTAAGAAAAGACGCCCACAACGCTTTCTAAGATAGTCCTTTTTGAAGACATGGTGATAGTTCCCGAGTATGCGCCATGAGATGTTTATGCTCTTGCATAAAAGGAGACCTTCTACGACCACAACACAAAACAGCTCTTGTTGTTTAGTGTTGTGGTTGTAGAAGCAAGATGTAACTACATGCATTAATCATCATCATTCCCCTGTCCGACTATCATTTAATTTTGGGGTCAGCGCAGCATGTCTTCTTCTTCCACACGTTGCTATCAAACGTCATCTAACACTCTTTGCAGCCATATCATCTGTCGCACAATCCATCCATCGATTCTTTTATCGTCCTCTTGCCCTATAACCATCTTATGCAGTGTAATGCGACATCTCTTGTTTTCGATAACTACAGTAAAATGTGGCGTCTCGCTTACACAACTGCAAGAATAACTTTAAAAGTTGGTGGCAAGCCTCCTATTTTAAGAGCGTTAGGTCATAGTAAGCGCCATGTTCCTTGATCTTAAATCATTACAAAGGCCTCCCACAGCAATGCGTCTAAATTAAATAAACATTACATAAAGTGGGTAGGAAGAGGATACCAAAACTTCCCATGGTACATTGAATCCTATTCAATCTAATTCCAGAATGTTCCATAAATTCTCATGGTACGCAGCACCTTTGCACGGAACATTTGGTTTTAATGGTGTTTGTTTTAGGGAAAAATTTCGTATTTTTTTTCCGTATGGGTAATAGGGATAGATATATTATAAGGGGAAGCATAAAAAACAGGTCGGAAGGCTTTATGTTTCACAAAGGTCAGTAACCTAAAACTTTAACTAGTATATCGTATAAAAGTATGCAACGCAACTTATCTGGACTCATGATATTGAATGAAACACTAATCAATAAGTACACACAAACGACTAGACTCTTGATTCGTATTCCCCAATTCTTAACTGTCATTTGTTTGTAGAACAAACCGGCAACAAAAGTAGAGAACTTTTTATAATGTATCAAAAAGAATTTCTAATATCAATAGGCAATGTACTACACACTACATCGATTATACGACAGTCACAAAATAAACATCAACATAATAATTTGCGTACGCATTTAAGGTCAAGTCAAATACCAAACCAATTTCTAATTCCATTCTCTAATGGGTATTTTTGTATTATGCAACACACGAATCGAATAAGTAACAATATGGTAACACATAACGTGTTTCATAATCCAAGGTTATATTTTAGTGAAAGTGCCTTGCTTTCACCGATGACTGTTTGGTTAATCCCTTCCCTGTCTTTCGTTAATGAGAGAGCGAGAGAGTAAAACTTGAATCTACTCGCAAAAATGTTTTGCAAACAAACTTTGGGTTCGAGTTTGAATCTTTGTGTTTTTGTTGAAAAATCGCGTGTCTGCTAAAAGGAAACGATATTATGTTATGATGGGGAATGGAACAAAACACGATAAATACGCATTATCGTAGATGCTCAATTTCATGAAGAATTTTTATGTATTTTTTGTTTACTATCTATTTTTTTTTATCGCAAAGTAATTTGGTGAGCCTTATAAAGGTTGTAATTTGAAACGCATCCTTATCTTGATTTTTTGGTCGTAAAGAGTTTACGAGTTCCTAATATTGAGGCAAAAATTTAATGCTTTAAATTATACGTCATAAATGTATCTGATCGAATTCCATTTGTCGAAAATGTATATGAATATTAAACGTACAACGTTAGATACAGTCTTGGACAATGGGTATGTAACGCAAAATTCTCACACGGTTGTACTCCAAAATTCTGAATGAAATGAAGTTTACTATACTGGCGTTTTACTATCTTCCTATATAAATAAACTGGTATATATACTCAATATTAACTCGAGCACATCTCGCTTTGTCAACTATAAAAGGCATTTTATTACGGGCAATGCAATGTGCCTTTGTTTTTACGACTTCGGAAGTCCAAATAGATAGTTTAGTTACAATCAAACGGGGCTCAGTTATATGCTATTCGTACGAGTTTATTGGAAACAATTCGCTTTTGTAGGGTAAATACTCTTTTAAATAGATTTCCACATACTGGACAAAATTGTTGGTAGATCCTGAATTAAAAACAAAAATAAATAATTCTGTACAAAATGATTTCATTATTTTAACAAAACAAAAAACTCTAGCTATTCTTTATTACTGTATCTACAAATAAAATATTTATGAAAAGAAAATAGATTTTCATTTGTTTCTTGAAGTGTTTTATCCTCAAGCTGCAATAAAACCTCTCTTCAATAATCTATAATGCCATATTTTCGTTTAAAAACAAGTGCGCTCAACGATTTGATTAAAATTTTGTCACAGATTTGTTTTACAAGAATCTTCTTGATAAAATCGATGGAGAATATATTTGGACAGAGGCGTCAGTTTGAAACAGGTTTTTGACTCACTGATTACCTTTTTTCAAGGACTTTTGCATCTGTTTGCGTTGAGTCATTTAGCTTGAGTCTTCGTTAGGATCACAGTATTGTATTTCTCGTTAAAGACGATTCAGTCAGTTCTGATTAAGTTTGTGCTTAACATTGTGTAATATTAGACCTTCGTAGGCATGCGGATATTTGCGTCAAGAGTTTATAAAATAGTTTAGTTAATGTTATAAAGTGATTCACGTATATGGAATACCTATAATAGAACACTTATTTGCTTTAGTTCAAAACTGCAGCGCTACTATCTAATCCATAATTCGCAAAAAAAAATCGCTTCATTGTTAGCTGAAATACTTAAAATGAAAGAGCTCTTAAAGTAATATGATTGCAGTCATGGCAACGAGACTCCACATAACATACAGCGAGTTACCTCGTCTAAAACGGCAAGTGTTGCTTTAAAACGCTGTTGTCTTCATGTACTTTGATCCAATTGCCATAAATGACATCATAGAAACAAAAAACAAGTTCAATCAACCATTATACTTGGCCTTCATTTCAATGAAAGGTAAATCCATGAGACTCGCTTTTTATGCCTAAAATAACAACTACCAAGTTAAGCCTGCTATCAAAAATGTTAACAACTTTCAATTATTACTCGATACAATATTTATGGAACAAAACTACATGGAAATGTAAACTTTAAAGCATTTTTTTTTTTATTAGTCTACCTATTGTTGCCTTAGTAAGTTCTCAGGCATATTATATTGTTAAATCTAAAAATTACTGTACACACGCGATGATGTGTAATGACAATTGTATGTAATCTGAATAAATAAATGATATTGGAGTTGCTAGACGTATAGAATCAATTGTCTTAATAATGATCTTATAAACGTGGGTGAAATAGTCTTAGTGTCAAGCCTTCCTTTCTTATGAGACTTAACAAGTAAGAATATTAGTATTCTTATTGCGTTAGTTGTAAAGACAAAATGTATTAAAATCGATTGAAAATAAAAATAGTCACTACACAGAGTGTTTAACTGAAATGCGTGATGAATTGCAACGCATTACCTTAGTAAGTATGATTCTGACACTACCTCCCCCGAGAAGGCCAGTGTCCATGAGTATTCCCCCGCCTTGCCGAAGTGTTTAACGCAACTAGAATCAGAACGTTTTGAAAGGTCCAAAAAGGCCAACTTGCAATAAAAACTAAGGTGGAAAAACTTTAGTTTTTATTTTAAGTGGGCCTTTTGGATCTTTCAACTCGATTTTACCTGTAGGTCATGTTTTTATAATACCAAAAATACTTTTTGGTCATAAGGCTTTAAGTTATTTTAAGAAACCAAAACCTTTGTTTTTTCTGATACTTGTTTATTGAAAAATATTTCCCTGATTCCCAATAGTCTACCTTACAAGACCACTCCATCATATGAACAAGCTTGACAAAGGTAAACATTTCTAAAATCATCTCGCGTCTTTGACATATATTCCTCGTAACATAAAGGCTAAAGGTGTGCATTGACATCATACAATATTGACACAGTTTATAGACGCGCACTGAGGTACTATTGAGACCTAAAGCTATGTATGCCATTCTGTGGATGTATTCAAGTAAGCAATACTGTGCTTTGAGTTCGTGCTACTATTCTCCGAATATAGAGACACATCTTTCTATACTGTTGAATGGTTGAATACGGAATAGGCACTGATTTTTGAGTTGAGTCTATATCTTTCTCTATTATTTTAAGAGGTAAAATAGAGACAGACAATTAGCTGTCATTCAAAAATGTTTTATACCTGCGTTTGGGTAATTAGCAAGCATATTATTATGTTGCTATTTTACAGCCTTAACATGGCAACAAAAGCTTAATTCAGGCTTAAGCATAAAGATAACTGATTGATGTTTCAAATTATATGCCCATACGAGTTTGAAGAGATTGCGGATAGATAATAATAAACTTGGCAAATAAGTTCCTCAATTTATGAGATTCAGACGTTTATATGTTTGTAACTAGAAAGTGCTGACGCGCAGAAATCAAGCTACAATGAAATTTCAGCTTAGTGATCAAGATCCGAAAATAAACTGTGGCCTACGCGGTAAACAGATGGTATTTTTGTCTCACAAGAGAGCCCTTTTAAGGAACAACAATCAATTGCGAAAACTCGTTTTTCGTCCTTGAAAGTACTGCCGTACAACAAAATACAGATTACATTTACTTAATTACATTTAATTAATTGAATATCACAAGAACTCTCTTAAAGAGTAATAAAATTTGTCACGAAGTAAATTCTGATAGCGAGTTTCTCAATGTCGTTATCATTGTCGAGTTTCAAAGGAAAGCATGGTGACCGCAAGAAAGTTCCACATTACCGTCTAGACGGTAGACACACTACAAAAATAATTGCCGTCCTTGTCATACTTGGGTGCTCATGATATGTGTGACAAGGACAGGTGATGGCAGCTGCATGTGAGGCTATGTGACCTTGATATATGGAATGAGAATCGCAGCGACACAGCGGTGTGCGTTCAGGAGTACTAGGCTAGCATCAACTGAGAGGAGGCAAATTGATTTTTACAGCCAGACTAAATTCAACTTTATTTTTATAAGGACAAGGATGAAAATCAAATGGTTTGTTGAGGGAAAACTAGAGGCACTGGTAGGACCTAACTGGCGACTTTATACGTGCTATGGTGTTAAGCTCACATGCTTTGCTGTGTGTGTAACGCTCAATAGGCCACCTGTCTTGACATGTTTCTTGACTGCTCTTCAACACTACGACATAGTGTAGTGGGACTTTTAATGCTATGAAAGTCTCCTTCAGTAAACATTTTTACGAAATCGCTTTTTGTTTTTTTACATTAATTCTGAACTTGTTAGGCGAATATTGGAAGAACATGATAGATAAAATTTTAGACATACGCATTTTTCACTGACAAAATATTCTTTATTTGTTTTAAAATTATGGTTTTAAGCTAACCCCTTTGCAAATTCGTTTTGCGACAGCCTAGTGTTACTAATGATAATACAACCCCAAGGGCAAACAAAACAAATTAATCTGGGTTTCCTAAACAGTGAGGTAATAAAATCAAATAAAACAAGAGAAAATCAAATGTTTCATATTACTGCGAAATGAAACAAAAAACGTATTATACCTGTAATGAAACCTATTTCATTAATTTAAATTTAGTATCATAGGTGGTCTGTGGAAGTTGGTATGATGACATGTAACTAGTGGATGAAGTTACTATTATTTTTGTATATGATTTAAAAAATAGATGTAGGAATATTGTTGAAAGCATATCAACAAACTTTAATTGACGTTTTTTAGGAATATTACCGAAGATTTATTTTGAAAATAAACTAAATTATTTCTCTGAAAACAAAATGGAGATTTTATTTAATACGCCACTAAAATATAAAAACAATTATAATCCTTTAACTATAAAAATATTATCTTATCTGTAAACAAAAAGCGACCTTTTCTATATACTCATAAAAGTTAATACAAAAAGTCTGCAAAACTTCAAAAATACTGAACGAAACTCTTTGCTGGTATTGAAAAGTTAACCCTTGTCATGGTAGATGCAATTCAGGTGATCTCTTAGTTCCATCAGATCGTAAAAGCGTCTGATGACAAAAGCAAAAGCAAAACTTCGGAACAAAAGATGTCTGTAGATCACAAATAGATTTTTGTTTTCTTTCGTCTGTAGTGTTCGAATTCTTGGGTGGATTGTTCATTATTTTCGATGGATTTTTCTGTCTGGACAAAGTTATTTTGCTATGCAATGTAATGTATGCAATTTTAATAAAACCGGTTCAATACTCAGTCAGTGGTTAATACTGACGATTAAGACGTGTTTTACGAGATTACAAAAAATTTGGCTATATTTTGTGCTAGTCAGATAAAAAAATCTATTCAGAAAAAAATCGAAAATTTGTAACGATGGGATGGATGTTTGTTAAATACTCTTTCACGCTCAAACGAGGGGATCAAATTTGATGAATAATTGTACGTTATTAGCTGACCCTGGATTATTAACATCAGAGGAGGGTCATGGTTTTGCAACTATAACTGTCATTCAAGTCGCGGGCTCTATACCGCTAGCTAGTCCAATGTTTAAAATTCTCGTGTCACAGTTTTCGTTGCCATACTCCTCCGAAACAGCTGAACCGATTCTCTTGAAATTTTGTATATGCATTCAGTAGGTCTGAAAATCGGCCAACATTATTTTATTTTTCATTCCATTTTTTTTTGTTTTCTCGGACGAAGTGGCGGGCAACAGCTAGTTATACAATAAAAATGTATTGATAACGGAAAAAGTATTGGATTTAATTCACAAATGCTAGAAAAGGTACTAGGACACCATAAGCTATGAGCTGATTAGATTCAACATGTAACACATTACTCAGTACGACTGATTGGATATAAGCACTTCCTTTGACTGATGAAGCTTGTCCTACACAATCAATTAATAGCATGCGAATACATTATCTAAATTAATGTGTAGAGTACTTATGTAATTTATAAGAGGATTAATAAACGTGTCAAATTAACACTTGCGGTATTTTAAAGTTTAAAGTAAAACATTTGTTGCACACTTAGAATACGTGAGGTTTTTTATTACGGTTTCGTGGAACTGTATTTTTGTATGTTCTACGCAGTAGGCAGTGGAAAGCCTTATCTAATATCCGCCGTCGGGGGGTCGATGGGGGGACATACCGGACTCTTACCGGCTAAAACCACTGGAACCTCCTGATCTACCTATGGCCAGGGGCAGGGGATTAGCTGTTGCCTTAAGCGCGCCCCTGAAAGCAGGCTTTAACTGTTTCACTGGACTACTTTGAAATTATGTTAAAATGTATTTAATTGTCTCTATTTTTTTGTATAACTTATATATAGTATATAGTCTTTATATGAAAAAGTAGTATTCACCTTTGCTGCTAATACTGGCAATCAACAGGCCGATTCTTTTTAGTTAAAATCCCAAGGTCCGACACCAAGGTCGTGCAAATAATGTATGAACATTAACACAGAAATAAATGGATATTGTACTAAGGTTTAATATAATTTATCGCCCATTATTTGTTTAGTAACGAATCTGGGTTAACCATGTAGGTATTATATTCAACTCGAGCTACGTTACAAGTAATTGGGACAGAAGAGAATTAAAATATTTGCTTACAGGGTAAATAAAGCCGTTTTCTCGGCACCAATTATTAATAATTAACAAATTAATGAAGACTTTGAAACTATCGACATTATAACATTTGAGTGGCCTGTTGGTCTAGTGGTTACTGGCTCTGACAGCTATATGTACTGGGGTTCAATCCGCCCAGGAATAATGTTTGTGAAATGAGCAGTATAATTTGTTCTGTGTCTGGGTGTAATTTATTTATAATACGTATGTATTTAGAGGTATGAAAGTAAGTATATATTCAACCCTACTATTAGACAAAGGTATTTTCTAATATAGAAAAAGGATTGAGTATTCCTTCTCTAAACTAAACAAAGATAAACCTACATAATGTTTTCTTTACTTTCTTTACTATCTGAGATTGAACATTGTACTGTAATAATATTGGTACAATATTCTTACAAAACACTGTTTTGGCTTTATAATATTTCATTAAAACTTGTTTGTTTTTAATATCGATAGGACCTTTGTGTTTCATATTCCTCTATTTCTCTAGCAAATGGAAGGAAAGATTGTGTTTTAAAAGCGCCATTATTATAAACCAACAAACCTTGAATGTCTATCTATTATTACTTTATAACTTATATTAATAATGGCTATTAATAGTAATTTAAAAAAACACAAAAAATATTTTATATTATAGTCGATCAACGCTTGTATGTCGAATATCGCTACTATGAAACTATGTGGATGTTTATGGAGTTTCCTGCCGGTTCTTCAGCTACATAAGAATGACATTTTGGGACCACTCAACTAGACAGCAACGTTTTGGAAGTGCCTGAGAAAGAAGGCCTACTCAAAATAAAAACTTTTTGATTTTTGATTATGTGTTACTTCAATCATTATTTAATTTTATCAAAGTTATTCCAGATATACAAGCATTTAGAAGTAACATACAACTCATGAACTTCACCCTAATGAGAGGAATGACAACTTTATTAAATAACAACTTAAAAAATAGGAAGAAATTTTTCAACAAAAATCTAGACTAGTTTTGCAGTTACCTTTCTATTCCATACTTATTTACAACCTATTTAATAATGTATTCGTGTCTAACAAGACATTTAAGAAGGTTTAATAGACCATAACAGTTTATTGTAGCTAAAGATAAGCCACGGACTAAACGTTTTAACTTTAGTTTCCCTATAAAACTAGTTAACTGCAGAGCTTGGGTTTCAAACAAAATTGTCGTATACTTTGTACAGAATTATTGTTCCTGGATTTATTCAGATATTATTTGCTTAATTGTTAGTAAGTAGGTCTTAAATAGCGGGTAAAAATAAATGTTATCCTTATATTTTTTGCGTTTATATTTAAGCTGTAATAGTGAGTGATTTCGTAAATGCTTATCAAAAGAATATTCGTTAATCATCTATAAAAATTCATGTCAGTCATGATTTGTTGATTTGACGACGTATACAAAATTACAAATTCATCAATATTTTAGAAACTGCCAGAATTCCTATTTCTATTAGGCCCATAGCACACGGCGTATTTTATACGCACAGGCGACGCGCAGATGACGCGCGTATACGCGCTTCATACGAGATTTGAACGCAACCTTGTATCCTAAGCACACAATGCGGCCGTGAAACGCGCTTCTACTGCGCGTATACGCACTTCTACTGCGTGTACACGTGCTGTAGTCGCTCGTAGCCTTTGCGTTTTGATCAGAGACTCCTCTCTCCAGTTGTACAATGGCGTCCGTTGATATAACACTGGGTACACTGGCTTTAGTACTTCTTTTAAAAAGAAAAAAAACACAAAAATAAACGAATCTTTTGGATAGACCCATTTACGAGTGAAAGAAGAATTTTTATGTATTCATTTGTACGCGCTTCTACTGCGCGTATACGCGCTTCATGCGCGCGCTTGTATCATCGATGCAAACGCAAGAATCGGGGTCTACGGCGCCGAAGACGCGCGTTCCTAATACGCGCGTCGCCTGCGCGTTTAAAATACGCCATGTGCTATGGGCCTTAGGGTTATACAAATAATATAATATTAAAAAGTTTTTAATACCGTCCTTCCAGTATTTTTGATTTCATCTAGTTAATATATTCCTAAATTAATAATTATCTTAACTATCGTTCTTTATTTTATGTTCGTAATATACACGGCTGTTCTTAAGAGATGACTAAAATGTAATACTCATTATAATAAGCAGGTAATAATGTTTCATAGGTTTATGAAGATTGTTTTTGTTAATTAAAATCAATTAATATAATATTAAGATAACCTTATTACTATGAACACTTTTTGCCCTTTTTGACGAGTTCATTCCTCGTGTGCCGTTTCAACAAGTACCAGGGTAACATGTCTGTGTGACGTCAAATGACTTTTCGTGTTTGAGTCAATGGTTTACGTGCAATAAGTAGTAAGCTACTAGGTAATTTGAAATTCAAATACTAAGGTTTTTTTTGTTATTGAAATTTGTAAAATCATAATTTAGAAATTCTTTACTGTAATTTATATATTAGTAGCGACCCGCGAAAAACGAATGTACCTATTACACAAACAAACAACAAAAAAGCACATCAAGACCCGTCGCATAGTTTTAAAGATTAAATCGGGCATACAGGTAGACCGCGACAATGACTTTGTTTTATACTGTAGTAATAACTACATAGATTTTTTTTTATAATCATCATCATCTTCCTGCCCTTAACCCGTTTTACTTGGGTTAAGTTTATTTATTTAGTTTTTTTTTTTATAATAATGGATTGAAAGTTTTTTAAATTACCATTCGTGTACCCAAATATATCAGTTCGTCCCACATTTATTTAATAAAGTCAAACTAACCTTAAATTATTCAGGGTCTTAGGATAACCCTATTTATCCTAAGCTTTCAAATACTTCCAATATTTGGATTCCTAAGCCAAACGACCATTAGTACACAAAACCTCCGTTATTGTAAAATCTATCCCTAGAAACATTTTCCTTTCACAGAAAGAACCTTCAATGTGTGTGTTAAAAATGCTTATAAACTCACACAAGCATAGATCAAGAAAAAAAGCAAATCGTTCCCACAACTCACACAGGTATCACACATTCACACTAGTTCATAGACGCGTGTCCATATGCCGTCTCGCTCTACACCGCTGTTTAGTAAGCGATAGAAAGAAACAGGTATAGGGATCATAGAAAACCTCGCTATCAACGTGTGCTGTTTTCATGTGTGCTTGTGTCTGGACTCGGGATACGAGCGTCCCACATACGGGATCGCTAGCGTTAACCTTCTGCTGCGTTATAGCCTCCTAGTACTTTCTAAGAACGTCTAATGCTCTGAGGTATCTAATACTCTAAGGGGATAGAGATTAGAATAATAAACGTGTTCTGCGCGTTTAGCTCAGCCTTGACTTGACGATGGTAAACAATTGCCCGCGTGTGTTATTAGAGTGTTCATTAGAAATAACTTAATTAACCTATGTATATGTGTAATTAGGCAACCATGTTTACTACAAATTACGGTTTTAATTAAGAAAATCCATTTTCACAAGGAGGACAGGAAAATTCAGTCAATGATGTTTTAATTAAACTCAAGTTGAATAAGACATAATTGTGCGTGAGATTGTAATTTATACATACAGACAGCTCTTAATTTCCAATTAGGTTTGTAATGCTTTTGTTTATTTGAATAATTAATAACTTGTTTCTATTACTTAGTATTCCTCCTTTGTAGGACGGCGCGACTTTAGCATTGAGGTTGAATGTGTATTTGTCGTTGCCTGAGGGTAGACTAGGCATGTTTACATTAAAATTATTTAGTTCAAAAACCCTTTTGACATGTAAATACTCTTATGTCACATAAATATTTTTGATAACGATAAAAGTGCCTATGTTTTTTATGATTACTACGAAAGTAATATTTGTGTTTAGTTTACTATCAATACGGTACACGTGACACGGTCAAAGATTAGGTGGTTAGAATTTTCTAATGCTCTACTGGAGGTATTCGTTTCGTTCAACGTGCGACATCTTCGGAATGTATGCGCTCCTAGTACTCGTCTGGCTCGCGAGTCCACATTCACACGTGGCCGCTCTCGCCCACCTGGATAGCGCTCACACAGATAAACAAAACACAATTTAACTAGATAAAAACAAGAGTGACGATTGAAATGACTCTACAATTGTAATGCAGGTATTAATATAGTTTGATAAACTACTATGTAGAGTTTCAAGTACAGTTTATTGTGTTGCTTAAAATTATACTTTAAGATAAAATGTTACAGATTTTTTTCAAGATTAGGCACAAATTAAAAAAAAAAAACTTACCCTTCTTAATTTTGCTAGGTGCACCAACTATAGTTCCCTCAATAATAATAATCATAATGACTTTATAAATACGATTCTATTGTTTCTCAAATATTACTTTCGGTACACATCAATGGAAGGAAACAGCTGAATACTTCTAAATACATAACACAGAATTCTATCTCGCCCATGTGTAACTTAAACACATTTTCTAATGGTCGAGCGGAAAATCGTTGGCGTTCTAAGCCGACCGAGATCACATTTATATGGCTTACCGATATAAGTCCGGACATCGATAAGGGATTTGTTAAATACACAGAAAATACAGTACCTAAAGAGAAACATGTTCTCTATTTGTAACATTTAAACAAATTATATGTCCTCGTGCCACTTATGTAGTCCTAGTTTTTGCTTTTATTTGTAACAGTTTAAAATTGTCATCAAAAAGAAAAAAATATATATATTTCAATGTAGAGCTTTGCCAGAACACAATCGTAATAAATGGTTTAATTTTTATCCAATTATGAAATTCATTAATTCTAAATTTATATTTAACTAGCTGCTGCCCGCGACTTCGTCTGCGTGGTATTCAAGATGTGTAGTACTGTACAAAAAGTAAAGCTAAATAATGTTTAATGCCAGCTCCCTAATCCTGTTCCGTTCCAAACTACCTAATTTCTTAATCCTAACCTCTAGTCTTACAAACATATTTGACTGTTAGTTAACACTGCTAGTTTTTTGGTGTGGCCACTATCTTGCACTGATTTGACAATTTGGATTTAAGGACTTGAAAACGGGCGATGGCAAAGAAGTGTACTGGACTCTTACTGGCTAAACCGCCGGAGTGCTTCACCGTATCCTATTGTCGGGGGCCACGGGAACGCTTTCGCAATCTACCGCAAGCCCCGACAGGAGAGCTCTTTTTAACGGGAGCTTCTTCGTTAACGTGGAGCCAGCTTTTGCCAGCCCTTATTAAGAGGCGCGTGGAAGCACCACGCATTTGGTCTTTGCTTTTATCCAGTACAGTAGACTGCCCTGAGTCTACTGGCGTAAGTTATTTATGGTGGTTGGAGGAGGGCAAATAAGGCCCTTCTTCTATCCTATGCTTGCTTATCGAACATGGATAAGCCTGTCGTGCTCTTTCCACTTTTCCTTGAGCGTCATCACTTCTTCGCAGAACTTGGTGACGGCGCACTAACTAACCGCGGATACTTTGGCCACTCTAGGCGGTGTGACATCGTCGTTACGAAGATGTCGCATTCTCACTGGATGTGAGAGGGGTCTGTATACCCAAATTTATCAAATTTTGTTTACCTACCTATTTGGGTTCTGAGACGGTTGAATGCTTTCCGAACTGAGGTAGGACATAAGTAGTAGGTGGTAGTGGTCGATCTGCCCAGATCTTGCACCGAGCTCGAGTTAGAGTTGCAATAGTAGTCAGTGTATATCGGAAGAAGCTCTTTTAGCTCTTAAGTCTACCCGATTTAAGTCTCTTCTAACGTCAGGTAGAGCAATGCCAACCAGGAGGAGAACTTATTGAGCGGGGTTGGTCTTAAACAGCCAGATATTATTCGACACGTTTGCACTGTGCGCTGTGGTGCGGAGAACAGCAGGCGCTGCTCCCCATTCATCTTCTATTTCGTTTTCTTTCTACCCTTGACAGATGTTTTTTTTTTTAATCATGAAGTAGTGCTTACTTACATGGTTATCAAAGTTTCAAGTTTCTAATTCTAGTAGTTTGAGCTAACCCAACTGAGCCTGAAGAAGGTTAATGTTACGCACACATACAAAACAATCGCGGGAGTACGCGTGCGGCGCATATTCGTACGCAATATTAAACAAACATTAATAATAACAGCCTATCTTTATAATACTTTACCTATGCAACTACCCTATACCATCGCAATTGGTGCACAATTGTGGTAGTGTACAGGCACTATCAAATCTTTACAGCCACGCGTCATACACACCAAAATTGCAGTCAACAGCTAAGCAGTTATTTAAGTAGGTATAGTAAATCATTTACCGTCCACACTATTTTTTGTTTTAGTGTCGTTGGTTTTCTTTTACTTCATATCCACAGCTCCTCCTAAATTGGATAAGACTGTTCTAGCTTAACTAAACGGTAAGATTGTATGAAACTGACGGAGTTTCATACAATCTTACCAGCCCCTGTTTACCCCCTTTAAGAGCAAAATTCCAAAAAAAAGATAGCTTAAATGTTAGCGAGGACTAATAGCTACATAATAAAAAAAGTTTCATCAAAATCCGTCCAGTAGTTTTTGAGTGAAAAGCGGACAACAAACAGACAGACAGACAAAAAAAAATTTTTTTATACTTTTGGCTTCTATTGGTTGTATGAAGATACCCCATCTAAGTTTTTTTTTAATATCTTTAATGTACAGACATGAGCTTGTTACAATTTTATTATATGTATAGATTAGCTTCAAAACTGACGGAGTTTCATACAATCTTACCAGCCCCTGTTTACCCCCTTTAAGAGCAAAATTCCAAAAAAAAGATAGCTTAAATGTTAGCGAGGACTAATAGCTACATAATAAAAAAAGTTTCATCAAAATCCGTCCAGTAGTTTTTGAGTGAAAAGCGGACAACAAACAGACAGACAGACAAAAAAATTTTTTTTTATACTTTTGGCTTCTATTGGTTGTATGAAGATACCCCATCTAAGTTTTTTTTTTAATATCTTTAATGTACAGACATGAGCTTGTTACAATTTTATTATATGTATAGATTAGCTTCAAAACTGACGGAGTTTCATACAATCTTACCAGCCCCTGTTTACCCCCTTTAAGAGCAAAATTCCAAAAAAAAGATAGCTTAAATGTTAGCGAGGACTAATAGCTACATAATAAAAAAAGTTTCATCAAAATCCGTCCAGTAGTTTTTGAGTGAAAAGCGGACAACAAACAGACAGACAGACAAAAAAATTTTTTTTTATACTTTTGGCTTCTATTGGTTGTATGAAGATACCCCATCTAAGTTTTTTTTTAATATCTTTAATGTACAGACATGAGCTTGTTACAATTTTATTATATGTATAGATTAGCTTCAAAACTGACGGAGTTTCATACAATCTTACCAGCCCCTGTTTACCCCCTTTAAGAGCAAAATTCCAAAAAAAAGATAGCTTAAATGTTAGCGAGGACTAATAGCTACATAATAAAAAAAGTTTCATCAAAATCCGTCCAGTAGTTTTTGAGTGAAAAGCGGACAACAAACAGACAGACAGACAAAAATTTTTTTTTTTATACTTTTGGCTTCTATTGGTTGTATGAAGATACCCCATCTAAGTTTTTTTTTAATATCTTTAATGTACAGACATGAGCTTGTTACAATTTTATTATATGTATAGATTAGCTTCAAAACTGACGGAGTTTCATACAATCTTACCAGCCCCTGTTTACCCCCTTTAAGAGCAAAATTCCAAAAAAAAGATAGCTTAAATGTTAGCGAGGACTAATAGCTACATAATAAAAAAAGTTTCATCAAAATCCGTCCAGTAGTTTTTGAGTGAAAAGCGGACAACAAACAGACAGACAGACAAAAAAAAATTTTTTTATACTTTTGGCTTCTATTGGTTGTATGAAGATACCCCATCTAAGTTTTTTTTTAATATCTTTAATGTACAGACATGAGCTTGTTACAATTTTATTATATGTATAGATTAGCTTCAAAACTGACGGAGTTTCATACAATCTTACCAGCCCCTGTTTACCCCCTTTAAGAGCAAAATTCCAAAAAAAAGATAGCTTAAATGTTAGCGAGGACTAATAGCTACATAATAAAAAAAGTTTCATCAAAATCCGTCCAGTAGTTTTTGAGTGAAAAGCGGACAACAAACAGACAGACAGACAAAATTTTTTTTTTTATACTTTTGGCTTCTATTGGTTGTATGAAGATACCCCATCTAAGTTTTTTTTTTAATATCTTTAATGTACAGACATGAGCTTGTTACAATTTTATTATATGTATAGATTAGCTTCAAAACTGACGGAGTTTCATACAATCTTACCAGCCCCTGTTTACCCCCTTTAAGAGCAAAATTCCAAAAAAAAGATAGCTTAAATGTTAGCGAGGACTAATAGCTACATAATAAAAAAAGTTTCATCAAAATCCGTCCAGTAGTTTTTGAGTGAAAAGCGGACAACAAACAGACAGACAGACAAAAAAATTTTTTTTTATACTTTTGGCTTCTATTGGTTGTATGAAGATACCCCATCTAAGTTTTTTTTTAATATCTTTAATGTACAGACATGAGCTTGTTACAATTTTATTATATGTATAGATTAGCTTCAAAACTGACGGAGTTTCATACAATCTTACCAGCCCCTGTTTACCCCCTTTAAGAGCAAAATTCCAAAAAAAAGATAGCTTAAATGTTAGCGAGGACTAATAGCTACATAATAAAAAAAGTTTCATCAAAATCCGTCCAGTAGTTTTTGAGTGAAAAGCGGACAACAAACAGACAGACAGACAAAAAAATTTTTTTTTATACTTTTGGCTTCTATTGGTTGTATGAAGATACCCCATCTAAGTTTTTTTTTAATATCTTTAATGTACAGACATGAGCTTGTTACAATTTTATTATATGTATAGATTAGCTTCAAAACTGACGGAGTTTCATACAATCTTACCAGCCCCTGTTTACCCCCTTTAAGAGCAAAATTCCAAAAAAAAGATAGCTTAAATGTTAGCGAGGACTAATAGCTACATAATAAAAAAAGTTTCATCAAAATCCGTCCAGTAGTTTTTGAGTGAAAAGCGGACAACAAACAGACAGACAGACAAAAATTTTTTTTTTTATACTTTTGGCTTCTATTGGTTGTATGAAGATACCCCATCTAAGTTTTTTTTTAATATCTTTAATGTACAGACATGAGCTTGTTACAATTTTATTATATGTATAGATTAGCTTCAAAACTGACGGAGTTTCATACAATCTTACCAGCCCCTGTTTACCCCCTTTAAGAGCAAAATTCCAAAAAAAAGATAGCTTAAATGTTAGCGAGGACTAATAGCTACATAATAAAAAAAGTTTCATCAAAATCCGTCCAGTAGTTTTTGAGTGAAAAGCGGACAACAAACAGACAGACAGACAAAAAAAAATTTTTTTATACTTTTGGCTTCTATTGGTTGTATGAAGATACCCCATCTAAGTTTTTTTTTAATATCTTTAATGTACAGACATGAGCTTGTTACAATTTTATTATATGTATAGATTAGCTTCAAAACTGACGGAGTTTCATACAATCTTACCAGCCCCTGTTTACCCCCTTTAAGAGCAAAATTCCAAAAAAAAGATAGCTTAAATGTTAGCGAGGACTAATAGCTACATAATAAAAAAAGTTTCATCAAAATCCGTCCAGTAGTTTTTGAGTGAAAAGCGGACAACAAACAGACAGACAGACAAAATTTTTTTTTTTATACTTTTGGCTTCTATTGGTTGTATGAAGATACCCCATCTAAGTTTTTTTTTTAATATCTTTAATGTACAGACATGAGCTTGTTACAATTTTATTATATGTATAGATTAGCTTCAAAACTGACGGAGTTTCATACAATCTTACCAGCCCCTGTTTACCCCCTTTAAGAGCAAAATTCCAAAAAAAAGATAGCTTAAATGTTAGCGAGGACTAATAGCTACATAATAAAAAAAGTTTCATCAAAATCCGTCCAGTAGTTTTTGAGTGAAAAGCGGACAACAAACAGACAGACAGACAAAAAAATTTTTTTTTATACTTTTGGCTTCTATTGGTTGTATGAAGATACCCCATCTAAGTTTTTTTTTAATATCTTTAATGTACAGACATGAGCTTGTTACAATTTTATTATATGTATAGATTAGCTTCAAAACTGACGGAGTTTCATACAATCTTACCAGCCCCTGTTTACCCCCTTTAAGAGCAAAATTCCAAAAAAAAGATAGCTTAAATGTTAGCGAGGACTAATAGCTACATAATAAAAAAAGTTTCATCAAAATCCGTCCAGTAGTTTTTGAGTGAAAAGCGGACAACAAACAGACAGACAGACAAAAATTTTTTTTTTTATACTTTTGGCTTCTATTGGTTGTATGAAGATACCCCATCTAAGTTTTTTTTTAATATCTTTAATGTACAGACATGAGCTTGTTACAATTTTATTATATGTATAGATTAGCTTCAAAACTGACGGAGTTTCATACAATCTTACCAGCCCCTGTTTACCCCCTTTAAGAGCAAAATTCCAAAAAAAAGATAGCTTAAATGTTAGCGAGGACTAATAGCTACATAATAAAAAAAGTTTCATCAAAATCCGTCCAGTAGTTTTTGAGTGAAAAGCGGACAACAAACAGACAGACAGACAAAAATTTTTTTTTTTATACTTTTGGCTTCTATTGGTTGTATGAAGATACCCCATCTAAGTTTTTTTTTAATATCTTTAATGTACAGACATGAGCTTGTTACAATTTTATTATATGTATAGATTAGCTTCAAAACTGACGGAGTTTCATACAATCTTACCAGCCCCTGTTTACCCCCTTTAAGAGCAAAATTCCAAAAAAAAGATAGCTTAAATGTTAGCGAGGACTAATAGCTACATAATAAAAAAAGTTTCATCAAAATCCGTCCAGTAGTTTTTGAGTGAAAAGCGGACAACAAACAGACAGACAGACAAAAATTTTTTTTTTATACTTTTGGCTTCTATTGGTTGTATGAAGATACCCCATCTAAGTTTTTTTTTTAATATCTTTAATGTACAGACATGAGCTTGTTACAATTTTATTATATGTATAGATTAGCTTCAAAACTGACGGAGTTTCATACAATCTTACCAGCCCCTGTTTACCCCCTTTAAGAGCAAAATTCCAAAAAAAAGATAGCTTAAATGTTAGCGAGGACTAATAGCTACATAATAAAAAAAGTTTCATCAAAATCCGTCCAGTAGTTTTTGAGTGAAAAGCGGACAACAAACAGACAGACAGACAAAAAAATTTTTTTTTATACTTTTGGCTTCTATTGGTTGTATGAAGATACCCCATCTAAGTTTTTTTTTAATATCTTTAATGTACAGACATGAGCTTGTTACAATTTTATTATATGTATAGATTAGCTTCAAAACTGACGGAGTTTCATACAATCTTACCAGCCCCTGTTTACCCCCTTTAAGAGCAAAATTCCAAAAAAAAGATAGCTTAAATGTTAGCGAGGACTAATAGCTACATAATAAAAAAAGTTTCATCAAAATCCGTCCAGTAGTTTTTGAGTGAAAAGCGGACAACAAACAGACAGACAGACAAAAATTTTTTTTTTTATACTTTTGGCTTCTATTGGTTGTATGAAGATACCCCATCTAAGTTTTTTTTTAATATCTTTAATGTACAGACATGAGCTTGTTACAATTTTATTATATGTATAGATTAGCTTCAAAACTGACGGAGTTTCATACAATCTTACCAGCCCCTGTTTACCCCCTTTAAGAGCAAAATTCCAAAAAAAAGATAGCTTAAATGTTAGCGAGGACTAATAGCTACATAATAAAAAAAGTTTCATCAAAATCCGTCCAGTAGTTTTTGAGTGAAAAGCGGACAACAAACAGACAGACAGACAAAAATTTTTTTTTTATACTTTTGGCTTCTATTGGTTGTATGAAGATACCCCATCTAAGTTTTTTTTTTAATATCTTTAATGTACAGACATGAGCTTGTTACAATTTTATTATATGTATAGATTAGCTTCAAAACTGACGGAGTTTCATACAATCTTACCAGCCCCTGTTTACCCCCTTTAAGAGCAAAATTCCAAAAAAAAGATAGCTTAAATGTTAGCGAGGACTAATAGCTACATAATAAAAAAAGTTTCATCAAAATCCGTCCAGTAGTTTTTGAGTGAAAAGCGGACAACAAACAGACAGACAGACAAAAATTTTTTTTTTTATACTTTTGGCTTCTATTGGTTGTATGAAGATACCCCATCTAAGTTTTTTTTTAATATCTTTAATGTACAGACATGAGCTTGTTACAATTTTATTATATGTATAGATTAGCTTCAAAACTGACGGAATTTCATACAATCTTACCAGCCCCTGTTTACCCCCTTTAAGAGCAAAATTCCAAAAAAAAGATAGCTTAAATGTTAGCGAGGACTAATAGCTACATAATAAAAAAAGTTTCATCAAAATCCGTCCAGTAGTTTTTGAGTGAAAAGCGGACAACAAACAGACAGACAGACAAAAATTTTTTTTTTATACTTTTGGCTTCTATTGGTTGTATGAAGATACCCCATCTAAGTTTTTTTTTAATATCTTTAATGTACAGACATGAGCTTGTTACAATTTTATTATATGTATAGATTAGTTTCAAAACTGACGGAGTTTCATACAATCTTACCAGCCCCTGTTTACCCCCTTTAAGAGCAAAATTCCAAAAAAAAGATAGCTTAAATGTTAGCGAGGACTAATAGCTACATAATAAAAAAAGTTTCATCAAAATCCGTCCAGTAGTTTTTGAGTGAAAAGCGGACAACAAACAGACAGACAGACAAAAAAATTTTTTTTTATACTTTTGGCTTCTATTGGTTGTATGAAGATACCCCATCTAAGTTTTTTTTTAATATCTTTAATGTACAGACATGAGCTTGTTACAATTTTATTATATGTATAGATTAGCTTCAAAACTGACGGAGTTTCATACAATCTTACCAGCCCCTGTTTACCCCCTTTAAGAGCAAAATTCCAAAAAAAAGATAGCTTAAATGTTAGCGAGGACTAATAGCTACATAATAAAAAAAGTTTCATCAAAATCCGTCCAGTAGTTTTTGAGTGAAAAGCGGACAACAAACAGACAGACAGACAAAAATTTTTTTTTTTATACTTTTGGCTTCTATTGGTTGTATGAAGATACCCCATCTAAGTTTTTTTTTAATATCTTTAATGTACAGACATGAGCTTGTTACAATTTTATTATATGTATAGATTAGCTTCAAAACTGACGGAGTTTCATACAATCTTACCAGCCCCTGTTTACCCCCTTTAAGAGCAAAATTCCAAAAAAAAGATAGCTTAAATGTTAGCGAGGACTAATAGCTACATAATAAAAAAAGTTTCATCAAAATCCGTCCAGTAGTTTTTGAGTGAAAAGCGGACAACAAACAGACAGACAGACAAAAATTTTTTTTTTATACTTTTGGCTTCTATTGGTTGTATGAAGATACCCCATCTAAGTTTTTTTTTAATATCTTTAATGTACAGACATGAGCTTGTTACAATTTTATTATATGTATAGATTAGTTTCAAAACTGACGGAGTTTCATACAATCTTACCAGCCCCTGTTTACCCCCTTTAAGAGCAAAATTCCAAAAAAAAGATAGCTTAAATGTTAGCGAGGACTAATAGCTACATAATAAAAAAAGTTTCATCAAAATCCGTCCAGTAGTTTTTGAGTGAAAAGCGGACAACAAACAGACAGACAGACAAAAAAATTTTTTTTTATACTTTTGGCTTCTATTGGTTGTATGAAGATACCCCATCTAAGTTTTTTTTTAATATCTTTAATGTACAGACATGAGCTTGTTACAATTTTATTATATGTATAGATTAGCTTCAAAACTGACGGAGTTTCATACAATCTTACCAGCCCCTGTTTACCCCCTTTAAGAGCAAAATTCCAAAAAAAAGATAGCTTAAATGTTAGCGAGGACTAATAGCTACATAATAAAAAAAGTTTCATCAAAATCCGTCCAGTAGTTTTTGAGTGAAAAGCGGACAACAAACAGACAGACAGACAAAAATTTTTTTTTTTATACTTTTGGCTTCTATTGGTTGTATGAAGATACCCCATCTAAGTTTTTTTTTAATATCTTTAATGTACAGACATGAGCTTGTTACAATTTTATTATATGTATAGATTAGCTTCAAAACTGACGGAGTTTCATACAATCTTACCAGCCCCTGTTTACCCCCTTTAAGAGCAAAATTCCAAAAAAAAGATAGCTTAAATGTTAGCGAGGACTAATAGCTACATAATAAAAAAAGTTTCATCAAAATCCGTCCAGTAGTTTTTGAGTGAAAAGCGGACAACAAACAGACAGACAGACAAAAATTTTTTTTTTATACTTTTGGCTTCTATTGGTTGTATGAAGATACCCCATCTAAGTTTTTTTTTAATATCTTTAATGTACAGACATGAGCTTGTTACAATTTTATTATATGTATAGATTAGTTTCAAAACTGACGGAGTTTCATACAATCTTACCAGCCCCTGTTTACCCCCTTTAAGAGCAAAATTCCAAAAAAAAGATAGCTTAAATGTTAGCGAGGACTAATAGCTACATAATAAAAAAAGTTTCATCAAAATCCGTCCAGTAGTTTTTGAGTGAAAAGCGGACAACAAACAGACAGACAGACAAAAAAATTTTTTTTTATACTTTTGGCTTCTATTGGTTGTATGAAGATACCCCATCTAAGTTTTTTTTTAATATCTTTAATGTACAGACATGAGCTTGTTACAATTTTATTATATGTATAGATTAGCTACTTACAACACTTCTTACTTCAGTCAGACAGTTAAACATTATTAAAAAAAAATGAAAACTGATAAAAACTTAAAGAACATTGCTTTAGAGGTCAAGCTTAATAAGTCTACTTCTCAAATTCTAAAACTAATTTATAGGGCATACTAAGTGAAAACCAATTTAACTTATACGCCTACTCATTCCAATTTCGGAACAATGAGTAGCAATTTAAGTATCAATTAAAATTAGCACAGTAAATCAATCATTACTTGGTAATTGTAAGGAGGCCACTAGGCTAGTACTTGTAGAGTTCTTAGTGTGGGCGACACTTGTGCTGCTATTTAGGACGATATATTATTAAAAGCGAGCTTCGGCCGTGGTTTTGTAGAGAATTGTAGAGACTTCTACGTCCTGTCTAGAGTGATTTAGTTCTATTACTATGTTCTGTCTAACCTTTTTTCAGGTTAATTTTAGAGCTAGCGTCTATTCTTCTACTGAATATCTTTTTTTATAGAGAGCAACTCAACTCTACATCCTATTTTCCTTGGTAGCTCCGTTAACCCCGGTGAAACGGTCCGTCAAAATTGTAATGACCCAGTGACTGCCAAAGATCAGCGCATAAAAATCATCAGTCGGCTTTAATATGTATTCCGAGATTCTAAGTCTATTTTCACAAATTGTAATTAGATGACCGACTAACTGGCCAAAAAATCCAATCAATGTACAGGAAGATTTTCAATTAATTTAATTTAATTTTTAATGTTGTAAGTACTAATACTTAAACCATAAGGTAGTAAACCTATAGAGACCATGGAAGCAAATTACTCTATCTAGCACCTATTAAGTAAGGAAACATAAATTTTACTTCAAAATCACGGACTCGGGGGAAATAAGGAGGATTTTATATAGGTCAAGCCTGTTTTATAATAATGAGTGAGAAACCTTTATAAAAAAAAACATGGGAAGTAAATTCACCGATTTTTGCCTCAGAGCCTACAACCATCTCTTAAAATCTGATGTGAAAGAGAGACGCCGCTCTACACTACACGCATTGTCTCTCTTGCACAGTTTAACTTTATTGTGGTGTAAAACCCCTGATTACTCTTGTTTTGTTATCGGAACACATTAGGAATCGATCACGAGTAATGGGTAATGTTTCATTCTTTTCTGGTTTGTGTGGTTCGAAACAAAACAATAACGATGGGGGAGTAATGAGGGAGACGTTTGTTTAGCAGCATAATAGGTTAGGTAAAAAAAACAAACTTGAGAGAGTTTATGTTCAACAGTGAACTATCCTATTAACCTTTTAACAATAGGTAAATGTTTGTTCTCTATTACACAGCTTATAGCTGCTCTACTTTCAACGTAATTATTGGAACAGTAGTCTCGCTTTTATATCAATAAATCTCAAGTAAATCCCTGAAGTAACTTAGAACAACTTCACCGACTCCTACCATTACCTGCTTTCCTCGTAAATTTTCTAAGACCATTCCGTTTCCAGTGGAAAATTTTAATGTCTCTCTTAATTGTTAGTCATTTGGAATAGGACTGTGAATACTTATTTTGTAATGCCGCGCCCGCATGCTAGGCACTTAATGCAAACTTCAAACTTCCCCAAATGTTTGGCTAGAATCAGATCACATTGGATGGACTACACGTTCTTGAACGTCAACACAAAGCAAGTCAAACACTATTCATGCGTTTACATTTGATACGGCTTGTTGAGGTTTGGCAAGCGTGCGGACGCGGCATAACGATCATGATACTGATAGATAGGCAGTTGTTTTTTTTTGTACATTATGTTACTTATGTGCGAGAAAACAGAATGTGAAATTCACTGGGGGTAACCAATATTAATTGACTTTTTACTAAATAAATTGCAGTAAAACAAAAATATTTAATTATGTTACTGATAACATAAAAAGTAGGGAAGCTCGTAAATTACGTTAAATAATTTTGAGACGAATAAAATAAAATGCACCTAACACCCAAACAAACTATTAACCATAAACAATTTAACAAATTATTAAAATTAACATTAAAATTAAATATAACTAAAAAGAAATATTCTAACATCGAAACCAGTACATTAGAAGCGGTAAGCGCTACCCAGTACCCACTGATCGTACAGTTCAGCGTCTAGTTGAGATCTTACGATCGAGCTACAGTCACGTCATGTTCGCCTAGTACTTTGTATTCCGCGCAGTTTCAATGCAAACGACCATCGCGCTCGTGTTTGTCGAGTTGAAGACACTCAGTCTCTGTACTGTAGGTGCTGTTCTATGTATGTGTGGATGTTAGAAATATGCAGTTAGAAAAATTGTTCTGTTCGGAGCAGATGTTATATTTGGTTGAGGTAGCGAGATGTCTTACATTGTTAAATCCTTTTTAAAGAAACCATATTCTTATTTTTTTCTACTTCCATCGGTTAAACGTTACTTGATGAAGTTAAAGTACAGTTTTAAATCGGCGTAGTACAGTAATTACTAATAACAATAAATATAACTTTTTGAAAAACAGAGTTTTTCTTACAGTTTTAAAAAATATGTATTTTTGTTCCAAATATAAGTGACAAAGTTATTTTTGGAATAAAAAACCGCTTTGCAAATTGTTTCATTAAACCTTTTATTGAAGCATTTTAGACTTTAAGTAGTTTTCAGGACCTAAAAACCGTTTTCACTTAACATTTTAACTGCTTTTTCTTAAGTTCATTTATGAGCGTCTACAAGTAGTTAATTGCTTGTTTGAAATTAATTACCTTGCCTTAAATTTGAAGAGGCTTTTATCGTCAAAGCACTGGGACTGTTTAAGAAGTAAGAGCTTTATAACTGAATCCTTTGAGACTATACTTGTCAAAACCAATGTAACCAATGTGTTGGTACTTACTGAGCATTTATCTCTTGACAAAAGAAGCAGCTGTGTTATACAAGATATACTATACACTAATTATTTCGTAAGACATTTTAAGACCTACGAGTATGTATCAAGAGCATAGTATAGTTATAGTTATTATATTATGTAGCTAAATTGTTTGCCGAGAACAAAATTTGAATTGAAGATGAATTTAAAATAGAGAGATAGATTTGATATACATAATAGGGAATAAGTATAGTGTATTTAGTACATTACTGTTGTATTAAACATAAACCTTCCTCTTAAACAATTCTATCTAATAAAAAAACGCATCAAAATCGATTACGTGGTTTCAGTGATCTAAGCCTACATACGTGCAGACAAACTATGTAGGAACAAATTCTATACGTCCAGATCATTAAACTCTTATACGTTTTCGTCTACAATGTAAAACAACAAATGCCACCGAGATAGTTTCAGTTCAGTGGATCTTAGAAAAACAAAGGACTGCCTTGAATACCGTAAATATTAAAAAAAAACTGAATAAATAGAAAACTATGTTCGCATCTCTCTTTGGAAGATACGATTTCTGATAGTCGTATCAAAGTCGCTTAGTAAATATCAAAAGTATATCGCATTCATATTTTCATCGAATCAAACGTTTAAAAAACAATAGTCTACAATCACAAATGGATTAAATTACTGTCACCTGCCAAGTTCTGTCTCTCTAGAGAATCTGCCACAATACCACTACACATCTTAAAGTCTATCGCAGTTGTGGAAGCGAGACAGCGCACTACACGGGTAGAGCGGTGTCTCTCTTTAGCACGATTACAATAATAATATTATTATAATATATTTCACGACTTTCACATAACGCCATCTAGTCTCAAATTAAGCAAAGCTTGTAGTATGAGTACTAAACAACTTATAAATATACTTATGTACTTCTAATTACATTCATGTTTTGATAAATTACACACAGACGCGAAACAAATGATCGTGCACATCACACAAACATTTGTCCTGGGTGAGAATCGAACCTACGACCTCTTTGTAGCAGTAAGGGCCACTAACCACTAGACCAACAGGCAAGTCGAAATAATATAACTTTAAGACGTAGTACTAGGTCTTGAAGTATATTTACCAGTACCTTAACTATTTGCGGTGTGTCTGTACTATAAAACATTACCATAGAATGCTCATAAGCTCCCAATTACGATACGGGTTCAATGCAATCGCTATGCATTGATGCGCCGTTTAATGTCAGTTGTTTAGTAAGGTATAGCAGTAATGCGGTATACTGTCAGGGTCCGGTGACTAAGACAATTGTATTTGTCCCTTTGTTCCAAGTATTTACAGAGTGAACGGGAATATAAGCTGTAATAATATGCTGTTCATGCTTTATTACGTTGCTTGGGACGGTGTTTTGTCGTATTATGCAAACATGGAATTATGGTTGCCATATTTTTTTAAGTTATAAACCAAAAAGTAATTGCATTGGAATGTATAGACTTTTTGTCAATATCTTAAAATATAGATGAAGTTAAATAGGAAATACTGTTATTTAAAACGTTTAAAAATAAATATATCAGACATTGAACCGGAATCACCAACGTGAAAAACTCTTTAGTCTCGCTAGAGACACAGAGCGGTATGCAGAGCTGACTGCCAACCTCCAGTAGGGGAGTGGCACCAGAAGAAGGAAAGAAAAAAAGAAAAATAAAATGCACGATCAATTCCTTAATTGTTATTTGGTTAACTTATTAAGGTACTCTGCTTATTTAATACTATTTCAAGAAAATTAGTAATTGAAGTCCACAACTTTTAAGTTAAAGCTAAGACAGTGAGCATTTAATAAACCAGCGGGGCTCTAAAAGTGGCTGTTTGTCACGACCGCCGGTTCGTGAGAGAGTGCCTCCGTAATTTCATGTGTCCACTCCACCCATTGTTCCATCGCTCGTTTCAAAAAGGTCGAGAAAAATACGAGTTTCTGTTATTTTGTACGGCTTTATCTTAAGACTAGGTGTTTTGAAACACGAAATGTTCACAAAGGACTTCAATAATTTTGATGGACTCAACAAGTTTTAAATTTGTGTCATTATAATTTTATAAACAAACTGTTTTTCTAAACAATATTGAAACTGTCTTATTAATTAATTTAAAAGAAACATTCTAATATGGTTGAATTGAGAAACCTCCTCCTTTTTGAACTCAGTTAAAAAGTAACAGAAATGTCAAATTCATCTGCCTATTCCACCCATTGTTTTATCTCGTTTTAAAAAGGTTGAAAGAAAATTACGAGTTCCAGTTATTTCGTAAGTGGCGACATAATAAGTCTGGGTGTTTAACGTAGAATTTAAATAATTTTGTAGGCTCTATAAATCTTGACACTATCATTTAATTAAGATATGATTTAAGCTTCCAACAAAACCTCTAAATGTTGCTATTAAGTCATTTCGAAAAGTACCAGGCGTTCAGAAATGTTAAGCTGTTAACATTTCATGCTATTCACTATTTAATAATGCTTTAAGGAAAGAGGGAAGTTGTACATTCGTGCGAGGACAGTGTATGAATTAGACGCGTGGAATAGTAATTACGCCTGCTAATTATGTAGTCCTAGTACTCAGTCTCGACACTTCGCTATGTAGTGACGTCATTATTCGTTGAACATGAGCAGTTTGAACTGACTATTATAATGAAAAAGGTTTTGTTGTATGTATGTTATGAATAATGTTGAGATTAGTAAGTAATGTACTTCTTTTAAATGTAGAGTTTATCTGCCATTGCCAACGTCAATACGAAAAGCTTTTTATGTTATCATTACCTTACAGTTCATAATACGCATTGAATTTTAGTGTTTAGAATGCCATGATTCATTTAAAATCTCATACATATCGCATAACAAATTCAAACTAAAGTGACTCTCCTAAAATCCCCAACTTACAAAAATAAATTATTTGGCCATTTACGTCATCCGTCGCAGCAAAAAAAATTGTCTTAGCTCTGAATGTATTATTGCCAAGTGCACCCAAAAGACCTTAGTTGTCTTTTCATTGTTTTTGTTTATAGTATATTTTTACTAACATAGTTTAAGAATCTAACATTATGGGATGTTTGTCCTGATGTAAAAATTATTACACTTAAATGTTATTAAAACTCAACTCACCTATAGCTAGACATCCTGAAAGCAGAACCCACACACTGGCTTGTAACATTGTGTCTTATTCACTGTGTCGTATTCGGGACGAGCCGAACTCTGCGTCGCGTCATTTGTGACCGTGCTACACTGTGCCGCATCACTTCACACACATCTATCTATTCACGTTCACAGCACTGTAACTGGTGTGTACTAGGATCTGTAACAAGGAAAAAAACATTCGTTAGTTAAAGATAAAAACTAAATACTATTAACAATGTAGTTGTAAATTAATTGAAATAATATAAGAGTATCAGTTGAAAATTAATAATTAATCAAATAGTATTCTTCAAAGGAATTATTTTCATAATTTCTTATAATGATCATAATGATATTTCTCTAATAGATAATGGCAATAAAATAACCAATAAATAATATTGCGGAAGATACATTTTTCTAAGTAGGTTCTAATCAAATTGTTGCCAACACTAGTTTACATACTATTCGGTTAAAACAAAAACCTATCAAAAATATCAAGTGCCATTCAAACCCTTATGGTTTAGGCTACAAAAATAATCACACACTGTTCTTACTTGCTATGCATACCTTACAGTAAAGCTTAATAGTAAATTAATTTCATATTTAAGTTAACACCTCCTTTACATATATAATTTAATATTAATATGCACTTATGTATGTATACCACATTAATCTAAAACCATACTGACATACGGTGAATAAACCGTAAGTTGGACTTAATACGTTTTATGTACATAAATTATGAAATTAATACATATACCGGCTAAGAGAAAATGAGGTAGGCTTATTATAAAGATTTACGATTTTATTCACGTTTACTCATAAAAATATAGGTGATTAGAATTTTATGCAGAAATTGTCATGATATATTTTTTTTCATTTCTCATTTTACATGGATGACGTTATCGCGAATATCCATTTCAAAAATATCCGTGTATGAAAAACTTTCGCAACATATTTTTCCCGATTTTTTATATAATAAATTAATACTACACTTTTTGATTAAAGGTAAGACAACCAGCCTAATTAATACTATATTATCCTGTAAATAATATAGTAATAGTTAGGCTGGTTGGCTGATAGTCAAGAATAAAATATTATAATTATATGTGTATTACATACTAAAGTGTTCATTAATACGGTACCCACTTACAATGAGTCACCAATCACTAGGACTCGCAATTACAAAACAATGAGAGACGTGACAGTCATTGACCTGGTATAGGTATGTAGATCTTATTGAAAGCCTTCTAATGTATTACATTTATAACGTTCAGTAATATCTAATTGAATGTTGTTTGTATAAAAAGCTGGCAGATAAGTGAATAGCCTAAGTATTGTGTAAAACAGTAATATGAAAGTTTTTTAGAAATAAATATAACGATTTGTCGTTGACTATTTATGAGATTCTAAACTAAATTCGAATTAGCACTGAAATAACTTCTTATCTTAAAATTACAATACGTTTCAGAAAAGGTAGAGTTAAAGAAAAATAATGATTTAAATAATATTTAATATAGTTTTTTATTTTAATTTTTCATGGTAAAACCCAGGACCAAAGTAAAGTTATAATTATATCGTGTCTTAAATTTTTGTATAAATAAGAATAAATAGTAAATCCAATTTAACAAGCACATAATCAACCTAGAGACAGCTAAATCAATGATTTATTTAAACAAATTCAAGCATTAAAGCCTACTTCAAAACACATTACTAAACCAATTATAACTCCACAAGGGTTCCAAATTGATAGTTCCAATAAAAATTCAAGAGCTATCAAACGATAAATCATAAGTCATTACCAGTTTATAAACGTACTGATACTCTACCATCATATCCTAAAGTATTATTATTACGGGTATTGAAAAGAGACGCCGCTCTATACTGTGTAGAACGCTCTCTCTCTTCCACACTCGCAATAATATTATCTTTAGAGATGATGGTATGCCTGTTCCACTAACCGACAATAGTCAAATAACTTTAGTTTAATAACTAAATTGATTCGTTGAACTTTCTGTAACTATGTACTATAATGATCGATAGTAAATCGTGAGGAGTATTCATCATTTGTGTGGGTTTCGATTGGATTAAAACCACAAGATGTTACTAGGTAGCTATTTTATTAGGATTATTGAATACTCTTTTATAATTGCTAGTTCTTGCTTTATTTGTACGTCTGTACACAAAAACATGGCTGTTTTTAAATCGGTGCAAAAAAGCAAAAGTATTTTAAAACTTTGTTTAAAGAAAGAAAATGAAGAACATTATCTCTTGCAAATGTAGTATCGCATTTTGCAAAATAAAATTTTACAAATATGTTGGTGTTTGTAAGTAAAATAAGAAACACTCATGCTTAGAGCGTACAATTTGTGTAGTATAAACTCTTCGGAAAATACATCATGACGTACCATTTTTTTTCCATATCCAGACAACAAACATTCGTAACAATAAACTTAAGGCTTATACGGAAACACCTCTTTATACAATGTTGTTTTGTGCGTCTAAATGTTATCCTGTTTAGAACCTAACTGTCGATGCTCAAACTGCTCACACTTGCGCTAGACGATAGAATGAACTGTAAAAGTCACTAAAACTGTGAGTACTTGGTAAGGTAATAATCGAACCTTTGGAAATTCACTAGAAGAGCTTCAATAATTTGTCAAATCAATGTCCTTGTGACTAGAAAACAGAATTGTTCATACAAATTGTAGTTAATTTTCTCAGTAGTTTTACCTGCGACTTTGCCCGTGCAAATGTCAGTTATAGCTGCAAAAACAGTGATGCAGTCGGTTAAAAAGTAGACTATTTGTTGATCCAGGGTGTCAACGAACTCCATGTCAAATTTAAAATTTTATGAAAATTGCTCTAGCCGTTCGAAAGAGTTACAAACATCCATTCATACTTACAAAATTTCGTGTTTACAATATTAGGATATTAGTAAGATACGTATAAACGTGACACGTGTCAGACTTCTATTACTTCAAATCACGTAGGTACTACAACGTGTCTTTATGAAGCCATTAAAACGAATCCCATATCAAAATCAATCCAGCCGTCGGAGTGTGAAAGAGTAACAAACATCCAGGCAAACTCAAGAACTATCTATCACGCTAATAATATTAGTAGAATTTCCAACAGTAGAAACATAAAACTACAGGTCTCTATTAAAACTGTATGTTTTTGATACTCGTATTACTCTCTTCCCGCTTGTACTATAGTTAACCAAAATTCTAACATAGCATTCATATACTATTTTTCTGTTAACCTAGTAACTACATTTAGATGTCTTGACACTTTCAGTACAATTGACAAATACTTGACAATCGTCGCAGTTCAGATTGTGTTTGCTCTGCCTTTTCACAAGTTTAATGTAAACACTAGAAGCAGCTGTCAATTGTGAATCTACTATGAGTTTTTAAAGGAGGACTATATATTATAATTGCTGTTGTGGAAATGAGCCATGCTTCTTGAAATGTAGTTCGCTATCTCGCTTATACAACTGCAGCAGTTTATGTGGATAGTTAAGTACTAGTATTAGTCATGTTCTGTAATAACTACTTTTTTAAATACCATTTTCGCTAAGACTAAAGAAAAAAAAATATTTTTTTGATATCAATGTTTTCCTGTATTAACAACTACAACATTTTTTGTAATTTTCTCAGTGTTTGTCTTTAGTTTGTTTCGAGAATGTGGCCTGTTTACGTAAACATTAGAAAATAATAGCTTCTATCCTAAAATACCATTAGAACAGACATATCAACATTGTGTCCAGTTTTATAATTGTTTTTGAATTCGAAAAGGACTTATTTTCAATACATTATTATGTTAGAAGCGCATCTCAAATCCCGCATTACACGCAAGTTTTACTCGTTTAAATTCCGTATCCAAATTATAACTTTATGTGTTGTCTATAATATTTTATAAAATATAACAACTTAAATACAAGAACAATTTTATAACATATAAATAAAAACCTCATTAAAAACACATAAATACCGTGACAGCATTAGAAACTCGTTTATGCAAATCTAAGTATGAAATTAACACCTAGATCGTATCCTCTGTTTATCGTTGGATGCTAATCAGGGACCTTCTTCACTTGTTTATAACAAAACACCATCGTTCCCAGAAGGTCATGACCTGGCAACGTGTTTATTTATCTATTACTATATCTTTAACTTGTATCTATGTTTCAATCTTAGTAGTCTTACAAAGACGATATAATTTATTTTTTTGATGAAAAATCGACAGTTTATTATAATTTGACATGAGTTCTGGGACACTTTACACTTTACTGAATACCTAGTTGTAGAAGTCCTATAAAAATGAGATTATACTGCCCTATACCTCCTTAAGTAATATAATTGTGTTAGCATGACAGCAATATACCGCGTAGAACATGGTCTGTTTCGTACAGATTTACGAAACAGCCTTAACGATAACAAGGTATTAAGTCTAGTGAAGTAGTCAACTCTGCACTCAGGATTTAAAATGCTTTGAAAAAAAAACGAACTATATAATATATGTTGGCGTTGCGACTGAAGTAAAATTTTATTTTAATCTAAAAACAAAAATGTGGCACGTCATTTTTATTTAAAAAAATATACACAAAAGAGGTTTTTAAAATAATGTTTTTTCATTTTACTGGCCACTAACCAAATATTTTATTTTATACATTTTGAATTTCGAACGCACCTGAACTGGAAAGAGAATATTTATGTTTTATTTGTTAAATGTCTTAGCGGGAAATAAATCTTTACATAGTATTTGTTAAATCTTGCAACGAATTTAAACTTACATTGTTTTGTGATTTTACGAGTGAAAAACTAAAGACAAAGCGTCTAGAATTATTTATCGCAGAAAACATTTGGAACGAAACACGCAAAAATCGTAAGTGAAAATAAGTATTGCTTAGTAAATTTTATATTGCATTAAAGGGTGTACAGTAATATTGAAGTAAAGTTAACTTTTACATGTTTTCGCGAAGTTAAGACTTTGGTAACGAAACTTTTGTAACGGATTCTCGTGGTTTACCTGCAAAGCCGTGGAAACGCCGGGTTCATCGGTTTTAGAATGTTTTTGTTGCGATTATTGAACTTTGCAACGTAATAACTTACTGGCTGTCGACATGGTGTTTGATTTATATGTTTTATGAAAAAAAGATTAACTTCCAGAGGTTATCGCCTGCAAACTCTCGGAACTTCCTAAGTTTTTACCCTCTTAGAATACATATACCTAGACCTATAGTTACATAAAGTTATAGTTAGACCTTCCTCACGAAACAATTTGCTTAATTTTTTAAATCTATGCAAAACAACATAATTAAAAATCTGTTTTTTAGTTTTCAAGATATATAAAGACGGACCGATGGGGAAAGCGATTTTGTTTTATACTATGTATGATATAAAAAAAAAACCAGACAATTTTAAGTTTGTTAAACAATTTGTCTATAAACACGTGTTTGATTTTCAAATCCGGCTGGCATAGCAGTACCAAAGATTACACTGAACAATCCTCATCATATTTCTTATATTAGTATAGATGTGACTGATTTACAAAGCAGACATCAGCCCACAGTCTACATATCTACAGGAATGCGTCACTTTATAAATAATTGCATCATCAAGTTTACAGTTAGCTTACATTGTTTGTTGTATTGTCATTAACTTTGTATGTTATTGCTTTCTTGTTGGTGAAACTGTGTGGGCTTGTGAGCTGACAGATACGAGTATGTATACTAGTTGTGTTGCAAAGGAATGTGTGGAAAGGCATTATATACATATCTTTAGAGTAAATATCTTACTCAAATACTTAAGAACTTCAGGAGTCTTGTTTCAAGATTAATTTAGATTTACATGTTTTATTTGAAAATTTATTCGTTAAACTTGTAATTTGTAAATATAGAGCTGTGCTTTAAAATTTAACAATCATTTTAACAAGTCTGTATTTCCTAATAATCTTCGAAGTTACAACAACAACGCAATGAACAAATTCTTAAAGAAAGATTGTATCCGTCCGTAAAGCCAACTTTTTTCCTTAAAAACAAAAATAGGAACAAAATTAAATCTGTTGCATAAATACCTCGTTAAAAAGATAGGTACTTCGTTAATTATAAATTTTAAGTCACTGTCTCATTATAGAATTACGTCACGTGTTATGAAAGGATACCGATACCCACTGTTTACCGGCACGCGAAATGTAAAAGTTCAAAAAAGATTGTTGTATAACTTTAACGAGCAATTTTTTGTTTTATTTTGTTTAAAGGAGTTTTTTGTCATTATGCAACGGTAATCTTTGCGTACCTACAAGTATACCTACTAACTTGTGACTTTAGTGATCGCAAGTTCTGCTTTAGCGAAAAGAAAAACAAAGTAAGACTATTTTGTATTTTAAATCAGTTGTAAAGGTTTTAGAGTCTCTTTTGTGTATAATAAAAAAAAGTTTTTTTTTGTTATAATGCTACGGTAGCTTTAACGAAATGAAAAACAAAGTAAAACTATTTAAATTATATTTTAACTCAGTTGTAAAGATTTTATAATATAGTGTCTTTTTTTGTTTAAGAAAATTTAACTATTTAGAATACTCTTGGCACGTATAAGTTTAAGAAATAATTAAAGTTCTTGCATATTATATTATTTGAATTACCCTTTCTTGTCATGCACCTGTTTCTTGTTACCCCTGCACCATTCTACATAATTATGGTCGACTGGTAGAGGTAGGAATTTTTACTTGTCAATGAAGTATTTATAAATAAATACGTTAATATATTCAAGTAATCAAATATTTATGTTTTGTGAAAGGTAGAGTTACAAATCTGATGAAATAACTATGAATAGATGAAATTAAATCATTTATTTTGTTACTAGGATAATTCTTGAGACTTTTAAGAGTGATATCACTTTTAAAAGTCCCATACATGTTTTGAGCTCACTAGATTCGACATTTCCTAAGTGACTACGCTGAGAAAAAATGTCGAAACAAACTCAGAGGTCCTTGTCTATTTCAAAGTCCAGACAATTTAAACTCCAGATCAAACAGATTATTAAAATTAAACTAATCACCAATTTACACACTGAAAATTAATCTGACAACATTACATGCCAAACTTATAAGCACAAACAAGTCAAACACAACCAATACAATACAAATAACAAATAAAATATCTCCACGTAAACAAACGACAGTAAACGCTAGAAAGCCGCGAATTCTGAGTAATTAACCCTGTACACACTGATCCGTCGGTTACGGAGAAAGCGGTACCGTGGACTACGGTACGGTCCGTCGCTCGTGGTCAAGTAGACCGAGGTAAATATGTACGAGTTTCATGCAGAAAACCTACTTCTGGCAAGGTTAAGGTGGATAAAAGTATATATTGTCCGACGGTTCGTGGTCTAGTGGGTTGTGGCTCTGACTGCTATACCGAAGGTCGTGGGTTCGATTCCCACTCAGGGTTAATGTTTGTGATGAGCAAGATAATTTGTTCTCTATTCGGGTGTATTTTATGTGTAGTATGTATGTATTTAGAAATATATAATTATGTTTATACGTTTGGTTCTACACCAGATGGCGTTGTGTGAATGTTGAGAAATATTTATTTATTTATATTGTAATGATAGAAAAAGGAATACGAAGTCTTGGTATTGAATTTTAATAATACTCATTATAAATAATTGGAATTTAATACAAAGAAACAATCGGATTGCTTTGTCAAGCGAAAATAATACAGAGTTATATTAAGTAAATAACAAACAGGTCATCATACGAAATTTGGAAGTTCAATCAGTCAGTGCATCATCGTCATCTGACGATGATGCAAAAAGGGATTGAACTGATTGAACTTCCAAATTTCGTATGATGACCTGTTTGTTATTTACTTAATATAACTCTGTATTATTTTCGCTTGACAAAGCAATCCGATTGTTTCTTTGTATTAAATTCCAATTATTTATAATGAGTATAAGCATGCATAAGGGCAGAAGAATGCTTCTGCCCTTATTCCAATTATTATTTGGGGTCGGCGCAGCATGTCTTCTTCTTCCACACGTTCCTATCTGTCGCAAGTGACACTCTTTGCAGCCATATCATCTTTCACACAATCCATCCATCGTTTCTTTGGTCGTATTCTACCCCTATATCCATCCTCATTCATGTTCAGCACCACATGATCCTCTTTTCTGTTACCACCAATCGGTGCCACTTAACAATAAATTCTGTTTTTGGTGCTACTTAGTTTTCAACGCACTTTGATCGAAAATACTGTCTATAGGTACTTAGACACTTAGCGATATGCCAAAAAAATGGTAAAATAATAGAGATATGTAGTCAACTTGTCAAAGTATTAATAAAAAGCCCCTACGTCTACGTATTAAATCTATACCCTCATGAAGAATGATTCAAGAACTTTACATTTTCATACAATTTAGGATAGAGTGCGACTTCTGTTTATATTTTGCTCTACTAAGTATCTATTTATGTTGCTCATTGTTCCGATGGACAATGCATATACAAGGCTTGTAACACTATAATCTCACTAAATACTTTAGCAATATCAATTTAAATTCCATTCTTGCATTTGTTAAATATATTAGCGGGTTCTCCTTTTGAAGACCGTAATGGAATGTGGTTTTACGGATTTATTCTATTGTCGCTACTGATTTTTTTGATTGTGCATGTCTTCTTTCATATTTATATATTGTAGTGAAGTTTTTAATCCCTGATAGGTACTAGATTGTATGGCAAAATTATTTTTTTCACGAGAAAGACGAATACACAGTTCTTTTATAACGTCATACTAAGAATGAAAACGGGACGATTTCAGATAAAATCATGAGTCACAACCAATAATATATACAGTACCTTATTAATTAATTATACTTAATCGTACGATCAAAAAACACAAGATTTAATAGTTTGTGATAAATAAATTAATAATAGACCATCGTAAGTAGTTAAGAAGGTAAGTAGTAAACTTAAATGTACAAGTTTTCTTACTTAACTATAATTTTAAGTATTTTTGGTTATGAGTAATATTATTTAATATTTAGTTGACTATAAAGTGAATTGTGACTTAAGTTTCTCGCAATTTTCCAAGTTTAAAGTGTTATTAACTGTGAAAGAGACTCTTAAAAATAGTTGCTATCTGAATCTTAGTAGAAATACTAAAATATACGTAAGTTTTATTATATACTTGAATGATGCTGAAATAATATTCGTATTATGTAAATTAAACTACAATACTAAAAACTATAATAGGCGAATTTGCAACTAAACTTATATACTTATAAAATAACATTGTCATGACATTTATAAGCGTCCAAAGAATAGATGGTCACTCTGTCTCGGTTTCTCAAACGCAGATCAACACAAAAAAAAAAAATGGTCACTCAAATCTCGTATTAAGCTCCGCAATTGGTTGTAAGTCCAATCAGAGTCATGATCAGTTGATTGCCATGGGAGATTCAATTTATCAGTTTTCCGGAAACCGGGGAGGGGGGTTACTATCTCAGAGATACCTTATCTATGATGAAAATATCTCCTATGGTTATATTTTTATATGTTACTGTTTTTCATCAGGATAGGAAGTAGAATCCAGCTGCAGTCTTGAGATACTAATAAACAATATAATGCCCTTTGTATTCACAGGTTCTATATTATTAATTCAACCATAAAACCTACCACACTATTTAACATAGATCACTTGTATAGACGAGGTACTAAAGCAATAATAAACACAAATTACGAGCCATTACTATTAAACATTCCATTTTTTGCGACCAGCCAGTAACGACATAATTGTCAATAATGATTGATAAAAACTAGCTCAAATTCTACACTACATTACGATGTATCTTGTACAATTAAAAGGTGAATTCAAGGCGGTTACAATATTTTTTGTGAGATCAAGGCAAATACAGCGTTATTATACTACATATCACCTCATTTTAAAGCAGTATTACAGTTATAAAAGCGAGACAACACTACACAGCGTAGAGTAGTGTCCCTCTTCCACAGAAGTATAAGTCTCACTTTAAGATGTAGTGGTAGGACCCCTAGCTTAATATTAAGTTGCTATTGTGCATTGACGGGTCGATAATAGCGGCAAAAAGTGTAAATAACATGCATTGTACGAAGCAGAACGCACTAAATATTCCTGTTGATATTTCTTGCTTAAGTTTCTGTTGTGATGAAAATTAGGTATGTTATACTTAGTAGTAGCGACCAGTGTAAAGCTGGGGAACTTTACACGGGTGCAATACTGGTGTACGGGCATTTAAACCTTTTTCTTAAAACATTCTTCATTTATTAAAAAAAACTGCATCAAATTCAATTGCGTAGTTTTAAAGACCTAAGCATATATTATTATAAGGTCAGAAAGATAGCACGAAGCGATTTGTATTATTCTACTAGTTCAAACTTCTATTTTAAAACGTTTACCGACATGTATTAGATACAGTCAGATTCTAAAAAACTAGGATTTAATTAAAACTAGCAGTAGCTGGATTATAAAAGTTTGAGTCTGCAAAGTTAAGCATAAAACAACTACACCACTGTTTCATTCTAGGAATAGCAATTAGAAATCTATTATAACTGTAAATGGCTTCTAAACAATTGAATCAATTCATTTATGATGAAAGAATAAAAATAGTAGAATTAAGAAGTTATATAGCAAGGTAAATAAGTGCGAGTTTTATTCGCATACCGAAGGGTCTGTAAATCGTGCTCTATTAAAACAAAATTAGATTTCATCAAATTTCAAAACTTATTCGCAAATATAAGTCTTTGAGAAATTTTGTATTTATGGTAACTTTATGCGATTTGGTAAAAAAATTAGTAAAAAAGTGCCTTGGCAACAAAGTAATCTTATAGAACCCCTAAAAAGAGCCCCCTAACAACTCGTTATTATTTAAAAAGATTTAAAAGAAAGATTAATTACTACCAGGATATGACTGAACGTCGCGGCGTCGATAAGAAAACGAGTTTCTTAATTGTCTTCATAAAAAGTACCTACTACGATATCTGAACTTTTTACATTATAATTACGTAAAGTATTTTTACTGTTCTTCATAAAGTAACGTATCAATCGAAATTGAAGTGTTTTATACATTATGAATTGGTATTTATCAAAGTTATTTCATTATTAATTCTTTTAAGTCAATAATTTTCAACAGTCATTTAGCTTTTACATTACAATTATTATAAAAGAGTATTATTCTACTGTAATATAATAGCTGATACAGTCGCCTAACGATGAGCAGTCAAGTTGACAAAACAGTCACTTAACAGTCGATAATAAAACTAGGAACAAAAAAAAATTAACTACCATATTTACAATTAATTTAGTCAATTCTTTATAATGAAAATCAACCGTTTGCTAGACCTTTTGAAAAATAAAAAAAAAAGTTCAGTTTTGTGGTGTCGTGACACAAAGTTTAATGCACTTTAGTATTACAACAAATTGCCTTATGCACGAGCGATTTCATTCAAATAACTGTAGTTGGTTGTGGATCTTGGGACATTCAATCTTGTATCAAATTGTAAAACATCAATTGCCAAGTATTAAAAATTTGAATTAAATGCGGTGTTTTTGTAGAGCTGAGATCTTCAAAGACTTTGCAACCGGCGCGGCGTTGTCGCTCCCGTATAAGCCTTGTTAGCTACCAGTGCAAGTGCTAAAAGCAAATAAATTAACACGGCTGCTGTTTCAATCATCTATCATATATGCTAGAGGCCACTGATGATGAAAGATCTTCATGATCATCAAATCATCATTCCCCTGCCCTTATCCCAATCATTATTTGAGGACGTCGCAGCACTTCTTTTTCCATACGTTCTTATCTGACGTCATCTCGCAAGTGACACTCTTTGCAGCCATAACATCTTTTACACAATCCATCCATTGTTTCTTTGGTCTTCCTCTACCCCTATATCCATCCACATTTCTGTCCAGCACCTTCCTACCACGTGGTTCTCTTTTCTCCGCAATACATGTCAGAGCTAGAGATCTTTATACAAATGAGATATTATTTCAGATAACAACTTCATTGGTATTCCACATTGCATATACAATGAAAGTAAGTGAAAAAGCCCTCAAAGAAACGATATTACAAATGTTTGGAGCTAGATATAAGAAGCCTTACATGATAATCAAAAAGATATTGCAAAAAGGTCGACTTTCATAACGTTGTCTAGACAATATAATATTTACGTAACATTTAGTGGTCGACCATATTTATGACGGAGAAATCGCTAAGTGAGAGGTACTTCGTCAAAGCAGTACCAATAAGTTACGATTTATTTTTTGCTTTTACAAATTTGTAAAGATTTTCTACAGGTACTATTAATATCGATAGAGGCCTTAATATCTCTAAAATCGCTACTGTATATATTTGTCTCAATTTTCTCGGTGGTTTTAAGGTGATATTTGAGTGTTTAGAATAAAATATAGCTCTAAGTGTGTTGAATAAAAATTGAAGAAAACTGTGAAAGCAAGCTGTGACGCAACGGCGGCTACGCGCGCATTAGAGAAAGTGTACGACGAAGAACATTGCAACGTCATTGAGTATCCATCCATTAATCAGCGTAGAAAGTATATCGATTCTGTCAATACACCCGATCCGGACACGTCCATCTCAATAAACAACCGAATCATTAATTATATTACCTTAATCATTTATTTTTCAAAAACATCCCTTATTCACTTCACTTAAATTAAACCACCATTGCCTTTTGTCACTGAACTTTAATCAATCACATAAAACTTAACACCAAAGTTTGACAAATTCACGCTGATTTTTAAATTCAAAGATGGCGTCGAAAGCGGCGCGCGCGCACCGGACCTCGCGGCTGACTGGACTCACGCACAGTTCACAATGACATCAAGCCCCACTACCGTGACTCACAAAATCAATTTAGAACCGTATTCTTTAAGCCAAAAAGTGGTAAATAGCTTGGCACGAAAATGTTTTGGTCAATAAATTCGCAAATTGTTCAAGTATGGGGGAAAACACATAGTTTTGTAGAGATCAATGTTCAAGATAATGATACGTTGTAATACTTAAGTATGGCTTGCAAGTTATACGGATTAAAAAACAGTATTCCAGTCTAATATAACCATGTGAAGAATTTAGAAGATGTTGCTGGTCTTTAAACGATATTAAAGGTTGTGGCTTTTTATAATACAGTTTGTTAAGTACGGAGTATAATTATAAATATCTAAGAAAAAATAAAGATCTTTGATATCAACGAGGTCTTACTCTTATCTCATTAACACGCAGTTCAATAAATGTAAATGTAAGTGGTACCACAACAGAAGTGTTAATACTCTAGGATCCAAACTTCATATCACTTCACAATTAAGTACCATTCCATGAAACAGACTAATACTTAGCCCATCACACAGATAAGTTACTAGGCCTTAACGATGGACATTTGATTTATCAAGATCGCTACAAATGGCCCAAGGACATACATCTAGACATTAATATTTGATAGTTCGGTCGTTAGTCCTGAGAATCCTTCAAGGATCCCTCAAGGACCCATACTTGGGCCGACAGCTGTCTTATATGAAATGCTTCTAGTATTATTTCTTGTACCAATGTGTTTCGTAAAATGTTTGTGTTTTATTCGAAAATAATATGTGCTACAGGCTTCTCTAAGTACGAAAGTAATATTGGTTGTGGATGTATGTGGCTTCAACGGTAAATATAGAAAATTGAATAGAAAAATGTTGTGTTCATCGCGCCTCGTCTGTTATAGAATTTCGAAGAATCCTAAGTTTAATAAAGATTAAAAAAGACTTTAGACTTTAAGTCAGTAGAAAGTTTAGTTGTTAGTAATGTTCACTGAGCCTACACCAAAACTTAGCAACTTTTAATCACAATTTCTGACAATTCATTAATTACGCCCAACAACGAAAATGTATTTTAAAAAAATCAAGAGGTCATTATTCAAAACATTTTTTTTTTAATAAATAAATAAAACACAATTTTACTCCAAATATTAGTCCCATATCTCGTCTAACTTACGAGTAACTTGATTTACTCGGACACATTCACTTAGATGTCTTGAAAAGTTTGTAAACATTCGCACGTTTAAAGCGTTTTTGCAAGAATTTTATATTTTTGCTGTCAACATTTTCCCCTAGGTATTAATTGAATGAATAAATGGTTTATTTAATTTTAAATTTCGTAAAAAATAATTACATTGCCCCACCGTTGAGCCTGTATTACATCAATAATGTACAGTATATCTATAACCTACATTATACTTTCAATATCTACACTTACAAAGTATCTATAAATATGGCTTTAGTTGACGTGCTAATTTTAATCTGATATCAACAGGCAAAATATTTAATAGACAGAAAATGCGTTTTTTTTTATTGTTAAGGCTACTACAACTTATGTTAAAAATGCAAAACATTTACACACATTACGCTTACTGTACTAAAAACCAGTCAGCCAGACCTATTAAATTAACTATTCCTACTTCCACTCCTTCTAGTAAACCATTACATCAATGCACTTAAAAAAAGCACTTGCAATATCCAAAAAAGGTTGGTATAAGACGCGTACGTGCTACCGTTAGCTAAAGTCAGTGACCAGTTGCACGTGCTCACAACTAGCCGGCACTCCGATTAAAAAGCAATACCGGTATGGTAACGAGCATTTAATTATTTTATAAATTGTTTTTGTTTCAATGACATTCTTTGGCGTTAAGCGCTAGTGAAGGAGGAAGCTTTTAATTTTAATTTTATGAAGGAATAATGTAGTTTGACTATATCGAAGTTGTGTTTTCAATATAATTAAACAAATGAGTCACTAAAATGATTGATTTTTAAGAAAACATCGTGTGATTACGTTTCTAATTGAAAATTCATATTGAAGAAAATTGATGGTGTAAAATAATATAAAACTACAAATCTCTGAAAAAAAACTTATCAATTTTATTAAACAGGCATCATAAAACATTATTATCCACGTTTTGCTTTGTTATTGTAATATACAACCTAGGCCATTACATAGTACAAGTCGTAAAATTTAGTCACGTTTTGAAATTATTAGCAGTTTGCCATTTTTTTGTAGTAGGTAGTTACTAGCTATCCCGTTTCCAATTCGTTAGGTCTTGTCAGATTGCTTGATACTTAGAACCTGGCTTCCTATTGCTAAAATAATTTTCGAAATCGTTTCAGTAGTTCCTGAGCCTGCAAAGTTAACGCAGAAACTTTACCTCTTTAGAATATTACTATAAAATATAAACATCTGCGAATCAAATGCCTCATCGTAATAAAGAATTTGAATTTCGAATTAGAATATGGCCGAACAACAAAAACAAGAGTGTTTGAATATATCTCTATTATATCACTGGCCAGTATTGGGCACAAGTTAGGGCTCAAACACATAAACACGTTACGACGACGCAACGTACAACGATGCGGCGTCGTTTCACGACACGACGTCGCGTCGTGGAAATCTACGTCACGACGTCGTAACGTGTCGATGTACGATACGACGTCGTGACGTTAGAACCTCACGATGCAATCCTGCGCGGTTGTTATTCAAAATTCTAAGATGACGGATGTTATTGAAGTCGATCATTTAATTACCCTAGTCGAGCAGCGTCCCGCAGAATGCGTCTAGTGCGGTCCATTTTTAGGAACGAACTAAAACACCACCTCATTGTATCGACGGCATCGTGCCGTAAGGTAAAGTGCCCTATTACGGAGGGTTTTCGCAACATTTCAAACTAAGAAACCAAAATAAGCATTTGTAAGTAAGTTTATAGGTGCCAAACTATTTTATCGTCAAAATTGGTATCTATATTTTGTATTACTGTTGAGTCCATGTTTTTTTTCATGATAATTCTTATTTTAAAAAATGAAATTGATAGATGGGTTGATTTCCCTTAATACGGAGGTATGATTTCGGTGAGAGCCTATTACAGCGGTAGACGGCTCCTAACACGGAGGGTCAGATTTTTTTTTTGTTGAAGTCCCGTACATACATACATTCATACATATAATCACGCCTGTTATACCCCGAAGGGTTTAGGCATAGATGTATCAACACCCACATTTCGCCAATTATATTATTTAAGTCCCATGTAATAGGGGGCGAGCCTATTGCAATTTTCGGGCACAGTTCCAGACTCCGGGCTCCTTCTAAGAATTTCTAGAAATATCTAGAAAATCTCAAAAACACCTTGCCCGACCTAGAGATCGAACCCTTATGCGCCGCAGGCAACAGAATCCCGAAGTCCCGTATTAATAATATTTAATTCCAACGGGTTCCGTAGAAATATAAGCATGAATTAGAAGCAATTATACTCCATTTGTTTAGGTAATTAACTAAATGTAAACAATTTTGGTATGTCTTTTAAACAAAATGTGATCTTTAAAAATGTAAAATACGTTTTACAACTTGAAATACATTCAGATTTTCTAAAACTATAGTTAATTGATTTATAAGCAGTAATATCCAAATTAAAAATTATGTTTTTGGTTAAAAAGTAACGCCAAGATTGTTTACATTTAGTTAACTACCTAAACAAATGGAGTATAGTGTATTTTTACACGCGCCTGTATAGCGTTCACTGGTTTTAAAGAAATAAAAATACAAGTTTATTTAAGAATCAACTAGTTATATTATTGAAAGAATAATGTCGAACAAAAACAATCATCTAAAATCTTTCAAAATCAACAGTTCGTACAGGAACAAAAGGTTTTAAAATTAATGACGTATTTATAACATCAACTTAAATCTCTATATTTCAAAGAATTACAATCTGTAGAGGAACCTTAGTACTTGTAAGTAATTAACTTACGAGTACTAAGGTTTACATTATAATACATTTTTTTTTAAATATCAGAAACATCTAAATAACATAATAAAAAGGAACTTAAAATAATTACTGAAGTAATGGTACGAGTAGATCAGCGATTCTCCTTTGTCAAATCTCCCGACGCTCCGTGCAGATCCCATCTTAGAAGCCTCCTTAAATTCCTTCCTCACAACACCGACTTCCTCTCCTACTCCTTTACCGTGCATGCAGTTAGATTGTGGAATTCACTGCCACCCTGTATCCGTGATTCACCATCAATATCTGTCTTTAAGAGAAGAGTAAAAGAGCACTTCCTTTCCATACTATATAATTATATATTGGTTTTTATATGTATACGTAGGTATATAACCTATTGTTTTTTTGTTTATATTTATGTTAAGAAATCTTTTTTTATATATATAATTAACGTACTTTAATGATTTTTACGCACACTGTTGCCTTCTATTTAATACATTTCTCCTTTCGCAGGTCTGCTGGAAGAAATTTCTATAAGAAATAAGCAGTACCTTTGTACTTCAATTGTTTAATGTTGTGTCCATATTCTGTTGTTCTGTGTGTACATAAATTGTAAATAAATAAATAAAATAAGGTACGTAAAGTTTTAGCCTCAATTCAGTCAGCGGTGACAGCGACCACACTGAACATGAACTTAAAATATTATGAATAAGGCCGTAATAGGAGATCATAGAACGTATTACAGAGTTACCTAGAAATAATTACCACCGTAATACGAAAACTACTCATGTTTTAATAATCCTAATTCTGACCCATAAAAAAATCGATAAACAAAAGATTGTAAATGCTTAATCAAACAATGACAGTTTTTTGGCTCAGATTTGTAAAACTCAAGTCAACACTTATGCAAAATAATGATTTGTAATCAATTAAAATACACCTTCCTAATTTGACCACTTCTAAGAAACCAACATTTTGTTTTCAACAGTTTTCGTATAAAACTAGATTTCTACTTAAGAACACATACCGCAGAATATGGTTTCTAATGTATGAGATTAATCACTATTTCAATCAAACTTAGAACTAATGAAATAAGTTAATAAATTGAAAGTTATAAGCAATTAAACATGACCAGTATTTTTCCTATTTCGGAGTTATGCCACCGTATTAGGATCAACCTATAAAATTCGTACCCTTTTACGGCGGTATTTTATTTTTGATTTTTTGGGCATAAAATGAGTTACAAATGTGAAACAAGTTATTTAAATAGTTAGGGTATTAGTAGGAAAATGCTATAAATAACACATAAACAAACTTGGACAGGTTATTAATACGAAAAACTTAGTTTATAAATATTAGTGTACTTACTTTTGTTGTCGCGCGTTTGTATGAAAACACCTGTCACGACGATGACGCGACACAAACTGATTGATTTTGTTGTGTTGTCTATGTGCAATACGAGCGAACTTCAGTTATGTCATGAAGTAGTAGATTTAGAATAAGTAGTTAATATTTTTATGTACTTAAACTGAGTAAAACAGGAATAAAACTCGAAAATAGAAATACCACCGTAATAGGAGCCGATTTTGACTACCTCCGTAATAGGGCACTTTACCTTATATCGTGCGTGGCACATTACGTTACGATGTCGTGTTTTTTTACGATGCTCATCGTAGATTTCCACGACACGACGTCGTATCGTGAAACGACGCCGCATCGTTGTACGACGCGACGTCGTAACGTGTTTATGTGTGGGAGCCCTTATACCATACAATACTGATTTGAAACTTAGAATATGAACTTTAAGCCCCAGTTTTAGAGTTGAAATTGCCTTGGCAATGAAATATTCATATTAACTCAGTCTTTTGTATATGATGTCATTGATGTAATTTTTTATAACAAATCGATTTTGCTAAAGCTTTTATTATGTTAATGATATTGAAGCGATTTTTACTTATGTCGTTCCAATGGGTTTCTTATAAACTTGGTATTTTGTGTATAGTTTTATTCTTAAGGCTAGAACGGTCCAGCTACAGTGATGTGACATTTCTTTTAAGTATACCTAATAGTCAATACTCATTAATTAATAATAATATTCCATGAATTTTCACACAGCGCGCCCTATAGTCTCTAACTAAGCAAAGAGTACTAGAGTATTGTATTATGAGTACTAGACAACTGATAAACATACTTTTATAAATTTTTTTTTAAATACACACATAATATAGATACACCAACGTACGATTTCACTATTGCAAGTTAATGTTATAATTATCTAATAATCAAAACATCACGACAAATAAAATATCAGTAAGACAAAAAAACATCAACAATAAACAAGATAATCCTAGATCTTTATGTAAGCTTATTTAGCTCACAAAGATCATAATTGTGACCGCCAACTAATCCTAAGTCTCGAATCAAACTATAAGACTTATAATACGACCACATAATTTCTTGGAACAAAGATTTTACGGGTAGAACAATTTAGGGATAAACTGCTATCTTTCTAACTAAACTATCTAATTAATCTAACATTCATCTACCAAGATTGTTAAATCAGAAGACTGCAAGTTTTAATTTAAAATATCAAATGAATGATTTTCGTCTTGGAATTTAATCTTTTAATCCTTAAGAATGGTATTTAAATAACCATTTTAATTAAAGTGAAGGGCGCTTAGACTGATATCAAAGCTAAAGAAATGACGTTGACAAAAATGATTAAATGCTGGGACTTTTTCTAATCAAATCGTATTACTATTTCTTTTATATTGCATCTATACGTGAAGTGGAACTATGAAATACCTTACAATGTATGTTATTAGAACCTTAAATCTTGCATACGTGTAGGTATTTTAGTCATGCTATAAAAATTGGTGGTGATAAATTATAACCTTTGCTTTTCTTTTTGCTTGTGGATAAACATTCTTCTGCATGGAGGTCATACTCAAAGAAGCTGTATTAAAAAACAAAATGGCGTGACTGAAACTGTCATTGGACGATCAAAATGACTAAGTAGCAAATGTTGTAAGTACTAGACAACCGATAAACATACTTATATATTTCTAAATACATACATATAGATAAATTACACCCAAACACAGAACAAATGATCGTGGTCATGACACAAACATTAAAAATTGCTTTGGGTGGGATCGAACCCACGACCTCAGCTATAGCAGTCAGGGCCACTAACCACTAGACCAACAGGCCAGTTTACTTATACACACAGAAGACCACACATGTCCAATGCTTGTATTAGCTACTTGCCGACCAGACGCGATGATGAGGGCAATAGTACCATATGACCCCGATGGTTACAGCTAGAGTATGCATGTTGGAACGACCTGCGACTTCAAATCGACTTTTAATGTTCTATGTCGGTAAGGACGAGTTTATTCGATTCGTCGTGCTCCATGTGGTCTCAATACAAACTAAAGCTTTGAATTGCGAGGTGTGGCTTTGCTTCAAGCATTTGGTATGGTTTCTTTTTTTTCAGTATGCCTTAAAACATTTTCTTCAAGACTTGGTAACTGTTTGTATTTGTTTTAATTTGACAAGAAATTTATAGCTTGACTGTCAGTTTTAAGAGCTCTCTCAGCAGCCAGTCTAACAACACTAGTTTTATCATCATCAGTCTGTTGAAGTCTGCTGGAAAAGGTAACATTGGCTCAATGAATTAGAAGTTAAACAAATGCCTATCACATACATCCTTTTGCTTCATATCCTTCGTCCATATACATACTTCATACACGAGTCACAGATACCGTATGACTTTAGTTTTGAACCGATTACAACTTACTTACAAAAGTTTGTAGAAGGCACGTGTCGTTGAACATTTAATTCTTAGAAAGCACCTGTACCAAGGACAAAATATTATTTATTTTAGTCTATCTCACCATTTCTACGACTAATAAATGTGAAGTATTTTATCATTTCCACTTGTAGATTAGACAGCATGAATAACCGAATGGTATAGGTCACTACACCAATTACTATCGAGCATGGAGAGTCGAGGGTTCGATCCCCACGTAGGCTAAGAAGTTGTGCGATCCACAAATGCTGGATCTGAGTCTGGGTATATTTATGTACTGAATATCTGAACCGCCCCGCGAAAAAAGGAAGATGCCTTAGTGCGGAAGTTAAAAGACATTCTAGTATTCTTAGAAATTAATGTTGTTACACTCTTTATGCCTTATGCTATAAGTAAAAACCCATAACACGGTTCACGAGTATCCACGACGCTAGAATCGATTAGGAAAGAGTACGTTCAACTTGAATATCTTAACGAGTTACTCGTTAACGGCAAGTACACATTATAAATAAAGTTATTAATGATTCGCATAAGCTCAGTGATTACAATAATTTGTTGCATTACTCCGTTACAGAGATTCTATTTTAAATTGCAAGTTGTTTATAGTTTGCAGTTACTTTAAATTGGCGTAAACATCAGAAGCAAAAAATAATCTCGAGTTAAAGCTTACTTTTTGTTGTTTTTTCTTTTACATTTAGTATTTATATTAATGAAGCAACTTCTATACAAAACGGTGGGATAATACACCCTCTTAAATTAAATTGCCATTATTTCTTGGTATGAAAACAGTGGCATCTAAATGTTAAAACTTCTTCTGCAAGAATTTCTTCCTAATAAGGAAATTACAATTTAAACTAGCCGAAAACATGATTACTTATTCTCTTAAACTTAAAGTACCATCTCAAAAGCACTTCGTGTGTTTTCCTCAAATACTGAGAGAGCTCGTGATTACTTAGCAACATCCTAACAATTCCATTTGTAAATTACGAAGTAAAACGATACAAACGTTAACAACTACAGACACCTTATTTAGAGGGTCTACTATCACATCTTAAAGTAATAGTGTAGCTGGTGTGAAAGAGAGACGACGCTCTACGCTTTGTATAGCGTTGTCACACTTCCACAGCTATTATAATATTACTTTAAAAGTCTTACTGGTCTCATAGTACACCTGCAGATGATTCTTTCACCGCTTTTATCTAAGGTCACGAAATCGTGACTTGTTTTGAAATAGAAAACAAGGCCAGGTCTAATATTTTTTCTGTAACGACTTTTAATAGTAGCTTGCAAAGATATATTTATGTTTCAGCTCGTTAAAGATCGATCAGATATTGTCGGGCCAAAAAATATTTAGAGGCATTAGGTACATATGGGAGAAAATAATAATAAAATGCGGTCAGTAGAGATTATTTCCCCCTCAGTTGGCCTAGACTAGAGGAAAACAAAAATATCCATAAAAATATTTTTCGGTACTATTGGTATCTTTCCATTTATTCGACTCAGTCCACAGACCTCGTATTTACGCTATACTAGACATATAAATATTATACTGTAATGGTAGAGATTTTAAATAAAATGGTTAAGATTTAAAGTTTTAAATAAAATTAAAATGATCACACCATTTGTCTTCTTAAAATAAGATTTAAATCTCTTTAAAAATAAAATTAATGCTAAGGCACGATTTAAGATTCGAAAAAATAGTTTGCGTACTAGAATTATTGCAGCTGGATTCAAATTATGGGTTCATCGAGGTAAGAAAGATATATTTATGTAAATTATTTCGATTCCAGAGGTGAGCAAATAAACATACTATTTGAAACATTGCTACCTAACAATAAAACGTAGAATACGTTCCCAATGAAACAAAAGACTACGCATTTTTATTTGCCAAATCCACAGGTTTTAATAAAGAAATTGTACCGGATCTTGCTCCATAGTCTCTACCTCTTTTGTATTAACTTTCTATCCGTGTCTTCTCTTAAAACTATAACTACCGCATCAGTACTTTCCAGTTATATAAATTCAAAGTGACATTGCATAAAGACTTTTTTAAAGCTACTTAAATCTTACTTAACGACCTAGGGGTCTACCACCTTCTTATACAGTGGGACTCATGCATTTGTCGAAGAGAGAGAGAGACGTCGCTCTACATTTTGTAGAGCACTGTTTCCCTTTCACAGCAGCTACGGTATTACTTTTAAAGGTGATAGTAGGCTTCTATAGCCTTCACAGCTTATTTCTACCAACTTATCTGTATTCTGTATTGCACCTGTCGGTTCCAACCGCCGCAAATTGCGTTTGGCGACTCGTCGTGATTATGAAATCGAGTGGTTTTTACCCGGATTCACACTTACTTACTGTGAATGTCGGCATTGAAGATAAATGGGTAGACGTCATTCGATGTTCCGAATAAGATTGGTTTCCCCTGATTTAAGTTAAAAGTAGATAATCAATAAATAGTATAAAAAAGTAGATTCCTGCGTCTGTCAGGCCCAATGTATTTTCGCCTTAGATCTTTTTAAACAATAGATTTTGATGCGGGTATTATTAATATTGTACCAGTGCGAAGCTGAGGCGGGTCGCTAGTTATTTATAAAATATTCTGAAAAATACATTTGGGAACCTAAACAACCATGACGAGTATTATAGCAAACAGTTTCCGTAAAAATACTTATTGCTGCCTACTTCGTGTTTTCTCTTTTTATTAGATCTTATGTACAAAAGCAACTTGATTATTACCTACCTATAATTACAACGACACTTTATCAACGTAGTACTTTCAGCAGTCTGCAGTAAGATAAATGACCATTAATTCAGCTTTCATTTCATCTTGACGTTCGCAAAACCAGAGACTTACGACCTAACCAATAATAAATTGGTATTGGCAGAGATCGTTTATTGAAACCGGGAGACTATTAGATGTCTGAAATGATTTTTCTTTTACCAGTAACTATGTTAGGCGATAATATATTTTTCGTAAGTGTCTTTCGGAAGGGCAAAGGACTCTACAAAAAGGAAAAAGCTAGTTTTGATCACTGCAGTTCAGACAAAAACGTTTTATTGTTTTCTTTTATTCCATAAGTGTGCATTAAAACATTCAAACCTTTGCAGCAGTTAGCGCTTTGCATGTTTACTTAAAAGCTGTAAACACATTATTTTTTACAGACAATAAACTATTTTTATTTATAGCCTCTAATGTAACCAAGATTAAGAGAGACACTACGGTATACACATTCACAGCAGCGCTCACTTTTTGCAAAAATCTAACCAGTTCTCAAAATTAGCTTTATCGATTTGCAATAATAAACTGGGCTTATCAAACCAACAGGCTGTTTTCCTCTCTTAATGATTCCAAGTAATTTTGTATCTGACGCACTCATAACAATTTGTGAGACGTCAAAGTTGCGCAACTTAAGTATGCTCGTATTAAACCGGACACAGATCTCATAATTTTCCTTTTACTTACGCAACTGGTGAATGAGAGCAGGTTTTGTTAATTTAGGACGTCATTCAAATTTTAATTAAAAAAAAATTAACAGTAAATATACAAATGCAATATTATTATATCAGATGTACATTATTTAATATCTCTATTTTTTCTGGTAATGACGAACAAATATGTTACAAGAAATGAACATTAAATGTTTCTACATTAATAAGTAGGTACTTTTACAATTTAAAAATGGTTTCTTAGTTTCTAACCAACTTTCCTCTTAATATCAATCAAACAATTAGCCTACTGCAGTGAACTCCTGGACGATTCACTTAACAAGTTAATCATAATTCTTTAAATTGATTCCTTTATGATAAACCGTAAGAATTATGATAATTCTTTAAATAAGGAATGAATATTATATTATTTAATAATTAAATATAGGTAACGCACTTATATTACTCTTTCGACTAGTCTTGCACAGATAATAAACAAAAACGAAAAAGATAATTCGTACACATCACAGATTCTGGAAAATACCAATAGCAATTTGTTTATTTATGTATGAAAATAAATAAGAAAGGTTCTCGATAAGTGATCAATACGAAGGACACGTTATATAACCTAAACCAATTGCTTATAATTATTATGTCTATTGCGCACCACATAATTAACTAAATCTGGGTGTAATACTTTACTACTACTTTCTTGGAAATCAGTATTGTGATTATAGAAGAGAGACACCGCTCTATGTCGTGTAATACGCTATCTCGCTTCCACAACTCCAGTAACTTACGTAAAGACGTGGTGATAGACCCCCAGTCTAGCTCTTATCATTCTGACCTCTAAATATTAGGATAAACATAAAATTATAAGTACGGTGATTTAGAGGTCAAATAAGATGTCTGTATTAGATATTCATGTAATAATATTATGTTACTATGTACCAAAATAACTTTACTCTTGAGATTATCTTTACTAATTGCCTGATTCTTCGAACGACGGTCGAAGGTAGGTTATTGGTAGATATATAATTGGTTCTAAATTCGATTATTTGTTTAATTTTAGGATGTTTTTATGCATGTAAGGTCTCATTGGTAAGATTTTGCCCATTCTATTAAAATAATGTGTAAAACGCTTCATAAAACATCAGTCTAGTTGTTATTCAATTTAAGGACGATGTTGCCCAAATTTTGTGAAGCGCTATAAAGTCAATTAATCCCAAAAGTCATAGAACTGATTTCAGTTACTAAAGAGAGATTATTCCAATGGCTAGCGACCTGCCTCAGCTTTGCACGGATGCAATGATGATGTATTATAATTATGCATATAAACCTTTCTCTTGATACATTTCATGTATTAAACAACGCATCTTTATCCATTACATAGTTCTAAAGATAATAATATAACCGTAAATATGGATAGACAAACAACGGAAAGCAAATTAGTTTTTTAAGCTATGTAGTGATAGTTAAATATCATTTTAATGCTGACGATGAAATTGAATCATTTAGAATGCCAATACTCAAATTTACATCGACATTCCACACGATACGATCATACGATTCTATATTGAAAGCAGACTGATCTAAATTTAATAAGATGTAGCATAGTTTGCAAAGAAAGTGTTCTAAACTATCAAATTACTATCATATCTTTGACGGATTGAGAAATAAATGTAATAAAAATTTCTGAATGTCTAAATCTAATTTGAGATTTATAACTTCAAGATTGCAATTCAAATTGTAAAATTAGAAAATTTATTACCACTATTTGCCGGTCGTTGATCGCCTTATGCTTTTTAAACGAATCGTGGATAAGACTTGAAAGAACTAAGCAGTCGGCATAAGGATAGGCTTGGATTGCTTTATTTATAATTAATTTTAAATTATGATGAATAAGCTATGTTACTGTTTGTGGTAAATAATTATACCTGAAGTCTTTCCAACTTTGTGTCAGCATTTTGGCTTCGAAAATTTGAGTTTTTTTAATGGTTTTATGGATTTTTTGTTATATATTAAATGTTTAATTAAAAAAAAAGAACAACTATGGCGCAAAGTTATTTTTTTAGAGTATTAAATATCTCATTATGAAATACTTTGTTAGAAACATTCCGTACAGTTATTGGTTTACTCAACCAACCTATTTGTGAAACATAAACTTATAACAGACAGAATATTTAAATCAAAGAATACTGAGATCCGAATTTTGATCCTTCAAAACCACTCACTCTCTAAGACAGTACCACTTCACTTATTCGTTTATTTTTCGATATATTGAACCCACGTACGTTACGTACTGCGTATGTCGTATACAACTATACACCCACCACGCATGGGCGATAAAGTATCAACTTTCTAAACAGACAAAGCACTATAAATATAATTAATAGAAAACAATTGAGGATAGAATTGCAATTAGTGAAAGTGTGGTGTGGGTCATGAGCTGGTCGTAAAATATTATGACATGGGAAAACATAGTGTTTATCGGACCATTATGTACTAAATCATTTTTATTTGGTGCTTTGTAGGTGTTTAGATTTCATTTTGCAAATTGTTAGAACAACTCTAGTAATCTGATTGAAATGATCTGGAAATTTGACTACACGGATAGCCGAATGGTATAGGTCACCACGCCAATTACCACTTTGCGCGACGTGTCGTGGGTAGGATTCCCTAAGACAGTGATTGCCTTTTGTGTGAACTGACATAAGAATCTAATCGAGCTTAAAGCTAGTTAAACGGCTTCGATACCTCTTATCTTTTAAAAATGTAAGACAATATTAACCTTTTTTATAAATTTTACAACAGCTTTTTAACAAACCCGAATTGATTAACACAGAGTAATACATGACTATTCTTTACAAAACTTATCTAACAATCAATCGTGCAATACAAAACGATCTTCACCTTTTAATTCGACACACTAATGTGAGTTCAAATATTAAACACGACCTGTCATTATCACGTTCCGTAGCGTGAACTTCAATATAAGGCCGAGTTCAGACTAAGCGTATTAATAGTACGCTAACACTCTCCAACAATTTCAATAATATTTATTTAAGACGTGACGCTAAGCCGTCCGTTTCTGTGAGCCTCAGTGTTACGTACCTAAAACAGGATAATATATTTTTGAGTGTTCACAAATCATTTTAATACGTGAACAAAATGTAGTATTTTCAATAAGTTGTGTGTGAGAGAGAGAGAAAGAGTTTGTTTCGATGTTTCTTCTCAGGCTAACCAATTAAGAAACGTTGCCGTCAACGAGCTTACATAATATGATATAAAAAATTGATAATGTTTATCCTATTTGCAAAAATAAACTATTTCATTTCATAAGCTTGGTGTGAACACAGGCCCAACAAATGAATACCATACAATATTCACAGTAAATCGTTATTGCCTTTCTAAGTTATAATCAGTAAATTATTTCACGGTACTTTGATGCGTGACCGTTTATCAAGTATTTGAGGAATGTAAGTAATCTTTTATTACTTACACGGAATTTCTTACACGTTTATGGTTATGTTAAGAACTTGAAATGTTAAATTGTTTTGTTCTTTTGCTTTATAGTTAGTGTATATTTGAAAGATAACTTTGTAGCGTTAATTTTAACAGTGTCTTGCCGGTTTTTCTCCATGAGAATGAAATTTAAGAACCGTGCAACTAAGTACGCACAACTAAATTGTATTTAATGATTCAAAGTGCCTAATAAGGCTTACTTGAAATAAAAACCTTTTGACTTTGACAAAACTTGCAGAAAAGTTTACTCAATTATTTTCAAATACAAAAAAAGTTAATTTATGTATTCATTTAGCAAATCTAAATATAACGACACAAAAGCGAAAGCATTCAAAAGTTATATTCTTACAAAGTTATGACGCGTGTGACGTCACGTAATTTTAAGATGCCAATCAAATTATGAAATAATTTCAACAGGTGTATGGAACATTTCAACAACAAACGACAACTTTGTTTGTATGAAGTGAAATTAAACGCCAAAGTTTTGGTATAAGTCATTGATTTGTTTAAAAACATTGATATACTTACTCGCATGTTTATTGAATAATAACAGCGCTTGTCGATTTTGTAGGATAAAACTCTCTGGAGAAAATTTTATCAACATTTCATTAAATACATCATGTACGCTTCGTAATTGTTTTAGAGTAATATGCCTTAAAAATAATTGACATGTGACTTAATAAAAAGTTTAAGTAATTGTTAAAAAAAAAGTTCAAATTCAGGTAAAAATGTAAAATTCAGTGCTACCTAAATCATAATTCTGAAACATTAATGAGGTATTCCAAATTTCATTCTCACCGTCTTAAAATATGTACGCTAACAATAGATTACATGGTCCCCTAATGTGCAATTCAATTCAAAACAATGTCAACCCACTAAATCTTATCAAAAAGACGAATGTGCAAACCTGTTTCCGTATTTATAACGTATGTGAGATAGTACTGCCGTCCATAGACTATAATGCCGCTAACCCACATCAGGTCAATTTTTAGATTTTTTGTTTACCTTAATAAGAAAAACAAGCTCTATCGATCTGTATTTACGGTTTATTTTTATCTGTTGTAGTTCTTGAGATAAATATGGTTAATATGCCGTTAAAAAACTTTTATTCATATTTTTAAAACTCTAAACCGCAGTTAAGTATATTTTGTAATCTAAAACGTGGCTAAGACCCCTTAGTTCTGCATTTCTACTATTTTTTTTTCCAAATTGCGTAACTAAATTGTCGTTAACTGATTTTTGTACTCAACAGTGCCGTTAAAACTCTTTTACATTTTTGTAGATTAGCATTCTGTAATTTAGAATATACGTATTCCAACATTATAAAGCCGTTAACTAGAAATACTACGTAAGATTGCGGTTATAATCAGTTAACTGCATTTTAGCATTTTATTGAACATATATTATTTGAGACTTTGCATAATGTATACGACATTAACGTCATTTTCTAAAAAAGTGCCAAAAATATTTAAGCTGGTGTACAACACTAAATTGCGGCTATCTCACATTACTACACTAAAATGCCGATAAGTTGCTCTCGCGCCTTACCTTCATACCCGAAACCCTTTTAAGAATCTAATTTAACATTACCGTTTCCGAGGTCTGACTTCGAGTAGAACACCAGTTATTCTAAATGAAGTTTATATTTCTATTTCTTTTTCTCATTTGTTTTAATTAACAACTAGCCACCCGCTTCAGTTTTGCACGGGTGCAATTCTGATGTATTGTAAGTATAAACCTTCCTCTTGAATCATAATTATCTATTAAAAAAAGCCGCATCAAAATCTATTTTTCACCAGCCTATCACAGTCCACTGCTGGACATAAGCCTCTCTAAGTGTATTGACATTTTTAAAGATTAAGATTACATAGGGATACACGAACAGCGGAAATCTTTTATTTTATTGATTTCCAGTAAATGTATGTCGTGAAAAAGTGTCATAATTTGTATTTTGTTTTAGCCCAAGCTATCTCTAGGTACTCCAAACTTAATCACTAAAAGTTTAGGTTTAGTTGCCAAACCGTCATAGTATACAGACTAATTGAGTAGCTTTCACATTCACGATAGTAATATAAACTTTAGATTGTTATATTTTTTTGCACAAATGTTTTTGTGTTAACGATCATGGTTATTATTCGTTTAGCTTTGAAAAACTAAATGTTTATATTTTGAGTGTGTATAAATTAAAATCATTTCACAGGTTTTTTTTTGTTGTCAAGTACCTTCTCAGGTACATTTAAAATTTTAAACAGTTGTGATTATTGACTCTAGTTGCTTGGTTCCAAAATAATATATCATACCAATGGAGAGGGATCGGCAAGAAAACCTTTAAGGTACTCTTTTAAATTAAAATGGATACAATCCCGTACATACGTTTAAATAAAATAATATGCGTCAGAACCGTAGATTACAAACTAAATCGGAACGCTCAGAGATATTTTATTTGTATTCCGATAAAATGTATATATACATATTATGTTGATCATATTATATAATATAAAATAATATCGTGTATAAGTATCGAAATTAAATAAAAAAAAAGTTAATGCCACCTATGCGAAGCTCTATGCTAGGAATAAATTCCTAAGTCGAAGTCGTAAAAAAGATCAATTCTACCATATTATGTAGGCCAAACTTAAACAAACACTTTATCCAATACACTTTATGGAATGGAAGTTGATAATGTCTGATTGGGATAAGGGCAGGGGAATGATGAAGTTGATAATGTCTGAATGTTTGAATTTTTGTGAGAAGGATGTTTTTTTTTATCAGATAGACGTATTTGAAATTCAAATCCAAGGGCATATCTTAAAAATATGTCTCATGTATGTTTTAAGCGCACCAGTTATGACTTTTTCTATAAAAATAGTTTTGACGGTGAATATATAGTTTGCGATTTATGAACGACAAATATCTGAAAAACCGAAAAATTCTGACTATTGGATTCCGTAGTTCTCCCAAAGGTATAGACTCAGACAGAAAAACTAATCTTATAGCCAAGGTGTCTGATATAATTCCTCCACATAAGCTTATATTCTGGCATAGCTTGAATTATGAACATTTAAATTAATCTGATAAAAAATACTTAAGACTGCTGAAAGTGTCATTTACCTTAGTTAGAGACCTTCCTTGTTAGTGATATTAAGTTTAAGAACATCATGTTTTAATTCTTGTTTTTTTTTTCTTCTATTTTACATGATTGAAGGCTGTTTAAATAATAACTTTACATGCTAGACTATGTTTAACTTAACCGGTTATGAACAGCGCGTTACCAATTATACAAGACTTTTCTTACCTGTACTTATTTAATACTATGCTTTATTTGTATGAAAAATTACTACGATACTTATTTTATTCCATTGATACAGTGTTAACTCCCTTTTCATTTTTGCAGTATAATTATGTACTTTTAAATAGTATTTACTTTATTTTGATTTACCTGTGAACATCCTATTAATAGTATTCCCTAAAACTATAGGCCACAATTACTACGCTAAAATGCAGTTACCTTAAAAGGTTTTGTACATAACGGCATTTTAGAAATGTAAAGTAAATCTTATTTCCATTAAAAAAGCAACATTAATTTAAAATACTTAAAATATTAGCCTAAAATGTGGCAAAAACGGTTTTACCCTTTTTTAGTCATGGCTTAATTGTAAGAATATTGCAACAACACAAAACTATAATGCCATTATGTGCTATAACGGCATTGTAGTTATGTAATAATCGATAAATTTATACTAAAAAAAAAAGAATGTAATAGTTATGATGATATACAAGTCAAAAACGCCGCTAAACCACACATAACGGCGTTTTAGTGTTATATTCAAAAGTATAAAATTACCACATAACATAACTATAACGCCAAAATTGAATTTAAACATTATTACATAATGTCAATTATTTTGACTAAAATACCATATGATAGAGTTTTAAAATATCTATCTTTCCATATCAAAATATCTCTCATAAGTGAAATAGACATAAAGTGGCATCCATTTCTTTTTTTTTTTAGTTTTTTGCTCATATCTCAAAATTAGTATTTTGTAGATAACGGCATTATAGTTTATGCACGGCAGAGTAGGATAAAAGCTATAATTTACCAACGTCGAATTCATTTAATTCTCACCATTCAAAACTGAACTCCAATACGTTGCAATAAGAGCTATTTTACCATGGATAGGGTTAAATCTTGGGAGAGTAAATATTCGCTGTAAATAAAACACACGAAAGCTGCGTTTAAGATATTAGACACGTCGTGTATATATTTTCGATACTCAATTTGAAATTGTTTTGAGCTATTGAAATTCCCTTCAGTATTGACTCAATACGGAAATATAGATTACAGTGTCGCAACGCTTCTATAGGAATGTTCTCTGAGGGTCTACCACCTCTGCTGCAAGATGTTTTTGACAGTTTCCGCGACCCTGGCACACAAAGAGTTCCAGGAGGAACATAATGGGTTTTAGTCAGTAAAAGTCTGGCACTCCCTCCCGCTGCGCCTACAGGGGGCGTAGTCATTAAATTTTGATGATTTCCCACGAAAAAAGGGCCTACCACCTCTTAAAGTAATATTATTGAAAATATGGAAACTTGACAGTGTTCTACACGAGGTAGAGCGGCGTCTCTCTTTCACACCGGTTCATATACTTTATACATACTCGGTAGGCAACCCGTAACGTTTATAGAAGACCACGTCCATAAATCAATAGTGATTCCATTGTATAAAGTCTCCATATCTTACCTATTGGCTATTGATTTAAGTCATTGAATAATGAAAGGCCCTATCGCTATCTGCGATCCTTTATAGAGCCTTCGAATGGACAGTCTACTGATTAATTGATGAGGGTAAACTGGGTAGGTACAATACACGGTGACACGTATCAAATGATAACAATGTGAATGTAGGTAATAATTGAAGCGCCTAATAGCCGTCAACTTTTGGTGAAAACTATAGTATCATAAAAGACAGTAACGTTCTAAAAATGCTTAAGAAGGCCTACTTAAAAGAAAAACCTGCGATTTTACACTTTTTGTTCTCCATTTTTTTTTAATTTGGTATCTTCTATCCTTAGCGTAATCAACTAAATACCATGGTTGACTATTATCTTATTAAAACTCACACAGTTTTTTTTGCAGCCTCACGCTAAGAACTCACGGAGCGATTTTTTCCCGCGCCCGCCGCGGTGGCGGGCCCGCAGACTCTGTAGAAAGCAGATTTACATGTAAAAAACAAAAGCACAACTCACGACGCGGTTTACGCCCGCAGACTGTGCGATTGTTTGCGGCTCCCGCGGCACCGGCGGGCAACTTGTAGAATCGCGCGGGCCGCGGTCGCCCGCAAGCTCTGCGGTTTGCGCCCGCGCGCTCTGCGGTCGATTGGCGGGCGATCGCAGTGGCGCAGAGGCCGGTCTTGCGTCTGCCGCTGCGGTTGCGATAGTCGCCCGCAAACGTGGCGGGCGATGATCGCAACCGCAGCGGCTGCGGGACCGCGCGAATTACCGGTCTCGTGAGTTTGGAAATAAATTCGCGGTTTCGCAACCGCTGCGGGCGCGGTAAGAAATCGCTCCGTGAGTTCTTAGCCTTAGACTCGCTGGCAAAATGTCACTAGTCTGAAAAAGCCCCGTTTATACTTTACTGTATGAAAATTTAATCTAAGTTGTGACTTATGACATGACGTGTGTATCTCATCATGAAGAAACGTCATTCCTATAAATTCCAACCTCTATCATAGAGCTTGATGCCACTTAACTGGTCTACAGAAAAAGTTGAAGGTCTTAATTTTCCTTCATAACATCAAACGCGCGTAAAAACCACTAACGACCTTTAATATAGTACAAAACGTGTATGCAAACAACTGTTCGTAGTGTAATCGTGTGAAATTCCATACAAATGGGTATATTTTTCTAAGCACGCCCCATTGATGGGAAGCGTCGTGGGAATAACTTGAGGCTCCGTTATAAACTTAGCGTATTCTGAGTCATCAGGTCAGGTTGCTTATTCATTCAAGATTTTCCGTTCTTAGTAGCTAGTATTTTATTGACATCATTTTAAATAAGAACTTCCCTATTGTATCTGATTTGTTTTATTGCAAAGATACTTATTTCATTTCTCAAATCACTTTACCTAGTTTCGACTAAGTATATTCGTAGCAAGGAGCCTCGTATATTTTTCCATCATTAGAACTAAATGATCTATCAGTACTTACTTTGATATAATGCCCAACAAGAACATTTGTAATGTCGGTGTCAAAATTTATTGCTTACATATCCTCGTCCTGCCCATTGTCCTTTTTGAATCACATGACACACTTCACACGTCCTGCCCAAGCTTAAAAAAATAAAAATGGAAATTCTGCCCAGTGTCAATTTGAAAGGACATTTTCGAAATTCGGGCCTAAAATTCGTAGTTGCCGCTTTATTTAAATTTTACTACTTACACCTGATTGGTTAGAATGTTGTGAATGACGGGAAGCCTGTATTTTGGATCACATAGATAAAATACCTTACGTCAGTGTTGTCTACGTGGTCAAGGTGGCACGACATCCGCGAAGAGGTAAGAGAAATCAGTTTTTATTTCAGTAATCATAAGTTTTTGCGGGCCAAACTGTTTTATATCTTAAATATAAAAAGTGTAATTAACTTAATATGGCGTTATTTTATTAAAAAATACTTGAATTATATTTTATACAAAGGCGAAATTATTTATGTCCTTTTTAATTCCCATCGGGCAGATTTGCTTCAAAATTATTATTTTTGCTATAGGTTGGGGAGATCTATATTGAGGATTTACTTCAAAATTCAGACACCGGGGACATGGTATCATCAGATGATGACTGTGAAGATCCATCGTATACTCCAGAACCAGAACGGCAGTTGGTCAGCAATAGTAAATCTTCGGAATCTGAACCAGATAATTGTTCAAACAAACAAGTGTTATGTTACAAACTGGATCTGGAGAAAGCAATATTTCTACAGGTCAGGCAAGTTCAGCTTTGTCGTGGACTATCCCGTGGACAATCTCGTGGACAATTATGTGGATGAGGAAAGTCAGTAGCCAGCGTACCGTCGTCGAATTTTGATTAAGTTAGCCCTTAGAAGCTATGGCTGTTTCTAAAGACTAATAATTCTATCTCTAACTCCATCAAGACTGAATTATTTCTTAAATAAAGATGATTATTTCTAGTATATCTACAAAGTTTTATTTAAATGTCCTTTTTAATTGACAAACAGACTACAGATAATTTAGGCAATACTGCCCAATGTCATTTTAAATGAACAAAAGATATCGATATGTTTTTCTCGAAAATCAGTAAACTATATTGTACTATAACCCAAAAAAATAAATAAAAAAATATATTTCATGTATAAGTCTAAAAAGTAATCGGAAGTAGTTCTGGGCAGGAACGCTTAAAAAACTTTTGTCCAATAAGAAGGACATTGGGCATATTTGGCAAGTTAAGAATTATAGGCCTAGGCAGGACGAGGTTATACGCGAAGTATTTTATTTCATAGTATCGAATTGAGAAGGTTTTGTTTGTTTGGTAAGAAGAATTGGGGATGAAAGATTGATTGCCTCGGACCACAATATGTCATTTATATTTCAAGAATGTTTACTTTCACCTTCACGCATTTTTATAACATATCATTTGTTGGAATTATCCCAGTTCCTTACCTCAAGACATCAAATCTATTTGGTTCTAACCAAAGATGCTTGCCCAGTTATTTACATTTGCAATACCACTTAAATGAAACGATTTGTAAACGTGAGCTCGGTATTCAAGTTTTGCTTGTACCTATAAATATTCAGATAGGCTAGCTTTACTAATTTCAGAGATTTATTCATCAATTTAATATTCCAATATCTCAAGAAAACCGATTACGGAGCATTCGATATGCTCAATGTTACACGCACTTTTAGATACCGCTGATAAAAATGTTGGGAACATTTCTCATAAGAAGATTTGAACGATAAACTTTATTTATTGAAAGAACTATTCTAAGTTTTTGTTAATGTTATCCTAAACTGTTACATATATTGGCAAAGTTCTTGTCCTTCGTTTGACAGAGGGAGTATAACTTTCCGATATGACGCAAATAGATAATCACTTCATTGCTTTTTTCAATGACTACATTGTGATAAGCAAAAAATGTGTCTTCATACACGTCATGTATCAATAATTTTAACAACTCTTTTTTACAATTTCAAAAAGACGACAGTAGGTACTTTAGAATGCCCCTGTAGTGCTCCAAATAAACTGATTTCTTTCTCAGAATGAACTTTATTTCACCTCTTTCTTGAAACATTTAAGGTCTTGGACATGGTCACTTCACTATATTTGGAAGACCAGAACAGATAAAATTACACCTGTATCTTCAACCAGTCCCTGTACTACGAACTCTTTAAACAGGACTATCATACAATCTTGGAAGTTATACAAATATCATAGTACGGGGGCAGGCAGTAAATACATCAGCTCGCACTCTCAACCTTAAACCGGGTTACTACTTACATGTTGTACGTAGGATAATAAATAACGACACGGTACACTACAAAGCTTTGCCGCCTACCGGTCAATGCATGTTGTACAACATTTTTGTATGTGATAAAAAGCGGTTGGAACAACGGGCTTTTTGGTTCGTTGTGGACAGGTGTTGTGACTCTTGTTGAAGTAATGATACAGTAATGTATTGAGCCAATTTCGAACGTTATTATCAGTTTTGTATGTAATAGAAGTATAAATAATACAATTACTGAGTTGTATTATTGCAATTGTTGTATTTATAGAGGTTTTTTTTTCTGTCTTACCTTTAAATTTAGTTTAGCCTTGTTCTAATATTCATCATTTTGTACAGAAATTCCAAAAATGTTTGCTATCTTACTGACGCCCTCAAGTAAAAAATGTTTGTTGCTTAGTAAACTAAATAACTATATTTTTAATTATTTCACACGGTGAGAAAACTGGACGATTGTTAAAATCAGTCACTTCTCTATTCAAACTTTAATTAAAAGTTACAAGAAAATACCAAGCATCACAAATTACAATATTGCTTTTGACACTATGAACCGTGAGTTTTCAACTGTTAAATGAGACAATTAACCATTTAAGCGTGTTCAAAGTGATAAAAAGTAAGCTACAGATAGTATAAAATATAAAAGCAAACAAGTTTAATTGAAGTTCAATAAGTCTTATAACTTTGCGAGGTTACTATATTCACATCAAAGTTTACAATTCTGCACTCAGTATTGAAAATATTGACCGAACCCTATGTACGTACGGAAAACTGTTGATAATCCATGAACGGAGAATAGTAAACCAAAAAGTTTCATTACAAATCGTGTCTTTGGGTCGATTTAGATGCTCGTACCTTTAATTTCTCCCTTTACACATCTCTTTCCAATAAAATATAATTGCTTTTGTCTGTGATACACATAAGTAACAGTGATTTTCATTGATACTCTTTTATAATAAACTGCGTATAAGTATAGGTCAACTGTACAATATTGAGCAGAAGTCAATGTTCTAAGAAATATTAATTAATTTCTCGTGTTCCATGAGTTAAGATTCAATGACCTCAATGTATTTGTGATGGTAAGAGAACTCTTGAAGCGTTTCAACGCGTTTTTCAACGCTTTAGGCGTAGCGGTATATAGAAAATTGGATCAAGATTAGCTGTTGTTATTGAATATACTACAAGCGGCTTAGAGTGTTACCACATAACCGATTGATGGTTGTTCGACGGTATCGAATGAGGGTGTAAGGGAATACTCAACTTCAATACCTAGGTTTCTACCATAGAGATTGGTCGATCGACATTAGATTGCTGCTATCGATCGACGGTCGATCGTTTGGTGTGGTAACACCCTATAGGTGAAAAAATAGCGTGATTAGAAGTTGTGATTGATAGATCCGTGTGGTGTCCGGATATAAAGAATAACACCACCCCATATCCTCCACTGGGTGTCGTAAAAGGCGACTAATGGACTATAAGACCCAGTGCACTGTAACAAGCACCGTGGGTCACCCGAATGGTGGCGGGTAAACAACCAACAATCGCATTCCCAAAGAGGGTTAGTGTCAGGCAGGCGGCCGACTATAAAACCATAGCCAAAACTTTAAGCAACACGTCTAGAAGACGTGTTGCGCCGACCCCAAACAATAATAATTGGGATAACGGCAGGGGAATGATGAGAAGTTGTGATTGGTGAAGTGCAAATCTTAAGTCTATATCTAATGCCCATAAATCTCCTATATAGTTTTTTTAACAGTAGAAAAAGGACTACAATTTGCAGCTGCATTTGCAGCTGTATTTTTATGAGTTTTACTTTGTAAGCCTGTTTCAAGAAAACGATTAAGATATACGTTATTTCGAATTATATTATGTTAGCACAAATTATTTGACTTAAAAAGAACCCGAAATTATTTTATGCATAATTAGGTAATTATGCTACGAAATTTTACCACAGTATAAATATATACAGTAGTCGAACTTGACTGTTTCTGGAAAATAAATGCTTACAGGCGCGCGGTAAGTAACGGCGAAAGGTCTGCTTACCTACAGCATTTTATTTTCGTCAACAACATTTCGTCCGTTCTTTACTGTGACACGCTCGCGACAGTATCATGCCACAGCTATGCCACAATCCGTAGGCATAGGTCGCGTTGCGTCCGTTTATATGAAGATGCCATACTGTATATATTTTTACTGTGACAACCTACTTTGAGCCTAAAGTTCGCAAAAAAAATACTCTAGCAATTGGGTAAAAGTTGAAACGTTTTGAATTTAAATGTGTCACTACTTTTTATTATTCCACGTGTACAACTTTGTATTAAAATTAATGTTAAATATGTAAATGTAGAGTAAACTGTATTTAAACAGTTAATAACGAATTTTAAGTGAGGCCTAATAAATATTAAAAACTTCTCTCTGTCTTTCTAATAAAGTTTCTGAGATTTTTTCGTGACTTCGTCGCTACGCAGGGAAGTATCGAGTTGTAATTACCTACATCAAAGGCTCAGTTCTATTGTCCCTATAAACTGAAAAATCGAACATCTAAGACAATGTTCATCCCGCAAATCTCCGAAATTTTTTGACAATAGCAGTGGCCAACAAAAACCAATAGGGTACGTTCCGTGAACTTAGAATGTAGAATGCGGCAAGTACTAATATGGCTTTTTTAAATTATGTAATTTATACTTTTTTAATCATTAAAAGACACTACTGACATATGGGAGTTGGCCTCTGTCCAGCTGTGGGAAGTTAGTATGTAGATAATTTTAATTTAACGATAGTACGAGAGAGGACTGAGTATAAATGTGCTATATTATATGTATTATTAATGTTAGTTAAGTAGTTAGTAATTTGGAGCTTTTTGGAACAATTATTATTTTGTAATTTTCTTTATTATAAATATAATATGTTAATATTGTATAATATGTTTCCTAATGGGACTAATCTATTTACCTACCATTTAAAATAAATATACAGATAATAATTAATGTTAGGCACGTATACTGTTTTTTCAAATATTCACATTACTAGGAATAACGACTGTTTTAGAATGAAATTAAACATTCAAAGCTCCGAGAAATAAATACGACAGATACGTTAATATTTCGAATTTTTCAGAAAAGTTATTAAAGTATGTTATTTGAACTAAATATGAATTCTATAAAACGTTTAAATACATTGAAAATATTATTAAATACATATGAAGACTGGTTGTTGTGGAAGCAAAATGCCGCTTTACGACATATAGAGCTTCGTCTCACTATTACTTTTAACGGCTCATAAGACTAAACCGATTTGAATACAATTTTGGTATGGAGTTAGCTGAAACCCTAAATTAACATAGGTTTCTTTTTACCCGACTGCATAAAATAAGGGTAACATTTACAGCTATTAACGATATCCACGCGGGCGAAGCCGCGAGTAAAGGCTATTATAATAATACGTAACACGTTAATGAGGCAGCATTGCCGTATATGTCGTATCCCATTTAAAATTAATTTCCAATTTCACAATCAATACTTGTTTAATAAGCAGGTGACATAATATTAACATTTCAAAACGTTTCCGATGAAGGAATTAAGACTTAGGATAAGCCAACAGTATTTATACGAAACTATATCTATTATGAACCTACAGAACATCTCAATAGAATACTTTAGTTTTTAAAGATTTGTAATTAAAAATTCTAGTTTTTACGTCCGTCAAATATTAAAATATATCCATCAATTCTATACAGGTTCTATGTAAAGCTGTCGATTACCTCATCCATTCTCGGTCCAGTCGTTCCCATCCATCATAAATCTATCGCATAACACAAAACCATTATGTTTGATGATAAAACCTGCTTTTCAGGGTTCCGTAAGTATTTTAAGATTGCCAAAGTGCTAAAACTAATACTAAATTTAAGCCTTCTATGTCGTCGTATCTGTTTGAAAGATAGACTATCAGATATAAGGTTGAATAACCTGAGTTTAAATTTCTATATTGCAATTAAATCGGCAATTATTATTATCTCCGGAATAACAATTAATATAAAATAAAGTTAAAATAGTACTAAAACACAACAGATGCAGACTATTTAGACAATTTTGGCATTGATGTGGTCAAAAATATGAAGATTTTTTTTTTCTAGAATCTAGAATAGCCATGTCATACAACCGAATTCTGCAGTGAACCAGCCTGGTAATCACCCAGAAAATGGACATAAAGGGTTTATCATTATTCAATTGGTATAGAACTTAAACTTAGATATTTGCAAACAATAACATACAAAAATACTTAAAAATAGCGTCACAAATTTCTTTCGATATTGCCATGTTGGATAGCAGTGCTTATCCTCTGTGTGAGGTGATAAAATATTAATGTTAATTATTTGTCTATTACAAAACATACAAATAATTTTATTAATTAATTAATATTTCTTGTTTCGGAACACTTCTTCATAATGCCTGATTCACACTTGACTGGTTCTTAATCACATCCGAAGCATTCGATGATCGGCGATAGGAATGTCGTATCGACAGCGACTTTGGAATCTTGTTCACCTTCCGTTACGTACCTAGTTAGCACGATTACATACAGTACGTGTAGCTTGCCTTTAATGTATGTCATTGTAGGCGTATTGTTGTAATTGTTGATGATAATATTGCTGTTGTTATTAAAATAATAATTGGAAAATCCTCAGTGGGTCCTGTTTGATAGCTCCTTTGATTTTTTTTCTTTTTGTTGCACACCTATTTAATTGCTTTGAAGTCTCCATTTTTTGTGCCTCTGGCGTCACGGGAATGAGCGCCACTGGTCACAGACCAAAACTATTTAAATACAGTAAGATGAAAAATTTTTGAAATGAGGAGAACTTATCCGCGAAACCTCATTGGCTTTTAAAAATGTAAGTTTTATTTACTCAAAAACAAAACTGCGACAAAACTTGTGTTCATGCAAATATTTACACCACAAAGGAATGCGCTCTCGATTCTCAAAAATGTTAATTAATTCCTACACAAACACTTTACATACATATTTTAGCGGTCCAGTACAGGTAAATAGATGGAAAATAATTAAACGCCAATATTTGTGTTGGTACTAATTATAAGCGGTGTACCACAATTGGGCAAACATTGGAACCAACATTCATATTCTGGATCAGGAATGGCTGAAAATTCACGCATAATTACGTCAACTCAACCGTTGATGTTTTTTTGGGAATTTATTGGCAATGTCACTAATCCTAAAGAAACAAAGAAACTAACGCAGTCACATAAATTCAAATCAATATAATATTATTGTGATCAAATCTATAAGTAGAAATCACATCCTATTTATAGCTTATTTATAAAACCTTGTTATAATGCAGTAGTTGAATTTATAACGACCGAGTCACGTGCGTCAATGGTTCTGTTATGTAATGGATAGGGAGAGAAAGTTTTTGATCATGCATCGTTATTAATTAATAATTTGGTCAGGACCACAAATTAGGCTGCTGTGTTTAGTGCTTTCGCTTGTAATTTTGAGGTTAGATATCCAGATTATTTTAGTTGTGGCTTTGCTTTAAAATTCTGACATTTCGGAGTAGATCATCAAGCTAGAATATTATTTGTGTAGTTTTGTGTATTAAGTGCCTGGTTTTAAAGATTTGATAGAACACTCATTTGTCTATTCCTTTGCCTACGTTAAAATCTCCATCATTATCATTCTATAGTAGTTGAGTAGTCACGTTTTTTGCTAGTTACCTCAATATGATCAATTGTAACAAGACTAAAACCAGACATTTTTGCTTGCATAGTTTTTACACCACTTTTAATAAGTTCCTTAAAGTTTTCGAGTAGTTATGATTCTCGACGACCTTCGTACAACAAAAGTTGTGTTCGTTCAACAAATACTTAAGATCCCTTCTATCCGGACTTAACCTTCATTACATTATACGCGGAAGACAAGTACTTACAACCGATATTGCTTGAGGTCCGATAGTGTTTTGTTAGATTTCTATGTATTGGGGTTTGAATAAATTATGATTGAAAGGAAAAAGGCATATCCTGACAACTTAGTTTAAATTTAAATGTGAACCTTTTGTATAAGAATTCTTAAAATTCTGTTATGCATGTTTTGCGACTGGGATTCTATGTTTTACACTCTTTTAATTTATTTCATACTACAAAAACGTGTTTGCTGTAAATTGGAAACATGTGCTACAATTGAATGAAATTGTTTTCCATGTTCCAGTAATTTATGCATTTGAATTTCACAGCATCAAATCTCTTGTTAACTATGAAATCACTATTGGTTAACGACAAAACCTTGTTAGATCTTGCGGCATTTGTACTTGTAACAATTACTATTAGCATTGTACTAGCCACTTGAGTTATTGTTTCCGAAACATCCCTATTAGTATCGGCATCCAGTCTGACCAGATATTGCTCACACTATAGTCTCAGTGTAATTAGTTCCTGCCGCATTAATTCCAACGTATTACCCATTATATGTATTAACATCTTTACCAATATCGTGTGTTGTTCTAGTGGCTTTAGTCGCAGTTCGGATAATCTTTAGGTAGAAGTAAAATTCTGTGGCGAATTGATTTCATACTGTCTTGTAGATTCTATAAACTTTATAACAAAAAAAATATATCACCAGTCTTGTAAAACCGTTGTCATCGGGGGACTTTTAAACTTTTAATGCGGCGGTATTTTCTAGGAAATACTGCTGTTAAGAACTCATTACACAAGCACGGGAACACTTTTAATATTCTTACAAGGCAGATGTGGAAGAAAAATACCGTACACTTTGTTGAGTGCGCCATCTCGCTTCTTCAATTTCTACAGTTTTGCTAAGAACTCATAATACAGGCACTGGAGCACTTTTAATATTCTTACAAGAAACACTAACATTTAGAATTATGCAAATTACTAAATCTGCATCGTCGAACGATGATCCCGGATCGACTATCAATTGACCCACAAGTCACAGCGCAATGACGGATCTGACGTACAAGGTGACCATGAACAATCTCATTTTTGAGACGGATGTTTGTAGTCTTGCAAAAGTTCTTTGACATTTCTTGTTATTTAACAATGAAGTGTCGCAATGTTGAGCTGTGTGATGTAATACAATTATTGCCGTTTTCTTTTAAACAAATAGTGATTATGCGACTTTTACAAGTGAAGATTTACAAGTCGTGAACTACTGCTTACTTTAGTACAATTTAGATGTAAAGAAGCAAACATATTTACAAGCAATAGCAAACGCCTTTGAGGACGTACAATTAAATTTTATTTAAGAGGCAACAATTCGATATTCGTCTACATCTATGCTTAGTATTGGTATTTGATTCTTACGAGTATATTATTATCGTTTGTCGTATCGTTCATTATATCGTTTGTAAGATCAACAAACACATTCAATAACTAACTGCACTTTCTTTTCCATCACGAATTTGTAAAAAGCAAAATAATAGCTTCAACACTGTCGGTCTAAGTTCATTGCTTCGTCACGATATCGTGACGTTTTCGAAACCCACAAATTGCTACCACCACAGACGAAAGATTGTTCCCAGTTAAATACTTGACGAGTAGAAAAAGATTAATGATTGAGCTTTACTTGCAGTGGTGTCAGAGATTGTATTATTAATTCGAATTTCATCGGTTTGTTAAAATCTTGAACTGCAGCTACTCTGTCTATATCAACCGACTTATTTTTTATTATTTTCCTTGCTTCCAAGAGATTTCTGGAGTTATTAATGCTTTCCTAAAACCATTTCAAGCGTACTTTATCAACAGCTCGCTCAACAAATCCGAAAGTTTCAAGCCAATCACTATCAGCTTCTTAAGTAAATGCATTTATATTTTCAACTAAAACGTGAGAGGCTTTCTCTAAATCAAAGTTTATGTTCGTTGATAAGCAGAAGGCACAATCATTCATCATTACGGCGGCTTCGTTTACACGGTATTACTACCGTCTGACATTACGACCTTTGTGGGAAACCTGTTTTAAAAATATGATGATATCATCCATGCAGATAGATGCTGTCGAACTTGTCTCTTCTGTGAGGTTTTTAATAGAAGTTCATATTAAAATCAATTTATATATGGATAATTAAAAGGATAAACCCTGGAAAAAACCTTGCGTAATTTTTTAAATTTTATTTCTGCTTAATATTTTACTCAACATAAAAGGGTTGTTTCCGTTTTCAACCCGCGATTACTACCCCGAGTAGTAATTTCGTTTTCTTATCAAAAAATATTCAAATAAATGTAGCTCGTGGATAGAAAGATGTGGGTTAGAAACTGAAAGACCCAATAGATGTTAGATCGAGTGTCTTCACACGATTAACTTTCCACTCGGGAAGTAGTTTAAAATATCATATTTCATTAAAAGCAGTTGGACTTACATTCAGATATCCAAAAACCCTCGTCAATGTTTACCCAAATCATTCTAATTATATTTTATTACATTAGTCGTCTGTTATTATGTCATTCGCAACTGTTTTATTTGATCTCCTTTATTCTCTTTTTAAAAGATCTGACGTTTTAGGGTGTGACATAAAATATTTCCAAAAAAATAACCTTTAAGAATTATACAAGTGCGTTTAAGACTATCAGGTTTTGTACCTATGACTTCATCAATTTGTCTCTATTTTATTATTTTCAATATTTTATTTTTATCTAAATAATGAGTTCATCTAAACATTTGTATTTTATGAGCTTTCTTAATCTCTTGGTTCAGTTGATTTTAAAATTCTACTTAATACTTAAAAGTTTCTACTGAAACTTGTTTACTTTGAAACTTTTTATTCATTGAATTAATTATTTTGTGTGATATTTTTGTTTTTACAACTGACATCATAAGTATAACTATTGGAATTAAAAATCATGATTTGTATTTGTTTGGAGATGTATCTATTCAATGATTTTGAAAGTATGAAGTGTTTATTTGTATTGTAATTGTCTTTTGATATCACAATTTCTGGGAACGTTTCATAATAATGAACAAAAGAATGAGTCAAATAAAAACAAACAGAGTTTGGTCAATCTCAGAGGCTGGTGTCATTGACATTCCAAAATAGCATCTTTAAATAATACAAAAAGAAGAGAAAACCAAATCAAATTCAAAACAAGAGACAAGGACTATAAATAACCACCTTATTTCCTTTCATAGAGAGATCAAATTAGCATGCACCATCAAACAGTAGGTACTTTATAATTACACGGCGTACAGTTGACCAGTTTCGCAAACCAACATTCCTTCAATAATCGACGTGAAAAAAGGTGCTTGACTGTCTGACGAACGACGTTTTCTCTCGGCAAATGTACATAAAAAGATAGTTGTACGGAACCACTTGACCTACCGTAGCGTCATCCGAAGTTGTGCTCAATCACTGCACTGACTTGTACATCGATTATGCTTATCACACTATTTTAATCGATTAGACACTCAAACACAGCACGTGCTACACAACATCCTGACACTTTCACTCGAAAGCAGTTCTTTATCGATTTGATTTAGTTCGCAAACCGTTAAAACTGCTCGTGCACGACACGCCGGCGCTCGCGTCACACTGGCTGCGCGAGCGCAAAGCCTCCTTTCCCCCACTTTGAAATCATAACAAAGTCTTCACATACTAAAACCTACCTAATCAACAAGCAAAACGGTTCAATTTTGAACGAGCACTATCCCCTAATGACTTTTTATGTAAACTTTTTAGTCTGTTATGTTTTTGCGTTCGCATGTGACTATTAAATTTTCTTTGCCATTGGCTACGACTTACGTAAGTCCTGTTAAATACAAATGGTCATAACAATACGTCATAACAGTATATTTATGAACCGTTTCTAAACAAAACTAGCTGGAAATAGGTACATACATAAGTAAAACGAAACAAAAAGTGATGACACAAAAAAGACCGGAATATTGTAAATATCCTTTGTCCTAATAGATAGGTACCCAGATTGGTATGAAGCTATAATAATCTTTAAGGCAAAAGCTACTCAAAAATGGTCATTTAACTAGTAGAGCAAAGAAAACTCGATAAACATTTAATTCCAGTACATTGAAACCACAAAGCAGCCCTATACGCGACATTTTGCACTACTTTCCAACGATGTATCGATTTAAAGTCAGGTGCTATTCGTAACAAGTCACAACTTTCTACGAAAAAGTTCCTGGCACACGGCAGCTATGGCTATAGTATGCGCAGACGTTGCAGCAGCTGTTTGCAATCTACCGGTAATGTCGATAAACGTCACACTAATTAGTGCTTTGTAAAGCTTGCTTATCACGAACTCTATATTAAAGTGATTTTTGCAGTACAAAAAAATGTCCATAGATTTTCAACTGTTTATGAATTTCTAAGAACATTCCTTTAAGAAAACAGGGGCGTGCCCCGAGTTTAAAAAAATACTTAAGTAAATCTGTTGCTTGTGGAATGAAGACGGTTCTGCTGGAGGCACAATGCATGCGAACCCTATACCGCCGGTCGTAGTCAGATGAGGACGCTCCAGTGGTTTAGACGGAAAAAGTTCAGCAGACTCCCTCGTCAACCTTCTGACGAGGGACAGTCCAGGAGGATTTCCACTGGGATACAAAAAAAGACGGTGCTCTACAAAGTGTTGAGCGACGTCTCAGTTCCACAATTGTAACAATCTTACTTTATGAGTTGGTGGCAGAATTAATAGGCACTGGAAATCTCATGACCTTGTAACTTAACAATGGAACAAATATTTAAATGGATATTTCACGATTTATGTATTTGATAAAATTATCTCTCAAAAGTTTTGCCATACCGCATACAGTCTTCATGACAACTAATACTTCTCTGGAACTTTATGTTGGGTTATATTACCATATTCTGCGTAAACAAAATGAGCAATAGGTTTCTTGTACTCAAAATTATGTTTAAATATAAATTATTCAAGTCCCACTTAGATTAATTAAACATCCAAGTGGATATTACTCTGATTTTGTTCTCGTTCTTGAAAATAAATTTAATTAAAAGTTTGTTTGTTTTGTAATAATTAACGACATCTTATGAATACCCCTGGGCCGTCGGCACGTTTCATTCATATTTATCATCTACTAGCTTTTGTCCGCAGTTTTGCCAGCCTAGAACTTGGTTACGGTTTTTATGGAAAAAGTTTACGGCAAGAAGTGCTTTAAAAAAGAGATTTCTGTGTACAATGTCGAATCACTCTAGGTTTATAAATAATGTTTTCCATCAACAAAGTTTTCGGTGAAACTTCCTGTCAAGGTATAGATATTTCTATTAGCTGTGTTTTCTGTGTGCAATTGTATCGCACAAGCATGTACTGAACACTCAATCAGTTATTGCATTCCATATGTTACAGAGATGGTAATTTTTTTTTTAAAATAAGACCAATTCTATATCATTTTAACTACTATCTATTATCTTAAGTTCCAGACTCTAGTAAAACTTCAGTAGTTCATACGAAATTACAAAAACGTCGGTAGAGCGGTTAAGTCGCGAAATCGTTACAAACCAAAAACTTGACATTCGCAAAAATAATTAAGTATCGTAAATTCTAGAATTTTATACTTCCTTGCATTTTTATTTTCTCTGTGACACGTGTTTTTTTTATACCTAAGCTTAATTATAAGATTTGAATACATATTAAACACAGGATAATAACTACTTCCGTGAGAATTTAGCATCACAATAGCAATTAAAACTACGTCATAATGCGTAATTATCGCGTCGATAGATGTCTTTAGAATTACTGCAAAGATTTATCTTATAGTAAACGAAATGTCAAAACGAGATTGCTTATGAGTCTGACCAAGGCACTTTAATAGCAAGGTCGTTTAAAAGTAGGGTTCTAAAGTAACAAATAATAGCGCAGCTTATTGTTTCTTTAACTTTCCTTCATTTTGCAGATTTTACAGATTTGAGTACTTTTTCTTGCATGAGTGGCCTCTGATTATTGAACCTTGACTACTAGCTGTTCGAATCTAGGGATAAAATAATAAAATAATTAGTAATAAAAAACCTCCAGAAAACGTTAATGAATAACTATGTAATTATAATTAGCTTCTATAAACATTTCCGTTGTTATTCAAACAAACCTATGGTTGGGTGACACCTTTTCGCTGTTCTAATATTAGACCCTGATTTGGTACAGGGCTAACATGTACGCTTAATTAATTTCTCTGGTTCTTGTATAGTCACATATGACCTCAAATTAAGTGTGAGTTCTAGTAAGCCAATTAACGCAAAATATTCCTTTAGGAGATGTTATTTTGGAGTGTTTTCAAACAAAATTGTAGTTTGAGGTTAAGAACCAGTTAAGTCAATTATTTGTTATGACTTACCGTTTGGAAAATATTATTCAGTGAGGTTAGTAACTTTACTAAGATTCGAGTTATTATTTGAATGTATTTTATACTAAATTGTTATTATTCTTTTGATCCTTGAATTTTTTTTTGAAAACTAATTTTATTAGAAACTTTTTAGTTATTTTAGGCTACCTAAATATATATATTTTTTATACTTTGACTAAAAGTAAGTACCTATATATTATTTTTATAAAGGTATAGTCACAGTAAAGGTTAGCAGAGCAATATCATTCTGTTTATAGAGGCTTTCGGTTTATATTAAAAGTTTCTGATTTCTGAAAGGGAAATCAAAACAGGTCAAACCACATAACATTGATTGATTATATCATAAACATATTCTGGTGCGAAGTATTGATTGAGTAGTAAGTAGGTGAAGATCGTATATGTCTAAGTAAATCACAAAGCAATTTCATTTTTATGTGTATTGCTCACACTTTTCTTTAAGGAGGTTTTATAGAGCTTCTTACACAATCTAACTGTTTATTTTACGATTATAAACCAATTTAATTTATTTGTTACAAAAGACAATAAAATAGCGAGCACAAGGAACTCTAGATATTTTAAGTCAGATTGGTAAAAGGTAAAACACGGATTCGGTTGGCTCAGGACAAGTAGTTACTAAGGCGACGTTCACACAACGCCATCTAGTCTCAAATTAAGCATACCAATGAGCTTATATCATAAATACTAAACTGATAAATTTCAATATACCTACAAATATATTTTTTAATACATAATAATATGTTTTAAAGATAATTTACACCCAGGCACAGAACAAAAAAACATGTTCATTACACAAAAAATAGTCCTGGGTCGGAATCAAACCCACACCCACCAGCATCACCACTAGACCAACAGGCCAGTATAGATCTCAGTTTGGTTTAATTATCACATACCAACCTACGTGGGTGGGTTGTAATCATAGTATCCTATAACAATAAAAGTTTTGTTTGACTATCAACATAATGCCGACCTTCAGACCATCTACCATCACATCTTAAAAGACGACTCTTGTAGTTAAAGGAGCGAGACAGCGCTTTACACGATGTATAGTGGCGTCTCGCTTCCACAACTGCTGCTTTTTTTGGAGTTGGTTATCAGTAGTCTTCGCAAACGTTACACAAATGTTTATGTTGTAAGCAGTTTCTAATCTTAATAGTTTGTTATGTTAGTTTTGTATAACTTGCTTAAGGAAGCCAAAGACTTTGAAGTTAGCAAATATCCTTGTTATATTATTATCGTGAAAGTTTGTATGGATGGATGGATGTCTGTTACTCTTTAAAGCTCAAATGGCTGGATCGTTTTGATGTAATTTGAGATGGAATTAGTGGACACCCTAAATTAACAAGTAAGCCACTTTTCAAGTTAGAGGGGTAAAGTTTTGTAGGTATAACCGACATTTGCGCAGCCTAAGTCGCAGCCTACAGCTAGTATTATACTAAAAACAAAACTGAATTAAAATTGTTAGTCTCAATTAACCTTAATTCTTTATTTTATTAAGTTCGTTGATTTATATAAAGAGCGCCTCTCGTCTTTAAACGTAACAGTTTGGCGAGTTTAGACATAAGTTACACTAATGTTTGTTGATCTCATGATTTTATTAAATAAAAAATAAATAAATCTCGAAAATTTGAAACAATTCTAAACATTACTCCTTTACTTTTACTTTAGAAAGCACTGTAATGACCCCTGTGATGATGATGAATGATGAAAACGATAAATATGAAATTATAACTGTCACTATTCGCAGGTTCAAGCTCTGTATGAGACTCATTTTAAGGCAATTGTCAACATTAATCTACAAATTATTTTAAGACAAGTTACAGAAACAGAAGCCTTACAAATAACAAGCGGATCCACATTTAAAAATCGCAAATGCATCCTTATTTAATCAAATCTCAAATAATTACAACAGTTAGTTAACTAAAACTGATCACACAAATCAAGGAAACTTTTATGCGAACAATAGAACTAAAACCTCAATACCTTAATTATGAACACTTCGTTTTATACTGTTACCGTTGTGGAAGCTAGATGGCATATTACACTGCTCATAGCTGCCTCTCGTTTATATGCTTTAAAACTATGCTACTATGCTTTAAAACTTCATGGTACAGGCTAGGACAGTAAAGTTTAACCACTCTGGTTCATTCCATTCAATCCAAATGGTTTCAAAACTTTCCTGTAACTAGTTCCTATTGTCCAACTTCAGTCGCTAGAACTAAATTGAACATACGAGTAGGTAATTGACAGTATTGTGCATTGGTTGATCGTTGATTTTGTTATTTTAGACGTAAAAAAGTTTTAGTAATTTTTTAACTTAAAGTCGCCTATATTTGATATTGGTTAATTCTTTTTATTGTTACAAAGCTGTCACTTATGTCTATAATATTAATTAAAACAATTGAAAACATCGATAACTTCACATAACCGCGCTACAACACAAATATTACTCATTTTATACGAGTACCTCGCAATATACATGACTGGCGTTACCAACCAATCGATACAAACCAGAAGGTAACATACCTTCAGCAAATTAATAACAAAATGGGGTCAAAACTTAAGTAATCAAAGGAGAATGACCTCTATATTGTGCCCGAAGTTGGAACACCTGAAACCTCTATTTATTCATTTATTCCGCGATAAATAGCTTTGGGGTTTTGTAGCAGAGGTTATACATTGTGTTTAGAATAAATTGATGATTTGGATTCTGGGACTAATGGAAAGCTAGGGATTGAAGCAAGTCTTTAGGTCTCTAGACCTTAGTCTCCGTCGATCATTGTGTCAAAGAACCTCTTAGGTTATGTACGTCAGTAGTCGTTTAAGTTAAATCTCGAAAGCTACAACTGATTCTTACTTGCCATTTGTTAAATCGTAATTAAAAATAATAAACGTTTAGTTTTTTTTTTTATTTACTTTCAGAATCTGTGAAAAATATTGGTACTTGCACTTCTTTTTCGTATGCTGCTGTATAATACAACCTCTTTTTTTTGTTTTCCGGTGTGAAACTCTAATGACTCCAGCCCATGCCGAGGGGATCGAGCTCATGCTGATGGCACGTCACGGGGGTACGTTGGACTGACACCAACCAAAAATACTCTGACCCCCTTCTATTGCCAAAGCCAGAGTCGTGAGATTGCTCGCGCATGAAACTCCTTCAGTCTACACATATATCCATCCCAAACTAAATCCACTAATCAGAAACTACAAGGATTGATCTACAAACCGCCAATAGTAATGAACGCAAAACTTTCAGGACTTGAAACTCAGATCCAAGGCTCAAAGGTAATTCCAGTTCCGGAACCAAATTTTCCTGAGATTGCCTCAATTCGTGTGCAAACTTCACATCAAATATCTTAAACATGATGAAGACGAGGTTATTGACCTGTTGACAGTTTACTAAATGTATGGTGGCTGGTCCCGTAAAGGTGTGTCAAAAGAGCTATGCATTGACGTTTCACGAAAAAATATTGTTATAAGAAGCTTTGGAAAAGTACTTAGAAGTATGTCCAATATTGTTTATGTCTACGTTTTTTCGCCTATGATTCACAATTTCAGTCTGACTTCACCATGTTAAATATTTTGTTTCTTAAAATCAAGATCCAAAAAAGAAAACCACTAGATAACATTAAGAAGAAAAGCAAAATACAACTTTAGAACTTACATGCTTTCAAATTCATAGTCAAGAAAAATCGTAATCATTAAAAAGCGGTAAAATCATTCTCAGATTAAAACACCTTAAGAGCAAATAAAAATGAAAAATGTTAAAACCCTCGCCTTATTTAATTTTTATTTTATCTCTCAGCGCACGGGAAGCAACAAGTCACATTAATTCGTTTTATGAATAGATTGAATAGCTTTAAAAAGAGGTTTTATTAAAACATCTCGAAGACATTGTTTGGATGCATTTCTAGTTTAAATGTTCCTTTTCTCTTGAGTCGGGTATGTAGTCAACCTGTGCGGATAATAGTAATCTTTTGCAAGTGCCTTTCCATTCTTTCTTGAATTTCGGGAATGGTACATTTAGCAAAGTAATTAATTAAAACACTCGTCTTTGCCCCTCTTTAATTTGTCTAAATTTAAGAAAACACTCGTCTTTGCCCCTCTTTAATTTGTCTAAGTATACCTAGTACATTAGACGTACTAGTATATTCAAAAGGATTCATTAAAATAAGTGAAAATCTTTGATATTCTAAACTGTCTTATGTTACTTGTTAGGAGCCTAATGACGACTTGTACTAGTCTGAGATACTCGCGTACCTAATTCTAAACCAAATTACGCTAGACAAAATTAGCAAGAACACTACTAATAATGTCTCTACATTCCTTTACCTGTTGCGTCTAACAACATTAGCCTAACAAGAGCTGTCTAGTCTCTCCTAGAAACTCATTATACAAAATACCTACTTTTCATCAGGGGTTCAAAGGGTTTGCTTCAATATTTTTTCAGGTAGAACTCATCTGTCATACTTTCTTTTACAAGCTATCTAAGAGTGATGTATCAAAATCAGGTACATCCGTATTAAAACAGTATAAAGGTGTTTCAATACCTAATAAAAAATATTCTTTTTTCTAACTTTTGGAGTCCTTGAGCAAAGCACCATACACGATTCAGCAACACTTTTTTGGTTAAGTGCGCCCAAGATTCCTGTAAAAACAAAATGTGAGTTAAAAGTTATATTATGTGGGCGTAAAGGGTCGTAAAAACATTAGTTTTGATATAGGGACTCTTTACTATATATTTTCATCAGCGTAGTTATCACGTAAACAAATCGTTAGTTGCAGTATCTGCGGAAGTTTATTGCGTAGTAAAACGTAACAATTTGTACCATTCGGTGTTTTACGAGCTGTTACTTCCAGCAAAGCTAATTTGGTAACGAAACAATTATATCCTCATAGTTCTGAGTTAGACTTACTTGTCGTGCTTGATGGGAAGTTGAAATATTTTTTTTGTTATGAAGATATTTAAGCAAAACAATTTATCATCATCATTCATTCATGAGGCAAACATTTTTCTGATAGTTGCTGTACGATTTTAGTTTCCAATTGTGTTTTGCCATAGATACGAACTGGTTAACGTACTGGTCATGGGTGCATAGGTAGGTATGCTTCATTGGAGACTTGCAGCAGTCTTCAACTTCGCGAGCCCCGTACTATATTGTAAAACGCGTTTTCACTTTTCGTACCTAATAATAACCTACTTATCAAATAGAAACGAAAATACTTCCAGCACGAAAAAAAATAAAAGAAAATCAGTAATCTAGGTGCCTTCTACTGCACTGTAACAATATTACTTTAAGAGATGGTAGTTGGAAGTGTCAGTCCAGTGGCTTTAATCTCACGTCAATCATACTTACCAAAATTACAAGTTGTAGCTGCAATAGGGAAAAAATCCTATGCGTTAGGATATAAAATATTTAGGGCACACTTGGGTGGAAGCCAGGATTGTAAGGACGATGCCGTCGTAAAATCTGACGGCCCTTTGTTTTATGTCAATAAATATGTAGTTTCACCCGATAAAGATGTAGCGATGTATTGCTCTTACTGTAATTGGAATGTTGTTTTATGATCTGTGAGCGTATTTGAGGCGATGTGATAATGGTTCGTGGTGAGGTTTGTTTACTAAATTGTTTGTAAACAACTCTGATAGTAGTAGCAGTCCCAGAGAATGAGTTATCAATTTGAATAATGATTTTGGCATTTGATAAAACTTTAAGCTTTGCATCATAACTTACAGCCTCAACTAGGCCCATTCGATAATATATAATTGTAAACAGAAACTTTAAGCACTTCCACTAAAGCAATCGTTGAAATTCTTAAATAAATAACAAACTACGAATTTCTAGTCAGCACAATAAAACAAAAGCATCTTAGAAGCATTGTCATTCCACCCACATTTTCGGAAATAAAGTGCCAAAGGTGAAAAATACTAGGTTCATCAATAATTTAGCGTATACGACAGATTTACGTCGAACTCGGGTCAGTGGGCCACCAAAACACGTCCATTTTCTCAAAAGTCTACGTGACTGAAATGTTGACGGTTGTATCAAAATAAATTACACCCGGCAATTATGAAACCGAGGGAAATAAGAGTAGATGGAAAATTCTGATGAAATGTTTTGCCACCGCTTAATTTGTGTGGACGTGTTGAAATTAGAAGTTCCAGATGTTTGTTTTTTTTTAGCGCTATAGAAATGGGCAACCTTTAACTAGATAAGGGTGATATGGTACCAATATGATGATGATGACGCATTAATAAAAGTGTATATCTACTGCGTAAGTTACCCGCCAAATCATTTAAAAGTTTAACAAACAGCAATAATCGACAACCATACTACCTACTACACGGTCTTTTTCTAAGAATAAAACAGGACTCAAAGAAACCGTTACAGAGGATTACATCCGCATTTCGTAGGGTATTAAATTAAACCCCTCGTACAAATTCTTATCACTTAGCTACTACCAAATTGCCTTGTTAAAAGTAATAAAACATCAACGTGATAACAACAGATGCCACCTATTTATTACTGGACCTTTTTGACCAAAGACGTAAAGTTCGTGAAGTCACATGTTGGGCGCCAATATAAATTTTGTTGTTTGTTGTTGTACATAGGATCATGGTTAAAGCCTAGTGTAAATGTTTCCTATTTATTCAGTAGACTTTACTGTTTGTAGTTTTGTTTTATCGGTTTCCGTATTTTATTTTTGTGTATGTCGAGTAGCCAGCAGTACCTATTTGCCCTAAGGGCGGTGAAGTAGGCTATTCGGGAATCTGTATTTTTGTTTAGCCTTTTAAATGTTTGCTTTGTATTCTGCTATAAACGAATTTTGAGTTTAAATATACTGTTATATAACCTCAAAAGACTGGTTGCCAGAAATGAGATGAAAAAGTAAAAACATTTATACAGAAAGGCTTCAAGCCAAATTTTCAAACATGAACTTGAAACGTTTGAAAAAGTTTTAATATTATACCTACAATGAATGTAATAAAAAAAACAAACAAGGGCAGGTACAACAAAGAAATATTATTTTAAAAGGGAAATGGGAGGTCAAAGACACCTGGAAATTTGCCGCTACGTCTTAAAGTCATAGGGCAGGTGTGGAAGAGAGACGCCGCTCTATGCGTTGTAGTACGCTGTCACGCTTCCACAACTACAATAATATTACTTTGAGAGTAAGTGGTAGGCCTTCAGCTTCTAAACTATATAATAAGATTAACTTGTACTTGTTTCTTGTTGTTAGTAAATTGCCTTCAGGGTTCTGTTACACGAAATAAAATACTTTTGTAAGTATATGTTTCCTATTGTATTGTTGATATAAAGAAGGAAGTTTTATTTGAACAAACAACAAGTAGCTTGACTGTTGATGTGCCTATTGGTATAGAGTTTAGTGGCCCTGACTGCTATACCGGAGGTCGCGGGTTCGAATCCCACCCACGACAAGTGCTTATGTGATGAGCACGATCATTTGTTTTGTCTCTAGGTGTAATTTATCTTTATCTATAATATGTAGTTAGGAATATAAAAGTAGGTATGTTTATTAGTTGTCTAGGACTCAACACGATTAACTATCATATTTATATTTAACTAGTAGACTCGGCAAACTTTGTTCCGCTTTACAGACAATAAATGGGCCGAATTGGATTATATCAAGGTTTTTTTTTTCAAGAAAATAAATTTTATTGCCCCTAAAAAGAGGTTAATATTCAAAGATTTATTATTTGTCCACCTCACACCACACAATCTTTAAAGTAAAGATTTTCAAAAACTGAGAAATACAGAAATTCTGTGGACCGTATACTATTTTGATTTAATACTAATAAATTACATTTAAGAAACTGAGCAAACAATAACAATTTAACGCGATATGTCGGCGGTGCGTTCATTCGGTGTCCGTTCGCTGAGTGCCGAGCGCCCAGCCCTCGTCGCTCGATGTTGCTGGTGTGGCAACGCCGCCTCCCCCCCCCCCCCCGTGCGTCGCAGATATCAGCGAGTGAGTGAGAAAGCATGTTTGAACATATAACGTTCATTAAAGTTAAAAATTGTGAGAAAAGTATGTAATAAAAAATAAAAAAAAGCAAAAGCGTAAATATGGAAAGCGATGTGATGGAATCGCCGAGTTTCGATCCCGGGTCCTCCCGCTTGCTAGGCGGGCGCTCTACCAACTGAGCTACGACTCCTGTATTAGTACCGTCGAAATAGATGCTCGTATCCGTCGTAGTACTTGTAACGCTTATTTTTGATTACGCTGCTATTTTGCTGCATAATAATAATAATAATTATTATTATTATATAAATAATTATTATTATTATTATCGTGGCGGTATAATAGGGGGCCCATCTTGGAGTCGGCGAGTCACCGCCTGCCAATTTTATTGCATTCTAATGTATTGAAAGGCAGGTGCCATACTGCCGTCGTAAATGAAAACACAGTAACTTGAGTTACTGTGTTTTTGCTTTGGATAAAGATTAGTAATCTACGGCGCGAGCTCTATCTGGGGAACTTTTCGGTATGTCTGTAGCCCCTACCGTTGCCGAGATCCTTCACAGTAACTTTGCGAAATTTAAAAAAATATCAAGATATTTTAGAGTTAAACACAGTAAATTTCCATGTACTGTGTTTTTAACGTAAAAAAGTGACTTTACTGTTCTTTAATTTATGATACATATTTTTAGGTTTATACTTTATTATGCTTAAAACACAGTAACTTTGAATACTGTGGTATAAACTAAAATAAATACTTCATTATTTTACGTGATACATGAATTAAACACAGTATATTACATACTGTGTTTTAATGCCTGCAGTTTTGATATTGTAGTTCGAATTACTTGGTTAGAACACAGTAACCGTTGAGTTACTGTGTTATAATCTAACCTTTCACCCGAGAGGGGCTGGGGGGCGCTGGTTTTTTTGGATATTTTATCAGTTGCATACCGAGGATCAACGTGAAAACATCGCTACTAAAAGCGTACAGAACAATATGGATACCACACCTGCAGAACCCGCTCAAGTTATTGCTTTGCTCAAAGCAGGCCATAATCAAAGTGAAGTTGCTCAACGACTAAATTTGAGCCGCTACTTTGTACGTCGTGTGTACTAGAGGTTTCAAGAGACCGGTGGGTACATTCGGCGACCAGGATCTGGCCGGCGACGCAGAACATCAGAGCGTGAGGACCGTTTTCTTGTATCGAGGTCTTTAAGAAATCGGCAACTGAATGCGGTTCAACTGGGACAAGAGCTTCGAGAAGTTCGCAATGTCAGTATAAGTCGGTGGACAGTCAGAAGAAGACTTGGTGAAGCACGGCTGACTTCACATCGCCCAGCAAATGGTCCCAAATTGACCACAGCTCACCGACAAGCCCGACTACCATTTGCCAGGGAACATTTAAATTGAACGTACGAACTACGACCAATGGCGGTCTGTTATATTCTCTGATGAGTGCAGAATGACATTACATGGTCATGATGGACGCTCTGGGTCTACCGAAGGTCATCAGAGAGATTTTCACAATGCTGCATAAGCAAACACGTGGCTTTTGGCGGTGGATCGTGTAAGTTTTGGGGGTGGCATAATGTTGGACACTAAAACTGACATTGTATTCATCACTGGGGCGAATATCGGCTCGAGATCGAGAGGTTTGACAGCTGCACGATACGTCGAAGAAGTGGTTGAAGGACATGTGAGGCCGCTTGCGTGGCTTATGGGAGAAGCTTTTCTCCTCATGCACGACAAGGCCAGACCGCATGTCGCTAGAACAGTTAGCGACTACATGGAAGACGTTGGAATTACCGCGATGGAGTGGCCAGCTTGTAGTCCTGATCTCAATCTGATTGAGCATGTCTGGGATGAGCGAAAAAGAAAGAAGAAGAGTGGAATGCTATATCACAAGATTTCATGGTCCATGAAAAACCGATTAAGAGCTGTTATTAAGGCTAAGGGAGGGAATACACCTTATTAATAATCAGTTTGATTAAACATTTTGAGTTTAATTTTCATTATTTCTCAAGCAACATTACGTAATTCTACCTGTTGTGGGGTTTTGAGCCATAAAACTAAAATATGGGTATTTTTTTACACTGTATTTAACATCATTAAAAGGGTAATAAGGTAGGCTTTCAAATAGTGTGTATGTTTTTTTTAAACATTGATTCAGATTCATTAAAAAATCTTCCTTATAAAGAAAGTCAAGGTTTTATTTATTGCTCTCAAGTGTAGTTTAATTTGATATACCTAATATATACATATTTAATATCCCTTATATCTTTATATATAATATCCTGATCATTATACAAAAATAAAAAAATAACACTAATGACAAAGGGTTAGCTTATAACACAGTATATCTAAATACTGTACTACAGCGTAAAGTAAAATAGGTTTTTCCTAGCCTAAATCACAGCATATCACTTACTAGATTATTATTCGGATGTGATAAATAGCTTAAAACACAGTATCATTAAAGTTACTGTTTGGCATTATTAAGAGACTAGTATCTTTACATACTTTAAACACAGTAAAAAATAAAAGTAGACTAAAACACAGTAACCACTTAGATACTGTGATTAAGCTTAAATTTTACGAAATATATTAAATTAATTCATTAATTATAACACATTATCTCATTTTATTAATTATTTAATTGTTATTCTGCAATTTTAAATATAAAAATATCAAGTTCAGTCACTTGCATTTCATAGAAAAAAAACCAATCTTATGTAACCATAATAGTTTCTTCACAACGTCATGTTTTAGTTTTCAAACTTTAACCGCCATTATCTCAAAACGACATTTCTTGAGATACTGTGTTTTCATTTACGAGGGCAGCATAGTTCTCCATAGTTATTTTAAAGAAACACTTACACCTAACAAATCATATTAATAGCCCAACTTAGTTCAATCTTCATAATTTACAATAGTCTTGCAGCTACCTTGGGCCGTCCATGTCTGTTCTTCCATAGAGCAGGGGTGGATGGCCCTTGGTAGGTGCCCCATCACATTTTAGATTAAAGTTCTCAACAAGGCCTCTGCATGTTGGACCTGTGTCCCCGTGTAAGCCTTTAAAAAGGACCGGGTATCTTCCCTTGAAGTTATCCCGTGAATTAAAAGAGATACAAATAATAATTAAAAAAATGTATCTGAAGGTCTATGTAGGAGCATACATCCGCAGGGCAGCTTGTGGCGAGCTGTTTGTGTGTGGCGACACAACGGAACCTGAATGCCCCAGGGGGTCACTCTTTATGAGGACTCCCAGCTCTTTCTTGCCTTAACTGGCTGGCTAGAGAGGGGTCGCAAGAGCTATATGCTCGGGGGTGGAAGTGTCTAATGGCGTAATAACGAGGAAACCCGCTCCGGGTCTGTGACCCGCGATGGCGAAATCGGTGTCGCACCTCTCTACACCCCTTAGCCTTTACTCTCTGGTGTTGCCCACCTGCTGCCTATCGTGGCGGTATAATAGGGGGCCCATCTTGGAGTCGGCGAGTCACCGCCTGCCAATTTTATTGCATTACCATGTATTTAAAGGCAGGTGCCATAGTTTTCCATAGTGAAAGAAACAATTACATTTAACAAATCCTATCAATAGCCCAAATTAGTTAAATCTCCATAATTTACAATAGTCTTGTAGCTACCTTGGGCCGTCCATGTCTGTTCTTTCATAGAGCAGGGGTGGATGGCCCTTGGTAGATGCCCCAATACATTTTAGATTAAAGTTCTCAACAAGGCCTCTGCATGTTGGACCTGTGTCCCCGTGTAAGCCTTTAAAAAGGACCGGGTTTCTTCCCTTGAAGTTATCCCGTGAATTAAAAGATATACAAATAATAATTATTTTGTTGCTTTTTCCTCTTAGTTTGTCTTTTATGTATCTTTGTTTTTGTTTTTAGTCTATGTGTATATTTATACTATCACTAGCTTTCGGCTCGCAGCTTCGCCCACGTGTAATTTGGTTATGTAGCGTTTTTTAATGATTTCGACGGGGTTTTCCTTCACAGGCTTAATTAGGAATTATATACAGCCTGAGTTACTCAGGGATGATGTAGCTTTCTAATGGTGGATACTTGAAAACGATTCAGTAGTTTTGGAGTTTATCGATTACGTTGTGTAACAAAAAGTAAAATTAGACAAAAACATCGTCTCAAAAATAAATGAGAATTTATAGGACGTAGAGGCCCTACAGGACTTCCTTATAAACAATATTTTTTATTATTATTATTTGCCAGTATAAACAGGTTAGAGGGAGACCTGACCCGCAAGCAAGCAACATACAGTTGTCCATGATAAAAACAATCTTCTCTTAAATCAACTCTAGCTACTTTAAAAGTTTGCCCTTGACTTATTTATCGTCATCGCAAAGCAAACTTTTTTACAAAAATAACGGCCTCAACTAAATTTTGTTGTAAGGCTTTGACTTGCAACCTGGTGCCGTTAGGGTGGAGGCGGTTACAATGCTGATAATGCCTTTTTTTTCAACGATCTTAATTTGAGATAGGATTGAGAAGCTGTAAAGGGGGCTGGTACGTAGTTCAACGGTTGAGTTTCCAAAAATCCTTTCTTAATGCTCCCCTACATATCTCAAGGAACCTACAAGCCATATTTCAGCTTACTGCGACCAGTAGTTTCGGCTGTGCGTTGACTGTCAGTCAGTGACGGAAGAGTTTTATATGTATAGATTTGAGATTAGATGGCATTGTGTGAATGTTCTGGAATATTTTTTTATTTAACTGTCAATTCACACGTAAACAGAGCTAAACAATTATGCAGGTACATTGTTACGTTCTCAAACAAAGTGGCTTGATTTTTTAATGGAATTTAATATTATCAAGTTGTTCGTTTACGTATTTACATCCCTCTAATTAGGAAAATTATTGTTATGTAGAAAGACTTAAGCGAGGCTTTTACCTCGTATGGTAATTACTGAAAGTTGTATTTACGTAGCGTACAGCCCAGTTTTTGCTACCGTACCTTGGGGCCTGTTACTACCTTAAATGAATACTGTAATATTATCATGCTTAGATATATCTAAAAACTTTCTAACATACTATAAAGATTAAGAACCAACTTAAAAAATAAGTAGATTTTTTTGAGTTCTAAATAGGTTTTCACTCAATTAAAGTAGTACGTAAATTGTTTTAACTTAAATATAAAGTTTAGACACGTTCTCCGAAATTCTTGACGTCTACTAAAACCAACAAATTAATCACAACTCCTCAAGTTGTGGCGGACGTTTGCGTGAACTTCAGGCATTATTTCCCGGACATGTCAGATCTGTTACACCCGATTTCCCCGAAAAAACAAAGAAACTTATACAGCACTTCGTAGTATCAAACTAATCTGGTATTTCCGAGAAGTATCCCTCACGTCTTGTCGTATTATCGTATGGTTGGTTTGAAATCTGATGACAGAGTTTTGAAGCCGTCCAAAGGCCTCAAGACGTTTGCCTCGTCAGAGGCCTTTGGCCTATGAAAACTTCTCAGGTGTGCCGGTTTCCTCACGATGTTTTCCTTTACCGATTTTAGCAAGTAATAATTACTTTGTAATACGCACATCAGTTAGCAATGGACGGTAGTTAACTTTTGATTGATGGATTGATGCACATGAATTTGAAAAGACATAGATGCGTGCCGTGATTTGAACCCACGACCAATAACTTAGCAGTTTAACGATCATACCACTAGGCTATCATTGCTTTCGCACAAAACGCTTTTGAAGTTTGTCTATCTACCCACTCCGAATACATACTCTTTCAACTTTTTTACAGGCATTCAAACAAGACCTATAAAAGGATAATCCTAAAAGCCGTACAAATAGTTCCAGTACTTTTTATTGTTCAAACTACGTCCTATTTTATGGCTCAATTCAAACTTTTTGTATTTACCTTTTTTATTACAGTTTTAACAATTTCGAACTTTAAGCAGATTACTGTTACGAACGTATGCCACGTGTATTCGACAATCATATAGGAAATATGCTAAAAAGTTCTGATAACATCATTTTAAATACTGGTACAAAAATTATTCTACCAAGCTTTATCCTCAACGATAGTATTACAAGAGTCAACTAAATAACAGCCATAAGATTTTTTGAAAGCAACTCTCTCAACCAACGTTTGTTTTTGAAAATCTTTTTGTAACAAAATTATTCCTCGTGTTCGAACGAGATTTTGTAAACACATCATACACCCATATTAGGAAAAAGAAATAGGAACCGCCGTAATTCTTACATTTTGCGGGAATCCAACCCACGACACGTCATGTATGATGATTGGCGTGATGATCTATACAACTCGGCAACCTTTACAGTCGACATGATAATGATTTAACAACAGCAAATGCCAACAACCTCTTAACTTTATGCCAAGCACGAGTTACTCTCATAACACCCAAATAGGACTTTCAAACACGAAGACAATTCAAAGCAAATTCCGTAGCAACACCAATAAACTAGAAGTTTCAGCTAAACATGACTAAATGAACTTATTGTGCCTCATAATCAAAACAAAGATAACAATAGTCTAGTGAAGCCTAAGCAAACTGTCTAAGAGAACCCCTATATATTAAGTTTTGAATATTTTAAGTTAGCATAAATCATAGTCGTAAGCTTGTACTTCAAGGCTCAGGGTCTGGGACTCTGGGTCTACCAACATTTTAATAGTGAGCCATTTGTTTCGATTTCCTAATTTAATAGTAAATAAATTTTTGTCAAATTATTTTTATTCTGAGCAAAAATCAAAAGGTTTTTCGTAAATCAGCCGTCGGGACATTCTAGGCAATTTCAAAACATTATTGACTCTAATTGCGTAATTATAATATGTCATTCCAGTGAAGAAGAACCGACAAGAAACTCCATAAATGTCTTCCTAAAATAATTTCTATCACTCCAATTCTCCAAAAATTTTTAGTATCTTCAAACTTTTTCAAAAACTCATCTTACGCGAGTAGATTCTTTGAAACGCAAAAATATTTTCATGTCATTCCGACAACAAGTTAGAATCAGATAATTAATAAATTGTTGAATCATTTTGTTTATATTAATGATAACAACAACAAACACTACCACTATGATAAGAATGATACTACTGATTGTCCCTGATAAGATAAAGAAACAACGCTCCACGTTCCAAAACCAAAAGTTCCAACGCTCGAAGCGAAATTAATATTATAAACAGTATTTCAGACGTTGTTTTCGTAATTATTTCAGCGTATACAGATACCTAAAGCTTATGTTAATATAATATTAACAATAAAAAAATAATTATATTTTCAAATCCACCCGTGAGATTGAAACCTTCTTCGTCGGATACAAAATCTAATTTCGCGATAGACTTCTTAAAAAATAACGTTATTTGAACCTCCATTGTTCCAAAAACAGTTTTTATTCAGACAACCTTTTTAAGCCTTATTGGAAACCTATCACTAAACATTAGCTTCGTCTATTGTTATTCAAAAATATGCCTATCTGATCATCATGAAAGGAAGTCTTGGAACTCGTTTCATTTCAATGAAAAGTCGGAATAAAGAAAGTCGGGATAACGTAGATATTTTCATTCTTTGGTTGAAACAACCTCACTTAACAATGAAGGATTCAATCAATGGAATCGAATATTCTTACAAAGATATTTTAAATTTACCTTATTTTTGTTTTGGTGAATGTGCTTTTGACGTTTTTATTCATAAAAACAATTACACGAAATGTCTAGCTGTCAACTGTAGATTTTCGTAAAAATAAGATAAACGTATTTTGACACAGGTGATACTATTTCAGTTAAAGCGAAAGTCCGAAAGGTTTTACTTGTCTTGTTAATATTGGCTGATCACAGATAGCCTATAATCAAGCCCTCAATAGCTTAGGTAACATCATCTGATCGTCGGGTCTAAGGATTAAAGCTCACCTTTATATAGCTACTAACTCCGCCTGCGGTTTTACTTAAGTATTTCTCCTTTCGGTTGAAATACAGGTATGAAATATATCCTATGTTACTTGCTGATAATGTATGCTACCATAAGTGTCAAAATTATTAAAATCGGCTTAGTTAATTCGGTTTCAAAGCGTTATATAGGTATAATGACAAAAAGGCCATGTACGTCCCACTACACTGGGCGCAGGCTTCTAGGGTAGGGTAGTTGATCACTACGCTAGCTTACTGCAGATTGGCGATTTCAGATTCCAATATTTGAAATTCAGGTTTTATCACGATATTTTCCTTCAGCGTTTGTCAGTAGTGTCTAAGAATAATGAAGAAATTCTTCATAACTTTGAAAGTCACAATGATATTTGCCAGCACTGGGGATCGAACGTGCACTTTGTGCATACAAATTATATATAAAATCGCAAGACCACCACATTTGAAACCCTTTTTTTATCCTTACAGTATACAACCTAACTAGCTTTCGGATTTAATCATGCGTATGTAGCTTATTAACGTAACATATGTGTGTAGGTACCTTGTAGAATAGATTGTAGCTCGTTTCCTAGAATAATATCCGTTGATAGTACTTTATATAAGCTGTTGTCATGGCGATAATTTACTAATACTCAAAGCGTATATGATAGCCATTTGTGAAGTAACCACCAAAGAGACTCTCGGTTTTATTATTAGTGAGTGTAAGACGATACATGTGAGAATAATAGAAAGATAATATTATAAAACTCCTCTACCGTGTATGTGTGTCTGTTAGCCTTAAACTCATAAACTACAGCACCAATTTTCATGCTGTTTTAACCAATGAGTGGTTCTTGAGGAAGGTTTTATTATGTAATTTGTTAAGTTTTTGTATAACTATAGTTGTTAGGAATCTTATAATAATTGCGTTCGATATTATTTATGGGTAATGGGTCAGAAGTGGGTAATGTTTTCACGACTATAACCGACAATCGCGCGGGCGAAGTCGCGGGCAACTGCTAGTAATAGATAATTTATAAATATTTCATTCTTCAAGACCTATCGTGTTAAGACCCGGTTTTTTATAAGTTGGTCAATTTTATCGATTGTGAAAATAGCTCTAATGTATTAAACTGGGCCTGTACATAAGTTACATTGAAAAGATAAATGAACGACATTTCACTAAACTTAGAGCAATGTCTTTTCCGTGTACATTTGTAGTTTCAATTCGAATGGTGTGTACCCAAAATGATGTATGGTTTGTCAAAAATTAAAATGCCATTTACCTACATCTATTTGAACGCTGCATTCAGGGCTAACATTTGTAAAATATCGTTTATCTACGGTTGAAGGTCAAGTCCATTCTACATTCGAGGCGAAATTCATTGCAAGCGTAAGCAGTATTTAACAAAGTTGTCCCGGACCAGACTCCCACTAGTTAAGTTATTAGAATTCAAATTTAACGAGAAAAGTTAGCGTTGTTCCGGACTCGAACTTATGACTCGGCGTAAGTAAAGTTCGTTAATTGATTGAGTGTCAGCAATTGAGCAGTTAATAGGGTTAGGCTTTACACTTATAGGGAGGTTAAAAATATATCTGGACTAGACTTAAATCAAACCTATGTTTTACCAAATGAATACTTTTATATTTTTAATTTTAAGTTTTATTTTCAACGTTGACTTTGTGGTTGTGTATTTTATATCAATAACGACTCCCGTACTAAAAAAAATGCTCCTCGTATAGTGGGGGTTTTCACAGACATTCAATTCACATGCACAAAGACACCCAGACTTAGAACAAGCATCTGTGGATTGCACAAATTCTTGTCCTACACATCGCGCACAGTGTTAATTGGCGTGGTGACCTATGTACCACTCGGTTATCCGTGCAGTCATCGTCAATTAAAAATGATAAAACAACGCTTTGCGGTGAATATCATACTAGATATGACAACGGGAGACACCTTTACCGCTTACTTTTGTTTGGGACTGTGCATTAGGGCTTTCTGTACCCATTCAAAAATGTTATTTAATTATTTATCTCACTCAGAATATCTAGTAGTAGTTTTAGAACAATATGTGTGATGCTTTAAGGTACACTTTGGGGTTAAATTAAATAACCAGCTTAAACATGCAAACAAATGTATGACGTACTGTGTAGGCAGGTATGTTCTAATATAGTTACTTCAATGTCTTAGTAATGATGTTATCTTCTATGCGTTGGCAGTAAATAACAATAGTATCACCCACTCAACAATGCGCTACATGTAATCAATAAGGCAAGTATAAGTTCCTGAGTTATACTTCTTTAAATCCATTTTTAGCTATGTCATGAAGCTATAAAACACTACTGAGACGAAACCGGCAAAATAAGTAAGTACTAGGTACTACGTACCAATAATATAAAAAATACAGCGAACAATGACTTCAAAATCAAAATGCAAAACATATCCACTAAGCTTAACCTTACGTGATTTTGAAAACAAATAGCCTGTCATTTATTTTAAAGATAATATAGTGTAACAAATTGGCATCATATAAAGTAAGGCTCATAGGCTCATATCATAGATAGCAGGGATCGCTCATATATTTAAGACGAAAAATTATAGGCACGACACTGATCTTCTCCCCGATGTCCCATAAATCTAAATGTGATTCTAAATTTACCAAAAGCTTTATCGTATAGCACGCGTTTAATCATAATTATATCGTGTTAAAAACAAACTCTTTCGAAGACTGACAGAATACCATACAGACTAAAAAGTCACTTAGAGATATAACGTGCATTAAGTACAGAAAAAACACGACCCAACACAAGTAATGTTCAACACAAGTCTGTAGAAGATTAACTTTTTGTGTCACATGTTCAAATGTGTACATCTGTTTCCTAACGTTCAGATAACAACTACTAACGTAAACAAGAATGCGTCAACATTAATTTGCTGTGATAAAGTCTTAATCAATTATTTCCACACAAATAACACTCAAGGACTTTGCAAATCTGTTTGCAAACATCACAAGGTTAACTTGTTTGAAGCAGCGTCGCTAAATGCAATGTTGTCCAAAATACATTCCCCGTTTCCGAACGCCAGACGACTATCAATAACAATTGTTCTCTCTCGCTCTAGCGTGTGCATGCGTCACTGTCTCACGCGTGAATCATGTATCGACCGCACCGCGACAAGCATTCGACAAACAAAACGAAATATTTGAACAAAGAGTAAATGTTTATTCCAACCTTTGCAAATACCTCGATTCTAAGCATTCTTGTCTTTTACAAATATTTGTTTATTGTCTGGTTTCGCCCGCATGTTTGCCGAGCCGGTCGGTTTTGTCGCAAACGATGATACACGCGGGGCCGTTGACCTCACATTTCTCGCCATCTTGTTTAGTTTTACGAAAGCAGCGTTGAGAGAAGGACGTGTTGTTTTACTCAAGATGCAAGTCATGGATTGGAGTAACGAGAAGGTGTTGAAGTTTATAGAGTTATTGAAAGAGGAGCCTGCAATATGGGATCGGAATAGAGCATCGAATAATAACCGTCAAGAGACTGTCGATGCGTGGGAGCGCATTCAAGCACAGTTCTCAGTCGAGTACACGGTTGAAGAATTGAAACGAAAGAGGAATTGTTTGATGACAGCGTACAGAGATTATCTGAGAAAAATAAAAGAATCGTCGTCAAATTTTGAAGATGTGTACAAACCTACATGGTTCGCATTTGACGCGTTGCACAGTTTTTTGGGCTCCATGTATGAAATGGATATTCAATTACTGGTAAGCACCAACTTTTTAATATGAATACATTTCTGAATAATTATTACGTGTATGCTGTTAGTTTTTATTTATTACCTTTTGTACTTACTATGTAATACATTGTAACTGCAATACTCTTCGCTCACTTTATTCGATGAACTACAGCATAGTTAATAATTACCGTAATTAGTTTACACGAAATGAATACAAATTGTAGCTTTAATGTTTTTTTTAAATGAGTTTTTGAACTTTAAGTAGGATTGGGTGATAATTCGATTTTTTGTTGCTAATAACGATGTAAATACACTTATGTGATACCAAACCCACAATATGAAAGTCTAAAAGTTAAAATTGTACATTAAAATATTAACTAATTTAAGTTACACTTAAAGATAATCTGTGTACGTTTTTAGTTTTTAGAAGTAGTAAATTTATTACTATTTTTTTTTATAATCAGTCATCTTAATCGTCTTGTACATTGTTCAATTGACTCACTACTCTTTACTTGAAAGCATTATCTTTTACAGGAACCGACCACCAAGAGGCGCAAGCGAGAACGATGGCTATCACGAGACTATGACATAATGAATCAACAGGCAGAGTCAGAGACTTCACAGCAATCAGAATACTCCCAAGACTCAAACCGAAAGCGGAGAAATTCCCAAGACTCACACTTCATTGCCCAGAATCGCATCAGCGACATACAGTTTCAAAGAGAAAAGCCTGCACCACTTGAACCAAGCGAAGGGAATGAATACGACCTATATGGTCAACTTCTAGCAGAAAAATTAAAGAAAATGCAAGACGCAGACAGACTGATGGTTATGAACGAGATAGATAATCTGGTTTTCAAATACGCTGTCAACGCTCGATCTAGAAAGGATAGCGCCGCTGTAGACTCCATAGCTTTTATCACACCGTCGCATCCAAGCTATTTAAAGGCATCAGGGTCTGGCTCGTTAAAGCAGAAGAAAATAAAATTATTGGCTTCGAAAATTAAGGATTCAACTTGTGGTTCTAATGAAATGTCGTCTGATGATGACTAAGTTGTTCTTATCTTTATTGAATAAAGAAGTTAGTATTTATTTTTGTTGTTTCATTTGTTTGTCTGTGAGTAAGATGGCTCTTGTAATCGTGACAATGTGTGACCATGGACTCCCCTCTCGATGTACTTACGAGTACAATGTACAGTAACGAGCAAAACATGACAATGTATACTCGATAAAACAATTGAAGTTTAGGCCCTAGTCAAATGAATTTTGAAACCGTGATTTTTTCTTTTAAATTAAATGTTTTGTGATTAGCTTACAATGCCAGAAATATTCCATATCGGTTTCAGAAACTTTAAAACTGTTAGCTTGTGTATACGGTCATGTTTTTGTTCGTGATTGTACACGTATTGAAAATCTCGCAATGCGGGGTCACTAGATAGATACAAGAGCCGGTTAGTAACAAGTAGAATTGCATCGAAGTTTATTTCGAGGGGGTTTATTGAGACCACCAACAATGCAGAAAAAGTTATAGTGAACAATGAATGGATGCATTTAATTCCTAAGTTCAGTACCTGGTTGTTAAACATAGTATCAACTACTTCGAAAGACGTTTAAATTATTTATTGGGAATCAATACGGACCTTTAACATCACAAATATTTCAATGCTTTAAAAATTAAAAACACAAACTGTCCGTTTTACCTTACGAGTTTATCGTAATGAGAATTCCGACTGGCCTGTTGGTCTTGTGGTTAGTGACCCTGACTGCTATACCGGAGGTCGTGGGTATGATTCCCACCCAAGATAAATGTTCGTTTGATGAGCACGATCATTTGTTCTGTGTCTGGGTGTAAGTAATTTATCTGTAATACGTATGTATTTAGAAGTATGTAAGAATGTTTATCAGTTGTCTATTACTCATAATACAAGCTCAGCTTTGTTTGAGACTAGATGGCGTTGTGTGAAACTCGTGAAATATTACATTATTATAGTTATTTAATAACATAAAAAATGCAACTTTTTTCTAATTTCATTATTTGGTTCAATATGTAATAGTAATTGTTAATGTTATGTTGCGAAGTTTTTAAGTTAACAATGTATAATGGCTTAGTGTTAGGAGCAATTTAGGGTAAACTAGTCTAGTCTTGTAATTAAAGTAAGCTATTTGGTCTTCACCATTTCGGAGACGATTTATTCTAAACCTAATAGTTCTTAGCAGTTTCTGGTGGGTATCCTATTACAATAAATAAGCTCTTTAGTAGTAAACGTTAGTTGGAAAAGGTGTATTTATTTCTCGTTAAAGCAGTTTAAAAACAAACAGTACGATTAATCTTATAAACTACTCTCTAAGTAAATAAATAAATGTACAAAGGCAGTCATTAAAATGGTTGATTCAACCTTCAATTCCCTTTTCTGAGAATCCTAGGTTTCAAGTTTATGAACGCACGTGTAAATACAAAATCATTACGTTCAGAACCTAATACCTACTCAGAGCTATTCAGTGATTGTTTAAGGCAAAACAAAAGAAACGAGTAACAAAAGGGATATATCAACGAAAAATACGATCTGTATTAAAAACCTTGGTAAAGCTTTTTTTTATGTCTATTTCATAAAAACTTACTTATGATGCAAACATAAGCAGATACTTCTTTATCGCTCACGCTCATGAAAAGAAGCCAACGAATATCCTTGTTTATGTGTAAAATGTGCTGGCGTTGTAAATTGGACCCCTTAAATAGCTAATCCCGACTTATGTTGAAATCTCTTTGATGTCAACGAAAAATACTAATTTTAAAATGATTTTTTGGTGTAGTTAGACTAAATATAAAATAAAAAAGGTTATTTAAATTGTAAACAAAAATATCTTATCTGTATAAAAAATGGCAGTGATATATTATGAATTGTAAAACACCCTTTACTAAACGTACAATTGAATAAATTATCAAACGACTTATAAAAATAACTGCCATAAAAGGAGAATCAGATTATTACATAACACTGAACCCAAATACCTCACTGTTAAGCTAACGTTATCCCTCTGGCATAATGTCCTTCACTTTTCTTCGGCCTTTCATTGAAGGTTTTCAAATGATTCATGTTTCTTCCTACAGACTCAAGTTATGATAGAATAGAGACTAGTGGATGGAAGTGCTACCCTCAGCTGCCTCTTAAAATAGGACTGTTGTAGTTGTGAAAAGATAAAGCCGTTCTAGTTTTTATAGTAGGCTGTCTCGCTTCCACAACTACAATAACTTTGACGGTGACTATACAGTTCATAAAATCAGTGCAAAATTACGTCTTTCTCGGTGTATTACTCACGTTGTTCTTAAACTTCTATTATACATGTAGAGTATTAAGAATTTTGCTTATTGTTTTATTGTTAACTAGCTGTGCCCGCGACTTCGTTCGCGTGGTTGTCGAAACAAAACAGCGTCATTTAGATAAGAGTAGGCTATATACATATACCTTGGCGTGAAAATAGATGACGAACTAAGAATATTATTAAGTAAAAAATGTACTGCCTAAGTTTCAAAGTTCCTATTAATATTTTAAGAGTTTTTTTATGTCACAGCTATAGGTTAACATTCAAAACTCACTGAGATAAACTGGAAGCTCTTTAAAATAGATTTTTAAAACTACTTGTTATTACTAAAAATTTCGAAAGCACATGTAAAGGAGATTATAGTACCTAAATTATTTAAAATAGAAATAGCTGTTGCCCGTGACTTTGTCTGCTTGGTATTGAAGATTAGGTAAATTGAAGATGTGTAGGGCTGTACAAAAAGTAAAGCTAAATAAAGTTAAATGCAAGCTCCTTAATCCAGTTCTGTTTCAAAATTATTTCTTAACTTTCTACTCATAACCTTTAGTCTTACAAACATATTACTTGACTGTTAACACTGCTAGTTTTAAAGGTTAGTCCAACATTCATATGATGAAAGGTCGCATTATATTGTTGCTGTGGCCACTATCTTACACTGATTTGACAATTTGGATTGAAGGACTTGATTCTAACTGGCTAAAACCACCTGAGTGCATCTCCGTTCCCTATAGTCAGGAGCCACGGGAACACTTTCGCAAACTACCGCGAACCCTGACGGGAGAGATCTTTTTAACGGGAGTTTCTTAATTGACGTAGAGTCCGTTTTCTCCAGCGCTCATTAAGAGGCGCACGAAAGCACCGTGCATGCCGTCTTTGCCTTTATACAGTACAGTAGACTTCCCCTAGCCTACCTGCGTAGGCTATTTATGGTGGTTTGAGGAGAATAAATTTGGTCTTTCTTCTATTTGTTGCTCGCTGGGCACGGATCGAGTGGTCAGATGAGGCTTCCCGTGTTCTTTCTGCGGTTTTTTGCTGCGCGTCATCACTTCTTTGCAGAATTCGATGACGGCACACCAACTATCCTTGGTTACGGCAAACTAATACCCTCTGGAAACACTAAAAATAATATTGAATTATGTTGTGGAGTTTGGTACGCCGTTTCTTCTCTATTTTTATGTTTAATTAGAAAAACCTTCTTCTTTTTCTTTTCGTGTCAATTGTACGTAGTATTTGGTGAATATTAGATCCTCTGAATTGCAAGTGTGCAGACATTTTCGTCACTATAGGTGGTGTGACATCGTCTGTACGGAGATGACGCATTCTTACTGGATGTTAGAGAGGTCTGTATACCCAAAATTGCCATATTTTGTTTGCAGCGACCTACTTGGATTCTCAGACGGTTGAATGCTTTCCAAACAGGCCACTGCAAAGAATTCCAGGCGGCAGACGTTTCTGAGGTAGGACATAAGTGGCAGGTGGTAGATGCTGATCTGCCCAGATCTTGCACCGAGTTTGAGTTGGAGTTTCGTTTGTAGCCAGTGAACATCGGAGGAAGCTCTTTTAGGTCTTAAGTCTAATCGGGTGTAAGCTTTGGTATTACATAGGGGATGTCCGATGTCGTGTGTCTGATTCCTCGACGTCTTTTGCGAGCGCGCATGCGACTTCTCTTCTAACGTCAGGTAGAGCAATACTAACCAAAGGGAGAACTTATTGAGCAGGGTTGGTTTTAAACAGCCAGATATTATTCGATACGTTTTGTTGAGCGCTATGCACTGTGGTGTGGCGTAAATCCGACGCCGCTCCCAATCTGGTGGATGTATGCGGGCCTAGCAGATTATTCCGGGCACCGATCTTCTATTTCGTTTTCTTTCTACTCCTTGACGGACAAATTTTCAAAAATCCCTTCTTAGTGTTATATGGTTATCAATGTTTCAAGTTTCTAATTATGGTAGTTTGAGCTGAGCCAACTGAGCCTGAAGAAGGGTAATGCTACGCACACGTAACAAAACATTTGCGGGAGAATGTGAACGGGGCATACTCGTACGCGAGATTCATCATTCATCATCATTCCCCTGCCCTTATCCCAATTATTATGATTTGGGGTCGGCGCAACACGTCTTCTAGACGTGTTGCTTAAAGTTTTGGCTATGGTTTTATAGTCGGCCGCCTGCCTGACACTAACCCTCTTTGGGAATGCGATTGTTGGTTGTTTACCCGCCACCATTCGGGTGACCCAAGGTGCTTGGTACAGTGCACTGGGTCTTAAGGTCCATTAGTCGCCTTTTACGACACCCAGTGGAGGATATGGGGTGGTGCTATTCTTTATATCCGGACACCACACGGTAAATCGTACGCGAGATTAATGAATTTAATAACAGTCTATCAACACACTTTTACCAATGCAACTACCCTATACCACCACAATTGGTGCACAATTGTAGTAGTGTATAAGTACTATCAAATCTTCAAAACCACGCGTAACACACAACAAAATTGCAGTCAACAGTTAGTAATATAGTAAGTATATATCATTTACCGTCCAAACTATTTTTTTTGTTTTGGTAGTTAGTTTTCTGTCATATGGGATGAGACTGTCGTAGCTTAAAGAGTAAGTAGATACCGTGTAAAATTATTTTGAAAAACAATTTTATGTTAAAAAAGCCAGGTACTTCATACAATAGTTTTGTACTATCAAAAACGATAGAAGGAAAGTAAATGTTTGTTTAGTAAAATTTGTATTCAAAAATTATTGAAATATAAATTCAAAAAGTGTATGTCGAAATGAGATTTGAACTTGAAGTGAAAAAATACGAAGCTCGTAATTCTACAACCCGGCTATTTTGATTGCTATGTAGTCAGCCAAATAACATGTTAATACATATTAAAGTAAAAACAGAAAACCATAGCAACAGTATTTTGGTCGCTATGGTGACTCGTACACAGCTATGGTGACAGTAGAAAAGTTATGAAAATTCGTGATTGATCACCCCCCGTATAGGATAACACAATAATATATAGTATTTATGTTAGCCCGACCTTTAGCAATAATATAATGGTGTCAAATCTTAACACCGCGATTCAGAAAATGACGAAATTTGCACAACGCCATCTATCGGATTTGCAATTTAACAATCAAAATTAGTTCCATTTTTTGTCTTAAGATGTCGTTGCAAGTACTTCACTGAATTGCGTAACGTAATTATTTTACTTCGTGAATTTACTAAATTAATCATATCTTTTGGTATAGTGAACCGATTTCGATCAAACAAAGACTAAGTTATACCTCAAGTTGCGTATAATTCTTGTGTATAAACATTGTCTGCATTGAGTTCGTAGATTTTACGTGATGCGCGCACAAACAAACAGACAAACAGACAAAAATTTCAAAAATGATGAAAATGGGTTCTGTTAGTTATCTTTTCACACCCTGGCTATTTTTTATTTCAATTTCTTCAATGTACAAAAATGATTTTTCTACAGATTTATTATATGTATAGATTTGCAAGAACAAGGATTGAAATAAAGATGAATCATAAAGTAAGTTAAAAAATATAACTCTTCTCAAACCAGGGCCTTTATCTTCTTACTGACACTTCCTCTTTCTTCTATGTTCTATGTTACTTACCGTTTCTTTACGTAAATACGGACCTATCTCAAGATTCGGGATAAAGATACAGTGACAGCTATAGAACAAGTTTTTGTAGGGTACTTCATAATGTGTGTGAAAAGAATGTCTTGTAGCTGGATTTGTAAGTGACATGTCTCATCCTTCATGAGAAAACTGTTGCTTAGATACTGTTAGGTTTTTAGTTAGATACTTGTAGAATAAATACTAGAGATTTAAAAGTACCCAGGTTCGAAATTATTTAAGACTTAATAAACTTATGTCACCTAATTCTGGTAAATTAACTTGAGATTCTTCATCGTTATAACAAACTACAATGACAAGTAAACGGTTTTTAAAATATAGCAATAAAGGAAAAGATAAAGCAATAAAGTCGCAATTTTTGTTTCTATAAATCTACGTAGTTTTTTAAGGTAATTTGGTTACTGCGTGCCTATTTGTTTAGCAAACCAAGGCCAAGACGCCACTATCTCAATAACATAAGCCCATAACATTCACACCCTATTTTGAATAAGAAATAACCATCACGGACAGGCGTATTCCTTATAAAATATTCCTTTAGATAAGATACTACCCTTCTCTAAAGTATGAGGAAAAGGAATACAAAATATGTTTCAAGTATATCAGGATATAATAAAATCCAATTCAACTTTTGGGGTATCAATAACACAAACATTGGTTTCAAAGAGTATTAGCTAGCCAGGATTTATCCATTCATCGATACGCAAAGAAGAAGAAAAAGACAGATCATCTTATAATGGTGTTTATTAAAACTCATAAAACCTTTTTTTGTCAACAAAACTTATAGAGTTGGCTTAGCTAAGCTCGCATTAGGTTCCCGTTTGGTCCCTGGCAATATCGAATACAGAATCGTTACGGCTGCAGTTTACCCAGTAACAATCCGGTATACACCTTCACCTTCCCCAGGGCTAAGGAAGTCCAAGGGTTTTCATCGGGTCAAAAGAAGCTAGCTCACATAGCTGACGAAGTATTTCATACAATTATAATGCTTCTGTAGGCGCCTGTAGTTTACAGTGTATACGAAAACGGGTATCAGATGAACAAGCTAAGGACAGGCTCTTCCAAAAACGCGCTATGCTATTATGCCATAGAGTCTAGCGTCTTACTTCCACAATTGAAACTGACTTTTTGTACAGTTCCGCTATGAAAGTGAAACGCAATATAAAATGGACCACTCCAAGCAACCTCTCCACGACTTACTCAGAGCTAAATTAACTTAATCATAAGCTCTTCAGTAAATACCTGGATTTTACTCACAGGATTTAATTTAATTGAAAGTGAGGTCAAAATAGCAGAACTAATTAAAACGTCTCTGTATCGATACTCTCCTTACAAAAATCTTATTTAAACGAAATTTTATTATCAAGCTGGGATTTACGACAAATAATTCATATTTTGAGTTCTCTAAATGTTTCAATGTTTTGAAGTTTTCTTGTTAATATGATTTCAATTGAACTGTAAGACAAATAAATTAATCAAGTGATATTATTTTGTCAATGTCTATGCCTAAGTCAAGGTAAAATGTATTATAATGTCTGTCTAAGACTGTTTCTCAGATTTTAGACATTGTTTAGCATTCACAATAATTATATTTACTGAGACAAGTTTAAGTAGGTGTCTAAACAACAACTAATGAATTTATTCCTTGAAAATTTTGTAGTGCGATATAAATTCGCAAATGTTTTTTGATCCGCAAACGACGAAATTTCACAGTAGGTAGGTACGTGTATTTATTTAATTAACTTTACCAACAGCTTCTGCGCAAAACAAATCATAATTATAGGACTATAGGTACTATAGCTTGAACCTACGCAGTGGCCAATTAAAGGTTAACCAGCGCTTCTATGAAAACTAAATCAACATACCAATTACAAAAAAAAAAAAAAAAAAAAAAAAGAAAATAAGACACTTAAAAGTTAGAGAAGAATAAACAAAACACCGTTAGATATCGCTTTTTCACAGTTTAGTGATATTTTCCACAACATATAAATTCCTTAGTGCACGCTCAAGCGTAGCGTCCTTCAAATACGAAGAAAGGGGTGGTCCAAAATATAGTGAAAAAAACTAAACATTACGGACGAAATTTAAGATGTTTACACAGCAGTGAAGTTATTCCTTGAACAGGAAATTTCCTCACACGAGCTATCCTTAAATCATTTCCAACAGAACGGTTTCAAAACATTGATGTATTGTGTCATATAATTTTAATCCGGAAAAATGGAGAGTGGGGGACTTATCCATAAACATTGTGCAATTTTGAATGATTTTATTGATTGGTTCCGAAAGGCTCATCATCAATCACAATGCTTGACATTTTAAATGAGATTTTAAAGGTAAATATTTTTTTGTGTTGATGTTAGCAATCAGGGGGATTATCAAAACCGCTTAATGTAAGACAGTTGCATCTGTGAAAGAGAGACGGCAAATTTCACCCTGTGATGATGTGATGCCTTACTTCATGACCGCAACAGTATTGTTTAAAAAGACAGTGGTTGGAGGTTGGCTCTCTGACATTGGGGCAACATAAGAACACTAGCTAACAACAACTTTGACTTTTTTCCTTGCCTACAGGGTCCCACCGCTGGGCAAAGGCTTTCCCCAATTTCTTCCACGATTTTCTATCTTGCACCGGTTCAAACCAGCTCTTTTACGTTTAGAACACCAGAAAGCGGTGACTGGATGAATTAAACTACAGCTAACGAAAAAATATTCGTCAGTTATAAGTAATTTCTCGAACATTAATATTGGGTTTTCATATCGAAAAGACATAACTGTAAAGTGGATATAAATACCAGAAACTTCTGGATTCATAAAATATAATCCAAGTGGAATTGATTATTACCTCCGTATAATTCCTAAGAAAGAATCGTAAGAATTTCGTTTCTGGGTCGTAATAAAGATATTCTAGGTAACAAGAAACTGAATTACATAAACCTAATAAAAAACGGTTAGATGGAAAAGGTACTTATTATTTACGCTAGAATATTCCACTGGTATAAGAAGTTATTCGTTACAATCAAAATTAGTATGATAGAAAATCCATAGAGTTAAAAACACAGATTTGATAATGGATCATTTTTCAAAAACGAGTAGAAGGTTCTGCTCATTGTTTTGCCTGTTTGGTTGTTTTATTTTTTTTACGCGCTAAGGATTTTAATCCTTGTATCGTCGGGGGATTCACAAACATTCATTTTACATGCACTTATGATACCCAGACCCAGAACAAGCATTTGTGGAACGCAAAAATTCTTATCCTACGCGGGGATCGAACCCGCGACACGTCGCGCACGGTCATAATTGGCGTAGTGATCTATCCGTGCAGTTCACTTGGCTATCCGTGAAGTCAAAAAAATAAAATAGCTCGTGTTGTCTTGGAATCCTCTCTTACTCATCGGTTTTTTTTTTCTTTACTATACCTATTTTATACATATTATTTTACACCCTAATCGTTACCGCGGTTAATTTTCTCTCTTCTAAACTGAATATGAGCCATATTTTATCCAAATCCATATCTAAAGCACAGAGCTTTAGTCATAAAAGCGTTACAAATTCTAGATTCCACGTGTTTGTAATAAATTCAAATCTCAGGGTTTTACCTTCAATATCCATTATAAGAGGAATTAAAACCATCAAAAAAAGAACATTGATAAATACATCGATTACTTCTGGGATTCTAAAAATATTACAAAATAATCCGACGTTATACGATAAACGGAAAACATTTTTTTCATGAAAATCTATGGCGAATTAAGACATTTGCATATTTCAACCAGTTTTTAAACAACGGAGGAAACAAATTTTATGGGATTAATATTATCCCCCTTTTATGTAGACGGCTTAATATATTTGTTTTTTTTTTGAGTGCTTTAGAATAAGCTTCATCGTTTATGGGGAATCAGTTGAATTTGTCCCGAAAGTAAAACATATGACATACATAAGTTAGGATGTTTGAATTGAATAATTTCCGTACCCAATGAGAATGTTATGATCTTTTTCAAATTTATTCTTTGATGAAAATGAAAAGACATTTATTGCTATTTTACTAATATCACAAAAAAATATAATGGAGAAACAGTCAAATTAATACTCCTGAATTAAAACTAGTAGCAAACGGGGCTCAGCTAATGCCGTAGCGAGATGAGCGCAGCCCGTCACAGCGCTGACTTTCAGTCATTCCAACTCCCTATCTTGTAAGCCAAGTATAATTATTTGCCTTTCTGACAATACCAGTGACTAACTTTACCCAGTGGTGTAACCAAGTAATGTGTATGACTGTTCCTTGCTAATTATAATAAGGTCCCTATCCCGACTTTTCAACTTCTGTCTTTACCGTTAATGTAAATTTAATATTAAATATATTAAAATATGTAAACACTCCGCACCTTGGAATGTCCTTTAAATATTCGATTAGCTACATCAACCTACAATTAAATATAGATTGAAAAATACCAAGAATCTTTATTAAAATTCTGACCTCTAATAGCTAGTGAATACTTCAAAGAAATTTATATAAATTGGAAAGCAATGAAAAATTTAATTTATAACATCAATGACAAAATTAAATGAATTAGCATTGTAAAAACTTTTACTTATTTGCTTTTTAATTAGCAAAATAGTTTTATTTAAATTGTTTTAATTGAAATAACTTCCAATCAATGCTTTTCTTAGAAACGGTAAAAAAAATACTCTATGATTATATTTTTTTCTATTCCACGAATTACCTAAATCCTAAAAAGAAATATATTTTGAATATTAGACCTCACTCTTCTACAAATTTTAGACCGTTTTTGGTTCTAAGTATTCATGTAATTTTACAACTACCACGCTTTTACACGTGTAGTCAAATACCCGTGCCCGATTAAATACAGGGATAGGTATAATAAACCAATGTTACTAGCCGAAAAAAAAATCTGTTTTGTAGTTAAAGTACTAAACCGTTATAAATAACCTGATATTAGTTAAAATGTAATTGCCTTCATAAGATAAATGTCTTTGATGTTATCTAATATTTAAGTGTTAAGCTGATAAATATTACTTATGATTGCGAAATCAGTTAGCAATTGACCTTAATCTCAATAATTGTTGTTATCTTGAGGCCAGACTGATTTTAGGGCCTTATCTTGTTAAAAATCCTACTAATATTATAAACGCGAAAGTATGTAACTACGGATAGATGTTTGTTACTCTTTTACGCTCAAACGGTTAGATCAATTTTGATGAAATTTGGTATAGAGTTAGCAAACACACTGGATTTATATATAGGTTACTGTTTAACCGACTGCTTTAGAGAGGTGTAGGGTATTTTGCTATCTAATTCTAGTTGATACACCAACCCTAGTCATTGACGTAGTATTAAGAAACCATGTGATTAGAACGTGACATTCTAATTACGAAATTGAGGTTTGTAGGTACCTAGTCTGTTAATACAAAATATAGTAGGTAATCGTCTGTCTCGCTTAGTCTGTAACATTTTACATAATCCTCTTCCATTTCAATTTGTACGAGTTAAAGTTTGTTTAAACTAGACTCCGATCACTGTGGCTAGTTAATCTCATATCCCACGAAATCTGATAAAATTTATCGTAAAACTGTACGTGAAATTCTGTAACCAAATATCGGTTAGAATGATTTAATAATACACTAGTTTTGTTATCTCAATTATTACCCTTTCACTTAAAGTTTTAATCAGCACCCTTCATAGATACCTCTAAAATGTTACTGCATAAAAACTGTTAATTTTGAATGACGCGATACTTACTAAGAAGTAATCGAAGGTAAATTCCACATCACTCTTCTATGACAAGTGTAGAATAAATATCTAGCCTGTATTCTCCTACTTCTAGGCTTCTTCAGAGTCTACTCCTCTCATTCATTTTAATCTACCATCATTTATTTCTGCCATTTTCAACACCCACAATTATTTGAAGTCACGTCAAAGACCTCTGGCGGTTTAGTCTCAGAAAGCCAATTTGATACCCAACCTGGGTATCAAACATTCAAAAAGAAGAAGACTGTTAGGCAAATTTCCCATTCCTTTTCTTCCAAAGATTTCGGCCCCATACCTTTTTCTACCATTTTTAATCATACCGCTCTACGGCCATATCTTTCGTGGTTAGTAGGCGTCCTAGTCTAGCACTAATAGGGCGTCAATGTAGGTTACAAAGAAATAATCTCACATCCCTTTCTCCTGACTTCCCGACACACTTTTATCTGTGTCGCAAACTATGAACGTTACACTTTATATCTCCTCTTATCAATTGCCCGGGTGACTGACATATGCCCTTCGTTTATTGTCTCACAAAACGTATACGGGCGACGTTGTCTGATTAATTTAATAAATTGTAGTTTTTATTTTATTTTAAATAATTATGTATCCCAATCCTTTTGAGAGAAGGCATTCGATAGTTTGGCAAATGTTTGAGCGATTGTTTCTGAAAGATGTGCGATGCCGACGAAAAAGGAAGCTTGGTTGATGGTGCCTAGTTACTATTGTATATAGCAGGTGCGTATATTCCTCTGTGTAAATTACAAATTAGCATAAGTGCCATCCTAGCTAATTGGTGCAACGCTGCATATTTTGGAACCAATTTATGTGAATAATTTACAGACACATGTTGATAACCCGATTCTATTAGGTGTTACAATAGATAGGTACTTCCTTTATTCACCGATTTAGGACGCATCTTGTTTGTGTGTCTGTTTGTAACTTGAAATCTTTACTATCTTACGAAATTATCCGTGTTAAAATTCTCCGTAACTGTTCGTTATATCATCTAACACTAAACACGAATTGCTTCCTTAAAAGGTAAGTCACTTTAGCCTTAATTGGTAAGGGAATTACCTGAAGTAAATTATATTTGTGATTCATATTCATGAGGAGATAAATTATTATTCTTATTATAGCCGAATACACAAATGCCAGTTTCAAATAGACTTAGGGTTAGTTTCCACTGAAGCGAGGCTAAATGGATTAGATCTAAACGGACTGTGAATTGATCTAAGATTGGTTGATTTTTTCTAGATAGTTTCGTAGATACGGTCTTCGATGTTTGGCCGATTAACTTTTACTTAAAGTTGGCGCAGTTTGTGTCAGTGAAAACGTACCCTTTTACTGTCTAAATCACTTTAAGTTGTAAAGTAAGACAGATACACATTTAAGAACATCTTAAAGTGTTTTATTATTCTAGAGTTTATACCATTGTGATATACAGTAAATAACCTGTTGATTCCAGTTCAAATTAGACCTAACTGCTTTCAATTTCAACTCTAATGTCAGCTATTATTGAAGTTGAAATTCATAGTCTTATAGTTGGCAAATGTCTTCTAGTGAACCGACATTGGTAGTCATAAATAAAATAACCGCCACGTACTAAAGATACTGTGTTTCTCGTTTAATGGAAACAGGTGACCTACCAGTATTCCTTAAAGTAAGACCTTGGTAGTTGTGAAAAAGAGATGTAGCTCTATGCAGTGTAGTGCGCTCTCTCGCTTCCACAACTGAAACAGAGTTTCTTAAAGACGTGGTAGCATGCCCTCTGACATATCGTCCTTGTTTACATGCAAATACAACGTGTGAGATATTTCGCTCTTTATTTAAATAAACAGAGATGAATATGGTTGAATTTTAAACTTTGTAGTTTAAAGAAAGTAGTTTTTCAGTTTTTTTTTCTGAAACAAATTATTTGTTAGTAAAACATCAGCTTACATTTATTCTTTGCTCGCGGTGTTTTAGATTATACGTTGTTTTCGTTCGTTTTCTTTGTTATCGTAGTCGCTTTTGTATTCATATGTTTGAATGAATAGCGAGCGTTTAGAAGGAGCGACTTGAAAAACTAAACTGCTTTCATATGTAATTCCTTTATCCTTCAAAACTTTTGGGTAATGGTAATTACAATCAGTCACGAAAATAATTTTATAATAATAAAATATTGCACAAAATTACGAGTATGTAGACCTACAACGATTATGAAGAAATTACAATCAAATTAATTATCATCAAAATTATATAATTGTTCATCGTCCGACCACAAATTGTTCACTTTTCACTGAATTCATTTTGTAAAATCTATTTTCACTCATGCCAACCTAGTTTAGAACTAGGTATTAACCTTTTAGACACTCACAGAGAAAAGTCTTACCATTGTGGCCGGGAAAGGGTATTTAGAAACGAGACTCTCATAATCCTTAGCCCAGGCTACTAGGTCTCTAGGTCAAACTAGAATTAAATAAATTAATTAGGTTATTTTACTTTGAAAACGATTAGAACTTGTTTTTGCCCTCTCTTTCATCTGAGTGGATAGAATAGATTAGAATAGGTATAATAGAATACTCCTTATTGTACACCGTAGTTAAAGTTGATTAAATTGATGCCAGTTATAGTAACAAATAGGAGAGTTCTTTATTTTAATGTAATAACGTCACTATGATCAAAAAAGATATTGCTTGTGGTTTACTTTTTAAGATAAAAAAGCAAACAAATAGGTTGACTATTAATTTATTAAACGAGAAATTCTGAGTTTGAGTGATCGTTGCTGAAGTATTTCTGTCATAGATAAACCTATATAATACAAATTTAATATCCGACTACTATTTACGTTTAAAAATACATTCCTTTAATTTTGTACATTGTATCTTAAAATTTACCAGATTTTTCCCAATCAGAGACTGTTTCATAAAATTCAAATGTATTTTCATGATTTTGTATCTAATAATTTCTGTTTTCTTTCCAGGTGGAAATAATATAAAATCGCGTGTTCTACGTGTCAACCCAATTAGTGTAATGAACCACATCAAATTGTTAATTCCAAGACTGAAATATTAGACTTTGTTCTGTGAGACAAGAAAAACGAAATACATTTAAATAAGAACTGTGAAAGTTCGTGTACGGACTTAATCAAGAATGAAAAATATGTGTTTTTTGTATGAACATTAGGTGCACGTACAATTGTTTAGCGAATATATGCTATATTTATGTGTTTAGAAAATAATAATATCTTAATTACATTAGTTAAAAGTTTATTAAATTGTAAAATTAAGGCTCTTGCTTCATAACTGTCATTGTAATTCTTTTTTCTTCAATACCGCTGTAGTGTCATAACTGCAACTTTCAAATATTATTTGAAAGTCTCCGATACAAAATAAATATTCAAGAGCCTATTTCTACGTTTATGTGCCATTACTTTGATATGTTTGTACCGATTTCAATATACCTTTAAGTTTAATTAAAAATGTATTCTTTATTTACTTTATTCAAATACATAATCAACACTTTTACATCGTAAAAACTTGATCAGATTACAAACAACAATGTTTAAGAACCTCAGGCAAAACTTTTTATCGAATAAAAAACAACTGCACTGAAATCGCTTCACCGTTTTGACCTCTACAGTTTAAAAGACACACTCTACCTCTCCAACTTACAACACTTACATTTTGCCACTTAAAAATAGGTAGTAGGTACCTACTCATTGTCTATTCCAGCAAAAGCTAGAATTTCTTTTCAACGTAATACTTTAACATAAATATTATTCAAATCAGTTCAATTTAATAAACGAGTGCCTTTTTACTGAAAGAACAATTCCTTGAAAGGATTTTGCGTGGGTTTTATTTAACCTTGCACCCTCTAGACTCTCTTACAATGCTTTCACAATTATTGGTCCATTGTGACTTAACACAGGTAGGGTTACAAAGAACAAAGACTCTTCATATAATGAGGGCAAATGGAAATGTTTTTGTTTGTTATTGTATTGAAATAATGTTGTAGATTATTTAATTGTAATTAGGATTTTTAATAAGGATTTTAGACCTATTCTCGCACGCGAGCACTGATGAATTGTTTAAATGTATGTCACAGGTCGAAAAGAAATGTCATTTCTTTTTTTGGTAGGTATCCGGTAGAATCCAGGTAGTAATCGTACATAAACCAACACACATTTTAATCTTTCTTGTTGCTTTATATTGTAATGCAATGTTCAGGGCCCTCTACTTGAAAATGGATACAATTGTTGCTTAAATAAATATAATTATGATATTTTTTAAGTTAAATCACTGTATTAGCGCACAATAACTTAAATGATGTGGTAAACCTAACACGAGTATTGGCTTGTGTACCTATGAACGTGTAACTTGGAGCATACAAATAATATGCACCAAGTTACATCGAACCTCAGCACGTGCCAATTAAACTTTGATCAAAACACCTGGAAGCATCGAAACTTTGGAAACTAATATCTGAAACTTCGTTCTTGAATAATTCAATAAATATTATGAAAAACCTAGATAAAATATTGTTTGATTGTAATACACACGGTATCGTAATTCAAGTATAAAATGAACTCGATATAATAACAAATATAACATATCCGTACTTACCACTAAAATATCACGTCAGTTTGAACATGTAAGGAACAAAATTAAAGCTAATTATTATTAATCTGTCGAACTATGAGGTAAGGATTTGTCGATCAACACTCTTTCTCTACATTAAAAAAACCTTAGTCCTAGATTGAAACATTTTCAGGTCGGTATTATTGTATTATTCGACAAATGGCAATACAATCCGCTTACAAAAATTATAATAATATACTACTCGTACTTCAACGACAAACATTCAAGTGAAATTATTATAATTCCTAATAGCATAGCAGTTCCCGTTCCTGTTTTCCTGAGAGGCTAGTCATTAAGTTCGCTAGTGAAATAGGCCAAATAGACCTCCTAGGGTGAGCTAAGAAAAAAAAGGATCCCTTCCCATTTCCTAATATTTTTTCCCTACAAAAGCTGATATTTCACACATGTTAAACAATCTGATACAGGAGAAAGTTTCAGGTCGGGACAACGTTTTTGTTCTACAAATAAAGGGATGTTCAAAACTTTTAAGACCGTAATAGATCTCCTAACTTTAACGAAAACCTTTCATGAGATTCTTGACCTAATATGCTTTGCAATAAAGCTTATATTTCCTTGTACACTAAAGCTAATAGTGCTGTAGTGATTTTGTTCTCAATGTTGTTATCCTATTTGTTGACCTTTTGACCGGAAAATGTATGATAACACTCAAATCGCTTATTATTATGTATTAGAATATTTACAGACCAATAAAAACAGTTATAAATTGGCTACAAGTATACCATAATTTTAGTAAATTACTTGATTTTTTTTGATCAAGACACACAAATTGGTTGATAACAGCAGACCTAACGCACAATTAGTTTTTCGGGATTTGAGCCTTGACATAGTCACCCACACTGATATAAGCCGCCGTCAGACCAAAACGTAATAGCTGGCACAACCGGAAAGCACTACTTCAGAATCTAAATTCTTCAGAAATTCGCGAACTGATTAATTAGAATCATTTTCAGTTGTTCGCTATTCGTAAAGATGCTTTTTTCATGACACGGGTCATTTACAGGTCTGTCAAGTCAAAGGACTCGAATTCGATCCCCACGACGCGCACCGATTTTTCGAAAGTTGTATGTTGTGTGCATTTTAGAAATAAATAACATAACTTCCGAGTGAAAGGACGTAAAATTGTGGGTCCTGCGCTTGATCTCTCTGGTCGTGTCGGATTGCCATCCCATCAGGCTATGAGAGTAATGAAATATAGAGTGCACCGGTGTTTGCGCACACACTCGTGCACTATAATATGTCCCGCGTAGCTGGCTCGTGTCATAGTAACACTAGCTGCTGCCGTGGCTGAAATCGGTCCGGACATTATTATACCCCCTCTCCCCTATTGAACAGCTTATCACTGTTCCTAAAATCACTATTTGTTTTGTAAACTAGCTTACTTAACATAATGACGAGGAGATAACGTTAGGTTTAAGTTCACTGAGGAATCCCCGATTCCATACATACATATATTATACATTTATGCGTTGCGTTATTTCACGGATTTAGGGTACCGTAAACAATTGAATAAAACTTTATTTCGTTATTTCCTTCCGTTTACTTTACTTTATGAACTTTTATTGTAATTTATTAATGTAATTTTCATAGGATTAAGTTGTGGTCAATATTTACATTATCAAAATAATTTAAACAATGAACATACTTTCACACATTTTTTTAAGTTTTACGTCTTTAGTAGTAATTAATTTGGTACAGTACAAACAGTACTTAAATATGAATTCAGACGAAAACTAGACTTGTTGTCAAACTAAAATATCTAGCAAATCTAAAGCAACTTTTTAATTCAACAACAAAAAGGCGTAAACTGAACATAATTATTGCGGTATAATACCATCTTTTATTGGTTCTGTCCCGAGTTTCAGTAGTTTTCCTTTGTATTCTGAATCTAGGGTGTTTAAGCTCCGAAGGATTCCCTAGAATTGCTAACATTCCCAAGTAACAACTACCTACCTATCTTTTAAAGGGCTATCGAGATATTCAAGGGTGTTTCGTATTTGTTGGAACCATATCAAGCCTGTTTGTAGTCATTCAATCAAATAGGTAATTCAACGAGATGAGTGCGGCATACAAATACCCAGTGGCAGTTCCTCGAAACGTCTTATGAGATATCTGTGATTTATAATGTATTTAGCGATACACGTGTAAAGTTTATGTTTATAAGCTATTTAATAATATAACGTGTAATAATAATAAAAAATAAAATATTGCCCTTGGTAGGTGCCCCATCACATTTTAGATTCAAGTTCTCAATAAGGCCTCTGCATGTTAGACCAGTGTCCCTGTGTAAGCCTTTAAAAAGGACCGGTTTTCTTCCCTTGAAGTTAACCCGTGAATTAAAAGAGATACAAATAAAAAATACGAATAGCCAGTCAAAATAACTAGTACACAGTAAAGTATTAAAAAAATGCATGAAATGACACCTTTTTTTTCTCATTAATACTTATCGACTCTACAGCCACAGTAAAGTTATGTCATTAAAACATAATAATATGTATTCTATGTAACTTAAGTCAACTAACATTAACTGTTATTATTTTTTCATCATGCTAAAACTACGGAACCAGTATCATCAAAACCCGTTATTATTGTTTTGTATTTACAAGAAGTTCTTTATCTTTGTTTCTCTGTTTTGCATTGTGAAGAGGGAGATAGAATGAGGATTCTGCAAAGTTTATTTAAGTTCAATGCATAGCTCTTAATATTATTAGTCTGTGTTTAGGTCCAAGCGAGAGTGTGTTAAAATGGCGTTACTAGTCAATATTTTTGCGTTGTTTTTTGTTTTCGTGATTGTGAATGGAGGTAAGATGCTTTATTTGACATTAATTTAACTTTTCGTATGGGATTGAATGTTTTTTTTTCTAAATTTGAAATATATAGTATGTCTATGTAAGTGGACTTTTGAGTTCAATAACCTTCTACTTTTGATACTAAGCAAACTTAAATTTATTTTCAAGTTTTGTGTTTAAACAGATTCATTTAAAAATCCAAATGAAGAACTTCGTAATTGAATAGACAAATTAAAAATTGTAATCCATGTTTATCATTTACATCGACTAAAGTGATAAGCGTAAGATGAATTAAGTGTGCACTAGATATTAATATGCAAGAAGGTCAGCTTTGCTCTCTATGATATCAATTTAATATTATCCAAAAAATCAAGCCATAACAGTAAAAACAGTTAATTTATTAAACGCCTTATTATTTTTGAAAAGCAACTTGTTGATTCTCACAAAATAATTGTTATTTGTCACAAGTACTTACTTGTTATAGTCATTAATAAGAATTCCTCGTAATATTTACACTAAAACATTTTTTTATTAATATAAATATATAACTTACTTACATATTATGTATATTTTTTGTATTGCTTTCGTGCACTTATTTCTGTGTCATTTTGATTACAGATATTAACGTAAGACTTACAAACTACGTTAAATATAAAATTTTGATTCTCAATACATAAATAAACCAGCCCAAATACATCCTACTTCTGGGCACAGGTCTCTACCGATATACTTTACAAACTAATTTTAAACTATAATATAATATGCTTATGTGCAATCAAAATATTAAAAGCACGTTGTGCTTTTTTTAATCATATTTGTCATCTATATTCATTATCTTCTTCATTAATATTTCTTTTTTCGTCCCAGACTGTGGAGTAGTCACCAAAGAACAATGGGATGGACTAACCCCGATCCGCGTGGAGTACCTCCCCAGGCCAGTCGAACTGGTCATCATCCAACACACTGTGACGTCAACGTGCAGCACTGACGCCCGATGTGCTGAGATTGTGAGAAATATACAGACCAATCACATGGATAACTTGAATTATTGGGATATCGGTTCATCGTAAGTTGTTTTACTGTCTTTTAACAAAGACTTATTTAAATAACATTTGTCACTTTTTAAAAATATGGACGGAAGATGGTGTGATGATCTTGTCAGATATGCTGATCGCACGTGGCCAGAAGCACAAGACATAGAAGTTTGGAAGGAGTAAGGGGAGGCCTTTGCCAAGCAGTGGGATCTTATTTAGGATTCATAAAAAAACTATTTCTGCAGGCAACTCTGGTTGCAACTGATTCGTTCAGTGTGTACTTAATTCTAACCATAATTACTGCTTCTGCTCTTGGTAATATTGGAATAAAATTCCTTTGAAGACCAAACTTCGAAGAATTCTTCTTCCGATTGCGAGTAATCGCGTAGAGAGCATAAGAAATCAAATACTTCTTGAAGTACACGTTCTCCGTATCGCACAAGCATATTTAACATCAATATTTAACAATGATTAAAGGTTGGCAAAACTCGTGTAAGGCCGTCAATATTAAAAGAATAAATATAATATATATTAATAATGAAATCTTTACCTTTATTTCAAAGAGTGCAGAAGGAAAAATTTACGCATGTCAACCAAAAGAATATAAATTCTTAATTTTGTATGTTTGAACGCGAGTAAACACATTTTATATCATCGCAGTCCGGAGGAAAATCTAGTGAAAATTAAATTTGCCTCTAGCTACAGGTAACCCGGTAGTAGAAAATGTCGTTAGGAAAACGAGTACACCATTAATGTAGTGTTGAGCTTGCCTTCATTTGGTGTAGAAGATACTTATGTAATGTTTGATATACCTAAGCAGATTTATGAAAGTTGAAAAAAGTACAAAGCACTGAGTAGTCATCATCATCTTCCTGCCCTTATCCTATTTTACTTGGGGTCGGCGCAACACGTTTTTTCCTTCCATTCACCCGTTTCAAAACGTGGTGAAAAGTTAAAACAATACATTTGTGTAAGATATTCAATTTAAGTAAATACATCAATTAAATATTTTCTTGAATTTACTTTCTTCATAACATTAACTTTGACCCGTTTGCCATACTAGCATCTTTAACCCCAATTCCACTGAATTCCTATTCGAAGACTACATTCAGACTTAAAAAAAATGAATTCATATATTGGACAACAAACGGGTTTTATTTGCGATACAAGTCGCGAAAACCTAAAAATGAATCCATTATTATTCCATCTATTCTTTAAAATCATATTAATTTTAATTCCAGGTTCGTTATTGGCGGTAATGGCAAGGTGTATGAAGGCACAGGCTGGCTGCACGTCGGCGCTCACACGTACGGGTATAATAGTAAATCGATCGGCATAACTTTCATTGGAAACTATAATAGTAAGTAGCATATTGATACTAATTATTATTACTAGCTGTCACCTGCGACTTCGTACCCATTAGTAATATTCTCGCAAAAATTGGTCGAAAAAAAGGAATTCGGGGATGAAATATTTTTCATCCTCAAATTCTTGTTTGTTTTGACAAAGCGTCCAACATCTATTGGACGCTTTGTCAAGATGTTGGCTGATTCTCAGACCCACTCAATATGCTTACAAAATTTCAAGCGAATCGATCAAGCCATTTCGGAGGAGTACGTTAACAACAATTGAGACACGAGATATTAGATATCTAAATAAGATATAATTAGCAAGACAAATACGATAAAGATGTTGCTATCAAAAATTGACATTTAGTCTTCCTGTAAATAAAGATTTTTGTTGGCTACTATTATGTTAATAATCCTACTTTTCTTTTACTAGATCCTATAAGCTCGAATAAACCTAATCATGCCTAAAATTATTGCCCTTTAATTTGCCTCTTTTACGTATTCTGTTGTAGTATTTGGCCATAAGCCCAACTACAAGACCTCCATTAGGAATAGCTAAGTGCTAATCTTTTTCGACATCTTAATTAGTCGCCTTTAGAACCTAAAAGCAGTTACCAGTATTCTGAAATCGTACTCCAGAACCTAAAAATAAATGTTTTGCAATAACTATAGGCACTAGAGCGAAAACAATTAGCCGTGTTTGCTCTCATTTCCGCCCAATTTGTATTCACAACAACACTATGAGCATATAAACTATTAACTAAATGGAACCCGTTTGAGGCGCGGATTTTAATGAAAACTGTAAAATGTATGCACAGTAACATGTTTATTTTCCGCTGCAGTTGAAATTCTCTGTTCTTAATGCTGATGCTTAACAGTTTCGAAAGTTCGTGAAGAAACTTTAGTTGCATATCCTACAGTTCATAATTATGCGCTAACATGCGCTAAAAGTTTTGTTCCTTTAAAATATTGTTGTTAGAGTTACACACACTTTTGACTTTGACTTAATATTTTCTAACTGCCAAGTTCTTCAAGCTAAACTAAAACAAATGCACTTGTGATTTTACCACGAACCCACTTGTTGACATAACGTACCTATGTATGTAGCATATTTGAGCTATCCAAATGACGATACTACATATCTTTAGTGTACGGTTATTTATTTCGAAATTTGACTAGCCCAAACCTTATCCATGTCACGGCGCGTTTATATTTAATTTCAATGTTTCACGTTTTTTCCATTTAACTGCCAAGAGCTGCACCCAGGCAAACCTCTTTAAACCAGCATGCTAATAGTCTGGTCTCGTCATTACACATATCCTCACTTTCATGTTATCTGTTGTCACCTATCTTCTTTCTCAAAACAATTTAAAATTGAGCTTCATTTCCAGATGACAAGCCAACCCAAAAGTCCTTGGACGCTTTGAAGCAGTTGCTCAGATGTGGTGTCGAGCGCGGCCATCTCACTGCCAACTACCACATCGTTGGCCACAGACAGCTCATCAGCACTGAAAGTCCTGGCAGGAAACTCTACAATGAGATCAGGAGATGGGACCATTTTCTCAATGATGTAGAATCTATTAAGAACTAGAGCTTTGTTCTACTTATTGTTCACGTGACTGGTTATTTTTTGGCATTTACTAAGTTATTCCAGATGTTTAAAGGCAAAATAGACCAAATATATTTTTGTACTATAAATGTTTGAAAGAGTTTTTTTTTTCTTACTTTAGTATCACAACTCGTAGTAACTTCCTATACCTGGTGTTTGAATTTAAACCGTATTATAAAAGGAGTTTCAAATCAAAATAACCTAGAAACTAATGTATAAATTTTGCTGTACAAAAATGCATTCTAACATAATAATACTAGCTGAAAACTTAAATGTCCTATGAGCTGCTATAGAAAGCATCAAAGATTTAACAAGACTTCACTGCAACTAGGTAATTAGAAACCTTAAAGCCAGATCGAACGTTTTCAGGAAATTAGTCCTTTGTATTACTAGATGGGAAATGAATTTTCGCTTTCACTGTAAAATTGAACTGTATATTAAATTGACGGGATAATGTTTTAATTAACATTATGTAGAAGCTGAATTTGAAACCAGTAAGTTCAGAAGCTAACTGCATAACATAAGTTAGGAAAAGATACCCAGACACAGAACAAACGACCGTGCTCATCACACAAACATTTGTCCTGGATGGGAATCAACCTAACGACCTCCCGTGTAATAGTCAGGGTCACTAACCACTAGACCAATAGGCCAGTTAACTCAAAATAGTATAAAAAACTTCATTTTAGACTTATTTTTGTTATAGCCCCTTTCTGTCCTAAGTATTATAAGGCGAAAACCATGCAATAATATACTCGTATTCAGCCATACTTTAGATCCCTATGCTATAAATCTATAAATAGCCAAGGAAGGGTTCAGCCGCATAGCCTAATTCTAGTATTATCTAGTATATCTCGTATCAGCACCTGTTACATACCCTTTCCGATAAACATGTCGGGTTAAACGTATCCGGCCTTCATTGTACCTACCATTATAATTTCACAAATTACCTCGGAAGGTGCCTGTAAGATAGGTACCGTCCAATTTGTCCTACGATATGTGGATTAAGTGGATATTGTCAATGGTATCCTTGGACATTTTCTAATTTACTATCAAAAGTCAAAAAATCTTCCTTTGACATCGATGTTTTGTTATACTGTCGTTTCTTGGTTTTAGTGGCAAAAAAATTACAAAAACTTAAAAAAAAAACTGAGACTCAAGATGTTAAAGATTTTGATAAGATAATCAAAAATCATTTTGTATTTATGAGTGACAATATATATTATATAAAGTAAAACAAATCTGTGGTACGTCTTGACTATTAAAAATAATTTAAGTGGATATGAACGAAGTTTATTCCTCGTTTTCTTGAAGCTGCAGTCTCACTTCGTACTGGGATCGGTACCATATCCACCAGCCGAGCGCGTGACGAGTTGCCGCTGACACTATCCAGCAGTAGTAGCAGACCTGAAAAAAAAAACAAATAAGTAAAACTACAATTTGCTAGTTGCGCATATTATCACCACATGTCTCAGCTGCCGCTACAGTAGGCTCAGCCTAGTGGTATGGCTTTTGGACTGCCAAATTTGAAGTCGTGGGTTCGGTTGCGGCATGCTCCAATGACTTTTCGATTTCGTGTGCTTACTACAAAGTAATTATCATTTGGCAAAATTGGTAAAGGAAAACATCGTGGGGAAGTCAGTACACCTAAGAAAACAACAAGGATGAATTAAGCCACGTCAAAAGCCTTTAAAACTCTGACACCAGGTACGAAAATTCATCTCTAAGCGTATTTTTTGCTTCATGCACTGATGAGAATTTAAGTCTAAGTTCAATTCGACCTTGAGTAATTCGATTTTTTTTTTTCAAAGTCATTCGATAAATTTTAGTATTGTTTACATTGCATGGCTTACAAGTATTTTTTTCATGAGTAGGCCAATACAAAATCAGGTAATTTTCCCGTAACACGTAAACAGAGTCCACATTCCTTGTCTAGGTGTGTGACAAACCCCGAAAATAAAAAACTACGGATTAAGGCCTCTCCTTCGTGCGTTCACGCCACGTCGTTGGCACGCAGTCCAGTCACGGTAATTTAGGCTCTAAAAGCAACCAAACACGGACGTGGTAGAATAAAACCTAGCGCGCACGATTCGGTCGCCAGTGGTATTACCACTGGCGACCACCAATAAACCAATATACTTTTTTGCTGAAATCTTTTGCTTATTTTAGTTCTACGGCATCTACTATGACATAATATACTCTCGCTGATTCTAAGGAAATCTCACCCGGTTCAATTTGGGTTTCGATTGTCAGTCCTCTTGCCTATTTTAAGGGTTGAAATGCATGTATGTTACTTACAAGCGTCATACAAGATAGTACGAAGGTCGAGGCTAAAGGCCAGGGCGTCACATGGCTCTCCTGCGTCATCAAGCCGGCTAGCGTGCGTCCTGACAGCCACGCGGCCAGCACAGCGAGTGGCGACATCAGCATTATGCCGAGACTGTCCACCATCAACTGTAAATCAAGAAAGATCTTCATTAAGTTCCCAGCTTGAAGCCAGGCCCAGTTCTGTTAGAAAGGAAATTTATTTTAACGCTATAGGAACAGTTGAAAGTTCGCTCCCGCATTACATTATTTCATATAATTTCATATTTGTTATGTGAAAAGACATCTCAGTCCTTGATAAAGAACTTGCTACGCTACTAAAACTTTAAACAAGAATCGTGGAAAAAAGAACTTTGCTGTTTCTGGAAACCCTTACTGATGGTATCAAAACTGTTTTGTAGAAAAATTAATATAAGAATACTACGGTATGCAGATTAAAGATAGTGATATCATAAAATAATCATAATCATATTTTGTGTTCTAAATTTTTGTCCTATCGATGAAAAGCGTTTTTGCAGCAACCCACGTAGATCTAGATTCAATTATACTGCTAATTACATGCTAAACACACATTGCGTGAACCAGAATCGTAAAACTAACTCATTATAATAACACTAGGCTATAATTACGGACCCAAAAATGTGTTTTGTGATCCCATTTAAAATGTTGTTTATACAAAATTTTGTGACTACTAGAATACATAATTATGTAGGCACGCCCTCAGAAAATATCTATTTCAATTTCGACCACTTAAAAACCGAATGTCCAACAATTCAAATCCTTAACTTTATTTTAATTTATATTTAGTTTTACTCTATGGAATATTATCAAACTTTATTCATATTTGGCATATTGAAAACTGAAGCTTGGTTGGTATTATAAAAGCTCAAGAGAATGCCTTTGTCTACTCAAATAACTAAGCAATATCACACATGTCATGAGCTTTACATATCAAATCGTATTCATACCTGTTTAGCATTTTGGCTCAACACCCACATAACGAGTGCTCTCGGCACGCCGTATCTGTGCACGCGTCTCGTTGCATAACGGGTCCCACACAGCTCGCATCTAGATTTTCCCGATTCTGTCAACCATCGCTCCAAACATTTCACGTGGACCCTACCAACGGTTCCGCGGCAAGAGCACGCCGATATCAAGCGACCGAGTTCTGGTGATAGTGCATCTCCTCCGTGACAAATGCGACACATATCATCTAAGGAATGCGTACTCGTCCTTTCCTCATCTTCAGTCGTGTCAAATACATTAGCCGCGTTTTCTGTATTGTATATTTCATACTCTTGGTCCCAATTTATAGCACCGGTTGCAGTGCTACGTCGATTCGTGTCAACGGCTTTGTTCTGCTCTATGATTGCCATACGACGTTTGGGACTTCTCACTTTGATACGATGTTGACGCGGATGCTTGTCGCGTCTCAGGGGTGTCCTTTCTCTATTTAGCTGTCTTTCATCTCTCTTTTTCAGTGGTTCGATTGTCGTAGAAACATTTCCTTTTATCCGGTCAGCTGATAAATCCTCTGAAGCACTCAGAACATTGAAAAGGTCTATGTTACTTGAATTAGCTGTTACGTCTTTGTCCATTGTTGATAGAGAACGTTTTTTGACCGTCATCACTGATGATGCACTCTCGCATTCAGTTACGATTTCTAAGGTTGAGGAGTTTTTTGAACTATTCGGATAAATTTTGTGTTTTGTTTTAGAAGACTTTGTGGCAACGAAGTTATTTGCCATCATTTTTATCTCTGAGTCAGGGTCGGAGTGGCTGAAAAAGATATTAAATTTTATTATAATATACTTTTTAACAATTTTACATCCTTAAACAGAAATGAGGAATACTGACAAAGCAATGATAGAGTATTTAAATTTATATGGTGCGCGTATTTAAACTAATATTTTTAAAAGGAATAAAATATAAAAAAGCAAAGTTTCATGATATTTTTATGCTTACAAATTCTTCCTTACACTCATGTTAAATCATGAAAGAGACATTAATTATGACATGAACAAAATATCAAACAATAAAAAAGTAAGTATGTAAATGTACGTGATCAAAAATATAGTGTTTTAGGTTAGGAAATACCTACAGGCACAATCGCTATTATAGCTACGAATCCTGTTCAAAATTCAAGATAAGCAAACACATTATTTCCTTTATAAGCACTTTTGTTGTACCTGCGTAATCTACATAAAGGTTGGCTTAAGGCTATGAGGGTGCGGCGAAATATCAACATTATTAGAACTACCGTCTGACCTCTCGAACTAAACGATTAGACCGTCTACCAACCAAACGTGTAGTCAGCTGCCGAATGTGAGTGACTAGTGAGTAAGACAGTTTATTGTTTTTCCAAATAAATTCACTTTTTCGTTTAGGCCTAGCCTACTCTACGCATAGTCGTTATACTGCGGGGAAGTTGGTAACTAAGATAGACGTATATTCTCATGTTTACACTAAAGACCATGGTGAGCCTCCTCGCAATCGGCGGCCGACGGTACGTTCGGTTGAAACACGCTTTACATTGTAGGTACCTGGTTTGCAAGCCATTTTGCAATTTCGCGTCTCTACCGGCGATCTCATTCTGAACTGAGAACCTCCGACGCCTCGTATTGGGCATTTCACTGAAAATTTAAGAGAATTTTTTAGTTTTGTAATTTCTAAAATTTTTTTGTTACAACATTTGACGCATCATTTTTGATGTCTGTCAATGTTCGTACCCGGCCCAAGAGTGATAACTTTTTAAGTTATAAATGGCATTAAGCGCGGAATTTTAATACAAAAAGGTAAATTAAATTAAATGTTTGATAGGTATCAAAACTTTTATAAAAATGAATCGTTCAAACATTGGATATGTTATTAAATAATTTTGAATAAAGATTCGGTAAATTACAGTTTTAGATATTTTTTTTTCTTAAAATCAAAGCGAATTTATATATTTTTTTAATCAGACATTCTGCTCATTGCTGCAAAATTTTAACAAGGATTTGCAGCTAAATACACGTTAATCAATTTGTCTTAATACTTCAGATAGTTGGCTTGGGTAAGTTGGGCCATTGCCAGCTAAGTTTTCAGTCCAGGCGCATTTAAGTCCATTAGATTATGGCTTCAGAATTTCGTAGTTTACTAACAAATTCTATTTTAAGAATCTCTAATTTTTAAAGAAAATAAAAAGCACTATTTTTTATGGCGAGTGCGGAGCATCATATTATAAACTTCATTAAATCAAATATTTTGTTCTTACGTGTGGTATATTACAATGATATTAACACACACATTAAGGCGCTACCCTGACCAAATAACCTTGAGCATTTGTTCCCTCTTCGCCGCACCCCGCCTCTATAATACTTCGTAAAGCAGCACTAGCGCCAACTATAGTCCGCGGCAAAAAAACTTGCAATAAATGTCATTCAACCGTCCTGTACCAAAAATCCCGATAACTTACGATAGATATCGTTCTTACGATAGATAGCGAATCTAAACCTAATGACAAGGCCGCTAAGTTCATAATACCTTACATGGCACGGACGTGACCAACCAAAACTTTGTAATGATGCATGTACTGTCTTGCGATAAGGATGCCTCTTACCACGATACACTTGTTTTGATCGTGTTACCGACACTGCCCATACATTTTTTCGTATCGTTTTGAAATATTGGGATACATTAGTAGAAGGAGGTGAACAAACTTTGTTGCAAGTTTGTTTGGCGCGTACTATAGCGAACATCTATTCTTATAAAATACAAGTTAAAATCGCAGACCTAAGAATCCATAGACATGGCATCCGATAAAAAATAAATAAATTATAAAACGTTTAATGGTTTGCCAAAATAATTTTGTTCATGAATTCTGTGTCTAATTTACTATACCTAATTACGTTTATGAATTCTTCCAACTTTTGTTATTATTTAATACAGGATGTCTTTCGTATCGAACCCACAAATTAATACCGTGGATGGATCCAGTACATGGTTTTGGATCTCTCAGTGGTGGATTTTTTTATAGGCTACATCCTTTTTTTTTTAATAATATTTTTTTTTAAACTTTAAAATCGTTATCCAACATTTTTTTTTTTGAAAAAAAAAAAACAAATGATAACTTTTAAAATTAAAAATGTCATCGGGATTAATTATAATTATGTTTACTGTTTTTAGTTACAAGTCACAAAAATCTAAATAACGAGTACATGTAGGCGTATTTACCTACGTATTTACAGAAAAATCTATAACTTCAATAACAAAAACACAATATAAACTAATATCACAGTAAAAAAAATCATACAGAAGGACGACGCCGACGACGCAAGGGTTGTCAAAATTAAAAATATTAATAATATTATTTATTTATTGCAGATCAACATCGTTAGCATTACAATAATTAAAACAAGTGTAACATAATATTATTATAATATATAGATTTAACGAAAACATTTATAATACGCTTATATAGACAGAGAGGGTCGGTACACCTTACGGTAGACGGTCTGTACTGCGAGTCTGTGACACTTACTGCAATGATATTAGATGTGTATGAAGTTTTGAAATAAATAAATAACGCAGTCATTAGTGCCACAACACGGTTTGGCATAAGTCACGGCTTTGAATTAATTCTGTTTATGACAGTTGTTTTTTAATTATAATATTATCATTGTTTTAATAGCTTACTAGTGTAATCAATGAAGATTTATATCATAGAAACATTGATATACAAAATATACAGAATTCACTGTGACGTACAAAACTTACACTGAAAAGTGTCAAAAAAATATAATAATAAAATAATTACAAAAACAAACACGCGTAAGCCCTAATGATGTGTCCGAACTACGAACTACGAACATTATTTTGTTATCAGTACGGCTCGGCTTCCCCGCGTCCCACCCCGCACGCCCCGCAACCCGCCTTCGTCGGACGATTGTATGATATTTAGACTGTGCTAATATCTTCCGCGTGACCGAGTACGTGCGCGAGCGAGCCGCCTCGACGACAAACGACACGGGTATCACCTTCGACAGCCAGCGGCACACTGATATAGCTGCGCCGGCGCAAGAAAAACGTAGAGAATACGCTCAGATCTTGGAGTAAAATTTATATAAAATCAAATTCTCTTGTTTTGAAAAATATTAAACAAGCATAATGATCTTTATAAAATTACCTATCCATTTGTTTAAAAATCAATTTAAAATAATGATTATTTTACGAGGCAATGGGATTTTAAAAATCATTGCTTCTCATTTCTGGGGTTTCGTTGTGACCTTTTATTTAATTATTATGTTACATAAATAAAAATATAAAAAAAAACATTTTGGAGTCAAGATTACGTAGAAATTTAATGTATTTTTTATTTGTTTGTATTTCTATGGGATAAAGAGAGGTTGGCTCCTAAAAACTGCACAAAATAGGGCTATTGCTGCGTTTGGCATGGGGACGCGCCTTAACACGTAGACAATTATAATAAGAGTTCCTTGGATGGTACACCAACATATTTATTCAGACAGAAAAACCCAAGATCCAAAAATTGTCTAAATTTAGATTCAAAAGTAGATATTCTACTTACACTAAACGCAAAAGTTTGCAAGTATAGATGAATGTTTATTACTCTTTTACGCTCAAACGACTAAAGCAATTATAATGAAATTTGGTATTAAGTTAGTAGACACCCTGAATTAACACAGGCTACTTATTAAATAACAACATCAGACAGGGATTACGTTTTTGAAGCTATAACCGATATGCGTGTGGGCGAAGTCGCGGACAATAGCTAGTATGTTAATAAAATACTGGAAATTCATAATCATCCTTTGTGGTTACTGACTATCTGATACCAGCCCGTATAACAGACGTACATATTGCTCATATCTATGAGAGACTTACAAAGCATTGTTCCCTTCTCAGGAATTTAATAAAACGACACGTAAAAGTAGGTAGAAACTATTTCAATATTAAAATGAAACAAATTGACCTCTCTAGAATTTGTAGTGTACTGTCGTATGTGGAACGTTCTCGTGTTCTAATAAAATTACATTTATGACGCTAAGTAAGTTTTTAACATCTTATAGCAGGCCTATTTAATTGCTCTTGTGGAAAAGAGACGCAACTCTACGCTTTGTAGAGCGCCATCTCGCTCCCCCAACTTCAATATAGCCTTACTTTGAGGGAGGCTAGGCCCCTAGGTATCGGTTTTCCCAACATTTTGAAGTCTAATTAATCAAAGTACTTAATCAAGACTGAGATTTTAATCAGTTATACGAAGTGTCTGAAGATAAATGAGAGAATCTTTATCTTAGGTATTTTGAGGTCAATGCCCCGGTTCAATAATTACGTTTTATAATTTTATCCGTCTTCTTAAAAAAATCCTACGTGTCTCAGAGCCTAAGTTTATGCTAGACTAAATATTAACAGAATCGGTTCAGCGATTTAGACATGAATGTGCAACAACAACAGCTGCTTAGCAATTCTTATGTCTTATGAATGCAAATAAAAAAAGGCTAACACACCCCAGGTTTCTGGAAGGTTGATCAACTGATCATGACCGTGCCTGGTTGACCATATTTACAACTAATCGCAGAGCTTTACATAAGATTCGATTGACGATTAACTAATTTTGTGTTGACCAGCATTTCAGAAACCAGCGGTAAATCTACTTCAACGACGCTATAGATATTATACATTAATCATGCTTGTGTACATTATGACGTGGTCGTGGCTATCTCTTGAGAGCCTTTGAAGCTGGCATCAAAGCAAGTTGACTAGCTCCATCCCAAGAGACGACCAAAATTAATATTTCGAATTACAATACCAACAAAAACAAATTCACATCAAAATTTGTGCTAACTTTTACTAGAAAATATTATGTAAAATTGTACATTTTCTGACACGGTAGTTTCGCTATTTGATTCCGATTCCCCGAGTTTTTAATGATAGATATCCTTTAATATAATTATCAGAAAGGCGTTATTCGTCGATTATTTTATATTCATCGAATTATAGCAATAATTGTCAGAGATGAATAATTGTGCATAATTAAATATAGAAATTCTCGAAAAACAGAAATTCTAAATAAAAAATGTCTAAGATAATTCTACAAAACTTAAGTCTTGTTTGTTTTTGTCTTCTTAAGACGAGGTACCTACTTAAGTCTTGTTTAAACATTTTTCGAATAAAACTCGGTTTCATTCGGTTTAATTCAAGCAGTGATGCTTCAAAGAATTAATGCTGAAAATCGACCTTCTTCGTGAACTTAGAGGATTCCGTATTAAATGTTTTGCAGTTCGGAAGATTCTGAACGCATTGTTATCACTGCAAGCTCTTTATAGGTTCTCTGCCAACAATCTCTTCAGGACAAACTTAGTAGATATTGGTATAACTTGTACAGTCACGAGCAAAAATGGATTTATAAAATCGTGTATTTTTTTTAAATTAACATTCATGTTCAGTTTACAATTTCGGATTTTTTTATAACAGTTTCAGAAATTTGCATCAGAAATCTACAGAAACTGTTTGATCGTGTATACAATTTTTTACTCGTGACTGCACAGTTAGCTCAATTTATCTAATCTCATCTCATTAATGTTTACTATGGAGGATTTAAAGTGTGGCCACAATGTGACGGACTTATTGGTCTAGTGGTTAGTGACCCTGACTGCTGAGCTGGAAGTCGTGGGTTCGATTCCCACCCAGGGCAAATGTTTGTGTGATGAGCACGATCATTTGTTCTGTATCTGGGTGTAATTTATCTATAATATATAATGTATGTATTTAAAAATATATATGTATGTTTATCAGTTGTCTAGTACTCATAACACAAGTTACTATCATATACTTAACTTGAGACTAGATGGCGTTGTGTGAATGTTGAGGAATATTTATTTATTTATTTAATGTAAGTATCCGACGCGCGTGTGGGACACAGATGAATACTGTATTAGTTCACTTCTCCACCGTATGTTTATAAAAGTTATCTATACACAACGGAGTGTGTTAAGATAAACTGTCTTGACTATATCGAAGAAATAATACTGTGGAGATGTTTCATGTTAATTCAAGTAATTGCATTAAAATTTCAGAAAGATCTAGATCATCTATATAATTGCGAATTATCTGAAAAAACATCCCATAGAATCTCCGTAATACCATTTATCTTAGATTAGTAGATTTTCCTTAAGCTAACTAAACTTAGTCCTATTATTTACTGAACTTATTATTATTTCCTTGTTTGCCCGAATCGTTTAATAGTATTAGCTTTATCTAAATGCCAGTAACTTTTCTTTTCTCGGCGAGACTTATGAATTATAAAAGAGACTGAGATTGTATTTTCGGAATGTGTTTGATATTTCCTGTCTAGTCAATGAATAGGCAGGAAAACCTTTTTTTATATTTTCCAACATTCGCACAACGCAATCTAGTCTCATGTTAAGCATACTTAGTAGCTTGTGTTATGAGTACTAGACAACTGATAAACATACTTATATATTTCTTAATGCATACATACTATAAATAAATTACACCTAGACACAGAATAAATGATCCTGCTCATCACACAAACATTTGTCCTGGATGGAAATCGAACCACATACGAACCACGAAAACTAAATATGTAACTATAGATATTATACCAAAACAAATAAAATGTCTTAGCAAATATGTAGGTGGAGACCAAAATAGTCGAAGCTTTCACTTTTATGCAACAATTTTATCACAAAGTTATATTAATAAAACAGCCTTTAAAAACCCCGCTGTAACAGTAGCCGCCTTGTCATATAAAAAGCGGAAAACAATTTTACTTTGCTTATATTACGAGCACTTTTAAAAAATGAGACAATTGAATTTCAAGGACCTTGTTTATAATTGTTTATTTTTTAAATTATTTTTCAGGTAAATAAGAAACATTATTGTATTTAGTAAACACTTATTCTTTTAGCCAGACCCCTATCAAACAAACCAATCAAAGGTATCTAAAAAACTAAATTAAAATCAAAGCTAATACTATACAGGATCCGTTTCAAAAAAATATTTCTATTTTAATATTGCTTTAGTTCCTAATAATAATTTCTAAATCCGTATAATCTAATCTGAAATACAGTATTCTCGCATTATTTGTAATAGTTGGGATCCCTTTACATTGAATAATGCGGAACCCCTTCAAATGTACCTTTATCTCAACCCGGTTTTAAGGGCGCTAATTTTAACCCTTCATAATATTAACAAGATCAAATATCAAATTTTGTTTCCTAGAACATTAAAATTATTTTGTTATATCTACTACCTTAGACCAACTTCAAAAATATATTATATAAGAATTTATCGTAAATAATTTTCAACTCATAAAAAACATAGACATATTATTAAATTATACTCTTAATACATATTATTATCTAGCATAAGGTCTATTTTTGCTTATCAACATCCGCGATCAATCCAAAGAGGAGATAATGACTTTCCGATTTTTAAAGGAGTTTGTGATCCGCTGTTGTCACTTTAATTAAGTTCCTTTCAAAAAGACGTAATTCACAAGTGACAGTTCAAATTATATCTATATCGCTTGACTGAATTATTTAATCTTTATATTACAAGATCAGTCTCCGTATGATGAGATTATTTGTACACATGGATTTTAACGGAAGAGGCACAGTAAAATAAAATAATACAGTATGAAGTCTTGATATAAACGGGCTAAAAGCGAGTTATGCCTACGTCGTCGGATTGTGGCACGACCGTGGCAAAATACAGTCACAAGCGTGTCGCAGTGACGAATGGACAGTGTGTTGTTGATGTAATTAAATCACTATAGGTGGACAACCCTATCGCTGTTACATACTGCGTGGTTGTTGGCATTTCTTTTGTGTTAGTTAAACTCCTGTGTGTATTTTTACTGTGGTAATCTACCACAGTAAAAATACCTACTCTACCACTGGTAGATGGTTTTTCTTTTGTGGAAATGTACTGTAGCGACGATTCTTTATGCTACCCATATTTTGGTACATGTGTACGAAGGTCTTTGCTCCTGAGTGGAAAAACCTCGAAAAAAATAAACAAGTAGGAATTTTATGAAAATGACATTCGTGAGGTGGATAAATAATTATTTTATAAGAATGTTTGATTCACGACTCGGCTGCCTCGTCAGGTCATGATCAAGGTCTCTGGTTGGGCCTAAATTAAGTCGTGTCGGGTATAAACTGTTATAATATTATAATAATTATAAGGATTTTCTCGTACAGTCATTTTTTTTATCTATAATGAATAATTGAGATTAAATCTGTAGGTTAATAACCAAATCGAGTTTCTTACGATCATTTGGTAGACTAATGTTCTAAATAAACTTCGTTTACGTAAGATTTCCTTTTTAGTTGGAAAAAACTAATTTCGTCTTAAAATTACTTTTGCGAAAAGCGTTCACGTAAAACCTTCTGCAATTACTTACGTGGCTTTAGGCAAAGAACTACACGTGTAAGGAAAAGTAGACGTTTTTCTAGTTACTATACCTAACGTTTAACAACTTTTGAACTGATTCTATTGGGTAAAACTACATAATATTTGGATTTAAAGGAACATAACTGCAACATGTCTACCAAATACAGTATTTTGAGGAAAAAATAATGAGGTTTATCACGAATGTAAGGATTCTAACTAAGTATACTCTATTAAAAAATCGGTTGAGGCTTTATGAAGTAACGGTAAAATAAAAATGCTTCAATACGTTGAACCTACCTGAAAACGTTACGCTTTTGGGTAGTCGAGGAAAAAACGAATGCCAATTCTTTTGATCAATAAATCGAAACAACACAACATTAAAATAAAACGAAACAAAAACGCATCGGTAATAACACAAAATCCTAATACGCAAACGGCTGACCCGATCAAAAATCAAATAGACATCGTATATACAACTATAGTACAGTCAGCAATAAAATACATTAGACACTATCAGATTTACGAGGCTTTAGCATATATTAATCAAATACTTACTAATGTAGTATAATTGGGAATGGAAGACAAAGAAGCGAAAATACTAGAATTATTGTATAACAGATAGCGTAGGGGTATAGGTCACCACGCCAATTACCTAACGTATCGCGGGTTCGAACCCCCCGCGACACGAGAATTACATTGTTTAGGCCCCTAAACAAAAAAATACTGTTACGTTTAAAAAAAAATACTGGACAGCAAGTATTTGTTCAGTTTTTGGGCTTTTGTATCTAAAAATAGATTTGGTTCGACTTTCGTTGCTGACCGTACATACAAACGTTCATATGATGGATTTGGACGAAGCGGAAAAAATACGATAGGACAGACGTTTTATCACTGCCAAATGTCAGAAAAGTTCGGCTACGATATGCAAATTCAATCATACTTCCATTACGTACTATTGGCTTTCTACCCTTCTTTCAGCCATATTGTTTAGACGGATAAGAACAGTTATACCTTATTGAGTAACTTGTATTAATGACATAACATGAGTTATTCATTATTTTCAGCAGTTTGTTTAATGGCTTGGCCACGTTTCAATCCTGTTGTTACGTTGATTTGGATATTCGTATCTAATACTCCTACTAATACATATAATAAAGGAAGCATGAGTGCTTGTTTATTATCTCTACATACTTAAACAGTCAATATAATGGTTTTGGTATCAAGTTAACTGATACCTAGATTTACAAAAGAGGTGAGTTAATTGTTTTTGCAGCTATAACCGACTTCCACGTGAGCGAAGCAGCGGGAAAATGGTAGTAGGTTTTAAAAATATTAAATGTAATAGTTTAAAGATTATTAAGTAAGTTAAAAGGTATTTTTTCTTTTTCCTATAACTCTTTACACTCATAAGTTTTGAAAAAAACGGAAAATTTAATTGCAGAACTTTGTCAACAAATATGTTGACAATACATTACAAACAAAAAAACATACATTTTCATGTGAAAAGTCACGAGTAATTAATTAACCTCGTCTCAAAATGTGTATGAATGTGTTATTCAACAGAATTTCAGCAAACACCACAGCCAATTAATGGGCGCCCAATGTGGGGTTAAAAATATATTAACGAGAAAATTACGAAAATTAGAAAAAAATATTATGAATCGCACTTTGTTACATTAATGACAATTAAAATTTCATATTTTTAACCTTTTTGATATACAGAATGTCATCATGCAATTAAAACATGTTTACATGATATAAAAGGAAACTGGTAAATTAAATAGAAAATTAATTTTATGTTTGTTCTAAAAGTTATCTTCCATTAACATACAATGTTACTAAAAGCTAATTATGATGACAGTTTAAGTATTAATTTCTAAATAATTAACCATTTAATAAATTACTGTGTCAGCAAACTATTGTTACCATAATTATAATTATTAGGTATACATAGTATAAAACAGAATCAGGCACGTGTATGTTCGCTTAAAACTTCAACAACGGATTTTGAAGTGGCTTTTAATTAATAGAGTCATTCAAGAGGAAGGTTATAATTATGTATAATACCTACATTTGTATTTCACCCGTGCGAAGCTGGGGTGGGTCGCTAGTATTCGATAATTAACTAACATGCTATTCATTGATAGCGTTCGGTTTACTGAAATATATGGCTAGGTTATAATATCACAAACTCAAATAACTCTTAAATAGAATGACTAAAGTATGCACCGTCCGTCAAAGCCTCTCTCGAAGTTAACTGTGAAAAATTTGATAAATAATGTAGAACTAACAACAATTTTAATATAAAACCAATCAGTTAACTTCATAAGGATGAATTTCCTACATAGCGTTGATATTACTACTATTTTCAATCTTTCATCTGTTTAAATACTTAACTTATTATGTGTAAATAATAACAAAGGTTTTCAATAAATTACTACACAAAATAAAACTGCGAATATTAACGAAACTTTAAGATTTTCTCACGTTATTACAACAATATCGAAGGAAAAACACAACGTGCTATTTTTTCTTAAACTGAAGCTACAGAATAAATAACACGGCGACATGTAATTGGCACCCAGCGTGGGACTTGCCATTGAAGGCTTCACAATAATACCACTGGTAGGAAAATAAAATCAGACCGACTTCACTGTAAAATGTGTATTTTTTGTACGATAGTAAGCAAAATACAAGACTTTAAAGTTTGAAAAGAGTATTTAAAGCGAAAACGTCGTTACGAAAGCAAAGGCCTTGTACAAATTAGGAGGCGTTAAACTTCCGCCTTTTTTCTAATTAAAAAGGGACAATGACCTAATTGCATTTATCGTTAATGACGTGCCAGTTTTATGAATGAATGATGGGTTAAATGCCTTGAGTTAAATTTGTAAGAAACCCTATTTTAACTGCTGAATCTTAAACCGTTTTTGTAGAGTTGTATAATATCAAGTTATTTGCGCAAGGTTACGAAATGTTGTTTAAAACGTACTCGAACGTATACTCGTACTTAACTAAATACATGAATTAACCTATGCAAGAAATGTAAAAAAATAACCTAAACTGAACAAATAAATAAAATATGTGCTAAATATTTGAATATGACGAATAAATTAAATCCAGTCACAAACAAAAATTCAAAGCTAAACTACTGCATCCCTAACGACACCAAAAAGCAACGAGTTTAACTTTCGCTAACAAGTCTAGCCAATAAATCACAAAACCTTCAGACAGACGTTTCTAAAAATATTTCAACCGTAGATACTAAGCAACATAACTATGTAAGAAAACAATCACAAATACGTACATATCAAATGTTATTTGTTCAAAAGGGAAATTAATTACTATCTACAGCTCTATATAATCCGAATTTTATCCTAAAATTGATTTACCAATTTACCCCGATTATTGTTTTTTTTTTAAGGAAGAATGTTGGCACAGGAAACATTTTCAGTCAGTCTGTGCGCGGGTCATGAGAGGTGCGGTCGTCTCGACGCCAACCTTCGTCGCGATAACTTCGTAACACACCGAACTGTAGTACTAACGAATATTGAAAATAATAATATTTTAGTATTGTTATGGGGTGGTGTTTGTGTGTGGAATACTGAATTATTTATTTAATTAATTAGACGTTTTGGTTGGTTGAGAAAAAGTTTGGAAATACTTTTTGTGGAAAGTAAGTATAAGTTTTGGATTATTTTAATTGTTGAGTACTTTTGTTGGATTTTGACTTGAATAAAAAGGATATAGTACTAATTGAGTTTACTATCAAAATAAAAAGAATCTAAAAATCTTAATGTGGTGTTTAAGGTTATTGAAAACAAATTATGATAAATATTTACTATTAGGTATAAGGTAAGGTGTTAGTAGTTTATGTGAAATAATATCTTATTTGACTACAGATAAATTCCAGCCATCATAATTAAAATATACTTGTATTTTTAATCAAAATTAACCAATATTTTTTATTAAAGGCACCAAAAAACAAGTAGGCAAAACGGCAACCAAATATTTCCTGAATACATTTAATAGTTTTTAAATGCCCATTCCTCATTCGAGTGAAAAAATACCGAGATAAATTAAAATCATTGCAAAAGATTAATAGTATCGGCAATATGGATTCGCGCTCAATCATTGAAAGCAATCTTTTATAGATAGCCTTTGCCGCAGAGCTTGTGATCGGCAATTTTTATAATACCTATATAATAAATAATTAATTGAAAACAGGTAGGATAAGCCCGGTACATAATTATTATGCTCATCATTGCAACTGCTGTAAGCCAAAATCTATAAGGATAATTGATGAATAATATATAATAATCGACTTAAAAGCTCAATGTGTCCTAGGGAAATAATTGTCTCGGAACCCGTCACGAAACTTTTCAGAAGTAGTATAATGTAGGAGGAGTAGGAAATACATTTTTCCACTTCCTTTACTGCAAGCGGCTGATAAAGAAAAAGATATGCTATAATCCAAAAGAGATATTAGCGACAGAGTTAAGCCTAGTATTATAAACAGATTTCGTATTCACTTATTTTTTTTATTAAATAATTTTAAATTAATAATTGTGATATTTTGTTTCAATAACTGAAGTACGTTATTTGCGTTGAAACCTGATGAAAAGGTTTATTACATATTCACGAGTTTGGATCTCATTAATGATTGATAAAATTTCGTTTATTTTTTCTTTTGCAATGTACTGCGCAGTTTGGTTTACAATATCTCCTAACGGGCTTTAAGTAGTTCCAACCAACCAACAAAAACAACGTTTTCATCAGAGTATTTTAGTGTTTTGAGTAATAAGTAGGAGCATACTTAAATGCCGGCGAAAAAGTGTCAATTGAAACCTCAAAACTTGTTAGGAGAGAGTTATAAATCAAAATCTCCATTCTTCTTATACTTTAGAAATATTTATGTTATGATCTCTGTAGTACGATTGGGTGTTGAACTAAAAAATCGAATTATTCAGTTTCTTGTACAGAATCAATGAAAAATTACAAAGAAGTTAGTAACTTTGTCAGTAAAAAGTGTACTGAGACCTGATGTCACACGAGATTTCTACTTAATGTATCTATCGTCTTATTTTTTTTATTCAAACAGAACAAAAAACAATGTCATTTAGCAGTGTGATCGAACCTTATCTAACAAAAGTATATCCAAGACAAACAGTAATGACGTGGTTCCTTCCTCCCAAACCACAAAACATATCGTAGGCTATTTCCTATTGTACTACATTTACAAGGAAAAAAAGGTTTTTTTGAGGTATTCTACGTTAACCATACATTATATACATTTCTTGAACCGGTTGTATGGGAACAAAAGAGGGATTATTTTTCTTTCGCTACATGATGTAGGATTATGAACAGACACTTTCTTTGATACTCCTTTTATGAGTTTTATGTATGGTTTATGTTATACTAGAGGGTTTCGCTAGCGTAGTTTTTGTTCCGGTGTATAGTAGGTTACTTATATAAAAAGTAAATATGCCTTTTTATATTTATTATCTGCTAATAGGTACAAAAAATATGTACTATGGCGGATTTATAAACCTTCCTAATATGGGATGAACGTTGTGCCCAGCCATGGGACGTATAATATGTTTGATTTATTAAATTGTTATTATTATCGTGGACTAAATGTCTGAGGCATTCACTACCAGTCGACCACAAGGTTCTAGTATTTTCTTTAACGTCATTTTATCCTGTTTTTAGATTTTGATAATTAGATAGTTGTTTTGCTATTTGGAAATAAATTAATTTTGACAAAAAATAAATCAAACTTCAAAAACAGCGGCACTACAAACTAAAAGATAAATTTAACTTGAACATTAGTAACTAGGTTCAATATGATAATATCTTTTATCATTTAGATTAGGTACTTTCAAGTTTTGCCTCTGTTTTTGAAGTCGGTATTAATTGTTTGAAAAAAAAATGATATTATAATAAGCTTCTGTTACGTTATGAATGTAACTCAAACAACTTTCATGCAATTCCATTTTCATTTGTTTTAATATCTTTTGTCATTTGCACATTTTATTTCTAATCAATTTTAAATCCAAAAAAAAAACATTCTTGGCAACCCACATCACTTATACGTATCTCTCAAACGCAAAGACAGAAATTATCAGATGAATGCTCAACGCAAAGACATAGAAATTACTAGAACAAAATTAAATATCACCAGTTATTCCTGAGATTATCACATCCAACTGAACTCTTAAGCGTAACATTAGTACAGATAAAGTCTTTAATTACAAACAGTGATTAAGCAGTCGTGTCAAATAACTTACCAACGTTATCTAGTAACAATAACACTTTGTACTTTGAAGTATCAATTTCGTTCCGTTAAGTGACACGGAGTTATCGCTTCCTTGATGTGATGCTCTTAATCTGAAATTGTAATCTTCAGACTTTAGGCCTAGTTAGATTGATTGGATATTGTGGAGGTTTAATAGTTGTTAGAACTGAAGATAATATCGTCTTCTTGAAGAATATTTGTAATGTACAACTTCCTGATTGGATCCGGGATTCTAACACTTTATTACTTTTTATTTATTTATTTTAACACCTACAACTATTATTACATGACCATACCTAATGCAATAGTGTAGTTACAATTAGGAACTTACTTCTAGATAAATTTATGGTACATTTCTTTAACTTAAGTTAGACAAAACCCCGTGCTTAAAACTTGCGTTTGCGGCCACTAGATCAATGAGGCAAACATATTTCTGATAAAATCAGTAACCTAAAAATGCATCCCAAAAAAAATGTAATTGCTTTTTGTTTATTTGCTAAAATTTGTGACCGCCTTGTCCAATTTACACGATCAGAGAGAGATCAGGCGCAAGATCCACATTTACACGCGCCTTCCGAAACACGGAAGCTGTGATTTTATTTCTAAAACGCATGCAACATTCGAAAAGTCGGTGCGCGCCGTGGGGATCGAACTCAAGACCTCTGACTTAGCAGTCCTACGGTCTTGCCACTAAGCTATCACAGCTTCATTGTTGATTTTTTTAATAGTTGTTGAGATTATTTAATAGTTGATAGAACTGGATAATAGTCTTCTTGAAGAATGTAATGTCCAATTTTCTGATCGGTTTCGGGATTCTAACACTATTTTTTTATATTTATTTATTTTAACACCTACGACTATTATTACATGACCATACCTAATGCATTAATGTCATTACAATGTCATGATTTAATTCTAGATTAATTTATAAGACATTTCTTTAACTTAAGTTACACAAAAACCCGTGCTCAAAACTTGCGTTTGCGAGCACTAGCACAATGAGGCAAATATATGTTGTGTTAATCAGGAACCTAAAAATGCATCCCAAAAAAAATAATAATTGCTTTTTATTTATTTGCTAAAATCTGAGACTGCTTTGTCCAATTCACACGATCAGGGAATATCAGGCGCAAGATCCACATTTATTATTATCACGTGCCTTCCGAAACACGGAAGCTGTGATTTTATTTCTAAAACGCATGCAACATTCGAAAAGTGTTGCCGCGCCATGGGGATCAAACTCGAGACCTTTGACTCGGCAGTTCTCTGATCTCGCTACTAGGGCATCACAGCTTCAATACAAATTATACTTAGGAAATGAACCAACAATGTTTGATAATTTGTTACCCACATTCAAGTTCATTCAACAGTGAGTTAACAAAATGTTGTCAGCAGTTTATTTGCAAGAGTTATTGTACCGAAAACATGAGTTATTACTTCAGGGGCTTGAGTTGGCGCAGTAAACTAATTAATTGGTATCACAGTAGACCGCGATTCCGCGAACGTACTTTAACGCTCTTATTACAAGGAAATAAGGTCTATATTCACACTGATTACGTCTGTACTTTTCCGTTTGGTTGTAGAAAAATATTGGTGACAGAAATAAATACCAAAGGTGTTTTTACGAGTAGCTGTTTGGTATTGTTTTCTTTTAAATGGATTAACACGTCAATGGGGGTTTTCAACACGACGGCATAACAAAGGGAGTGGTTTGATGGTGTTTAGATATCATCTATAGATGCGAGTTTATTTATTCCATGAAAATTTATGAACGCATAACCCGATTGTTGTAAAGGGTATCGTTACAACTTTTACGTCACTGCCAGTGACACAGGCTGTTATTTATTTTTTCATGATAAAAATATACGTGCAATATAATACCGTTTTCAACTGATTTAAAACAGAAGGGGGTTCTTAATTCTTCGTCATCTTTTATGTTTTTTTTCCTTTTTTCCTTGTTGCGAGCGTTAGGTACCTTGTTAGTAATTCTCAATTATCGGTTTATTTGTTGAAAACTCATGAGTCAGCCCGAGATAAATACTTTATGGAAGATAAGCATTACGAAATAGTTATAAAATATCACTAATGAAATCAGAAATGAATGCTTTTGAAACTATCACCATGAGTACATTGGTGTTTTTATCTTTTGAACTAAATATTTATAATTATGTTAGTTAATAAATATCAGTATTTTCCCATAAAATGCACATAAACTTAATTCGTTTTCTATGTTAGTGACTTTGATAAATCTTTCCCGGTTAACATCGAGCGAGCAAACACCAACGAATCCATTTTTCTCACCTAAGTTATCGACAGTTTAATTCGTTCTCGGAATTACGATTTCCCGAAAAGTCATCCCTAAATATCTTTTAAGGAGTTTGTATTAGAAAACTTTGTTTGTTCAGTCTCTTTAACCTACCGTATTCTATTTTAGTACATGGGTTTGGTTGAACGGTCTGGTAACGCTGTCGAAAAAGTATTTATATCGCAGGTTTTTTGTTCGGCGAACGGTCGCGTTTTAAATTCAATATTTCTAAGCTAATTCTAACATTTACGTTTGTTACAAATACTATTATGATAGTGTCAAGTTAAATCTTAGTAGCTTAATGTATGTATTCTCACGTTTCAATAATATTCTTACAAATCTATATTTGTGAAGTCTTTGAACCCACGTTTATTGTATGCAGAAGCTGTAGGTGATTCTTTATTAAAGTACAATCGTATTTATCGATGGTCGATAGCCAGAGGCGATTGAATGTCAATCACTCTGATTGTGGTTGAAATGATCATCGAACATAAGCTACAAGGATCTTTTGGCACGTGGATGACAATAGCAGGAGGGCGCTAGTGTGCAAGATCTCAGCAAGATTCAATTTAACTGTCTGTCAAATATGTTGGCTTTTTCTTATATGATTGGCATGAGTTCCGATTTCGGCCACGTGCCAAAAATCTTTACAGTACTATAATCAATTAACGTGGTAACATCTACAGATGAAATGATAAATACTTGACATTTAGGAACTTTTTCATAATAATCTTAATGGAATATGACTATAAAAGTGTCCTCATCGCTTGTAAAGTTGTTCAATTGTAAATGAATACTATAGAAAGTCTCTTGCCTAAATTTAAAATGATCTAGACTTAAGTTACCGTAGGCAAAATACATTCTGCATAAGCACGCTGGTGTTCCATTTGCGAGCCGCCAACCACACGTGGCTGAATCAGGTAAAGGGAAAATGTAATTTATTAAAGCACTCACTGTACCAAATTTTCGACTGTTTTTGACTTAAAACGTGTATTCGGGTTTTACAAAGTCAGTGTTGTGCATTTACTGGACTTACTTTAATTATTTTAGGTTACACGAATTGTAAAGTTGTATGATTATTTTATTCCATTACAGTATGATCTAAATTGAATTTTAAGCCATTGGTAATAGACATTTTTACAATGTTGGGCATTGTGAGTAAATACGTGAGAATGTATACAACCGTTTCTCCCATAATCCAAATCTCTACTCTAAAACGAAAGTTTGTAAGTTTGGATTGATGGATGGATGGATGTTTCTTACTTTTTAAAGCTGGAACGTCCGCACTAGTCTGGAGCCATTTTGATAAAATTCGGCATGGAGTTAGTTGATACCCTGGATTTATCGCATTGGCTACGTTTTTATCGACAGAGTCAGACTCGGTAATGTTTTACAGCAGTAACCGACATTGTCGCGGACGCCTTTACGGGTTAGTTAATTTATAATACCAGCTCTCCAGCCGCGTGGTACTTCTTTTTTTAAATTTAGAGTTAAATAACCAAAAATTATAGTTTTAAAAAATGCCTTTATAAAAATAAGTAAACATTTGCTTATTGCATCAGGAAGTAATTTCACTAATCGACTAGCGCGTTTATCTATTCTCGACATCAAACTTTGACTGCTATTTGACGAGCTTCAATGATCTATTGTTGCGCGTGTTGAATACGTTTCTTTGTTGCTCGCTGATTGAATTGTAGCCGTGCAATCTATCATACCCTGTCAGATTCAGACAGCACGCGTATGACGTCAAAAGTAAAGGAAATTTGATCAGACGAAATTAAAATAAAAGGTTGGTGATCAAATCGTGATTTTGAGATAAAAACTGAGTTTTCGACACCGTATGCCGTTTATTACCTAGATTGATAAATAAAAAGTAAGGCTGAAAAGTAAAACAATATTTGAGCTGTTAATTACAGCTCCGTCCAATTCATTGTCGCGTAAAAAAGAATGGTGATGTTTAATTCGGGACATTCACTTTTATCACATTATTACGGAATGATTTTATGGCATTTAAAATTGATGATTCAAGAAGTATTACTAAACTGTCGCTATTGTTTTTGTTCTTCTTTTAACCTAAGATGTTAGAAAATTTCTGCAATTTGTCAAGCTTCGCAATCATTGTCATTATCTAGTATATTACACCGTCTATGAAATACTATCCGAATAACACCGTCTAGGCCTTGCCCCGTGGTCTACCAGTCGGTACTATTAAATATTCTATTCCGCAGCATTTATCGACATCAAGACTGACTACGTGTAGAACTGTTAACTGCTATTACTCATTTTTTTTATCCACACACCCAATAACGTTACATCCTCACCCAATTTCATTCAACAACCAAAAAACCAGTCAAAACAAAAAGCAATCTGCAAAGCATGACAGCATGAAAGTTAGCTCGTCCCAGATAACCAATCTCATTGGGAGGTTAATAACAAAAGGATCGTCATTAGCATCAGGGATCCGGTAACTTCGGTAAATGTCCGCCGCAACTGAACCGCGATGACAAAGTTTGACAAGTAACTTGTTATATCCCTGTTTGGGGGTAAATGCTGCTGGTTTGTTTTTTGTTTTAAATGTAACTCTTGAATTATGGTAAGTCTGTAGTAGAAGAAGTCTACGTACATCAGCCGATTTGACGAAAATATTGCATCATGAAATATTGCTTACTGTAAGTAAGCATAATAACTTCAAACTGCAAATATTTATTGCGATCATGAGTAAAAGCTATAAAGAAAAATGTTATAAAGATTAAAAGTACATATATCCCTGTTAGGGTGAACAAAATTTGAATACTAACAAATATAGTCTAGCCTCAAACATCAGGATGTACGAATGAAAAACCTGTAAACTTTAAATAACATTAAGTATAATTCCACTTAATAACTTCGATCACATTACAATAATAATTTTTAACAACCATTCTTCGTCGCAGTTCGTATCTGAATGTCACGTGCCGATGACATCTGTCCATTATATTCTTCTTAAATCTTAAACTTCTTAACAAAGAGTTTGACTATTATAAGTCTCCTCAGCCACAGTTAATAAATAATTACTATATCTAAATAAAAATACATATTATATTGCAATAACAACTCTGCTCGCTTTTTATAATTAACTTCCTGCATTAATTAGCACAATGTCACAGACAAATCACAATAGTTTATAGAAGTAGTTGTACAATAATTGTTAAAAATAATAACTAGGCTTACAACTCGGCCTTCCTGCTAGCGCGAGTCCCTTCGCGAATTGTTTTAACATGTATAGTAAATGATTAGTTTACCCACCAAGTTATTTATAAGTTAAAAGAAAATGTATGTACTATAAAACAAAAAAAAATAGTATTATCTCTCATTTAAAAATTTATACATTAAGATACTCTTATGGATCTGAAACATAACATAACAACAATATAATTCCTTCAACAGTAAAGTAAGTATCAAATAACAATAACTGTTAACTAATCTGGTCATAACTTACACGACATACAATTCTTTATTTCATTGGGGTTTCACAGTATTTTCACAACCTAACACATTGTACCGCTTTATTATACAATACAATAACATAAAATCTTATATATCAAAATAACTGTTTTGTGACTCACTGAACATTACCTATTTTCTAATTAATCATCTCCTGAATTATCTTCTTCACAACTGCTGAAATCTCTTTTCAAATTTGATCAACGCTGCATTTTAACGAACGCTGCTACATTGGGGATTTGTTTGTCCCATGTTTTATTGTCTTTACCGTGAGTGGAAGTTGAAAGCGCATCTAGGATTGTCCTAATTAACCGTTCGACCTGGCCGTTTGCCCTAGGTGTTGATACTGCATTCATAACGTGTTTTATCCCGGTCTGCATAATAAATTCTCTAAAAGATGAACTAGAAAAACTTATGCCTCTGTCAGTAACGTGACGCGTAGGCGCTCCAAAGTAACTAATGTGATCTTTCAGTACCTTTAATGTAGTTGCCGTTTTCTATCCATAACTGGCCTAATATTCACGTGTTTTGTGAAACGGTCTACCAACATAAGTACCTTTAGGTAAGAGCCATTTAATTTCATCGCCCACTATCCTGTATACCCTGTTATTTTTCAACTTATAGTTACGATGAATGTCTAGGAGATTTTCAGAGTTAGGGTCTAATAGAACTTCTTTAATTTTCTTGATTTCCTCATCAGCCGATTGCATAGTAGAAATCCAATCCTGTTCGCTATTTTCTACAGCAGGAACGTCCAGGCGTGTCGAACAATCGCTTTTTATTATATTCATAGGGTTACGACTCAGAGATTCTGACATTGTACGATTGTAAGATATATTCAGAGTCAATTATAATTTCTTGGCTTTTGGTAATTTAATAAGGGAACATTGGCTCATTAAATCTAAATGACAATCTAATACGTGGTACGTTTACTTTAATATCGATAATATATTTAGCAGTAAGCTCCTCGATAAAATTCAGCTGAGCCAAGTGGCTCACTTACTTATTTGGGCGCATATTTCTAAAACAGTGAATAGCTAGGTGACCTATTTTCTCACAAGTCACACTTAGCTGCCGGTTTGTAGTATTTGAAACTAGGATGATCAACTTGATCACAATTATAGCATGTAATTTTTAATGAACTCCTTGACTTTGTTGTAGGAGCCGAATTTTTACGATCAGTCCGAAAACTCGAATTTAAATCACAATTTTCTCGACTGTTAACAGTCCTATATTTAAGCACCTGTTCTGGTTCTGAAAACTGTGCAGCTTGTCCCCCCCACTTTAATAGCCCTGTCCTCAACCCCATACAAGATACAATCAACAGCTTGACACCCATAAATTCTACACCTATTCCACAAGTTTATTTTTGTGTAATAGTAATGTTCAAGTGGTTCACCATATCTGACTCTTTTAGCTAACATTTCACTCAAAAGCTCAGCATAATCTTCGCGTACAGGAAAATATTAAATTAATCTCTTTTTCCACTCTGTGGCAGAACATAATGGATGATCTCCTTATCATTAAGATTAAATTATTAAATAGTAATTATCAAATTAGAAAATTAAAATCGCTCACCATCTCCTCTCCTTAGACTTTGACTTCTTTTCTTTTCGCACCCAGGAATCGGACGTGAATGCGTTTGATCTTTAAGTTGTAGCCTGTTCCAACTCGAACTCCTTTCTCGTAGATCCTCATAACCCTCTGACTCATAAAGCACTCTGAGACCGATGACGTATGGCCTCGTAGGTATATTAAGAGCTCCCTCTTCTGTCCTTTGAACCATTCTTCGATCTTGGCGTTCTCCGCCAAGATCCTCACGCTATTCAACCGCAGCATCACGCACCCGTGACAACCCTGGTTACTCTAAACATTGTCTATCTTGGCGCTCTCCGCCAATACCCTCACGCTATTCAACCTCAGCATCACGCACCCGTGACACCCCTGGTTACTCTAAACATTGTCTACCTTGGCGCACCCTGCCAATACCCTCACGCTATTCAACCTCAGCATCACGCACCCGTGACACCCCTGGTTACTCTAAACATTGTCTACCTTGGCGCACTCCGCCAATACCCTCACGCTATTCAACCTCAGCATCACGCACCCGTGACACCCCTGGTTACTCTAAACATTGTCTATCTTGGCGCTCTCCGCCAATACCCTCACGCTATTCAACCTCAGCATCACGCACCCGTGACACCCCTGGTTGCTCCGCACATTGTCTCCAAGCACTGTCGTGTGAGGAGTCTCTCAGCCAAGTCTCATCACTAGACTCTCGACGTCTCGATTCTACCGTACCGCGACCCTTGTCCTGAACTCTGGACACCGCTGGGTCTTGACCAGAAACGTCATGACCTTTGTTCCTCATCTCCTCACGATCCATTTTACTGAAAATTAACCATATTTTGTAAATTCCCGTTAATCCTGTAACCTTTTTTTCCTTTTTTTTAATTTCACCTTTAAATTATTAGTCTCAATGATAATACATTTCTCAATTTCCGTCATATTTTTGTTAAATGGTGTATCACATTAAATGTAAAAACAAGTAAAAAGTTATTTACCAGTCTCAGTAACCGCACATTTTTACAATCCAAACCCATTTCACAACAATTTCAACTGTATGCTGTAATTGCTAAACATGACAGTTTTTTTTTAATCATTGAACACCTTGTATGCACATGTATGTATGTACACTCATGTTTGAACAAATAAAATGTTCTTTATCTTTAACATACGAACCTTAATTTTTCGTATTTCCATTACGAAAAAAAATGACAGAAAAAAAATCACCATGACACTTTTATTAACCAAATCGCATGGAATCGTATTGAGTCCATTACCAATTCGAAGCATTATTTGATGAACCGGTCACCAACAGTGCCCATTACTCGACTGCAGGCTTATTTTTCGATGGAATCCACACTTACGTTTGTATTTGTCGTCCACAGGCGTAGACGTAGAAGAATAAATCTTCTTGTCGATCCCGCTTCTGAACTATAGTCTAGCCTCAAACATCAGGATGTACGAATGAAAAACCTGTAAACTTTAAATAACATTAAGTATAATTCCACTTAATAACTTCGATCACATTACAATAATAATTTTTAACAACCATTCTTCGTCGCAGTTCGTATCTGAATGTCACGTGCCGATGACATCTGTCCATTATATTCTTCTTAAATCTTAAACTTCTTAACAAAGAGTTTGACTATTATAAGTCTCCTCAGCCACAGTTAATAAATAATTACTATATCTAAATAAAAATACATATTATATTGCAATAACAACTCTGCTCGCTTTTTATAATTAACTTCCTGCATTAATTAGCACAATGTCACAGACAAATCACAATAGTTTATAGAAGTAGTTGTACAATAATTGTTAAAAATAATAACTAGGCTTACACAAACTATTAATTTATTTTATACAGTATCACTGTATGATATATTTTCCACACGAGCAAAAAAGTAACTTGCAAGAACCAATTATTGTTGAATGTTATAGTATGTCTGTTGTAGTAATGGCTTTAAATAAATAGAATATTCAACATAAAAACAAGATGACAATTCTAAAACTATAAATGGAATGTCGCGTCTTTACGAGCTGTGTAAATAACCTCTTAACCGTTAAGAAAACTTATTGTTTGATTAAAACTTTGAAATGGTTCCCTTAAGTGTTATATCTAAAATTCATGTTTTTATGAATATTATAGTTTTTCAGAACGACGAAGAAAAAGACAAATAAAAACCAAATTTAAATAAGAAAATTTGGAGGACTATCTGGTACTCCGATAATTTACATCTTAATAAAGTTTACGCAATTTATTGTCCACATAATTAGGGCGAAGAAAAATATTTAAATGGCAAATTAACAGAGTTAACAAGTTAAATACATAAAGTACTTGAAACTTAACTTCTGAACTAAGAACATAAGTGTCAAGTACCTAATACTTCATATTTATGAGAGAAAAGCTCGCGAAGAGTCGGTTACTACGATAAAATAAAGTTTTCTTGGGGGAAAACGGAAAATGTTTCAAAGTGGGAAATGACTTTACATTTAAATTTAATTGTGACAAAAAATTTCAAAATAGTGTTGTTCTTTTTTACTCCACACATTATTATTTCCACTAAAATTCAATGTAAAACAGAATGGTCTACAATCGGATTATACTAACTTAAACACTTTTATATTAAGTAAAATATATTTTAGCAATAAAACATGTTTGAGGCAAAACTTTTAGGAATATCAATTTAGCACAATCAATTTATTCCTCCCAAAGCTGATTTCAGCAAGTGCCGCATATTTCTTCAGAATTGTATCATTTTTTGTCTACCAACCCAAATATAAAAAGCCTTTCGTGTAGCCTAAGCAGACTAAGTAAAAAACTTAGGTTATGTAACAAAGTCTGCCAACAAAAATTATCATAAAATCATTTTACGATTCAAACATCGCGTGTAACAAAGCAATCTCAAATAGAAATTGATTTTAAAATTTCAAATCAGATCATTTAAAATCAGTTCTACTTACAATTTAAAATAATTTCCACTTATCTTTGTTTCCCATCAATTACATTTACTAAGAGCTACGTAATCTCGGTACTTAGAATAAGATGCAGAATTAGGCGACATTTTCGGTCTGCCATTAATTTCAATACAAATAAACCAGTCGGAATAAATTAAGGGAACTTTTGCCTTAAAACTTTGCACCATGGAATGTTTCTTAAGGAAATGGCAGCCAAAAACTTTTGAATATTGCCTTATATTTTGTTAAAATGATCTAAGTTGAACAATAGATGGGCAGGCCTATATTTTGCCTTTAAGTGCCGTTACGAAACTACCAGGCTTTCAGAAATGGTTTAAAGGTAAGACGTTTGACACAAAGACCCGTAATCCGTTTCTGGCTGTCGAAGAGGAGTTTTCCATTTCCTTTATCTGAAGACATGAAATGAAATAAGACATTCTTAGATGAAAAAAATATATTTATATATTTAGACTGACAGGTTTTTCGAATATAAAATGACAGGTTTCCAAATACTAGAATGTAACTTTAAGACATTCTGAAATATATGTCTACCCTTTTTTTATTCATTAATATGACAGATACAGTGTAGTAAGCAATTCCCTGAAAGATAGTACTGTAAATATTCAGGTGGGAGAAAAATATTTTTTTTTTTTTTTCGCTTTGTCATTTCCAAATCATTCTTTTCTAGAAAAAACAATTTTGTATCTTTCATATTTACGATCAACGAGAAATAATTTAGAACTAGCTAGTAAATTAACCCTGTATCCTCTTCAGACTGTACCCATTCGTTTACTCGTCAATTTTCCTCGAAATTACAGGAGGTCGGCGACGCTCATTACCGAACGTAACATAAAGCCAGACTCTACATAAATATCTTGTTACATTCACGTAACTCCACTAGCCGTAACTATGGGAAACTGTTAGTTCAGTGTCAGAACTCATTTAGTATACATTTTGTTTTACTTGGCTCGGCAAAGTATAAGAAATTAGTAAATTTTCTTTTAACTTTTCTTCTGGATAAGGTTCACGCTTTTCTGCGACAATATTTTTATTTGCTAGCTACTTGTTTTTATGTCGATCATTGGACGTTCAGTGCTATACATAAGCCTCAAGGAAATCCAGAAATACCAGTTGGAAGCTGTCTGCATTGACTGATATGACTTTATTAAATTTGATGCGCGAGCAACACCAGAAATGATTTATAACCTAATTAGTATGAATTATTTATTTTGAGTAACTTTTCTGAGTTATTGTTTACATTTCTCTCCCTTGATATTAACCTTATGATTTGTTTCAATTTCAAAAAAGAGAAGACTGATTTTTAATTTACAATAATATTTTGTTACAGGTACAATTTTCATCTCAACCAACACGACATGTGAACATGAACAGTGACATCTATTAGTGATTATAAAGAACTATATGTGTTTCAATCAACTTTCGAACAGTGTTATAACAATGGAGTCACTAGAAGTGGTATTTAAAGAAAGCCATGTTTAACATAAGTTTGGAAAGACAAAAGTTTTACGCGTCGCAGAACATCAACAAGATTCCTGAGAACGTGGATGTAAGTTTTTAAAGATGTTTTTTGTTTGACATTTTTTTTATTATTTTTAATATTTTCCTTCGCTATACGAGAAGAGGCCTGTGCCCAGTAGTGGGATGTATATAGGCTGGTTTATTATATTTTTTATAATAAGAATAGATATTTAAAAGAGGTTGTACAAAAACATTTTTGGGGACAACACTTTTTTTTACTTTCTATATGTTATTTTTGACAAAAACAATATTTTACAACAGCTTCGGACACTTGCATACTGAGTCATACTCAAAAATCAGTTCAGCAATAGAGTTGATAATGGAATAAATACTGAATTTCATCTACATTCCGATACCTATCTACCTACTTGAACTTACATCGTCAAAGGTTGTCAAACCAAACAAAACAAATTCTAACTTCTATATTTGTTCCAATATGGCTGCCGTACATAACACCGAACTGTCGAGCAGTTCTGAACAAGATAGATTAACCTAAATATAGTTTTAGTTTGTACCAAGAAACAGCTGTTTAAACATGCATGCACCGGGAACTGACGACGACTGACAATTCTATTATTAAATATCGATAAAGAATAATCGATATTCTGTGGTCTTTGCTTGTTTGTTGTACTGTGTATTTGATAATGCTCGTAGCAGCTTATATCATTATAGTTAATAGAACTACTGAGCGATGCTTCAACATGATAAGTTATAAAGCTTAAAAAAATATAATCGTAGCATTGAAAGGTAGAAAGAATTATTATAGTATGGCTCTTAACTAAAACTCCTCATAGGAGTTTCAGTTTATTCATAGCAAAATCTGAAAATACAGTTGAACTCTACATACATTCACCAAATTCGATTTTGCCAATGTATAATTTAGCTTCGACAGTTATCCAATACTTATTTTGCTACACCTACGCTACGAGTCCCGCTACATACCGGCTACGGCTCTACGCCCCTCTACGTTACCACATTTCAGCGGTTTTCTCAGTAATCATAGCAGGTACAGTTTGGTTCGCGACCCCATTGCGCAGGGACTTCATGAATAAAATTGTCGTAACTAGTAGAAATACGCGAGTAAATAAAGTTGTGGAACTTATAAACATTATGACTCTAGGCCGTGTAGCTCGTAAAAGGGGCTATTTATATTTCGGCAGTGAAAACACTTTGTATAAATACTTCTTACTCCAACGTAGCTCTACTTTATGACGTGACCTTAATCACGTAGAAAATAACGGAAAATACTAAAGGTGACGCCAGTATTTACCTTTCGATCGATATAAAAATAGTTTACGTTATTTTTACCTCTTAGGTTTTATTTTTTATTGGATAGTTGTCATTTTTCCACGTACTGACGTCAGACTGTGTTTAATTAACGGTAAGGAAAAACACGTTGATAGACAGATATCAATTCAATTTTCTAGAAGAATAAACAACAAACAAAGCTACCACGACCTTCTAAAGCAGGTTGCTGTCGTGTGAGCGAGACGGTTCACTATACTACGGTTAACGTCGCCTAAAATAAAAAAAGTTTTTAATTCGAGTAGGTCTTCTCACGCATTTTCAAAACGTTACTGATTCTAGTTACGCCTCTCCTCCACAACGGCCACAGTCCTGCTGTCAGACATACTGGTAGACCCCAAGGTCACAAGACCACAGTAGTTTAGCTGAAATTTCAAGAGCTGTACCTAAAAGGCGAGTTTTAATGAGTATACAAGACTAGTTTATTGGCGATATTCCAAGTTATGACATCAGTTTTGCTCCAATTTGACAATTTCCTGAAAATTTTATACACGATACCGGCTCGAATTTTTGGGATAAATTCGCAAATAAACCTTTTCGGAATTTTTCGACTTGTCCAGAAATATAATTCTACAAATTGGTACATGTAGAAATGTTTTTAAAACTGTATTTTTTATATCGAAATTTTCTGTTTAGCTTTTTATAATAATAGATGTTGCACAAGTTTGAATGGCACAATTATATTGATTGACTAAAACTTCTGATCATTATGATGACGTTAAAATAGAAAAGAAATATATAATATATCCAAGAGCCATGTCATCGATTTTATAGCTGCTACCAATGTGTCTCTGACTCTACAAAAAATTACGAAAACGTGTAATCAAGCATACTACATAATTATTTTTATACATTGTCCTAATTCCAAAGCGGAACAAATGAGTCCTGTGACCGCCCAGTAACAAACGCCTAATAACATTAATCCTTCCGCCAATTGGGTCGACAATTTTAATATGAAAAATGATGTAATAAAAAGGAAACACATTTTTCGTATTAATGTATTCTATAAGGGACATTTATAACCCTGGCTTTGGCTTGAATGGAATGTCATTAGAGTGGTCCCTTCGACCAGAGCTCTCATTAATCAGAATGTTGAACTGTAAAGTGACATGTTAATATTTTTGTATTTTTTTTTCTGCTATCAATATATTTTATGGTTAAATGATGCTCAGCGCAGGCACATGTGGTTATAATCACAGTAGCGTCAAAATGTGATTGGGATTTTATACGATTGTAATTATAAAACGATTTTTAAATACAGAACGATTGTTCAGTTAAATAGACGATTTAGATATTACTATAACAATTTGTTAAGCAACTATAAGCAGTCTATAATTATTTGTAATAATAATATTATCTGTTTAAATAAATAAAGTAAATATTTAAAACATCGTAACTTAAAATGAAACAAATATACCTTTAAAATGTACATAAAAAAGTTACCATTACTATCGAGTCGTTATTAGCACGATATTTCGATGCTTATACTACCACAGTACTTACATATTATAATACAAACGTCGCAAATCGTTTGAATAGGATTCCTTCAAGGGTATTGCGATAGAGATAATCCTTCAGACGACGGATTCTGATCATCTCACAAGCAAACGTAAAGTTCTAATGCGATTTATGTAAGGCTCTTAATAGGATTAGCTTCAGGTCAATAGCCTTTGTTAGATTATTAACTGTCTCAAAGTATTTTGATATTGAGAATACTACCAATACTTTGAGTAGTATTGTTGTGGTTGTGAAGAAGAGATGCAATTCGACGCTTGGTATGGACGGTCCGTTTCGATTTTAAAGGCTCCTAAATATAGAAATTGCATTTTATACCATCCAAGACTGTCATATATTTAAGAAAAAGCAAATAGAGCCCAGTCGTTAAGCAGTTTACATCTGAATTTAACGTTTGGCGTAATGGGACGTAAAAAAGGGGTATAAAATCAAATAAAATCTACAAAAGCTTTAACTCTAAGCCAAAACACATCATACCAAACACTGATTAATTATATTACAATCAGAATATTTCCAAATCTGGCTTAAAACCGTTTTATTATCTAGTGTGGTAAGTAAGTACATAATGTTTTTTATTTGCTACCGTATAAGCGACGCATTTTCTATCTGATTATACCGGAGGCTTATAGAAGGTTCACATTCACCGACTGACTCTACATTTTGTTTGTATACTGCCTAAGAATTCTCTACGCTTCAATGCCAACCTAAAAACTTCTTACAGCTATACAAACAGTCTTGATACTTGACATAAAGGATTTTACGCATCGTCTCATCGCTTTTGGATTCTTTGACATGCGTAACCGACTGTCATGTTATATAAAATATTTTTTGTTGTTGATATTCCGATTTTACAAGGCGTATAATTCGTATGCTGGATATTTCATTCAAAAGCAACCGCGATTTCTTTATTATTTGTTTTAAAAGTGTGTTAATCATTTTTTGGCTCATGTCCACACTTCATCCAAACTGATGACACAAAGTCATTTCAGCTTAACTAAGTTAAATGTAGGTATTTAACTACCTTTATTACCAATCAGAAAGCATTAAAAATTGCTGGAATTGTATCAACATAAAATTTATATTGTTCTAAAAATCATCGTCGAAATCAAACACAAAATCGTTTCTCGGCATAAAATCTTAAGATTAATATGTACTACACTACAGCTCATAAGCCAAGCTTATTACGTAGTTTATAACGTGTAAGTCGCAGCTGCACGCCATTATTATTTTCTGTAACATATTGGCTGCAGTCTACAAGATTTGCATTTTAAGTGTTCAAGACGAACCCCCTTTGTTTTTCGTTCAAATAACTTGTAAGTAGATTCATACAACTTCATCAATATTTGATGCGTTTATTAAAGTAGGGAGAATTTTTACTGTTGTATACAAAATAAAATTTAACTATGACTTCAATTTGTCTAGGTTATCGTTTGCAATCGAATGAATTTTTGAAATTTGTTTTTTTTTTTTATTCTAAATGTTTAAATAAAGTTATTTACCAAAAAAAGAACAAATGTTTATACCACTTACATGTTCTTTCTTAGTATGGATACGACAGAACATATTTCTTAAAGAAGGCAGGTCCAGCAGCATTAGCGTTTATCATATTTAACTAAAAGGAGGCATATTTTCACATTAACTTACAAGTATATGACAATGCGGTAACACAGATTACTAGTTTGTCCATTACATCGAAATGAATCCCTTTGACAGTTAAAAATCCTTTACTACAGCATGTGTTTCGTGCAAAATATCAGATGGAATATTTGAGTTTTCACAGAATTTATGTGGCATAGCCTGACACGTTACATTTTACGCACAGTCAACTCGCTTTGATATGAAATTGCTACACGAGTATCACTGGCTTGCCTATGTTTGGTAGAGGGAAACCTTTGTCAAAATATTATAGTATATTTCGTTAGTAGAACATAAAGCTAAATAGAACTTTTTTTGCCTCAGATACTCATAAAATCTTTTTTCTATTTAAACTATTTCTATTTGATATTCATATTATAAATACGGATTATTATGGCAACTTCTTATTCAAATTATAAACGCGGAAGTTTGCAAGTATGGATGGAAATTTTTTGTTTCACGCTCAAACGGTTGCAATAATTCTGATGGGCAAGGAGTTAGCTAACACCCTGGATTAATACATAGGCTACTTTTTGATCGACTGTATCGAGACGGGTAATGTTTTCGAGCTATAATGAGAGCAACAGTTTGTAGTAAATGAAACTTTTGCAAATAGATATAAAGCCTGTTGTCACTTAAATATAGAATATCACTTAACTCAACATTTCCCATTTAAAATCCAAAGGAAAATTAAAACACGACAGTTTATTGATAAAAGTTTTAACAGTGTCCAACATTCCTACAATACTACGCTCTAGTTATTTTTCAAAGTCAATTCCATTCCCAATACGTCCGAGATTAATATGTCAATTCACATGTGCAGACAAAAGGCGTCTAGAAACGTAATATCCTTTGATATCCACCTTTGAAGGATGATTCTGTATTGTACGAAACTACAGACATCGGACAGGTTGTCCATTTTGGCGTGTTTTGAAGTATTATGTTCGTTTCACATAAGTACTCGAGACTTTTTGTAAGTGCCCTTTATCCTCGTACCCTTTGATGTAACAAAGTTTCACATTCTAAAACATATTAGAGAAATATTTGACCTTTGAGTGTTAAGCTCTGAATAGTCAGTAAGAGTAAATGAACACTGAGATTTATTCGACGCATATTGGTGATTAAAACAAAATGTAATTTTTAAATGTGGCTTGAAAACAAAAGAAAGGTATTACCGGGAATCAATGGCAGTAATAGCTTAAAAGTATTACCGTTGGACTGCCAAGTCAAAGGACGGGGATTCAAACAATGGGCGTATTACAAAGTAATTATCACTTACTAAAAACGATGAAGGAAAACATCGAGAGGGAACCAGCATACCTGAGAAATTTTCAACGGTGTCTGTTTCCACGTCAGAAGCCTACGGGCGGCTTTAAAACTCTGTCACTTGGTTTTAAAACTAACCATAAGATAGAGGAAGAAGAAGTCCTGGAATCCCTGTTTGATTGTATTGTAGAAGTTGCTGAACTTTTCTGGCAGTTTATACATCTAACTTTGATAATCGATATTCGTTGCTGACCGTACACGAGGTAAATGTATTAATTGGTGTAAGCACATGTGTGTAATTATCCTAATACAATAACCAGCATTCGTATTTCCCTAAAGGTTAAGGGTTCTGAAATAGCAAATTCTGGGTTTCGGAATTACTCTGATTAGTAGCGGTATGTACATAAAACAGGAGTGTTTTTCTCTCTAACTTATCAACAAAGGAAGTATTTGAGGACAGGCAAATATACAAATATGGATGTTGTAAAACTTTACTTTACTTTTGAAATCGACTACTTTAAATTTTAGTCCATTTTTATTTTTCTGGTAAAAATCAAGTAAAAACAGTTTTCCGTTACTCGCCAAATATCGAATATAACATCTCTATATAACTTGACAAGCAATTTTAAACCTTATGCCCACAAGTCAAGGATTATTCTAGAAGTTTATTAACCAGCCTTACAAATTCTAATTCCAAACTTTTCCTAGGTGGTGTACACATGGAAGATGGATTTCAACCGCAGTCTTCTATCAGCGGCGACGATCCTTGTGCCCAAGGCAACGGCCTCACCAACCGCGAGCAGTATGCCGACCTGGGCACACAACTCCTGGGTGTGCCTGTTCACTGCGATGCTGGTGGTGGCTATAGGAGGCAATGTTATTGTTATCTGGATTGTTACTGGTAAGTGATTGTAGTCTACTATGTTTCCTGACCGATTTCAGCCACGGCGGCTAGTGTTACTATGACACCAGCCAGCTACGCAGGAAATATTAGTGTGCACAAGCGTGTGCGCGAACACAGGTGCACTCTCTGTTCCTTGCCGATGGGACGGCAATCGAACTCGAGACCTTTGACTTGGCAGTCCTATGGTCTTACCACAAGGCTATCGCAGCGTAGTCTACTATATATCTGGGGCTATGGCCCTGGTGCCCAAGATGACAGATGCTGGCTAAATGGGGTTTTTTAAGACAAGGGTCTTTAGTAAGAGAAAATGTAGCAGCGAAACTGTTCGTAGTGTGTAGTTTTGCTTAATAAGCAGGAAAGCAGTATCATTCTTTCTAATTCAGTCGGTCGAGCCGTATGTAAGTTCTCTTAAACCTCTCAGAAATTCTATAACGTAATAGCACTTATTATTACCATGTAAATGAATTCTCAGTTAATTATTCCTTGAATACAAATTTGTTACCTACAATTAAAGTCCCAACCACTTATACTTCAGAACAGGTTACTGAAGACAATAAAATTTCTAATGTCTAACAATCACTGTTATAATAACCAATAATATTCTAAGAAATAATAGCCGTAAGGTAACAATACAGTGTTATATTATTGAAGGTTAAACTGTTTTTGGGTTAATAAATAATTATGTTTTGTCTCTTCTCTTTACTTTTTTAATTTTGGTGTTTGAAAGCCATATTTTGTTCGTACACCGTATGGAAAACTATGGCAATTTAGTGCTTAATTAAGGCCTTATCAATGTCAATAAATTTTTAGTTCAATGACGTTTCATAATAAATTTTCAGATAACAAAGGTATCATCTTTGTATCATCATATTAAAAAAAATTGTTATGAAAAACTTTACATTGTGTTTAATTCGCAAATTCCACCAAACGCTAAAATTATTCACTAATCTGGATTCACAGAAATCACGTTCTGAGTTTAATATTCCGAATTCAAAATCTAGTTTTTTTTTCTTTTTCCTCCCTGTTAGGTATTATGTGCCAGGAATAAAAAATAAAACGATCCTTTCACAGTTTTAACACGTACGACCTTATTTCTAAAGAAACTCAAACCATTATGGGATGTTCGTTTTAGATTCGTATAGAAACGTACTCGTATTTCTAGTGTACTCCTACATTTTCCGTGTTTGCGAGCAATCTGAACAGAATAATTAATATTGCATATCTAAACAAAAGCAAACCGAAATGGCAAGAGTAGCGAGCGGTTTTCATATATTTGCTTGCGGAAAATTCTTTTCATAAAGCTTGAACACAAGCAATAAAAGGAATTTTCTTATTTTTGGAACAGAGATTCCACCCGTGTAACACAAGTATGTTGAACATTTGATAAAATAATGAGAGTATTCGCAAATAAAAAGAGTTTGCTTTGAGACTAGTCATTATTTTGCAGAGTAAAGTATTGCGCCACGTGTAAAACGTACAAAGAAAATAGCATGAGGCTAATAGTTTATTTGTGCAGTTTATTTTATTGGCATATAGAAATACTCAAAATCAATCGAATTTACTAAAACTTATTGTGTGTGCGAGGTCTCGCTTTCATAGTTGCAACAATAGTTTTGGAGGTGATGGTAAATCTGCTGTTAGTCTAGTGTAATACTGGTAGTAGGTTCGATGCCGATCATATGTTCTGTGTCTGGGTGTATCATTCGGGTGTATTATCGACCTGGTTGGTACTCCTAATAAAAGCTTTGCAGTTTTGCCTAGTTTAAGACTAAAAAGTTGTGTACTAAATAAGTACGCAATTTTTTTTTAATAAGTTCTCAAGTGTCATATTTTCATAATAGCTTTTAACCCTATGCTACCTCGGGTGTTAAAATTTATTCATCAAACCACAAGGCACCAACACTTTTTCAGTCGTTTCTAAAATAGATGGCGCCACATCGTTAGCACAAAAAGGCTCCCAGATACGACGTACTCGACTCGAATGTGGTCGTTTAACTAATTGAGTGACAAATTGTGACCACGTTCAGCTCACATAAGTGTTCTCTACGACGTTCATTGTGTTGTCAACTAACTTTAGCTGCAATAAAAGTTTAAGAGGAAAGTAAATGTGGTCTAACGATGTAGGAATAGAGCGAGATACTGCAAGTTATAGCACAGTTTACGCTTAAGTGAAGAAAGATTGAGTTAGGTCAAATAAAAATCCTTTTACTGAAATGCAGTCTTCTGAGACAAACTGCGTGTTTTACCTAACCAAACACTTAACACGTGCTAGATAAAAATGTAGCATAAAAAGAACTACCTATACCTTTTTAGGGTTCCGTACCCAAAGGATAAAACGGAACCCTATTACTAAGCCTCCGCTTTCTGTCTGTCTGTTTCCACGCTGTATCTCATAAACCGTAATAGCTAGAAAGCTGAAATTTTTACAAATGATTTATCTCCGTTGCCGCTATAACAACAACTATTAAAAATTTTAAAAAATGTAAGGGGGAGTCTAAAATTCAAAATGTTTTATTCGCAGTTTTGTTTTTCTATAGCCTATTTGTACGGAACTCTCAGTATCGCAAGCCAAGCTCGCACGTGACTGGTTTTTGATTATGCTTATAATTGTTTACTGTTGCTGGCTACATATTTTGTTTCGTAATTTTCCGGAAGGGTATTTATGAATTTCGGGTCATGAATTTTTGATAGATTTTCTTTGAACTCTACAATGTTCGTTTTAATTAATGTGCTTGCAAACATTGTTGAAAAATTAAGTGTGGTCCTTTCGAGGAATTAACAAATACATTTTTTTGTACTAAAATGAAATTACTGAGATTATTTCAAAACATAATTATTAAATTCAACAAGCTTCCACACATTAAAGGTCTTTCCCGAAAATTTGTTTTGGAAAAATTTCGATGAATACCAAATTCCAGTAATTTAGTCTTCTACGAAACGAAAAAAAAAAAATATTATATATAATATTTAATATGTAACAATGATATACAATATATAACAACAATATTAACAAATGTATTACTTGTTTCAGCACATCGTCGGATGCGGACGGTCACGAACTACTTTCTCGTCAACTTGTCATTCGCTGATCTGATGATGGCATCCCTCAACTGTCTCTTCAACTTCATCTATATGTTGCACAGGTTAGTAAAAATATCTAGAATAGATCAAATTAGACTGTACGGATAACCAAATGGTGCAAATTTCCACACCAATTACTACTGTGTGCGACGTGTCCCGGGTTCGATACTCGAATCGGTCAAGAATTTATGCGATCCACAGATGCTTGTTCTGTGTCTTTGAGCACATTTTTATCATACGATCCCAAAAAGGCACATGGGTATTATCTGTACTGGGGATCGAAATTGAATCTCGTGTAAAGAAATCCACACAAAAAATTACAAGGCCATTAAATTATTATTTTCTTAATTCATTTATTCATTCAAGATGCTACATCGTTTACGAAAAACAAGCCTGTTCGCTATCATTCTTCTTGATAAATTAATTAAAAAGTAGTAAAAAGTCTTTGACTATCCATTTAACAGCTCGCCACTTTATTATGCCAATAAAGTCTCGTCTGTAATCCGGTCTAGCCTTCATTTGTCCGTTAATTTGATAAGTAAAGCTTGGTGCTTACATAATTTACACTTGAAATACTAACTGCTACCACAGTATAAATAAATACAGTAGTGGAACTCAGCCGTATCAATATTATAATATGTTTATGATTGAAATAAGTTTAATCTAACTGTGTCAACAAATAAACAATAAATATAACAGCTTCCATGGTTAAGAAGGCATGTAAAAAAATGGGTCCACAGACCCTGCGCCTGATCTCTCTCCGGTCGTGTTGAATAGCCGTGCCCACCCGGCTATGAGAGTAAGGAAACAGAGAGTGAAACTGTGTTTGCTTACACGATTGTGCTCTAAAATAGTTTGACCAGCGATTGACCGGGGTACAATAACACAAGCCACCGTGGCTGAAATCGATCCGAGCATTATTATTATATCAACAACTCAAAGAATTTTACGTTTCTTTAGGTAATTTTAAAGGTATCATTGAGAGTATACCATAAGATTGATATAAACAACTCCGTGCAGAACTACTCGACCATTTATGGTCAACGAAATTATGTAACAGTCAATTTCGGTATCGTTACACCAGTGATGTAAGCTTAATGTACTAGCACAGCTATTATTTTTGATAAATTATTGTAATAATACCAACTGGGACCCTAATGATTGTTTACCCTTGAGTGCTTGAGTACTAAAATTAATTATGATTGATTTAGGTATTAAATAGTCTAATGATAAAGTAAATACTAATGTAATCCAATTTTTAATATGGAAAACCCCAAGAAGTCCCATCTTATTAGAGAGTCCTTTGGCGTGCAGTTGGACAAGTACGGTGAAAAAAATATAATATCTTTGTGGCGATGTCATAAACATTCTCTTGAATAAACTTAAATTATATTTTAAAGAAAATTTTACTTTAAAACTTTGAAAAGTAATCTTGGATGCAAAGTTATTTAATCTTACTTTATCCTAGACTATTATATTTGTTAGGTTTCTGTCAGATAGCTGCACGTCTGCAATTGATATTATATTAAGTTATTTAATTTATATTTTATTTCATTTATTTGGCTCACCAACAATTGTTTACACGATAAAAATATTAACTACATTCATCATCATACTATATTTGTATAACAATCTCTTATAGGTAAGCACAGTATGTGTAATTGAAGATTATCCTAAGTTATTGATTATTCCAATGTTATGTATACGTAGCCCGTAATTACAAGAGTGTTTTACAATTAACGATTTTAAACTTTCGCGACTTGTACGCATATTTTAGACGACAAACGGGACTTATTCGCGATATGATACGAGATTTATTTTCTCCCGACGAAGCGAGATGTCACACTGTAATATCACAGTCTAAGTATCATACAGTCGTCCGACGCCTTTGATCTTGTGAAAAATGCCGACAACGACTTGACAGTATCGCGACGCCAAGGGTTGTCAAAATTAAAAATATTAATAAAATTATTTATTTATTGCAGATAGAAAGAAAGAAAGAAAGACAGTTTATTTAGCACAAACAGGAGGCTACAAATATTCAAAAATAGTGAAAAATAAAATAAAAATAGAGAACAAAAAATTAAACAACTTAAGCCTAAAAAAAAACTCAACATCGTTAACATTATAATCATTAAAAAAAGTGTAACCTAATATTATTATAACTTGCTGAGAACTAATTGAATAATATTAAATAAAAGAATAATTATAAATGGGTAACTGACAAATATTTTCGGTTTCTAGATTTAATAGATTTGAAATTTCTATTGCTGAACTTAATTATATAAAAAATCCTCATCCTAATAAATAATTTCAACAAAAAATTTACTGGGAAGCAATCACATGGTTTCGTATTATACTCCACTAAACTCAGATGTTCAAATAATTTGAGCCCAATATTGTTTTCGTTAAATGTATTTTTTTATTTTTCTGAAAGTCATTTCAAGTAAATCCGGTCTTTTACATGCTTCCACCCATAACTTACATCTGAAATACAATACAAATTAATAAATTCATTCTTCATCTATATTTTTTCATGTAAAAATATAAACTTTGTTATAATTTTAGATTTAAGTTATTTAGGTTTCATTTTTGTAATTAGCACTTAATTAGCGTCCATTTTCCAGGATTTTCCATTTTCCTTCAGGTACCTAGCCTACCTACCTATTCATACTTCTTTCCGTCCATCATTCGGCCTTTTTGTTGGCGTTGTCAACTTTGACGGGTATGACAAATATTTTTATTATTAAATTTACGTATTCACTCTACAATAACAAAACATTATTTATTTACCTTTCTTCTGTTCGTGGAAGCTGATGAAACCGCAGATCCTTATTAATACGAGATGAAGACTTGCAATCTCTCACAGCACACGTCGTATGCACCATTTTATAAAATAATTACGAAAACAAACACGCGTAAGCCCTGAATGACGTGTCCCGACATGCTAACATTATTTTGTTTGCATGTCGGGCTCGGCCCTCCCGCGTCCCACCCCTCACACCCCGCACGATTGCCCTGTCTAGACGCCTTCGTCGGACGACTGTATGACAATAGTATATTTAGACTGTGGTAATATGCTACATTTTGCTTTAACAGCCGCAACAATTTTCCTCAATTTCATGGTACAGGGTCTAAAATGGCTGTCAAAACAGAACAAGACATAACCGCAAAATCTAATTATCAAGGGTACTTAAAATTCATTGCACAAGTTACGAAGAAATTATATTGTAATAAAACGTTAAGTTTATTACAGACCTCTGTGAATGATCAAATAATCTTGTAACTAATTTGAATAAATTGATGTGATACAAATTGCTAGAAATGTAAAATAAACATTTCTCGCAATTTGCTTTTTGTGTATTCAACTGAAAATATTCTTTTTGTATCGTTTATTTCAAAATCTAAATCTAGAATCTAAAATCTAGATTTTCAACCAATTTAGTAGAAAACCGAGATTGTAATTCAAGTAATTGGAGATTTCAATGAAAGCCGATGTTGGATTACTATTAAAGTAATTTAAGTTTGCATATACTATTTAATTTAGTAACAAGTAACGCAGGTTCATATTATTATTATTGGAATCAGATGGTAATACATTTTACATCGAAACTTAAATTATGTTAATAATTCAATAGGTATCTACCTACAACAAAAAAAAAACTACGAATAAATATAATTATGAGTATAACAATACAAGTACAATTCGATTTTAACACTTGTATCATCAATTTCGGTAAGCAATCTGCCTCAAACGTAAATCATTTGTACAAATGCATTGCTTTTACTTTACTTTTTTTAAAATAAGTTACAAACTCTTTACTCCAGCCAATTTTGCTTTCTCATATGAAAAAAAACATTGAAAAATCCCGTATTATAGTCCAACAAATCTAAGAAGTACCGTTTGACGTTTCATCATTTTCAAACCGAAACAACTTTGTTCATGCGTACAATACTCAGTTTCGACAACCTTTGTCTTAAAACCATGAATTTAGAAAGATTTTATTATTGTATCTAAAAATTTACAATTTTTAATATCCTAATTTAATTGAGATCTTTCAAACAAAGCAAAATAACACATATTTACATAGTAAATAATTTCTAATAGTTCTTTTTTTGACCTCATTGCAAAGTCACGTAGTTAGGTCACTGTTTGTAGTGTTGTGACTCTTCAGATACACTTGTATGCGAAAAAATCGATTACATATATGAAAAATCGAATCTATTACTTTCAAATTATCAATTGACGACACGTTACTGCGCGACCGCATTATGCACTTAATACATAGGTAACCTAAAATAAATGACGATGATGACGAAGACGGTGACGATTCTAGTACTAGTAGTGTATAAATAAAATATCCTAAACATGACTTTTATTTCATTATGACAATTGATCTCTTAAAATTCGGAAATTATAGTAATCGATCTCATAAAAATCGGATATTATAGTAATCGATTTTTTTACTCCCAACCCTATTATCCTATTTGTCATAACTGTCAAACGGTACTTCTTAGATTTGTTGGACTATAGTACGTAGGCTTAAGCGTAAGTAGGTCAACCCACTTATTCCTCAATTAATTAGTAAACATAAAACCTACTTAGAGAATAACTGTCAGAGTGTCCGCCAGATGGCGTTTACTGCTCGACTTTATTTAATAGGTACCTATTTAAGATGTGATTAACAGCTTTTACAAGATGACGTACTATAACGATGTCGTAGTGGCCTTGCGGTGCTATGTGTGGATTTCTAGGTTGAGGTGCAGGTCCGATCCCAGTGAGTTATACGTATTTAAATAATTTTGAAACATTAGGTACTGATAAATGGCGAAGGAATGTTTTCTAGTAAAAAACTGAAATTGCCAATCCGCAGTTTTTTTGTAATCAAGGTGTTCAATAATTATAATTTCATAATCATACTATCGAGTAATTAATCCAGATTATTAATTTATGAACTCGGCTTAGCAGCCTAAGTAGCCTGAGCAATCTAAAATTAAACAGCCTGAAAACTCCCCAGGAATAACAATATTTAATAAATGAAACGCGTAGGCGAGTTAATACGGTTTATTGTTTAATATTTTAGGAAGACTATCTCTGAGTATTTATTTTTAGATTAAAGTACCGGAACTTCTTTACGTAAACTGTTTTAAAGTACTACAAGGACATTTTGGCACGTGGCCAAAATCGGAACTAATGTAAAAAACCATCTCTTTTGACAGACAGTTGAGTTTTGGCTGTCACGTTTTAGTGTCATCCACGTGCCAAAAGATCGTTGAAGCGCTGATAAAGACATTTTTATTTAACAAAAACATGGTTTACATACAATTTAAGCATGCAAGATCTTAGTAAAGTAGGTAGGTCCGTACATGTTTTTACCTGAAATACATAATTTTAACAATTACATTTTGGTGAATTGAATATTAATCACAACAATAGAATAAAAAAAACAATAGAATGAAAGAAATACAAATTGACTCTATGTTAGAATGACACTACTGTATCACAGAATGACATAAACATTAAGTCTCAATGCCTACATAGGATCTACAAGGTTATTACGTAACTGTTATATGAATATAACATTCAGTAGATAGATATATAATAATATGTTATTCATTTAAAGCTCTACCCCAATCAAGGAGCCTTTGAAGTGAGTCGACGGGTCGCTTACATCAGCATATGAAAATTGACAGCTAAAGCCTTATGCGAACTCTACGTTATACATGACAAGAATTAAACTGGCATGTTCAAATTTATTCGTTTCAGTATTTAAAAGTTATATAACGAAAATATAAATATGCTATGTTCGGATCGTATTAAATGGATCGACTAGTATGTTGCTTATAAAATGACACGTTTTTTACTGTCCATCGACAAATTACTTTGAAAAATACGTATTTTTTCTTTTGTCCTGAAAACGTAAACAAACCAAAATACAGAGAATTAAACTTACACGTGACGTCATTTTTTCATTTAAATTTCTAAACTTGTCCTAAACTTAAAAGTAGCTTATTTTCGTCAATCTTTAATTACTCATTTGAAAAAAATACGTCTCATATATTTTTAGTTATCCATCTAGCAGGTTAATTATATTTTTACTTTTCATACCCTGTCATCCGTATTATACTGTAATAGCATTTAATTTATTTTCGTGTTTTGACTATTGTGTGTTTAATCCAAAAAAAAATACTGTTATTAAAAACACAAGCAAAATAAAAACAAAAGTTAATAAGAAACTGGAAAGCTGAAATAAAATTAAATCAGACAAAAGTTCTTTTTTGTGTTGTTGGTCTAGATTTAGTATTTAACGCGAACTTTAAATTCAGTACACGACATAAAAAGTCCGTAAAAAAGTTGGCAAGTGCAAGTCGGAATAAAGGACTCCGTAGCTATCTTTATTTTTCATGTGTATGTATGTCATCATTCCCCTGCCCTTATCCCAATTTTCACTTAGGGTCGGCGCAACACGTCTTTTAGACATGTTGCTTAAAGTTTTGGCTATGGTTTTATAGTCGGCCGCCTGCCTGACACTAACCCTCTTTGGGAATGCGATTGTTGGTTGTTTACCCGCCACCATTCGGGTGACCTAAGGTGCTTGGTACAGTGCACTGGGTCTTAAGGTCCATTAGTCGCCTTTTACCACCCAGTGGAGGATATGGGGTGGTGTTATTCTTTATATCCGGACACCACACGGACGCATGTGTATGTATGTATCAATACATAATACAAAACAAAGCCGCTTCCTAAGTATGTCTGTCCCTATGTATGCTTAGATCTTTATAATAAGTATTTGAAACGGTCTTTTTTAATTGTCAGAGTGATTTAAGAGGTAGATTTACCTATACGTATAATGAATCAGTATTAAGAGAAGTCGGAGCAAATCGCTAGTTAATAAGAAAGTTGTGGTTTCTTAAAACACCTTGTATAATATTAGCTAGCTCTATAACAAGCAGTATTTCTCGTTTACAATTCGATGTTTCTTAATAGATGGTTTTTTTTTGGATCAACAACAGAGATACTAAAGTGTTTTCTTATTTTAGAAATGAGAGAGAGAGTGGCAAGAATTTAAGTCTTGTTTGGTTTTGCATTTCAGCCAGGGAACCCTAAATGAAAGTTCTTTTTGTTCCCGACACCAAGCTTAATTTCATGCTGCGTTTTATGAACGTAAAGTAATAAATAAAAGAGGTCTTACTCTGTTTTATTTTGTTGAAGATGCCTCTTTTCACTTTCATTATTCTGTAGCCTTTTATTAGAAATATTACTTGAGACAAGTAGGTCGACAAAAAATAAGGAAGTTTTCGTTCTAATTTATCCTGAGAGATAGGTTAGTTCACAAGGCTTTAATTATACCTGGAAGTTCCTTATACTCCTAGAAATGTCGTTTAATAGTCATGCTTAATAGAATAAAGGTAAAATTTATTACTTCCTTTATTACTTTAAGTCTAGGTAAACTGTTTCAATTCTTATTTCCCTTGGTCACTTCGTGACTTTTTTTTTATTAAACGAAACGACTACCGCGCTAAGGAAATTAAACATTGTATCGCGAAGGGTTTTACACATATGTATTTTTCTCAGACATTCAATTAACATGCACAAACACACCCAGACTAAGAACAAGCATTTGTGGAACGCACAAATTCTTGTCGATCGAACTCGTGATACGTCGCGTACTATGTTAATTGGCGTAGTGACCATATAGCATTTGGCCACCATAGCATTTGGCTATCCGTGCGGTCAAAGTCAAATTATAAACTTTTAAGTTTCTGCTGGTTATTAAGACTGCAGAAAGCAGGAACCACCTCTCGATCTTCGATATGTCTAGAGGCACAGAATTTGGAATCAAGCCCTTGACCCAGCCGTCTAACAAGAACCTCTTGAGTCGATGCTCAGTTGTTGAGACATTGGCTATAACGACCTTAAAGCCAATGCATTATTATTGTTCATGCACTTGTGTGCCGAGGTGGCCGAGAAAATATGTCGTGAAAGCTGACACTTAGAAGCAAGCTATCTCAAGTATGTTTCGCAGATTTTGGCGGTTTTCGAGTTTTAATACTACTTAGTGTTTTTATTTATTTTAGGTGAATCAATAATTGTTATAATAATATGTTATTGCAATAAGTTGAAAAAATAATTAATTATGCTAAAAATATCACAATAATTAATTATAAAATCTAATTAAAATAATATCTAATAAAAATGATGATGAATCTGTCTTTCTATTTTGAGATAAATTCGTGAAAAGAAACCTGCTGCTTAATAGGTACCTATACATGAATACACAGGTCTAACACACAAAAGCCTGGTTGAGAATTGTATAACATTGAATTCCATAAACCATAGTTCCATATTCGGCTTTTCATCTGTTTCTCTCTGATAGCTGATCCATCTGTGTTCGACAGACAGTGATTCTACCTTCATGAAGTTTCAACTATGAAATAGCCGCTGTTCTATAAATAACTAACAGCTCGTCTTCAGCCGTCAGAATATAGGCCTCCGTGATCGGAATATCAACTATAGCATTAACACTTAAGCAGTTTAGCTTACAATACAACGGGCAACACTGACTAAACTAGTTAATAACTCGTCAAATTCTAGTGAATCAATAGTTGAAATCTGTTTTATCTGTTTATTATGTCAAACCTTGGAACAATCAAGAGAATAAAGAACAATGAAACAAAAGAAAACCAATATTTAAAATTACAAAAACAAAACACATTTAAAACAGAATGATTAAGTAAAAGCTAATTCTCAGAATTTCTTTCAGTAATTCTTTGCTGAAAATTACGTCTGTTGAAGGTAAATTAATATTTATTGGTGTTTTTACAATAGAATTTGGAACTTAATTAGCTGTCTTAGAGTCGCAATTACAAGTTGCTTTGTTTTGACTGGCTACGACGGAAGATTTATAAATTATAGATGATGAACGCAATGACATTTATAGTTTCTTGACCTCAATTTAATTTTAAATTTATAAATATTAAATCAGAATAATTTTGTAATATTTTTTCAATAATAATATATTACAGTTACTAGATTTTGGGGCAATTCAGAGTGGCCATAAAATGAAACTTTAAATGATGTTAACAGTAAATCATCGTTCAAGCAAAATCCAATCAGTATGAAAACTGTGTAATGTATGATCATGAATATTAAAATAAAATGGCATTATATGGGATACCAGATGTAACTGAACTAGCTTATTTAACTATTATTAGGTACAACTTCAAATTATTACAACGAAATCAAAATTGTTTCATCAAAAACAGCAGTCAATATTTACAAACTATGTACAGTATTTGGCTTCATTAATTGAATTAGCAGATATAACCTAAAGCCACAACTCCGAAGCACAGTATAGGAACTAACAAACAAGTGCTTAACACTCCAGAACATTCCGGCCGACATTTCCACAGCTTATACACGATTATTGTTACAGAAACAATTTGTGAGACATTCAGGGATGTTCTAGCTAAGTTTCTGCGGTGAATCTATGTTTTGTTACGTCTTACGAAATTAGACCTTAAAGCGTGGAACTGAAAGCGTAAATTTCAATGTCTAGTAAATTAATGGATCATCTCAGCGTTCATTGCAGCTGTTTATTAAGTGACAAGTGCTTTTAGTTGGTTTGTTCAATTTATTACTATACAATGCGATTTCTCATCAAAATTACACGTCTGTGGCAATACATTCTGGCGAAACCTTGTCATATTTCTAAAGTAAGCCAAGAAATCCGTAGAATAAAACGGAAAAAACGATTAATTCAATCTGCCAATCAGACTTAGTAAAGCTGATGATATTTTTGAAATCAGATCAGGCAAAACCAGGGGCAAAATCTGGTAAGTAAATAAAAAAAATCGAAAAAGGCAAACGTCGAATTTCAGAATAGTTAACAATGTCTTATTACTAGTATTTTGATGTTCAGTAATATCCATTAGGCCAACATTTTTACTGTTATTACAAGACAAAGATTTATGAGGTTTAAATACAGATCTATTGTATATGCGTGTGTCACAACATCTTTTATTGTTGGATAATGGGGACGTAGTATGTAGAATGGTAGACTACAGCGCCAGTAATCATAGTACTATTATTTGGGCTTTAGGATTCCGTACGTTGAAAGGAAACATGGAACCCCTATCCGATCAATTAGTTGCCCGTCCGTCTCTCTATAATTTATACCAAATACTTGGTTTAACAGTACCTTGATTTTTTACTCAGCTAATGCAATCAAAACACAAATTTCCGACATTGGCAAGAAATTAAAACATTTTGGATACTTCCAGTGAATTCTAAATCTTGAAATTAGGTACGAAGTAACGTCTTAATAAATGTGATAACAAAGATAGCACAGCTAAAAATTGCGCAAACCGCATTTTTTTATGCAGATTTCTTTTTGTTTAGCTTATTTGCAAGGAATACTCACTGTCGCGAATGAGACTCATACTTGGCCGGTTTTTTTTTATTGTTTAGGAAAAACTTTGGTCACATTAATTTTAACATTGCAAAGAAATAAACACCTATCAGGGAAACGAGGATGTAAACAATATCTCCAAACTAGAGAATCGTCGCACCCCCCCCCCCCCCTAATCTCTCATTTCTCTAATACTCTATTATAATCATCAGATATTAGGCATAATGTGAAATCCATGTTACGCCCTAATACAAAGCCGTGTCGGTCGGATTTATCGGATCACATCACAGAGCAGGTGCGACCGCGGTTATACCAATGTTTGGTTCCTAACTGATTTATGAAACGTCCATTACATACGTCCGATTTATTATTATTCGGGAAATGTTGTGAAGAGTTGTGTAACTGCGTAAAAAAGGATGGAAAAATACTCGGATTGCGCTCGATTATCGGATTACTCGAGGATTTGCGCTGCATAATTCGCCTGCTCTAATTAGTAATCTATCTCTACTTTGCTCACTGTAGAAGTAATTGAGAGTAGATAAAATGAAATATTCATATTTTTAAAGGGAACATTTTGTGATACAAGATCTCTAAATTATTGTCTACGCGAGTTCTTCAATCAGGACGAAATAACACCACAGGCTAATATTGTGTATGCGATTTAGTGCGTGGCGTTTAATCTTATAGTAATAGTTTTCAAGTTTATAATACAAAATTGGCAAAAATCAAGTTGATAATTGCATGGCATATAATCTAATAAGATTTTTTTTCGAGATAAAATATAATTGTGAAAAATTTTCAAACTTAAGTTGACAATACCGATAAATTCAGTAACCAGTCTGACTAAGGGACCATGAGCAAAATAGATATAACTTATTAAAATGGTTTGGGCAAGCTTTCACTTTATGTAAAATACGGTATTAAGCAGAAACTGATATGACCAGACGTTGATCCCGAATATCAGTTAAAAAAAAACCAGGCGGAAGTTAAATATCAAAAAACGTACGATCATTTATTGATACAACATAATTTATTTCATAAAGGCATACATATTTAACGATTTGTAGGCGTAAATAAACCAACCTTGTTATATCTGACTTTAACAATATTTGAGTAACATATAATCACAAATCATGATTGACAGTTACGAAAAGGCCTTTTGTTTAGTAAATTATTAATGTGTGACATGTATCGGTGACGATATTGATTTGCTGTCAAGGCTCTAAATATAGTGGCTTTCTTTGAAATAATAAATCGGATTATAAGAAATTGAGACGATTTAAGTAGAATAGGTATGAGTTAGTATTTGATTTATTTGCTTAATACTTTTGATGTTTAAGGCAATACTAACGTAGGTGGAATGCTTAATTACGAATACAATTCGGTATCTGATCTATAAAATTTAATTATTTCGCCAGATAGATTTCTAAATAACATTAGATCTGTATTTTTGTTCCATCAAATCAATTGATAAATACGAACATATAACAAACCAAAGATAGTGAATTGTATAAAACTGTGACACTCTCTGTTCCTTTTCTTCCACACCACAAAGGGACGGAAAACCGACACGACGGAAGAGAGATCAGACGCAGGATCCACATTTTTAGTGCTTTCCAAAATACGGAAGCTGTCATATTTATTTCTAAAACGTACCACGTTGCGCACATTGACTTGGAAGTCCTACGGTCTTTACACGTATCAGACTTCTATTACTCCAAATCACACGTGATTTCCCACGCCTCTCTCTAAAGTCATTAAAGCTAACGTATGTCTAACATGTTATTTTGTTTTAGTGACTGGGTCTTCGGCGTCCGTTACTGCCAGCTGAGCAACTTCATAGCGAATGTGACCGTCGCAGCCAGCGTGTTCACTCTCACAGGAATCTCTTTTGATAGGTAAGGAAAGTTTTGCTTTAGCGATTTATAGTGATAGTTTGTCTCAAGAGGATTGTGAGTGAGTGCATAATTATAGTGTAGATGGCAGCATTTTTGTTCTAGTAATACCTTAAGACGAATGCACTGTATCGGAATATGTTTTTTTTTTTTAATTTTAGATTTGTGACCTACTGGCAAATTTTCTTTCAAATCGGACGATTCGATAAGGAGAAGCGTGTAAGCATTAATGAGACTTTATTTTTAATGACTACGAACAGCTCTGATGAACGTATGTTCACCAGGATACATAATTAAAAAATCGGATGTTTACTGTTCTGCTTTCATATACCTTAGTTTTTCAGTTGGCTAAAGCTATTTAAAGAGATAACTTTATCAACATTTAAGACTCAAAATTTAATATTAGCAATAATATAAGACTACTTAATGTAAGATACTCAGCACAAAAACTTCACTTTCAGACGTTTATAAACCAATTTTCTGGACATTACTTATTCATAAAAACACCTGAATTCAAATCAATCTCTTAAGTATTCATAAAACGGTTCGGACACATTGCGAACTACTTCAAAGGAATGTCCAATCTAAACGTCAAATGGTAATTCATGACGAGTCGTTGAAAATGCTTTGCGAACTGGAAAATTTCAAGATTTTTCCGGTACATTGATAAACGATTTATAAAAGACCCTATAGTGGAAGCATTACTATTTGATTTCCATTTGAACTGTGAATATGAACTTACCATTAAAAAGGATTTGCAATAAAACTAAAAAAAAAAACGTTACTTCAATATATTCGAACATAAAACGATCTATTGGGGATATTAAACTAACCGGCCGAAAGGCTTAATCTCTGATCAGTTATACTAAAAAGACCAAATTATTCTATCTTATCAACCACTTATACCACTAGACGTGAGTTCTACTTCTCGAATAATTGATGTACGGGCAGCATCAAAAGTCGATTAACCCATTTGTATTTTCAGTCGAACTGTACACGATCGAATTCAATGAATTACTGTTATGTAGGTAACAAAAAAGGCTTGACACCTGGTATAGCTAAAACATACTAAGCACCAATTGCTACATGCCATAGATAAATTACACTTTGTAAATCGGTTTGTTTTCACGGACTTCTGATGCTGACTGTACAACTTGGTGGCAGAGTTTGAACATTCGGTGGCGTGAGACATGGCTTCACGCACTCTTCAAAAATTCTAAGTTATGCTGATCTCCCACTATGTTTTCTAGTAAAGACATAAAATGTAATAGGAGAACCTCTTTTTGTGTAGCTTGGCCTTACAGAAACTGGAGGCATATGCGTTAGTTAATCGCGGCCAGCATTGATAATATCGATGTCAAAGATTACGACGTTTGTTTCTCTCGCTGGTCAAAGGAATGTAGAGACAATATAATTATATTATATTATTGTAGTACGCTTTAGTTAGCAAGCATCGGTGTTGTATAATAGGTGTTAGAATAAATTTCCTCCTTTTACATCAATATATTTCTATTCTATCGGTTCTGTGTGTTCTATTAATTCATAACTTTGAAAGACATATGGGCAAAATTTACTGGCCAGTTTAAGGATTGGTTGATCTTCAGTTTCTTCGACACTATTATAGTCACGCAATTTCATCAAATGGTGATAGGTGTATGGAATATTTTGGTTCCCAACGTCTACATCTGAGTCATCGATTTCAAACACGTCCTTTGAATAATTTATTGGATAGAACAAATCTCTTGGATAAACTGTTGCACCTGAAATATCATAAAGTAAAACGTTAACATCATTACTCATATAAAATCATTGAAAAGCCTGTTTGAATATTAAATAGGTCCTACAAATGCATAAAAATATCAGCTCGTAATAACCTCACTACTGCTGAGATGATGTATTTTTTTTATCCAGGTTAAAAACTTTTCACACCATTTTTACATACACACTATATAAAAAATCTGTCATATATTTCTTACCTGTACAATTAATAGTGCCTTTGGTAAACAGTTCATTAATGCACATTCTTTCGAAAACTCTTGTTATAGTATTTGATAAGTTAAATTGTTCAAATTCGGCGAAATATGTCTTTGAAATCTCTCTGAAATCAGTAAGCCAAATAAATATTCCACAACATTTTCACACTGCCATCTAGTCTCAGATTAAGTATACGAGAGAAACTTGTATTATGATTACTAGACAACTAATAAACATACTTAAATATTTCTAAACACATACATTTATAAATAAATAACACCCAGACACAAGAAAATTAAATGATCATGCTCATCACACAATCATTTGTCCTATCCTGGGTAGGAATCGAAGCTACGACCTCCGGTATAGCAGTCAGAGCCACTAACCACTAGACCAAAGGGCCAGTCAAAAACCATTTAAACTACGCAACAAAATTTACTAGACATCATAATTATAATTTATTAACTTACTCAATTATTTGATTAGTGATTTTCCATCCGACTTCATCGTCTCCAAAGGCAAGAATCCTTGGTGATATATTAACGTCCTCTTTAGCGACCCAATTCCTTGGTAAAGATTCAAAAGACCGAAACACCAACATGTCGTCTTCAATAAATATACCACCCCATTTGTTCAGAATCACAATTCTTAGTATATTTGAAAAGTCTTCTGGGCGTATATTTTTCTTCGAATCATTTATTATTACTGTTTCCAACAGCGCGTCTTTTACATATTCATGGACAGGTATACGAGCAATTTGTACGTTTGTATACTGAAGCAATTCTTCAATGAAACTGTTTGATGAGATTTTTCTCACTCCTGAGCTGAATAGTATGTATACATTCCTTTTTGGATGGCTCCGGGCCGCGGACTCAACTGCACAAGCTTGTAACATTGTTAAATTTCCAAAACAAGACCCAAAAAAGAAAATTGATTTACCGTCAACCGGCGAAAAGTTTTCATCAGACTTTGGCAAATTGTCATCTGCGTTATAACACGATAGGTTATTGATTGTTTTTGGTTTAACAGTCGTCAAATTAACAACGCGTTTTGATCTAGGAATGTCTATCACTTGATCTTCAGTTACGGAAAGATATACAAAAACGAATGCCACAACACATCCCAAGAGGACGATTAAATACAACAATTGCACACATAATCGAGATTGTAAAAAGACCTGCATATTAAAATTTGTTAACTGCACCGTCACACCAATGCCGTTTATTTTACTGTTCTTCCAATTTTCAGTTTTGTTCTATCGAGCTTGTACAATTTGTTGTATATGAAAATAAAATGAACTTCAAATAATATAACACTGCAGGTGTCTTGTTTGATATGTTTCACAGTTTAAAATTAATGATCCTTGGCACTGTTTCGATGTAAATAAAGCGAGGAAAATAAAATATCAACAGCGAGCAATGTTTTGTTTTAAGTATTGTGACTCCGTGATCGGATGTATGTATCGAATGTGGCAGATACTTGAGATGTGTTTTTGTCGTTTTTTATTGTTTATCTACTTATGTTTAAATATGTGACATCAATACAAACGAAAACAATATATGCTATTGACTCGTAGGTATTGTAATTCTTAGTAATAATTGTATCGGCATACTAGCTAAAACCCGAGTCGTGTGAGTAAAGGAAATGTTGGATCATTTGCAGAATTTTCTTGATTTCTAAGTTTTTTAAACATAAATTTTATCCAAAGTAGCAATTGCGGCATTTATTATGCAGAGGAATAACACATTAAAATACTGTACATTAATGTTATTGTGAATTCGTGACATACAGACTTACTGGGATGAATTTATGTAACATTCGTATATATCTGGAAAATTATACGGTGGTTGCTTAGGAGATTAAGCGTAAAAAGTTAATTAAATTTTCATTGGCGTCAATGCCCTTGTGTTGAGTTTTGTTACATCACAATACACTGACAATTCTAAGTGTCTTGCATGTCTGTGACATGCTAAAACAAGATTTATTTATGTTCATTATAAGCATAATTATGTTAAACGAAAATAAAATATTTTACCCCTTTAAAACTGGGTTAAACGAAGTATTTTAAGCAATATATTAAACCGAAATTCGGTTGGATTTTATTAAGAGATTTCTTGGTATTCTAATTCACTTGCCTTCAAGCTGATAAGAGAAACCGCACCGTGACACGCTGCGGCGGCATAAAGTTAATTAATCTTAATAAAACTTAGCAGCCAGTATTTTGGTTTAAAATGAAGCTGCATTTCATAAATGAAGCGTGTTAAGGAATATTAATTGGTTTTGGAATTTCCTTTGCACAACGGCATAATATGCGTTTACTATAAGAAAAGCTTTAATTTGCCGTAGAAAGCGGACACCGCTACAAGTTATATCACACTTTCTCATTTCCATAATGATAACAGTTTTCTGTAAGTTTTCATGACTTACACGAGTAATTTGAATACCATAAAAAAACTAAATAAAAAAATGACTTCCGCAATAAGGAATTTAATCCTTGTATCACAGGGGGTTTCACAGACATTCAATTCGCCGGCACAGAAACACCCAGAATCAGAACAAGCATTTGTGGAAGGCACAAATTCGGCAGGCGGGGATCGAACACGTCGCGCACTGTGGTAATTGGCGTGGTAACCTATACCAATCGGCTATCCGTGCAATCATAATCATGTAAATAATATCTGTCTATAATCAATTTTTCCTTACACTCGTTGATCTACAGTGTGTTGTTTTTGTGCAGGTACCAAGCGATCGTACGACCGATGCGTCCGAGGATGTCGAAGACGTGTTCCCTCATCATGATCGCATGCATCTGGATCAGCGGCATGCTGCTCGCAATACCTTGCTTACTGTACTCCACGACAAAGGAATATAGGTGAGCCTTCAACACATTTGACTTGTTTTTTGGGTTCAAAAATCGTAATGGTGTTGTTTAGCAAGAGAAAGGAGAATGCTGGAGTACTACTAAAGATTTTTTGGTTATTGGTTATTTTTGGTAACCTTAATATTAAATGACTAAGTCCAGTAGGTGACTGCAATAGGCTGATGATGATGACAATAATGATACTGAATGGTTAGTAGGAAGATAGTTTTTGTATAAAATAATACAGAGACAATAACAGTTTAAAATTATACTGTTTTAAATATGCAAAACGTGAATTTTGCTATTGCAAACTTACATTTACTCTAAATAAAGTTAAACTCTTTGTCTTTTTTTATTCCGACAACGATTTTTTAAGTATAAATCAAATAGAAACACATAAACACGCTTTAAATTTTCTTGTAATTGTGAGTGGTTTTCTTTAACCCCTTTATTGACAGAATCGTGGCGATTGAGCTCGAAACCTCGTTTTTTTATCGTCGGAATAAAACTTTCTATCAAGACTTTCATCTGTAGATAAAGAATATTGTTCGTCAAACCCAGATCTCTAGGAAGTAATTAAAAAGTTTCATACCCTTTTATTTCTTGTCGTTTAGACTGAATGACTTCAGCAAATCACTGATAGACTATTTGACCTCCTTTCAAGGGTCCCTTTATTTACTAAGGCTTTAACTTCTAGGGACTAATTTCCTTGGAAAGAACAGTGGGGTATTCTTATTGGATCATCATTCCTCTAAGATGGATCGAAAAATAAATGTATTTTTTTCTTTTCGATTGCTTTTGTCTACAATGTCAATAAGGTTGTTTTGATACATGTTTTTATTTAAGTGAACATTGAAAATTCACAACTTCCAATAAAAAATAATATTATGTTAACTTTCCTTAAGTGTAATTATAAAAGAAAACAAATACCTATTCATGTAGGCTTTTATTGAAAACACTTAAAGCCATTATGTGTTTGTCGACCTACGAATTACGAAGTTAAATAATTGAACTTTCCTCGTACACATTTGAAGCTTCCTAAATAAATAATGAGGGAAAAACTTTTACGGATAAAGTTAAAGGAAATACACGATTAAATATTAGGACAACAAAAGAAAGAGTTTAACAATCTAGAGTTTATAAATAGAACTATATTTGGAGTAGAAGTAAAGGAATCAAAATATATCAAGACCAGTTATTGCCCATGACTTTACCCGCGTGAATATCGGTTATAGCTGCATAAAAATTACCCCCCTCCGACTCAGTGGGGTAAAAAGTAACTGATGTGTTAATCCCCCATCCAAGTCAGAAAATCCCATACCAAATTGTATCAAAATTGATCTAGCTGTTAAACAACAATAACAAACATCCATACATCCATTTATACTTACAATCTTTCGCGTTTATAATATTAGTAGAATTATTAAAACTGACACCCAGGCACTGTAAACAAACATTTTTCAATACAAAGAGAAAAACGGCAGTACGTCAAAGCAGTGGACGTGGACGTGGCGTGACAGATCCACTTGCCTATGCATGCAGTCAATCAAATCTTTTTGTACTGTCTTAAACGACCCAGTTATTTTATGCTGTCAGGCACAGTTCTTTGCAATAATTGAAAATGTGAAATCCAAAAACAAGAAGGAAGTGCACTACACTACAACCACCCATTGTGAAACTATGTAACTTTTATGTTCGTCAAACCTGTTTCTCATGTGGTGTGCAATAAAGAATATTCCGTCTATCTATCTACACATGAAGTCATGATGTATTCATTTTTATTTGTCCTAGTTATTGATTTGGCTCGATCAGTGTAACGTGCCAATAACGCGATAAAAGCAGCTGTCGATGACTTGACACTATTAGCCCAAAACGATTTGCTTCTAATCTCTGCGAAAGTTGGGACGTGCGCGAAATAATAAAGGATTGATTGATGATATTTGTGCCTGTACTATACAATATATTAGCTCTCAGAACAGGTTTGTCGACGTTGAGGAAGTGAGATGCCGCTAGAAATGAAGTACGCCATCTCGCTTTTATAACGTCATATCTAAAAGCTTGTAGTAAACGTGATAGATGATATATTTTGAAGTGTCAATACCTCAAAATATGTACTGTCCTTATTTTGAGTTTTTAAGATATCGCTCGAAGCATAAATTCCATAAAGTGTCCGAAAGAGTCATCGAAAAAATGTTTAATTTAACTGTAGATTCTTGACACTTTAAAGACTATTAAAATATCTACAAACAATTAATCCAGCAATATAATAAAAGTTACAGTTACCAAAATAAAAAAATGACATAAACAACAAAATTAACTCAACTAAGAAACGCGATAAGCCACAATTTATGTGTTCTTTAACCGCTACGTTATCTAAAAAACTGTGAAAATACACTTGTATTAAATAAAACACCCATTATTCACGTCCTTTTAAACTCCCACCCAACACAGCTGCGTTTGTAAGATAAAACGCTCAATTAGTTTTTTCATACAAGAATATGAAACTCCAAAATTGCCTTATTATATTTGAAGTTGAAATAAGAGCAATATTTCAAACAGAACGAGAGTGTAAATATGAAAATGATTTTGAGAATAAAAGCCTTTTGAATATTGACACCCACGCAACCTTCTTATTGGAGTATGTACCTTTTGAGACTGTCTCTAGAACTGAATCCTTTTACTTTTGCATTCGGTTGTATTGGATTCAAGTGTACTGACATTTTATATTTCTACCATAGAAAGTAATATTCAAATTTGAGCTTCAAAGGATATCCAAATCTTGATATACCCAAATATGCAAAAGCTCAGAAAAGAAAATATTAATTTTATACAGGGAATAACAACATTCAACATTTTTTAAATAACTTTTGTGAGACAGATTCATACACAAATTTTATAACGGTTTATTCACGCCTATTTTTAATTTTCCGATCAAAGAACCCTGTTTTCTTTTTTATATTACATGAAAATAAACCTTCTCGCTCTTACTTGTATTTAACGATTTTATTGTATGTACAGAAAAAGAAACAGTGCGAGAGATTTAGCTGTGTGTCATACAAAAATATGGTAATGATAGATATGTTACAGTCATAGTGATTAATGAGCGATTATACATAATGACTAGTCATTATGGATAATAGCTAAATTCACTAGACAGTGTAATAAATTAATCACATTATCTAGTTATTATTCATCAAATTTATTCTTAAACGAATATCTACTTGTTTTATCACTTTATCCAATTCTTTGAAGATATTATGTATAATAGCTAGTTAATGTGATTAATTTTGTGTGAATTATCACTTTATCCAAATTGAGTAGATATTATTCATAATAGCTAGACAGTATACATAATATCTAGATTAATCACTTTGGCTGTAACAGATATACTTTTAAAAAATAGGCTGATACTGTTTTAATCAAATTCTAATAACACTGTCTAAAATTTAATATACATCAATCCACTAAAGCTAGATACCCCTTTATCCACAGCCAATATAGTAGTAATAATAATTATCTGATACTCAGAAGTGTAACGTGCTTAAGACTCCAGTGTAGTACCAATCAGGTGCAGATTATGCCATCAACAGCCCCTATTATGTACGGTTCACTTGATATAATTAATATTACAATGCACTAGCTGTTGCCCGCGACTTCGCCCGCGCGAATGTCGGTTGTAGTCGTAAAACTTTACCCAGTTCTGACCTTTTCTGATATTACCCAATTCTTCTATATCGAACGCAATTATGATAACTTTCCAATAACTACCCTAATTTTTAAAGCAATACATATAAAAACGGAACAAATTATATACTAAAACCTTTCTCGAGAACGCCTCTATATATTAATGACAACAATATAAAAATTGGTGCAGTCGTTTATGAGTTTATCACGAACAGACAGACAGACACAACGGAGGTCTTTGTTTTATAATATGCAGTGATAGAGAATATCTCATATGATTATGTTGCCGTAACGAACAAGGGTTAGTTTGATATCGGCGCCGACACATGGGTACCTAAACATTTTCGACAGTTTGTAGTGGTGTTAATGTTTGAGAAGCAATCAATGCTACTCTTTTTTTTTCCTAGCCAACAAAAAACCTCACTACTGGTCAAAGGCATCCTTCTAATTCTTCAAGACTCTTCTGTCTTTTGCAATTTCTGCCATGTTCGGACAAGATCACACCCTTCGCCGCGGACGATAGTGTTACACTTTGAAAATTTTAGAAAAGCTATTTTAGGCATATGTACCGAAAAAAATATTCTCTGTTCTTTAAAACCAGAAGAAATACGATAATAATCTATGTCAATTCGCGACACACAATTAGACTTGAAACAAGAATTTGCAATACATAGACGCAGGTACAGATCCGCAGCGAACAATTAGCGCAGAGGAGCGCATAATTAGCGGAATAGTCTATTATACCACATGGCTACCCGTGCATTATCTTTACTATTATGTTATATTTATGTTTATATTTTGTTGAAAAACAAAAATATTTTTCATTTTCACTCTTTAAATAGGTAGAAATCGCTGCGGATCGAATAAAATTTGCAATGAAATACAAGTAATAGGTACCTAAATTTATTATAAAATAATAGATAAAATACTAGAAAATAATAGATAAAATACTGATACTATACTGAGGTTCGAGTCCTCGACTCGAACCTCAGTAGTTAAATTGGTAAAACAACTGGCGCCTTTAGCCAGCGCAGGTTTAAACTCTGTCTGAGATTTGAACTTTTTAGCGCATTATTTGCACTTAATTAGAAATTGATATGTTATGGACCAAGTGATTAATGCGGGCATTATTTATAATGCTTGGGCATTATGAATAATGCCTAGCACTATCGGGCTAAGTGATTAATTACTATCTTAACTTCATTCATCATTATTATATTGCTAAGTGATAGTTGGGCAATTTGATACTAATGCTATATTTAAGTTGTATCAAGCGCTAAATAAACCATGGCTGCAATGAGGACACCGTAAGAGTTCGAGTTCCGATGTTGATTGCGGTCGTAATGATGGAAGAAATAAAAAAAAACCTAACCTAACCTAAATTAGGTGAGGTTAGGTTTTTTTTTTTAATTTGTCAAAATCTATATTTATTGAGGTGAACATATCTTGTGTTATTTTAATTGTTAAAATAATGTTTATGATATGTACGCTTAAGGCAAATTAAAAAAAAATATTCTGAAACGAATATCTACTTGTTTTATTACTTTATTTAATTCATCGAAGATATTATATCATAATATCTATAATATTCAGATTGATCACTTTGGCTGTAACATTTGTAATACTTTGCCCAAAAGGTGAGAGGCCATATGTATAGTGCCCGGTCAATTTGATTATTTGAATAATTATTATCAAAGTGCACTCTCATATTTCTTAGAAATATCGTAACTTTAACTTTTAAATTTTGTTTCTTTGGTATTAAAGTTTTTTATCTCTCGCAGGTCCAAAGGAACTCTAAAGACGGCGTGCCTACTATCCTGGCCCGATGGTCTCCCGGACGTATCATACATGGACTTCGTGTAAGTAATCTTATATATAAAAATCAATTGCTGTTTGTGTTAGTCTCGCTAAAACTCGAGAACGGCTGAACGGATTTATCTCATCTTGGTCTTGGATTGTTCGTGGAGGCCTAGGGAAGGTTTAAAAGGTGCGACTTTTTTTTTATTTATCGTTGGGGCAGTACGAAGTCTGCCGAGTCAGCTAGTCTTATATATAAAAATCAATTGCTGTTTGTGTTAGTCTCGCTAAAACTCGAGAACGGCTGAACGGATTTATCTCATCTTGGTCTTGAATTGTTCGTGGAGGCCTAGGGAAGGTTTAAAAGGTGCGACTTTTTTTTTATTTATCGTTGGGGCAGTACGAAGTCTGCCGAGTCAGCTAGTCTTATATATAAAAATCAATTGCTGTTCGTTAGTCTCGCTAAAGCTCGAGAACGGCTGAACGGATTTATCTCATCTTGGTCTTGAATTGTTCGTGGAGGCCTAGGGAAGGTTTAAAAGGTGCGACTTTTTTTTTATTTATCGTTGGGGCAATACGAAGTCTGCCGAGTCAGCTAGTCTAAAATAACTTATAAACTTTTTCATTAAAATTTGGTGTAGTCTGAATTTAGATCTAGTTAGATATATCCTAAAAAATCCTCATTATTACGTAAAAAGTTAAACATAATGTTGAATTCATGTAAATTTTGTTCGCAAATTATCGTTTAACAATAATAAACATTATAAAACAAATAAATTATACATAATTATGAAACAAAAACCGTAATTTCTGCTCAAGGAAAATTATACCATGACACAATAGGCCTACATTCATAAAATTGTATGTTTATATTTTTTGGTGATTCACAATGTTTTGTTCTCCAAACAAAGCGGTGAGGGTGTAACCTAAAAATAACTCGACATTATGTAGCTGTCATAATAAGCATTGCGGTAACCGGAACAATTGAATACAGGCAGAATGATCAGGATGATCACAATAGATAATTTTCACGTGGATTTTCACCTTAGCAACAAGTATTAATCACTTTTGCTCGAACTACTGCAATTAATATCAGTTCAAATGTCAGGCATGTCATCATCATCACATTAATTACGGATTACAGCCATAATATTTTAGATCAAGTAGAGTATAATACAAGTTTTTTTTTTATTAATCAGAACTAGATACGAAGCAAGCAGTCCTTTGCTTTATTTAAAACCGCCGACCAGCTCCAGCTTCGCAACGGTGCAATACTGAAGTACCTATTAAAATTTATTAAAAAAAAAATCTACCTTTTAAACGAAACCGCGTCCAATTTAAGCAAACATAAGGGCAGGTAGACAGACGGAGGAAAATTTTGTTACATACTATGTAGTGATGCCACCATCACATTATTGATCAGCCCCCTCCGTGGGCTCATGAAAAAAACCTGTCAAAATCTACGTAATACGACTTTGGTTGTCCTTGTCTTTACTCTACTTCGCGCAGCTTTGTCGAATTACACTTCTACCTATACATTCCCTCAGCCATGTTGACGTTTAAACTTACTGGAGCTGAATCCACTACAAGGATGTATTATAATAACCCATAACACTTTTTATCCCGTAAACAGGAATAGAATTCATGAAAACTTTAATGTAGTATTTCAGCGTTAATACGCAATTTTTATTTCCAGTCGGTTTAACAAGCCACTTTAGAAACATTAAGACCACAAGCTACTAACTCTTAGTGCAGACAACATATTTTCCAAAACAAATGCATCAGAAATTTCTACGTATAATTAACTTATAAAGTTTTGGTCATGTAGGCAGATTATTCTGGAAGCTGTCCAAATTTTGCTAGATAAGACAACAATTTCATAGCAAAGTCAATCTACCGCATAATTTGTTGCTTAAGTTTATAGTTTCCTAAGCAAGTTCACTAAACTTAGGATGAAACTGCTAGCGGATATTTTCGAAAACACAGTATATTAGTTTTCTTATCATAGTCTTCCGTCTGTATAAATATCAACATGAATAGATCATATTGTGTGATCATGATCATGAATAGAAAAAAACTAAAATATCTGATTTAAAAAAAGTTTTGTTAATTTTAGTAAAAGCCACAAAACATTAAAAATGCGTAAGTATTTCAATACCAGTGTCGTTAAAGTATATTTTAAAAGGTTGTTTCATCAAAAAAGTTCAGCCATCTATCTCTCAAAGATGTTAAAAAGTAGATCAACTTTATGGACATCTCGTGAAACTTTACAAACAATTATTTGGAAAGTGTTTATCTTATTGAAGGGAAATTTTCAACATTTTTTTGAATAATTACAATACATCAGTATCTTCAAAAAAACACATTATAGAACAAATTTGAAAGTTTTACGCATCACATTTAAAAGACAAAACTTGCTAGAACTTGAACTAGAATTGTTGTATTTTATCACATTATAATATCGGAGGCCTATGCCCAGCAATGGGCTGCAACGGGCTGATAATGGTGATGATAATATCGGAAGCTTCCTATAATAGCAGATAAACAATTAATGAAGTCCAATTACCATCACACTTAAAATAGGACTAGCGAAAGCGTCAAAATAATTGGGAAAATGGGGAAAATCAGACGAATGGTTTTCCGACCTCTCTTTCCGTACAAAGCTCATTAGTCTGTATGCAAATTTCACTCGCAACCCGCGATCGGCACAAGCAGTGAATAATTCTATTAGACACCTGAATTGATATTCCGAAACGGTACTGAAAGCTTCAGCTGTCAATGACCTTTAAATACTGCGATAAACAAGAATCTGCTTACTTTGCACTAATAAATAGACTAACTGTTCTGTCATCCTGTTCATTATCAAAGAGCTATAGAGATTATGTGTAATAAATTATTTTAAAATTGGCTTAAGTAATTTAGTTTGTTTTCTTATTTGGTTTTAACATCAAAACCTTTGATTTTTACATATTTTGGTAAGTAAAAAGTTACTTTAGAAAAAGTGAATGGAAGCTTGCTAGCACAATATTATAGATGTGATAACCGCTACCATTCTGTTAAAAACGAAAACTGAAACCTTAAAATAACACCTAATTTATTTGATTTTATTTAGCAGTGAATTCTTGTTCGTTATTTAATACAAAGTCATGTTTTGTACCAAAACAACACCATTCTCTACTAGCTAAAGAGTCAGTGCCCTAATCTAATCAAAATTTAAGACAACTCGAAACATTCAAATCAAATGTACTACAAGCAGTGAGGCTAGTACCAAAATACTTGTATAAAACTCATAGTACTGTAACGTATATCAGCACTATTGAAACTCGATATCAAATCTTGTAGTAGACCAGCCCTTCGTCAAAGTCTACTACATGAGATATCACACTTATTGAGCAAACTGTTAAGGCAAAGCCTTTTGTTTCTATTCAGCCTATTGTAATACTTTATCAATACCTTTCAATCCACTTCGTTAAGCAACTATTATACATTATAAACTATTATCTTAAGATAATAGACGTTTATCCAACTGTAATTTGACAGGAAATGTTAGACGATGAAAGATAAGTTCCAGGTTCCTATTGTTTGAAAATGTTTTTGGGAAAATGTGAAATGGGTAAAGATACCTACTTTATGTGTATCGAAGGACCCATTAGTTTCAAATTCGATGGAACCATAGGCCTTATTAATGACATGTCATTGTTAAGTAAGATCGAATGCGTGGGCCTTGGGACTAGTGACGTTTTACTAGCTGTATAAGTTGGTAGATGAAGCTCTAATGTATGAACATTAATTTTGTTTTCGATACATCACTTGATTTAGATTTTTCACATTTGAGTGACACTGGTTGGCGCCTATGCCCAACAGTGGACTACGATGATTGTTGTCTGACTGATGATTGATTGATCGACACTTGCAAAAATGACAGTTAATAACCTGCCACAAGTTTGATGAAAGCGCTATTTATTGGTCAGATCTGTTCCAATAAACGAAAGGTCTTACCAGTAAAATTTTGTTTTTTCAGAACCATGGAAACAGCAATGATAAATAAAAAAATCGAAATATAATTTGGTAAAATGGGAAATCTGACAGCCGTGTTCAAAAATGACACAACAAAATGTCACCCTTAGCTGCACGCAATAGTGAAGGGATCATTTCCATTAACTATGCCTAAGTCAAATTGCTTTTAGACAGAAGTTCCTCCCAAGTTACAATATAATTCTCAATCTCTCTTTACACACATACATATGTATATAGTAGAGAGCGCATTGGCCGTGCGATTGAGTTCTCCACGATTATTATCTGTGGATGCTGTTCAATTAGGATTGCGTTGGGAATCGGATTGAATTGATTTAGTTTACTAATTGTAGTTTCTGAAGCTTTTGATGACCAAATGGAAATTCATGCAGCGTTTAATGATCAAGGATCGTATTTAATTGTAATTGTAAACAAGCATCTCCTCCTACATTGCATTAATTCTGTGACATTTAGGCGCATTTTCCTTGACACCCAGAACTACGAAGAAAAAAAATCAAACATTTCTATGGCATGGTCATTATCTTGAGTGATTTTCGTCCTAGAAAATTTTAAAACGTTTCTCGGGACAATAATTAGAACTAAATCATTGTAAAAAAACATAAAATCTATAAAATCTTCGAAATAATATGTTGACATATCTGCTAGTCACCTTCTTTTGTTTTAATAAATTAAAAATTGAGATAAAAATGTATCGGAACAAAGGATAACAAAGAGTTTGTCACGTACATACCTTAAATCATATTGTCTCTCCCTATTACAGGTAGTGTTACAATGGCGTCTAGACTTCATATGATATTTAACGACCCGACCCAAATGGGTTCATTCTCCCGTTGCTAATGAGTCATTCTAATATGCGAGAATATTCCACTGTGCGTTAAATTGTAAACACCTAGTCTTCACTCTCAAAATGTGAACATCTTTTACACATTTTTCTTAAACTAAAGTTGAGTAGTAATAAAAAAATATGCTGAAAAGTAATCAGTCTAAAATTTTATGTAGCACGAAAAGCGACGGTAAATGAAAAGCAAAAAAACTAGGACTTGTCGACGTTTTACATGAAAATACTTTTATTTAAATTCTAAACAACACGATTTTGATCTAAGAAGTGGTTTTAAAACGTGATTCAAGTTACATTAAGTTTTTAGCAGAAACTAGTCTTAAATGCCTTGCTCACATTTCAAAATAAAAAGGCTTCAAAATATATTATTCAGTTCACGCCTTTCCCTGGAGAAGCAAAGGGCTCTTTCAATTTCTTCTGCATACGATCTTACATTTTTTTATTTAATTCTCATGAAAACCAGGTACTTATCATTTTAAACCACATCCCTTGAGGTTTTAGGATGACGACTGTACTTTGTCTTAATATTCATGTTCCCAGTAGGCGCTTAAAAATAAGTATTCTGCGATAACTTTTCGAAGAATACTTTAAATAAAGTTGTGAATAAAGGATCATTTAGGCGAGGAGAGACGATCGTACGTGTTGTGATACACTGCGGAGTCGCTTAGCACTGGTATCAAAAGCCACATATCATCGCTGTCAATGTATTGCTACATTTGCAACTCGCACGAAATCACTTGTTTCTTTTAAATTAGCCTTGAGAATTATAAAATGTCGTTTCGTGAAACAATCGCTTCACAATTTACCGGCAATTTAACATCAGAGAGAGGACCGCTGCAATTCTATTCACCCTGTGTACAATTGAATTGCGCGATGATTGTTTATTTGTATTGCGCGATGCAATTGTTATCTCCTTTTCTTGAGGTTTCTTCCTTTGTATATCTACTATCTTCTTCTCAAATCGATTTTTTTATCTCTACTTTTATAATAATATAACATCGAAACAATTAGCAAAGAGAAACATCGCGAGAAAATCTGTTTTCCGAAGTAAAATCTTATATCGCCGATCCACAGTAATTAAGCTTCCACCATATTATGGGAAGAAGGTAAAGCAGTGGGGCATTTACTGGCTGGTAATAGTATTATTTAGTTGTGTCAAGCAAAATCATCAATCAATTGGGACCAAGTCTATTCAGGTCTAATGTTTAGGTTATAATGCCAGAGCCGCCACCGGTGATCCACGTAATGCATGGTAGCAGTAAGTGATCGTTACTCACAATTAACTTAAATTCCTAGGAAGCTTTTACCTGCAAAAAAAATAAGAAAAAAAAAATATGTCTACTCGATTTATTTTCCGAAACCAGGTGCCACCATTTATTCTTCGTCGCATGAATAGTAGATAGTGCATGTTCAAGTGAAAACTATTTTCGTCCGCGAAAAGTCACGTTTCAGGCTCTATTTTCGTAGTTTTTCGGTAACATACGTTTGGTTAGGTTGTGTGGACGCCTGACATGTAAAAAATCTTTGCATGCGCTTAACTTTACGAATATTACGATGACTTTTCTGATAATGTTTTGTGGTAGTACGTAATAAAGCAGACCTCAGTGGCGTGCACTTGAAGATTCCTTTGTCTAGCAGTAGAATGGATAGGCTGATGATGATGATGAGGACGTACTAAACCGCGTCAGAGTCCTTCGGTTGGCTTTAAAACTCTGATGCTAGGATATTCATCGACCATACGAAAAGAAGAAAACGTACCTCTGGACTATTCGAATATGAAGATAAACTAAACATAGAGAGGATTTGTGTTTTAAACTTACAGTATTCAATCCAAATAAAAGTACAAATTATTCGTCATTAATATAATTACTCCTTTTTAGGGTTCCGAACCCAAAGGGTAAAAGGAAACGTTATGAAATTTCAACATGTTTAAACATTGTTCTCATACTTTAATATATTGAAATTAATTTTAACTGTAAACAAATATTATAGTAAAACATTACGCATTATTAAAGTAATTTACTACAAAAAGTAAACGCTGTATCATGCGCCCAAATTTATAATACTGCTAAAATTTTAACAATACTAGTATTGGTATTTTTATGAGTATGGATTTTTGAGAATGTTCATTTTTAGAAATTTTGTTATAACCAAATAAAAAAGGCTATGTCGTCGAATATGTAGATGATCGCTGCTCAGTGGTCGCCAAATTGGAAACTGGCTTTCCAGGGCTATACAGTATACCGCTTAATAATGACGCAACGTTGCCACTTGTCTTTTATGGTATTTTGGAGAAAGCTCCAGATATAGAGAACCTCCTCCTTTTTTGAAAGTCGGTTGAATGCATTCCGAGTAAAAATAAGAATTAGACCCATACAAGTCGATTGATTAAGCCAAGCCAAGCTGTAAATTTTAGCGTTTTAACGCTATGCTTCAAATTTCATCAAAAGCCTTTTTCTTTTTTTAACAGCTGAGGTTTCAAAGAAAACTCTTAATTTCCATTCTCTGTGTTCAAGATAATATGATGGGGTATGTTTATATATTATGTTTTGTTTATCACAGGTACCAGGTGCTGTTCTTCGTGGTAACTTACGCGATTCCCATGCTGGGAATGACCTTCTTCTACTCGGCTATGGGGAAGGTGCTCTGGGGTTCAGGATCCATCGGTGAGCTGACACAGCGGCAGGTGGACTCCATACGATCGAAACGAAAGGTGTGTTTGTAGGTTTAGAAAGTTGTGGTTAATGTGAACTCATACGAATTTTAGAAATGTGGGAACAGTTCTTGCATTTTTAAGTGTATTTATCAGTTGTCTAGTACTCAGAATACAGTTAAATACTCACATAACAAGCTTTGCTTAGGTTTAAACTGGATGGCGTTGTGTGAAAACTGAAGAATATTAAATCATTTTATGGATAGGTATTTATTTTTCCATCATTGAAACATTCAAGCTTTTATGACGTTTAAATTGACAAAGAACATAATATTGTGAATACAATTATGACAATTTAAATTCGCATTCATTTCGTATTGCGTTTCTCTTTACATGCTTAATTGTATATTAATAGCTTCTTTATACGGCTACAATGTGTTTGTAGGTTCCAAAAATAATTTGTATAATTAACTTTTCAGTGCAAATAATTTGGATATATGAATGTAGTGATTAATATGAAATTATTATTTAACATTGAAAGCAGAAAGCATATCACAATGATGTATATTAATATAGAGTTTTGTGTCGTAAACTTACCGTTTTAACTTACCATAATTATTTTGTTAATATTTAAATAGTATTTTATTTCTCTTAATTTTGTTTCGTTATTTTTGGGCATTCATTGTGATTTTAAACAGTAAGTCAAAAACATTTCAAATATCTTGTGCTACTACTTGTATAAGACTATGTAGGTTTAGATACTGGACAAAGTTTTTCTTTTTTTAAACTATCTTTGTCTTGCGATGTTAAATGTAAACGTTTACTTATTCGAATCAAACAAAACGAATTAAATAATTCTGTATTTGAAATCGCATGAAGCCTCGCCCAATCTCACGCGACAAATCGTCCGCACCTGAAGGAGGTTACATACATAGAATTCTAAAATTCCCTTCGTTCGACTCCTTCGCCTTGGGTTGTATATGCATTTACCTTCAAAAACACTTTAAAGCAATGTGTGTGTGGATGGATATAGGGGAAGAGGACGACCAAAGCAACGATGGATGGATTGTGTACAAGATGATATGGCTGCAAAGAGTGTTACTTGCGAAATGACGTAAGTTAGAAACGTGTGGAAGAAGATGACATGCGTCACCGACCTCAAATATCAATTGGGATAAGGGCAGGGGAATGATGATGAAAGCATATGTATGTAGTAGCCCTAAACCACGTTATTCTTGATACATAATCATTACACTCAACCTCTAAGGAACGTGCGTCGTCTCAGAAAGCTTGTCACGAATTGAAGGCAATTATTTCTCTTCCGGACCCTTTTTGAGGCTTTCCGTAAAGAAAAATCCGAGTTCAAGGTTACATTATATACAAACATTAATTTGTATTTTAGTCATGTTTGTTGTAAGTAAAGTTTGTTAGTGTTTTGTTTTGTTAAAGCGACTATCAAATTATTAAATACTGCAACAGGCCTAGGTGGAGATCAAATCAGGGATAGATGAAAATCAAATAGATGAAAATAAGCCTTTTGCCTAAAGTGATATAAAATATCTAGAAAAAAAATGTAACAGTAGTTAATTAACCTTTGAAGAAGAAAAACAATCAGCTTTTTATTATTAGCTGATTATTTTTATCCGCCAACAAATATTATTAGTTCTATATTGATGTAATCCGATAGAAATAACGATCATTCAATTGTAGCAAATAGATTATATTCGGAGACAAATTATGAGATATTGCTAAGAACAAAAATATCATTCTTGAATATCACGGTATTACTTAGGTAATATATATCTTTAGTATCTTATTTCAATAACAGAAGTAAATAGTATCAATTAAGATGATTACCACAGTTTAACAATAAACACAGTATGAAGTCTTAATAAAAACGGGCGCAACGCTAGTTTTGCATGCGCTATCGGATCGAGTCACGACCGTAGCATGATAAAGTCGTGAGCGTGTCGCAGTGACGAACGCACGGTGTTTTGTTGATGCATGCAAACGCTGTAGTTGGGCAGCCCTATCGCTGTTACGTACCGCGCGGCTGTAGGCATTCATTTTTCAGAAATGACCGAGTTAAACTACTTCCGTGTGGTGTCCGGATATAAAGAATAGCACCACCCCATATCCTCCACTGGGTGTCGTAAAAGGCGACTAATGGACCTTAAGACCCAGTGCACTGTACCAAGCACCTTGGGTCTCCCGAATGGTGGCGGGTAAACAACCAACAATCGCATTCCCAAAGAGGGTTAGTGTCAGGCAGGCGGCCGACTATAAAACCATAGCCAAAACTTTAAGCAACATGCCTAAAAGACGTGTTGCGCCGACCCCAAGTAAAAATTGGGATAAGGGCAGGGGAATGATGAATGACCGAGTTAAACTACTGTATGTATTTATACAGTATCTTCACAGATTTTCAATAGGCCACATCTTTACTGCAGTAAACTCAACCACAAAGAAACCAATGTTTTATTCAATTTTGATACTTTTCGCTCGAAAACGAGCAGTGGACAGGGTGAAATTGCTTCTTTTATTTTCAACCTTATTGCTTTGTGATAAGGTCGCTTTTAACATTAGACTTTATAATAAAATGTAGTGCGGCAAGCAAAGACAGCGCAACTTCCTTGGAAATTCGCCAAAAGAATTGGGACATGTAGCGAATAGATCGCCTAAGAGTTATTCGTTTGAAAATAAAAGTAAAACAATTGGTCTTTAAGAGACTTTAAAATTACTTTGTGAAAGTACTACGTCGGAATCAATTGCTTCAGGATTTTTTTTATTGCTTTAGGCAGACGCCAACTAGATTTTTTATATAGCGTGGGTGTTACGGAAAGTGTCGTTGTATTGGTTCTTAAAAGTAATTATCAAATAAATGCCTGCTCGATTTGAAAACTCACGCGCTCTTTATTGATTGTGTGATTAAAAGATCTAAGCATATAAACGGACAGAAACACTCAGGAAGCGACTTTCTTTAATTGTGTATTAATAACACTAGCCTAAGCAATGGTATAATCATACCACCAACATTTAATCTCATATAAAAAAAGGAATAACAATTCAAATACTTGCTAACGGATCAGTGATTTTAAATTCCAAGAATCTATCATGACGGTTTATTTTACCATTCCTTAGCTTCTATTTACAACTGATTCCTCGAACCCCGATTGGACTCTAGTTAGTCTAGATATACAATCCACTGTTTAACGGTAAAATATATATCTAACACAGGTGAAACCTTACCTCTATTTAAGTATTATTCAGTCGAGATTCCTAGTACCAGGTATGACCTGGAAATTGCCAGCGAAATTTCAATTTCCGCTTTCTAGTACGTTAGTGTATAGTGGAAACATTTTGTTGGGAGTTTTATTGTAATATAAATCTTGCTTTTATAGCTGTTAAGAACAGGGTTAGACTACACTTCAAGTCTGACTTTTAGAGTATTAAAACCTTTTTTATTTTTCGGCTTTGTACTAAGTCTTGTTGTTATTTTGTAATTTTAGCAACAAACTGAAATAATCTGTTAGATTATTATATCAAAAAGTGTTTTAGCTTCTCTTGAATATCAAAGTTTCCGTGTTTCGCCGGCTCTCTCTTCGGTCGTTTCTGATTAACGTCCTATTGGGCTATGAAAGTAAAAGGAACAGAGAGTGCATCTTGTACAGTTTTAATACGTCTTGCATAGTCGACTGGCGTCTAGTGAAACTAGCCGCCATGGCCATAATCGGTCAGGAAATTGTTAGTATTACTTTCCAAATAAATGATATCTACTAGTTATGTATCTCCTGCATATAATAACTGAATCATTCACACGCCACATACTCGTGTGTGTGTCCTGTTAAATTATGTATTATTGATTAATTCATTCTTAAGACGGTTATTAGAAGTTCCTACTTCTTAGAAACTTGTAACCATCACGTGTGCTTTAATTATTTAAAGATGTTAAATCGTACGTGTATCAAAACACGTGTTTAGGCACATTACTCGGAAACCTTTTGAAGTATCCTGTTCCTAAACTTGTATGTAATAGTCAAAATAATACTTACCAATAATGTAGGTGTAATTAAACTAATCTAACTGGAATACTTTAATCTAAATAACTATTAGGTATAATTTTAGTACGTAATTTTCTGCCATATATTTAAGGGTAAATCGAGACTCTAGCAGATGTTAACAATTTGTAAAATACTGGAGTTTGTTTTAAAGTTCCCTGTAATAAAATTCAGTCTTGGCAAGAATCAATGCGACTAAATCATAAATTTTGACCATTTCCTAATTTAGAGTCGAAATTAAAAGGAGATTAATCACTACTTCAAACATCTGTAGCTTTCAGTATACTTTGATTTCTTCCTCTATTTTTTTGCGTCTAATATTTGTTAAGGATAAAATTAGCTCGGAATCACGTAGGACGCATCTTATTGTTTCCTAAAACATGTCTCCGGGACATATATCGAACTATTTATGTTTATATAACAAATTGCGAGACGATATTCTCGAAGCAATTGTTTCGACCCTAAAAAAACAGTTCTTGGTATTCGTCTTATACTTTTACTCCTTTTATTTATAAAACCATTTAAATCTCATGTTTCCTTTCGAGGAAATTCTTGGAACATATAAATTTGGAATTTGTAAAAATTATGATACGTGCGTACATGCAATAAAGCCTAAAGGTATTGTCAGCAGGAAAGAGGAAAATAGAATCTCACAACTGAACAAAGATAATTTACTTTGCATTATCTTTGCTAAGGAAAAAAATTGTACTATTTGTTGTAGGGGTTTTAAAATACTTTTGGTTTAGGTAACTTGTATTTCCGTCACGTTACAAAGCTAAAACATTGGTTGATGATGAATTGTGATATTACATGACCTTTCCGATAAATGAGCTATCCAATGCAAAAAAAATGTTCAAAACAGTTGTGCCTAAGATTTTGCGCAAAAACTCTTCCGCTACAATATTCGTATCGTTTATACAACTCTTAATTCCTTGTCCAACAGGTCGTCAAAATGTTCATCCTCGTGATAGTGATCTTCGGTATCTGCTGGCTGCCCTACCACACGTACTTCATCTACACTCACTTCAACCCATCTATACTGTACATGAAGTATGTTCAGCACGTGTACCTCGGGTTCTACTGGCTCGCCATGGCCAACGCTATGGTCAACCCTATTATCTACTACTGGATGAATGCCAAGTAAGTTTGTATGCCAAGTAGGCCTACTTGTTGTATGTACCTATGTGTTCCTTGTTAGTTAACATGGTTTTACTTTGCAATGGTTTTGTAAGGTAGCTTCATTATTGACTCTGCATCATTATCATTATCATCATCAACCTATTACTGTACACTGCTGGATATAGGTCTCTCTAAATGCACGCCACTGAGATCTGTTAAGTAAAGGAAACTAAAATGGCAAGCATTTTATGTAATGAAATTTTTGACAACAGTTATTCTTGCGTTCGTTTTTCTGTGTGATTTTGAACAAGCTTAAGTAGGATTGGGTTCAACGTAAGTTTGAATATTTTATAAAGATACCCTATCTCAAAAAATATAATTGAATTATTAAAATATTAAACAGTGTCTAATCAAACATTGTTATGCCACTTAATTATTTTTAATAAAATTAAAATAACCATATAAGTATGCGCAAAGATAATAATCTTAATTTCAAAACAAATGTAGTACCTACTTAATTTTAACAATAAAATTTTACAAATTAACGCACAATTGAATACTCATCCATTATTAAAACTATTCCTTTATAAACGGACAGCCTATTATTTAATCATTGTCTCAATTCTCAATGTAGATTTTGCTGTTATTTAATTCACAAAACAATGATGTTGAGGTACAAAACAAATATTGTTTTCATTAAGTAATATGTGTAACAAGTGAAGTGGAAACAGATAGCATTGTGTAGACTTAAACAAACACATGAATTGGTTTTGAGAAAACGTATACAAGCATCAATTTATATTTTGTAATACATTGTTATTTCGAGACGTTACGCAAATTTTACGCCCACGCATTGTTAATAGATTCTTCAAGCTTATTTTTCCATCAAATGATACATATAACATTTTAAATGAAAACAAATAAACTATAAAATAGTTTTTCGGCGATACCTATTAACAATTGTGTTTATATACAAAAGAAATCACACCAATGATTTAAATTACTACTTTATTAATGGCTGCATAAGGACAAGTTTTAATTAAATAAACTAAACTAAAGTTGAAGGAAAACTTCCGGAAAGCAATATAAATCCTCTTAGCAATGGTCAAAGGCTTTACTTATACTATGCTAGGAAAATCTAATTTTCCAAACTCCGATATAATGAGAACACCCTGTTTGTGAAGCGTATTTATTTTTGCATTTCCCTAAACCGTTTATGTAAATTATGGAGACGTGCATGGGACATTAACGGCTTTATGTTAAAAAAATATAGTCCTTTGTCATTATACCACACAATAGTTTAATAATTTTGGTCAAATAAATCATCATCGTCTTCCGGCCCTTACCCCATTTCTCTTAGGGTCGGTGCAACACGTTTTTTTTTTCTTTTACTCTATCAGACTCCACAGTACCGTTAACACCTACATACATTTATTTGGTCATAAATAAACGTGGAAAATTAAATATTTTAATGTTTCAATGGTCAAACGAAACTGAATATTATCTGCTTGGCTATGCTCATAAATGCCTCAGCGCGCAATCCGGGCATAAAATGCATTCATTTTTGGGTATTTCCGAGCGTACTTGATTAAAATTGTTTGCCACAAACTGCCGTTTACTCGTTTTACTGTGTTGTGTATTAATGAGAATGCCATGAAAGTTACTGCTTCGTAGATAGCAACAGTGAGGTAAATATTTTGCCTTTTAATATTAAAGATAACTGTGCTTACAATGCAGGCCCTTTGTAAATATAATGAAGTAATTAGTTATTTACAAGATTATTAATGGGCTCGAATGATAACAATCAACAATCATTGATTGTTATACCTACTCTTTTCTCCCTCAGCATTTTAATGAAAATAAATTTCGAGGAGGTCGAAGACACCCGAGTGACCTAGAATAATAATGATGATTTTTTAACCTCTAATCAATGAATACATAGTCGTTTCCCGCGTCTGTCTGTCCCTATGTTGATGATGCTTAAATCTATAAAACTACGTAATATAATTTGATGCGCTTTTTTCAATAGATATAATTATCTCAAGAGGATGGTTTATGTATTAAGTTGGTAATATTTATACATTCAGTACAGCACCATACTTATATTCTGTAAAACTTCTTATTTCAAATCTTGCTAATTCTCTTATTTATTCTGTTGTTAATTGAACAGTTGCTTAGAAATCTTAGAACGGTATTTGTTTTAACAACTGTAAATAAATTACATTTTGAAAGTTCTTATTAGATCATATTCCTACGAGTCTGAGTTATTTTGTATATCAAAGAAAAGAGGCTTAATATCAACTTCGACTTCGTAGAATTATCACAATAAGGAAAATTATAGTAAGACGAGGCAATAATGTTAGAAGTGTTTTGTTTATTAAAGTATGACTATTGTTTTGTGTAATGAGGTATTGTATAGCTTTAAGACTCTGCGATGTTCATTTTCAGGTATAGCGATGGGTCTCAAAAACTGACTAAAATTCCACAAGGATAGAATTACTTTGTATGAGTTTATTTCATCGTCGTTATCGTCATCAGCCTGTAATAACCCTCTCTTCCCTCCGCGCGTCGGTACGGTGCAGTTGAGGTCAATTTCGCTCCTGAGATTATTTACGTTTGTGGTATTCTGTGTTTGAATCCCGGCTCGTGAATTGTTCCCAGTTGTGTGGTATTGTGTTCATCGTGTACGGTTTGTAGTTGATTGCGTTAAATTTCTTATTTGTGATTAATTATTCAACATAATCATTCGGTAAGTCATTTTTATTTCTTTTTCTAAGTTGAGGGTAGCGTTATTTATTTGCGCGGCCGCGGGCCGGTGTTAATACTCGTTGGCGTCTTATTTATTTGTTATATTTTGAACAATAGCATTAAATTATATATTAAATTAAATAAAACATGTCGGTTTATAACGACGACCCGCCTGATCGCGGCGGGAGCGCTTTTAGTAGGAGTCATATGACATCGAGGTCACCACCTTGCGCGACGTCTAAGCGCTTATTTAGTGAGATATCACCGTCGAACATCTCACCCGATTTATCTAAGCGGCTGCAGCGGTCTGCTTCTAATGAACAAAATGAGTCGGTCTTAGACACCAGCAACGCGAGCCGCGCTGACTATTGCGATTTAGTCGGCGAGGCCTCGACCTATCTGTCAAGAATTAATGACCTTGTCAACGATCAAGGCTCGCGTATAAACATTGCGAATAAGTCAGCCATTATGGATATGACTCAGCGTATAACGGCTATCGTTTCTTTGTTAGCGATTAAATCCTCATGTAACGAGACAAAATTAGTTAATACTCAGCGTGAATTAGACACTATTAAAGCCAATCCGATATCTCAATCCCGTAGCGAGACTAAAACCGATTCGTACGCGGATAAATTAAAACTACGTTTGCCGCAAGCCGTCCCACCGGTGCAATCGCGCGCTCCGCTGCCGTGTGTAGTTGCATACCCGACCGAGGAACGCTCTGCCGACTTCGCGACGTCATCGGCTACGAAGCAGGCGCTGATGAGTGTGATTAAGCCGAGTGACGACGGCTTTCAAATAGTAGGCGTTAAAAAGGTTAAAAAGTCAGGTGTTATATTGCGCGTCGCGAATGAAAAGCAAGTGCAAAAACTAAAATCTTTTGTAGCAATAAAATCAGCCGGTTTGCGCTTAGAAAAGCCAAAAGGTCGTCAACCGCGTATTTTAATTAAAGATGTTCCTGCGTCTATGGACGACAAAACTTTCCTTTGCGCTTTGTATCGTCAAAATATCAAGGACGAACTGAAAATTAGCGAAGACGAATTCATTAAAAATACTCGTGTAATTCGAAGGCGTGCGGTAAACAACGGGCGTAAATGGATAGGCATAGAAATTGACGCCGCGATACGTCAACATCTCGTAGCCACCAAGGAGAAATTGTTTATTGACTGGGCTCCTTGTCGTTTTGTAGATGACTTAGAATTGGTGCGTTGCAATCACTGTCAAGAATACGGTCACGTCAGGAAGTATTGCACTAGTAAAACTCCCACCTGTGCCAACTGCTCTCAAGCGCATGAGACGACGGACTGCTCTGAGAAGGACAAGCCTGAGTTTAAACCAACCTGTGTAGCGTGTAAACGTTATAAAAAACCGTGTGACCATCGTTGCGGGTCTCAGGATTGTCCGACTTATAAGATCAAACTTGAACAGCTGATCCTAAGCACCAATTACTAAAATACATGGATAGGCTTAAAATAGGGCAGTTAAATCTCCACAACGATAGAGTAGCAACGTCGGAACTTGAACAACTTATATTAGAACATAAATTAAACGTTGTCTTAATCCAAGAGCAATATCAAAATGCTAGCCTGCGTAATAAAGTCGTGCAACTGGATAGCAAGGCACGAGCCGGAATATACGTTTCGCGTTCAAGTAACGTCACGGTAACTTCGATGCAAGACCTTATGACGTCACACTGTGCCGTAGCGGAGGTTTCATCTGCGTCTTATAAGATCTACGTCGTGAGCTGTTATTTTCAATACTCTGACCCTGTTGCCCCTCACATACACCATCTTCGCCATGTCCTGCGGTCGCTTGCCGGCAGCAAGATCATAATTGGCGCCGACGTTAATGCGTCGTCATCCTTGTGGTATGGCAAAGTTAGGGATACCGATACTGATCGACGGTGCGCTGTCGAAGATTTCATCGCTGAGATGAATCTATCAATTCATAACACCCCTGATGCACCACCTACTTTTTGCAGCCAAATGGGCGAATCTTCTATTGACGTCACACTATCGAGTGCAGACGTCCGCTTAGATAGATGGCGCGTATTGCCAGACGCGTCTTGTAGTGATCACCGTCTGATTGTGTACGAATTTGCTTCGGAAGCGCCGCGAGGTTCTCATGGTAATGTCGTCAAGGGCGACTATAGATATAAAACCAAGAACGCTGATTGGGACTTCTTCCGCTCATTTTTCGCATGTCATGCCAAAGACTTCTCTCGGGACGGCCTGTCAGCGGAAGAAAGTGCTGAAGTGTTATCAGAGACTTTCACTTACTGTGCTGATGTAGCCATTGGTCGCGGATCTATGACCAATATACACAGATGTGACTGGTGGAGCGGCTTCCTCACTGAACAGCGTAAAGTATATCGTAAATCGCGTAGAAAACTTAATCGTCTTAGGAAACTTAAAATAACCGGAGACGTGTTCGTTGTTGCTTTGACTTCTTTTCGAATAGCTCGGTCGCGTTATAGAGCTGCCATTGAAAAATCAAAGGGAAACTTATTGCGTAAAGTAGTCGAAAAACTAGATAGGGAGGGTCCGTGGTCTCCTCTATACCACGAGTTCAAAGCCAACAGATCAGTAAATCTGGCTTTTATACATAACATCAAAATTAATAATATGCACACCGCCGGGATAGAAGAGACCACGGAAGTACTTCTAAACTCGCTCATACCGGACGATCATCAAGGCGCCGACGACGACTATCACCAGCAAATAAGAACTTTCGCTGCCGATATTCCTACATCTCCAATGTCAGACCTTCCATCTGCTGCCGAGTTTATCAATGTTGTTAGATCACTGTCTCTTAATAAAGCCTCCGGGGAAGACAAAATCTCTAACAGGATGATAAAGGAGGCATGCAAGGTATCGGGCGATTGTATTTTAACGGTGTTTAATAAATGTATTGCTGAAGGCGTTTTCCCTCGATTATGGCGTCAAGGCTTTATTAGAATTATTCCAAAAAGTGGCGATAAGGCGCCAGATGACCCTAAGTCTTATCGACCTATTACCCTGTTACCATCTTTGGGTAAATTACTTGAGGACCCATTTAATTTGTAAATTTAAATCCGTGGTGCCTGGCAACTGGGCCTAACTCAGTTGTGAAATCTCTATTCCTTGCTAATATTAGCTATTTCATTTTGTCTCCCGCTTGCAATGGAGGGAAGTGGAACATATATTTTTCCTACTCCTCCTTTTTTACTATTTCTGATTAATTTCGTTGCGGGTTCCAAGACAGTCAATCATTTCCCCTGGGACACACCGAGCTTCACTGTTTCGGTGGTATTCGTTGGTCTCATTGTAGATCCTGGCTTACAGGAGTTGCAATGACGGGCATGTGTGGTGGGCTAGTCCCAAAAAAAAAAAAAAAAAACCCTCTCAGGGCATAGGGCTATACCTGCCGGGGTCGCTGTTAACGCAAAACTGAACTCCTTGCCCTTCGCCATAGACAGATGCTTTAGTGGTTTCAGCCATTAAGGCTCCGGCGTGCTTAGGTAGTAGACATATCTCCACGCCGCTGCGCCGTGCCCTCGGTGTGGGTTGAAGTCATAAGCGTTTCTCCTCTGAAAAAAAAAGATATTACTTAGATTTATTATAACCTCAGCTCAGATCTGCAGGACGGCATTAAAGATTGGTGCATCAACTTAGTTTTTACGTAAAATAGATAAATCACGGAAAACCACACCCTAAACAAATGGCATGAACGAAATTGGAAATCCGTTTAATGCTATGTCTGGAAATGACATTTCTATTCAGTCATGTTACTTAGACTTCTGTCTTCCAATTATTTATTTAAGTGACAAGATCAGCGTTGACGATGTAAAAAATAATCCTTATCTTAGTTTTCCATTCTAAGTTTAAATAAGCCAACACTTTTTCCTTTACTTTAACTCTTAGTTAAAAAGTTTTACAACCAGAGTGTCAAAGTTGCAAGTCTGTTAAAAAAATACAAGTTTTACATCTTTCTAAAGTAAAGATAAGACTTGGAATTAAAAAGTTACCACTCATATTGCAGTTTGTCAAGTAATCAAAACTACTATTTTATTTATTTATTTATTATATTTAGGACATACTTAGACAATCTGTGTTAGTGTAATGAGTTACACAAGAAATGTAAATTAAAGTGCTTTACAATTATAACGAACTAAGGCTATTATATTATAACTGAAAATAATATAAAGCTAATTCAAACGAATTTCGTTTGTGGCTACCTAAATCTTCAAAAAAATATCCACCAGGCTTTATTTTCGACATTTTTATAAAAAGACAAACGGCATTAATAATAGCACCCTTTGAAAGTAGGCCTAATTATATAAATCTCATTTATATTCCAATAAAAGCAAATAAATTTACTATTTTAAAACGCAGACCTAAAACCTAATTCTATTTTACTTAAATAAAAATTCGATGAAGCTATACCTAATTCGACAGAAATTGTAAAAAAAATATTTTATTCTAATATAATCCTTTACGTATTTGTTCTATCTCGGCATTTAAAACAAATTAATCTCAACTATATTGTCTAGCGATTCGGTCCAGGGTCCATACTAGGTCGCACGGGTGTTATTCCGACGTATTGTACATAATATACATACATGTAGGAGCGTAGAAGGGATATGAGTGAAATGTAACGTTGAAATGACGAATGACAGATGTTAAGCATGATAGACTAAGAGTGAGAGGGATGACATATCAGGAGTGAAAGAGATAGCAGTATAATGTTAAAGATGAAGTATGAAGAAGAACGGGAACGAGAGACGGAAAGACGTGCAAGACGAGTAAAGACGTTATTCTCAAAAAGACGAATAAAATTATATTCTGTATCAAAAATCCTGTGTTTATTTTGGCTCCAATATCCTCTATCCCACATACATATACACCTACCTCTTGAAACATTCTATCTTTTAAAGAAACACATCAAAATTCGTCGCGTTTTAAATATTTATGCACACATAGGGAAGACAGACGCGGGAAGGAAACGATTTTGTTTTATAGGTATTATATTATATCGTTATTAAGGATAGGAATTGAAGATAATTTCGAATTACTTACAATAGATAGGTTTTTTGGCATGACCGGAGTCACGTAAAATATTCGATAGCTATCCCTTGACGGCCTAGGCAGTAGAAAGGGATGTTTTTAGTCGTTTGCTATTCGCCTTGAAAGCAAAATCTACCACGTACCTAAAAAACTGCTTGATAGCCAACTTTGTATGAACCCTGGTTAGAAGTTCATGTACCATTTAATCTTTAAAAACCAAAAAACGATTTAAATATTTTACAAAAGCATCTGAAAGACTGTTATTCAAACTGTAAATTATTTAACTTTACTTTTTCGGTTAGTTTGCCATACGATCTATACGATGAAACAACATCATCATCATCACCAGCCTGTCGCAGTCCACAGCTGGGCATAGGCCTCTCCAATTGCACGCCGCTGAGACGTGTTTTCAGCCACTTTTTGAAACAACATACCTTCTATACATACATATAATTATGTAGATATATAATATGAACAGTTACAATAGAAACTCATCAAAAAACAACAACATCACGAAGTAATCGGTAAACAGGCCACTAAAGGTTAGATGTACGACACATGTGGGACATGTTACGCCAATTCCGGATTAGAGACAAGCTAACATACTACTCACTAAACGCAATCGTGAACTGTTTACTAGTAAAAACAAAAATATACGTAAAAATCTCGCTTCGAACACATACCATCAAATCGCATACTTACCTTATAACTTTTGATTAGATACTACACCATATTTTTTATGAAAACTATAGGTACCATAGTATTAGAGTTATACACTTATTAACTGGAAACCAGCACTTCGCGTTGATGATGGCTAAAGATGTGATTTTAGTTAAGTCTAATTCCACACTCCCCTCTCATTACTCTCCATACGGCCGGAGTCGTTTCTCTCTCACTCAGTTTTTACTAAAACCCAATGCCAGAAAACATATAGACGCTAATTTTTGTTATCATTAAAACATCCATACCATATTTGTCGCATCTTTAAGTCCTATCTTAGCTTTAAATTTTTCTATTATGTTATTCGTATTAAATTAAAATTTTCTCCACAGGTTCCGGACATATTTCCGCACGGCGATCCTGTGCCGCTGGCGCGACATCCTGCGCCGGCGCAAGCGGCCGCTGCCCGAGTCGCCGCCGGACTGCATCTCGCAGTCCGGGAGTCGATCCCGATCAGGTTTTTACTCGTTAACGTAATTATTAAAAGTGATCTTTGGTATCATTTATGAACATACGGCTAGGTACGTCATTCTCATTGGCAGTAATTGTTAGGCTGTCGCTAGGTGCACTTGGGTGAAGAACTTATGAGTAATAATAGCCGTCATTTATGGCGTAAATGATTGCAAAACTTATAATTTACTAGGCTTACCACCATCTGTTAAAGAAATCTTACTTTTTGGGGGTGGTAATTATCTACCGATCCAGCTAATGGCATCGTTTTTTAGCATAAAAGTTATATTCTAATGAAATGACAAACGACCAACTATTAGTTCTATCTGATTTATCTCAAAAACCCTCAATATATACGTCCTCAAAGAGTGCCTGTTAGATCCATTTTTATATCCTCACTAAAACAATAGAAGCTCATTCTTTTCCTATCTAGATTGCCTTGAAATTAATATCTGACATTTTGATTAAATTGATCTATATAAGACTCCAGCAGCTAATATCCCGGCCTTATTAATTTGATAAGGGTTCGCTATTCCGTTGCCAGTTGAGTTATTCTAAAATTAAATAACAGGAATATTCTTTTGTTTTCCGGGGCCATTAATAAGATGCTTGATGAAATATTTATTGATGGGAAGTAATGAATATTACAATTTTAAGCCAGTGTTGATTTTGATCAGGTAGATCCATTTTTGTAGTATGGGGGGTATCGTCTAAAATATTTAAAAAGAACTGATGTAATTACTAGCTATAGCTTCGGCCAGTATCACGCTTAAAATCAAATCAAAAAGCCTTTAAATACCATATACTTTACCCATGGTAAGATTGCTAAAAATTGTATACACTTAAAACCTCATTACTAAAACAGAAAAACAGCAATTAAAAATACAAAATAATTTTATTTAACATTATATTTAACGCTATACAAAAACTTGAGCTTGTCTTCAAACGAAACTAATGAAAATTACGAGCTGGAAAGACAAGAAAAACGGAATAAAACTTTATCTGAGGAATAAATGTCTTTGAAGCAATCTTGCGTTTTTCTAGTCGGCGAGATTCTGAAAAACTTCTTGAAAGATAAGAAAGGAATTTTCACGGTATTTGTAGAGATATATCATTAACTTTATAATCTGTACACAACGTTTTTAAACAATCTTTGCTAATATTTGAAATATCTACAATATCGTATTTATAAGAAATTAAAAGTCATCGATGAAAATACTAACATCAGAATTTAGAACTTCCTCTTTTTTTAGAAGTCGGTTAAAACGCAGTTACACTCTCTATTGCCAAATTAAAAAGAAAATATGATTGGTTACTGGGACGGCCTTGATATGGAATAAACTCTCACTTTCTTAAATAAATAATTTTCATACACAGAACTATTATTAAAAATTTGAGTAGAGTCTGTTTGCGAACGGTGCATGTAATAAATAAGTCCGTCAAGACTAAAAATACAGCAAAGTTATCTGAAAAAAGTTTACACAGAAAAAGACTCCTAAAATTGTCTTTATCTTTTCACACATTTTGGCATTAAATCCCGTCGTACTGCGACAGTAAAAGTTACGACTAACTATCACCGATTTGTATTTTCTACATCACTCACTTTTAAGGCTCTGAGAAATCTGAACAAAACGATTTACGCCTTATACCTAGTGCTAAAAAATCTTATCATATCATACATCATACAGGCTGCGTAGCTTCTAAGAAGATGTTTAAATATCTAACAAATGACAAACGATATAAGTTATTCTTAGTTGCAAGAAATAAAATGTCTTATCTCTATTTCTGCAAAAAGTTTTGTAGTAAATGGACTGAGAAGAACGTCGCACTAGGAATGTGCTTCATGGACTAAGAATGTGGATGAGAAAAGAATTGAGAAACTATTACAGTTTTTAACTGAATGTTTTTGTCATATATTTATACGTAGGACCCTATGGAAGTATGCACTTCGATGTTCATACTTACCCCAAATTGATGCATGACATGTAATTAGTAGTAGGTACCTAATGTAACTTTTCTGAGCGGGATTCATAATTGTTAAATTAAACGGGAATGTCTGTCTAGTTAGACAGTTCGACTCGCCACTTCGTCATCGCGTCAGCTCATGATTAAGGACTCCGGTTAGGCCCGAAACTAGTAAAGCATTTCCTATAAATACGCGTGTGTAAATCGATTCATTTAACAATTATTTACTTAAAAACATTACATTAATCCGTTCCCATTTTATTTAATTTATAGTAAAAAATATTACAAACTAAAATACATTTCTGGAAAAACAATATCTTGAATGAATTCAGAATATCCATCACACTATGTGTATGTGTAATGTATGTGACGTATGTCATATCGAAGAGCTACGCAATTAGTAGGAACTTTATTCCACGACGTCGCTTTCCGTTCTTAGTTTCACTCGGAACTTATCTCCGGAAATTACTGGGATCCAGCCAAAACAAAAACGGGAATGCTAGCGTAAACACGCGAGTTCTTGTAGAAATAGTGTTTGGTTTCTGAAGGAAAATGTCCTGGGAACTACTGCTATCTTTCAAAGTTCTGTTAAAGTTGTAAGAGTAAGTCGGGACGTATTACACGTCGTAAACGGCATCCTTAAACAGTGATAGGCAGTAAGACACTGTTCGAATCTATATGATTCATTCGATTTTAATAAATCATTAAGTTAAATTGAATAAAACAAACTAAAACCTGATGACCTGTATGTATGTTATAAAATTGTATAGAAAGTGAACAAATATATTTCATTTGAATTCTGAACTTCAACACTAAGTGCTAAAGGATCTTTTGGCACGTGGCCGAAATCCGAACTAATGCCGTCACAAACAAAAACCATCACTTTGGACAGACATTTCAATTGTTGCCAATATGCACACCAACGCCCTCAAACTAATGTCATCCACGTGCCAAAAGTTCCCTGTAGCACCCTCAATCGCATCCCGCGTCAAAATGTTTATAACAGCTTTCTTCTACAGATTCTAAAAAAGTTTTGAAAGATCCAACATAAAAAGCGTCTATAAGAAACTGTTATAAAACCAAACTGGCCAAAATCCCTAGAGATACATCAGGCAGGTGAGTCTGGGCCACAACTCACGCACCGCCATTAATTTGTTATTTATAATAAAAGGTAAAATCCCGAAGGAACCTCCGGTCAGATAACATGATTTATTTTTTGCTCTGAATGTGAAATAATACTTAAATTATACCTTTTTAATCTCTTGAGTATTTGAAGTTTTCAACGCATACGGCCAGTCATAATGTATTGAAAGATTTTTATTTTATTGCCAGCTTGAATCCTTTAGCTAGCTTCAAAAATAAGGAAATCAAAAGTGTACACTTTTGTTCATACCTTTTCTCGTTGCAAAATCCAGTAAACGATATCGTATCTTTTATATCCTTTAGTAGATTTGTTTTTCTAGTAGATCCATACTCCTAAATTGGTTGGACCCACATTCAAAAGGTTTTCAAGGTAATTTGTAAACAATCTGAGATATAAATAACAAATATTCTGATAGATCAAGATGTTTCCATGAATATTCCGATAGACCTCTGACCTTTGCAAAAAACATAGCATATTTATTCAGGAGCTGTTATTTTTAGACCATAGATCTTGACCCTTTCTATCCGTCTATTTTTATTTCGATTTATATTGTCATCTGTTCTGAAATAAGTCGTTCTAAACATGACTGTATCAAATGCATTTATGACACAAAGACTAATAAAGATATTAATAAAGTTATTTAAATAAACAAATGCTTAAAAGAATAGTTCTATAGCAATAATATTCATTTAATTAGTACACTTAATAAATTTACATAAAAACCCTGCTCCTCCCAGTCACCTCTTTTGAAATTGGCAATAGTTAGTATTTATACTATTAACTGCATATTATTCTACAAAATATAAATACCAACATTCATAGGCTCAGTTACTTGCCTACCTAGGCAATGTAAAAGCTAACAAACAGATTTACGCAACATATATAAAATAGTAAATTTACTAAGAGTTAGGATTTTTGCCCTAGGCCACTAAGACATCGTACGTTTTTCTCAGGTCTAAGAAAACTGGCTGGGATCCCTAAATTATTACATCCCTGGGGTTGATCTAAAAGGAATGAAGTGGAAAAGACTAAATCTGAAAGACATACGAGGAATAGTTTTAGGGTATCAGAATTTTCGTAGAATACGAAAGTAAATTTTAAATTAAATATTTACGATTGAGAATTTGAGAAAATAGTACAAGTGAAATTTTGACATATTAAATTAAAAGTAACGTCTTAGCAAACTTAAATATAATAATGTAAGAAAAGCATGGAAACGGAGCCAAATATATCAACACGTCTACTTTTTTATACGTTTTGTATATGAATTACTAGCGCCATTTTCTCGTGAGTGCTCGTTTAATTCAATCAGAATCTGACGCAATGATAACAGAAAAACGAAAAGAAGTAACAGGCTACCAAAATCATGCCAAAAATATTTTTATCTCTATCGTAGAAAAGAAATGTCAATCAACAAGGTGTAGAGCGCTGTCTCGCTTCCATAGTTGGAATTATGTTACTTTATGTTATGATTCTTTATTTTTGGCACTTATAACATCACTTTTGTAGATTTTTCGTATGTTTTTGGAACTTCTAAAATAATCCCCTTAAAGTATTCGTCTCTACAGGTATCGAGGAACTCAGAAATTCAAGAGGAAGTGCAGTGGGCGAATGGCCGCGCTCGTCGTTTCGGACGTTCAACGACCCCCCGTTGCGGAGACCGCTTTCGCTTGCTAGCTGCCCCAAGTGCCCGCATAGGACCTATTATGATGGTAAGAGCATAGCAAATTACAATATTATACAAGACTACATAAGAAAACAATTCCACTAATATTTTAAACGCGAAAATTTGTATGAATAGATGGATAGATGTTCACGTTCAAACGGTTGGAGCATTATTGATGTAATATGGTATTTAGTTAGCTGACACTATGGATTAACACAGGTTACTTTATACTCGAATGGGTTAAAGGAAGATGTTGTGAATGTTTTTGCAGCTATAACAGACCTCTACGCGAGCCAAGCCACGGGAAAAAGCTACCTGAATATAAAGTTGATTTGAAAGCGCAATTTAAAATTTGAAAAAAAAGCAATGTACTAAATCATCACGTTGAAGTAGCATCTATCATTTTCATGTTTTAGAAGAGACTAGACATTTAATAAAGATAAGTACGTTTCAGTCTCGGTTACACTATCACTCAAACCAGCCTGCGACACATTTCATTCAACACTAGCTGTTACCCGCGACTTTGCCTGGTCATATGTCGGTTATAGCTGCAAAAACAGCCTCTTCTGACGCAGTCGGTGGAAAAGTAGCATGTGTGTTAATCCCGGATGTCAGGTAACACCATACCAAATTTTATCAAAATTTATCCTGCTGTTTGAGCATGAAAGAGTAACAACCGTCCATCCATCCATGCTTACAAACCTTCGAATTTATATATATTTTTTGTACGATTCCCTCACTAGAGAATTTAATCCTTGTATCGCGGGAGTTTTCACAGACATTCCAGTCACATGCACAAACCCGAGACACCCAGAGTCTGAACAAGCATATTTTGGGGAACGCACAAATTCTTGTCCTACGCGGGGATCGAACCCGCGACACGTCGTGCACAGCACGAATTGGCGTGGTAACCTTTACCACTTGGTTATCCGTGCAGTCAAAATATTAGTAGAATAATATTTCTAAAAGATAGATAAAGTTCTTAGCGAAATAAAATAGGCTTAATATTACTCTCATAAGTGGGGACGAGAACGGGCAATAATACGAATCCTTTAATATCAAGACTTATGATACCCATTTGTCACGCAGAAGTCATTGTGATAATGGGATGGTGGCCAAAATACAACAGAAAGTAAACTCTATGTACAGTACAGTAAAGAGGAAATTTTAATGGCAAGAAAATAAAGTATTTATCATAGTTAACAACCGCAAATATCGGACGGATGTAAATGAAGAGTCGGCTTAACATATTAGTGTTTTAATTAAAATGGTATTAAAAGAGAGCCCCACTTTTACTTATAAGTACGGTCAAGAGTCAATTGATTGCGAAAATCAACCTTAGCACGTTAAAATAAAAGCGATTTTGGTAACTTTGGTCATCCAGTGTTTGTTTATTATACTTACTCGTTAAAAGATACCCAGAGACAATGAAAATCTAAAATGTTTTTCCTAACATTCTGGTTTACCCAACTAAAAAGCCTATCCTGATTTTATTATTAATTTCGTTTCTTTGCGACATCGTTACCATGAAACTAATGTAAATCTAAATTAAAAATAAAAGTTTTCGAATACCTTCTTACTGCAAAGGAAAAACCGGGAAAAACTGACACAGAATTCTTCGTAAATTATCAGATTCTGATGGCCCCAACTTCACCTTGATTTTCTCATAAACTAAGCCCTAAAACGATTTCGTAATAAAATCCAGTCACCGATGAAATACCTTTGGAAAACGTTTCCGCATTGCAGAAGCCTTTTAAAAATGCTGATAAAAGATACTTTTCCTCTTTTTGGAATTTTCCTTTACAATTTTTTATAGACGTAACTTTTTTCGTAAAATTGGTAAAAATATTCAATTTTTGTTAAAATACAAGTAAGCTACCAATAAAAATAATTTATTTATTTGTTACGTAATTTGGAATCACTATTTCCTTATCCAAAATTTGAATTAAAACTTAAAAGGACTTAGGGATTTGAATTTTAAGGGTCAAAATAAATCCTATCATAGTTCTATTGTATAAGTTTCGATTCTGCTTCGATAAACTAATGATGTTTATAAAGGCGTCGATATTCCTCGAACAGCTAAAATGTATGGAAGTGACAGATTCGATTCACGAGACTTTTAAATGAAATAAGAACATTTCGTCCCATTAGTAGAACAATGTTTTATCTGCAAAATGTCTACTTTTCAGTAGAGCGATTTGAAGTTTTGCGCGTGCATTATTTGGCTTAACTCTTTAATGGAAGACGTTAGCCATTTCATATTTTTACAATGTACATAGACATAAATACAGCTTTTATTGTTATAATTATTTATTCTTAAAACTACTCCTGTGCGTAGATAGTGGGTCGCATGTGCATACATAACATTGTACTGCCAACAAAAACCGTTCAAGAGCTGTCTTTTGAGCACATGGAACGTTATTTGACCAAATTAGTCACGTTATATCTGCATATGAAACAATATTTTACGGAATTCCAAAATTATGTCAATGTCTTACGTGAAGATGATTTATATAATACTAGCTTCTCGGCGTGGCTCCGCTCGTGTTAAGTAGGTATAAACGTAAGTAATGACGTGAATTTTACAAGTAATGAATTTTCTACACACTTGTCTTGTTTAGTCGTACTTACCAATTTATCTTTAAACAAAGGAAAGCAATGAGTTGACAAGTTATTTTTTAATATAATCTGTATAAAATTTAACAAATTAAGATGTAAAATAAAAAGTAAATATTGAGGAATGTAGGTACTAATTTAAAAAAATTCTAAAATCACAATAAAATCTCTCTTCAGTTCAGCGTGTTTCAGTTAGCATAAAATCACATTTATTTTCTTAAACATAATATTATTATTTATATCTCTTTTAATCCACGGGCTACCTTCAGGGTAAGAAAACCCGGTCCTTTTTAAAGGCTTACACGGGGACACAGGTCCAACATGCAGAGAAGGCCTCTGCATGTTGGACTATCATATCAGACATCTACCAAGGGCTATCCACCCCTGCTCTATGGAAGAACAGATATGGACGGCCCAAGGTAGCTACAAGACTATTGTATATTATAGAAATAAAACTAATTTGGGCTATTGATAACGTTTAACAAATCCTGTTAAACGTAAGTGTTTCCTTCTCTATGAAAAACTATGCATCTGCCTTTCAATACATGGTAATGCAATAAAATTGGCAGGCGGTGACTTGCCGGCTCAAAGATGGGCCCCCCTATTATACCGCCACGATAGGCAGCAGGTGGGCAACACCAGAGAGTAAGGCTAGGGGTGTAGAGAGGTGCGACACCGATTTCGCCATCGCGGATCGTAGATCCGGAGCTGGTTTCCTTGTTATTACGTCTTTAAACACTTCCACCCCCGAGCGTATGGCTCTAGCGACCCCTCTCTAGCCAGCCAGTTAAGGCAAGAAAGAGCTGGGAGTCCTCATAAAGCGACCCCCCGGGGCATTCAGGTTGCGTTGTATTGCTACTCTAAAACAGCTCGCCACACGTGACAAGAATAACATTCTACACATCCACAATTATCGCGACAGCGTTTTTGGATTGGCGTGGTATTGCAAGTTCAGAAACAGAGCTATGTGAACAATAAAATGATTGGCTTTGGGCTGATGGAGCGGGAGATGCCATCACAGTATTCTCAGTGTTGGACCGAGTTGGACAAGATTGAGCAATGGGGATATGGGAGAATCTTGTTCATAGAGTTAGACGGATTAGGACCTTCTGACGAAGGTTCTTCGATAGCTTGCACTTGTGATTGGAGTGGTATGGCAGTATTAGAAACGGAGCGATCTATACAATGAAGCGATTGACTTTGATCAGAAAGAGCGTGTACTGCCTTCACAGTACTCTCAGTGTTGAACTGACTTGAGCAAGATTCAATGACGGGTGCATTCTGTTGCGTCACTGAATTATTTGCAGTTTCATCCAATACTTTTTGCCAATATTATTTAAATACCTTTGTCTTGAATGTTTCACTGGCGGGTGGCGTTTTTTTAGCCGACTGCTGGGGAATATGATTTCATCATAACTTGTGTCATGTTCAATTGACTGTTCTGAATATATTGGACAAAAATCATTATAACACTTTGTGTGATACGGGGGTGGTACAATATTTAACATAAAAATTTTTGATACTATACTTGTAATCATTGCTATACTGACAGCAGGTGATGTTTCATAACTGGATGCAGATTGAAGTTGGAACGGAGTTACTGGACGCAGTTCAGTAAGAGTCGTTAATTGATCCGCTGATCCATCACAACAAGTAGAATCGTCAGGAACATCACTTGATGTGTCATCCCAAAAGGGTAGCATGTTGCTTTTCTTAGCAAATGTAAAAAAAAAAATCTTTTACAAATGTACAGACGGCTACCGTTCAACCTGTCTAGAACCAGTGTCAGCTGGTCTCGCGTTTGGTTGTATTATGAAACCTTCGCGCAGCCAGCTTAGACTGATCATGTTTAGCACACACGGCTGTGTGTACTATGAAGTTAGACCTATTTTTTTGTAAAACGACATTAGAATTTTAAAATTTATTGTTATTTATGTACATTCAGGTGAAAATTAGTTATTAAGAATAGCTGTGTACGATTAATCGTACTTTAAAAAGTGTATTTAATAATTTTATAACCGTTTTAGATTTCGAATAATGTTTTACGAAAAACTAATTAATAGAAAAAAGTAGCATAAGCGCTTACGACGCACACTTTAAAAAAAAATTTGGTCGAATAATGTTTCATGTGTACATACTGACGAAAAGAAGATATAATTATGCGTAGTATAATATAATATGTGCATAAGAAACTACAAAATTAGGGAAAAAAATAAATATGTTTTATCGTATATTAACATGTTTAGAAACTTATCAGTAAAGTATTGTAGTGGATTACACTTAAGTTTAATACGACGCGGCAACTTGGTAGAATAATGTTTTATGTGATCTTAAATACTGTCTACTGTGTCTGTGTACTGTCGAATAATGTGCGTTGTTGAGAAGGAACACCAGAGGAACGCCAGAGCGGGACGGTGAATATCGCTTCATGTGTTCGTACGACGTTATTGTAGGTATGCCGCGTGGCAAAAACTTTATTCGAACTTTATAACTCTTAAAATAATGAATGAAAATTATAAAAAAATATATCATTGGATAGCTTACGTCATTACGATTACGAATTTATCATAATATCATTTTTGTTATATGTGATGATAAAACATTATTCTACTAATGGGACGATTTCTACAATTACATCATTGAAGGATTGATTTCACGTTAAGAAATAAGGTTTATCTTAAAATGGATGATATTTGGATGACGGCTTTTCTATTTTTGACTGAAGATGAAGTGCTGAAAATAAACAAAATCATTGATCTCAATTTATGGGTAAATTAGCTTGTTTCTAAAGTTTTGCTCGCTTGGGTATCGTTTTCAGTACTGAATATAATATTCCCCTGCTTTTAACGCAGTCGAGTAAATACTCTGTAATACCTTGGATAATGGTTAAGTCCATACCAAATTTCACAAAAACTGGTCCAACCGTTTGGACGTGAAAGAATAACATACATCCATCAATCGTCAAATACTTTCGCGTTTATAATATTAGCACGATATCTGACATAATTTTGATATATTTTTTCTTTTGTTTCAGCCTACATCCACGGAAGGAAAGTGTAAATAACTCATTGTTACATAGACAATAACGTCAAGCGATTGTTAACGACAGTGATCATAGTATAAGTGAACGTTCAGTGTATTATAAACTCTATTACGTAGAATATAAGTTACAATATTGTATAACTGTGCATCGATTGAAGTCTAGTATGACTTTTTTGTGACTGACTTTCTGTGACTCTTGGCGTTTTCAATGTGTAAATTATAGCACAATAGTAACGAGTTTAGTTAAAACTAATAACATATAAATATTTTTATTCCATAATTGAAACATAGATCAAATATTTATCATTATTATACAACGTGTAACGGAAATAACGCACATCCACAGACACCCCATAAAGAATATCCTTTTTTATCCACAATTAATGTATTGAAACATTTTTATCATTTTCTTAGATTTACACATTGTCAGAATAATTTGTACAAATTATTGGCAAAACGCGTGGGCGCCCTATTGCTCAATACGTTACGCGCGCACACAGACGCACAAAAGTGGAGGTCTCGCAGCCCGCGCGGCTTCTCCAATACCTACTATCATAAGTTCATAAAATCATAACATACGAAAAGTAAAACCCTTAAAACCAATTTGAAAACCTAAAGAGATTATCTACATTCTTATGTACGTAGATACTATGACGTCTTTGGATAAAATTGTTTATGTTTATTATTAGAATTGTTTAGTAAGAATGATTTTAATAACCGTAAGTTATTGTTATTGAAATGCTGATAGAGATGAACTTGATAGGTACCTAAACAAAGGCGGCGTGTTTAAAAGATATTAATCATAATAATTAAACAATGAGAAACTTACATGTTTAAAATTAATCGGCACTCATACGACGGCGTCCTGTTTTTAAAACACTTTCAAAATGTCCACCACCTTGTTCTATGCACTTAAAAGCTCGTTTACGCAATTGTTGTCGCAATGCACTTAACACTAGAATGTCCCTTTTCACTGTTTCAAAAGCAGCCACTATCCTATCTTTAAGGTCCTCGGCACTTGTTGATTCGTCACAATACACTAGGTTACAATACGTTCGCCTGTTCGCCACACGTACATGTGACTGACGTTAAAGCGTGGTGCGGCTTCTCTGGTACTTTGCTGAGGATTCTCGCTAAAGTAGTCGAGTATTTCATCTTGTAGACGAGTAGATGCCTGCACGTTTCTCCCCCTGTCGATGGCCGTATTCGGTCGAAATGTTCCGAAGTCTCGAAGCCGCTGGGTAGCGCCTAGCATAGTCCTGCCTGCGGTCAACACTCGTGCCGTGCCTATCATTAAATGTTCTACACGCTAATGCTACGTTATCACCACACTGTGCTAGAGTCCTCACCATCTCGGTGTACTGTACGTTAGTATACCGGAAAGACATCACGCGCGAAAGTTTTGTTTTGACAAATAATGACAAACATTCACTGATAACGATCGGCCGATGACTAACGACAAGGAAGCGCGAGCCACGCGGGCGCCGCCGCGCCGGCGCCGCGCTCGGCTGTCTCGCTCTTTCCTATTGTATTACGTATTTCGGCGGTCCTTTTTATGTATCTTTGTTAGTGTTTGAAAGTGTGAACTTGTGTGTGTGTTTGAAAGTGTGAGCCGCTGTGAATTGCTAAAGCCTTATTGCATCGACTTAAGGCTCATTTTCGTTTACTTCGAGTGCTTTATGAAAATAGTGTCTACAATTTAATTATTTCTAAATATTTTTTTGGTAAAAAAAAATATTTATTTTTATTAATGAAATGGATTCTGTTATCGATTCTGAACAAAGTAGTTTCAGGATGTGCGTTAATTATGTTACACGGTGTATATTTTGCAAACGAGTCAATAAACAAAATAATCGGTTTTACAAAACACCGTCTCATAATAATATCCTATCATCTCTTATAATAATATATATCTCATTCAGTTTCTTTTCATCCTAATAACAACGCATTCCTATCCTCATTGTGCTTTATAAATCGGACTGAGTTAATTTATATTTATTAATCTCTACAGTGTTCAAATGTAGAGTTCTCAGTCATCTAAGCACTTTTTAAGAGTATAAGTCTAAGAAATTAAATCGTCATCTACACCCTAAATTACCCACTGCTGAACATAGAACTAAAGACCATCCTGTGTCTACAAAAACCCCGAAAACAAAACGTCCCTAAATATATAGCTATTTACTGAAAATTACCACTTAGTTAAACCTACCTAGCAACTATCAACATAAGCAATGTCAAAAAAAAATATGTCAACCGAACTAAAGTCTTCAAAAACTTGTTGAACTGTCTAACTGGGGCAAATAACACGACTGGCAATTGTTTTTGTTACATAAAAGTGCTTGAGTTTCAATTCGAGATGTAATTTGTAAGAACAACCGACCCGACACTTACAGCGGAGTTCTTCTCGAATTGTTTTGTTTTGAAGATTCTGTGCGAATGTAAATTCTCAAAGGGGGTTTCAACATCTGTGAAGGGTTTTATCATCTCTATTGTAGTTTTGGAAAAGTGATAGCGCTCAATATAATGTAGAGCGGTGTCTCTTCCACAACTACAGACCTTACTTTAAGAGGCTGAGGTTCCCAGGACTCTATATCTAAACCTCCGCTGTTTGTCGTTCTGTTTGTCAACGATTTGCAGTCCATATATTTTTGTTCATAGAATCTGACAATCTGTTATGAACTTTGATATAAACTATAATATCAGGAATACCAGTCCGACCCACATAATTATGTACATTTGTACACATATTTTGTCATGGTTTTTTAATATTATTCGTTCGTATGCGTATCATAAGCAAAGTCTTTTAAATAAAATGCTGGTTCGATTCGATTGATTGCCTGAATAATTCAATACAATTGCTGAAAAATATTTCACTATGTTAAAACGTTTTTCAATGTGTGAAATATTCAAAACTCATAGTTCAATTTTAACATTTTTATCTTTTAAATCAACGATCTTACATTCGGCATGCATAAAACATACAAAATACGTGATGAATATTATGTAATTCGATTTCAAACAAATTAAAAGAAATTTCAATGCAAAACACACTCGTAAAAATATTATAATATTCAGAAATCTTCTTTACTTTTCCATTTATACCGTTTCACTTCAATAAATAGCAAATATAATGTAATTATGAACATGTATGGAATTCTAATCCTGTCTTTGAGAGTGACAATCTTTTTTATATTGGATAACAGGCTTTGGTTACTGACATGATACGCAATTCGTTATTTAAATGATGTGTCAAGAAGGGTTGACGCGTCACATATTGTAATCTTCAAAAAGAAAATATTTACTATTTTAACAATTTGAATAAGTTTTTTTTGCACCTCCATTTTACTGTGGCGTTTGGAATAATATGGAATCATAAACCATGTCTAAAGTGACGATATTTGTTAAAACACAAATCAACTCTTTACTCCTTTTTGTATTAAAGTGCTACTGACAGTAAAAGTGATTCAATCTACATAGCTAAAATATTTGAACAACTCACGTATCAAATATGAATGTAAACAGGCTGTTAAAGTACCTAAATTAAAAGTAGGCGTAACGGTTGTTCAACTGAAAATACGATTTTTTCTCTCCAAAATCCAACATCGTTAAGGTCAAGCGATAAAAGCCTTCAATCAACTGGAGCCTACCACGACCTCTTCAAACGACACTATTGCAGTTGTAGAAACGAAATGGTGCTCTACAAGGTGTAGAGCGGCGTCCTTCTTCCACAATTGTAGCAATCTTACTTTAAGTAGTAGTGGTAGGTGTCCAGTAAGAATAGCTCCCTCCCCTCTCTCCCCCTTTCACATAAATCTCCAGTTAAGTGGTCAATTTGCTTACCGCCCACGCAATCTTGATTGCCATTCAACAATATTTGAGGTAACTGTGATGAAAGATAATCGAATGTTTACTTATTGTGTGACGTCATGTTTATATAGGAAATATTATAATGAAATTGTGTTTTGTTTTTGTTAGCAATTTCATTTTTAGGTTTATGAAGTAGTGTATAAAGCAACGATGAAACTTAATACAAGAATTTTCATTCAGAAATTAATGTAATTTTAAGTTACTGTGTGGTTCTAATAAATCAGAAATATCAACATCAAATTACCCACCGATTACGATCAATAAATAAGTAAACATTTATTACTATCTTGTAGGAAAAGGCCTGAAAAAAATAACTACTTTTCAATGAAAAAAGATTAAGCATTACTTATTTTTTTAGACACCCTAGGCATTATTCAGATTGTCAAACCATCGAAGTCGTTAATAAAATCTAAATGTATGTATTTAAACTTTGATAGATAGTAACAAAATTTATCATAACTGTTAGGTGTATTTCTCGTTATAATTTTCATCCTATCGGTATCAGTTCGGGTTTAAAAGGTGGCAAGTCTCCAAGCAGAAATACACTGAAGTATAGAGCAAAAGTTTATTCTAACTTGGAACAAATGCCGTCATGTATGAAAAATCATTACTTTTGTAGTACTATGTAGAGTTCCAAGGATCTCTTGGCACATGGACGACATGAACATGAGGACTACTGTCAAAATGGATAGTTTTTCATATACGATGGCTTTATTTATGATTCGGCTTTTTCGGCCAAAATTTCTGTTTAGCTTTTTGAAATTGTACAATTTGAACTTAGCTGACATAAACTGAAAACGTAGTTACAAAGAAAAAATAATAATAATTAAAACATATCTAGCCATAACCTGACTATAATTTTATTTTTTCTGTAATTTTTTGTATTTCTGTTTTTATTTTCTCCTTTATTCATTAAAAATATTACAACATTTCATAATATTTCGTGTTTTCGTTTCCAAAAAACACGTTATTATAAAGTTTATTCTTTATAAATTTAATAATAGAGTTAAGAAATTGCGAGCTCAGTATTAAATTTTTGATGTTCAATTATTATATTATACTAGATATTTATTAATAAATGTAATAGCTAGTAAGTAGAAGTAAGATTCAAATTGTTAATCGTTGATATTGTATTTATAAAATACAGAAAGTCGATTGTAAATCATTATTTTGATATTTGGTAGACGAAAAGCGAATCTCAACATTTGTTCTTCTTTATCTATGTATGTATTTATTTTTGAACGACTTAAAGTCTTACCGGTAGCAACAAGCTTTTAAAGGAATATGCCGTTTCTTTTCTGAAATATTAAAAAGAAAATTATAAATAAAAACTGTATGAAACATACCTTGTATTTTATAAAATAAAACTCTCATGTTCCCAAACGGATGTGTTAATATTATGATCTCATTACAAATGTGTAGTCCATAAATAAATAAACCTAATATTACTTCTGATCATCTTAAATCAGCTAATTATTGTGATGTGTAATGGCGTAAACGCCCTTTTATGTACAGAGTAACATAGGCAAAATTGGATCAGTAATGAAAGAAAACTTTACTTACAAGCTTAGAAGTTCTGAAGGTTTAGTCTCTCCATTTAGTCCGATAAGGATGTCAAGATCCTTCGAGGGTGGATGTTGTGGATCTCTGCAAAGACCCTCTCCACAAGGTTTTTTGTAGTTAATTTATGCTTGTAGTACACAACAGTCAATGGTAGATCGTTTTACTGATTTTCCACAAAATATTTTTTTTCTATGCGGAATCCACTGATCCATTCTTGCCTACGTCACAATTGTCCAATTTTATCTTACTTAAAAGTATTTTTGTAAATAATTTAGAACTCTAAAATACATAAGCATTGGTTGCAAAGAAATTGTATTTTTCGAGACCAATTAAAATCCGAATTCCCGATCATGTCTTTTATTTTTAACCTTTGTCATAATACGCTCTTAAGCAGTCGTAACAATATTAGAATTCTGTAAAATACCCTCAATGGTAGTATGAACTATAGGGGGATATTTAAGATAGCCGAGTAGATTAAAGACTGTAAACTGAAATGATAGGTTAACAGAAAAAACAGATTTTAAGTAAAAGTAAATACGAACCGCTTTGTTTTGTCTTTGGTAAGACATACAAATACATGGGTTCAAGAATATAAAAAAATCTAAAAAAGTAAAATACAAGAAATATAATTCGGTTAAGAACAAAGATAGTTGCAAAGATTTTCGAAATCGTAAGCTTTTTATCATACGTACTACAAATCCCATGCTATGAATCCCGTGCTACGAATCATACGTGCTACGAATCCCACGCTACGAATCATTTGTGCTACGAATCTCGTTATACGAATCCTATGCTACGAATCATACGTACTACGAATTTCGTGCTACGAATCATACGTGCTACGACTCGTATGCTACGAATCTCATGTTACGAATCCCGTGCTATGAATCTCGTTAAACGTGCTACGAATGCCATGCTACGCATCATACGTGCCAAAAATACCGTGCTACGAATCATACTTGCTACGAATCGCATGCTACGATTCATTCGTGCTACAAATTTCGTGCTACGAATCCCATGCTACAAATCATACGTACTACGAATCATACGTGCTAAGAATCCCACGCTACAAATCATTAGTCTACGAATCTCGTTATACGAATCCTATGCTACGAATTTTGTGCTACGGATCCCACGTTACGAATCATACGTACTACGAACCTCCGGCTACGAATCATACGTGCTACGCATCCCGTGCTACGAGTCATACGTGCTACAAATCGCACGTGCTATGAATCATACGTGCTACGAATCATACGTGCTACGAATCATACGTGCTACGAATCTCACGCTACGAATCCCGTGCTACAAATCCCATGCTACGAATCCCATGCTTCGAATCATACGTGCTACGAATCCCACGCTATGAATCCCGTGCTACGAATCCCATGCTAAGAATCCCATACCACGAATCCCACGCTACGAAACCCGTGCTACGAATCCCATGCTACGAATCCCATACTACGAATCCCATGGTACGAATCCCACACTACGAATCATAAGTGCTAAGAATCATACGTGCTACGAACCATACGGGCTACGAATCCCATGCTATAAATCCCGTGATACTTATCCCGTGCTACGAATCCCGTGCTACGAATCCCACGCTACGAATCATACGTGCTACGAATCCCGTGCTTAGAATCTCTTGCTACAAATCATACGTAAGCGTACTATTCTATAAATGATTACGTAGACGATAGGCGCGCGTGGATATAGTATCCCAGCACATGTGGTCTCCCTGGCAGTCGGCTAGTCTTATTGTAATGTATTAATTCCTCAGCTTTCCCTTAGCGTCTACTTCGAGAAGCTTTGACATGCCTTGACATTCCTGTTAGGCTTTGATTAGGACTTTATATTTTTTGTATGTAAAACTATTATTATTTTATTTCTTAGTAAGTTAAGCTTTGTACATGTATCAACATCGTAAACTTGGTAAAATAGTCGGTTTCTCTTTTTTTGGTAATTATTTTCTATTTTCTTTATTTAAAGAATATTTTTTCCTATGTTTGGCTGTAATCTGTACATTTTGCTAATTTGCGTTGTTGTTGCATAATAATTATTGTAAAAATTGTATTTTTCTCTTTTTAAAAGAGTAACGTATGGCGTTTCTTGCCGGTTCTTCTCCATAAGAATGACATTTTGGAACCGCGCAACTAGTCAGTAACGTTTTGAAAGTGCCTGAGAAGGCCTACTCGAAATAAAAACCTTTTTATTTTGATTTTAATTTTGGCGTGCTACGAACCCCGGGCTACGAATCCCATGCTACGAATCCTATGCTACGAATCCTATGCTACGAATCCCATGCTACGAATCCTATGCTACGAATCCCATGCTACGAATCCCATGCTACGAATCCTATGCTACGAATCCCATGCTACGAATCCTATGCTACGACTCCCGTGCTACGAATCCCATGCTACGAATCATGCGTGCTACGAACCTCAGGCTACAAATCATACGTGCTACGAATCCCACGCTACAAATCATACATGCTACGAATCCCATACTACGAATACCATGCTACAAATCCCATACTAAGAATCCCACGCCACAAAACCCATGCTACGAATCCCATGCTACGAATCCCATACTACGAATCCCACGCTATGAATCCCGTGCTACGAATCCCACGCTACGAATCCCGTGCTACGAGTCATACGTGCTACGAATCACACATGCTACGAATCATACGGGCTACGAATCCCGTGCTACGAGTCATACGTGCTACGAATCACACGTGCTACGAATCATACGTGCTACGAATCCCGTGCTACGAATCCCATGCTACGAATCCCATACTACGAATCCCACGCTATGAATCCCGTGCTACGAATCCCACGCTACGAATCCCGTGCTACGAGTCATACGTGCTACGAATCACACATGCTACGAATCATACGGGCTACAAATCCCGTGCTACGAGTCATACGTGCTACGAATCACACGTGCTACGAATCATACGGGCTACGAATCCCGTGCTACGAATCCCATGCTACGAATCCTATACTACGAATCCCACGCTACGAATCCCGTGCTACGAATCCCATACTACGAATCCCACGCTACGAATCCCGTGCTACGAATCCCACGCTACGAATCCCGTGCAACGAATCCCGTGCTACGAATCCCATGCTACGAATCATAAGTGCTAGGATTCATACGTGCTACGAATCATACGTGCTAAAACCCACGCTACGAATCCTGTGCTACGAATCATACGGGCTACGAATCCCATGCTACGAATCATACTTGCTACGAATCGCATGCTACGATTCATTCGTGCTACAAATTTCGTGCTACGAATCCCATGCTACAAATCATACGTACTACGAATCATACGTGCTAAGAATCCCACGCTACAAATCATTAGTCTACGAATCTCGTTATACGAATCCTATGCTACGAATTTTGTGCTACGGATCCCACGTTACGAATCATACGTACTACGAACCTCCGGCTACGAATCATACGTGCTACGCATCCCGTGCTACGAGTCATACGTGCTACAAATCGCACGTGCTATGAATCATACGTGCTACGAATCATACGTGCTACGAATCATACGTGCTACGAATCTCACGCTACGAATCCCGTGCTACAAATCCCATGCTACGAATCCCATGCTTCGAATCATACGTGCTACGAATCCCACGCTATGAATCCCGTGCTACGAATCCCATGCTAAGAATCCCATACCACGAATCCCACGCTACGAAACCCGTGCTACGAATCCCATGCTACGAATCCCATACTACGAATCCCATGGTACGAATCCCACACTACGAATCATAAGTGCTAAGAATCATACGTGCTACGAACCATACGGGCTACGAATCCCATGCTATAAATCCCGTGATACTTATCCCGTGCTACGAATCCCGTGCTACGAATCCCACGCTACGAATCATACGTGCTACGAATCCCGTGCTTAGAATCTCTTGCTACAAATCATACGTAAGCGTACTATTCTATAAATGATTACGTAGACGATAGGCGCGCGTGGATATAGTATCCCAGCACATGTGGTCTCCCTGGCAGTCGGCTAGTCTTATTGTAATGTATTAATTCCTCAGCTTTCCCTTAGCGTCTACTTCGAGAAGCTTTGACATGCCTTGACATTCCTGTTAGGCTTTGATTAGGACTTTATATTTTTTGTATGTAAAACTATTATTATTTTATTTCTTAGTAAGTTAAGCTTTGTACATGTATCAACATCGTAAACTTGGTAAAATAGTCGGTTTCTCTTTTTTTGGTAATTATTTTCTATTTTCTTTATTTAAAGAATATTTTTTCCTATGTTTGGCTGTAATCTGTACATTTTGCTAATTTGCGTTGTTGTTGCATAATAATTATTGTAAAAATTGTATTTTTCTCTTTTTAAAAGAGTAACGTATGGCGTTTCTTGCCGGTTCTTCTCCATAAGAATGACATTTTGGAACCGCGCAACTAGTCAGTAACGTTTTGAAAGTGCCTGAGAAGGCCTACTCGAAATAAAAACCTTTTTATTTTGATTTTAATTTTGGCGTGCTACGAACCCCGGGCTACGAATCCCATGCTACGAATCCTATGCTACGAATCCTATGCTACGAATCCCATGCTACGAATCCTATGCTACGAATCCCATGCTACGAATCCCATGCTACGAATCCTATGCTACGAATCCCATGCTACGAATCCTATGCTACGACTCCCGTGCTACGAATCCCATGCTACGAATCATGCGTGCTACGAACCTCAGGCTACAAATCATACGTGCTACGAATCCCACGCTACAAATCATACATGCTACGAATCCCATACTACGAATACCATGCTACAAATCCCATACTAAGAATCCCACGCCACAAAACCCATGCTACGAATCCCATGCTACGAATCCCATACTACGAATCCCACGCTATGAATCCCGTGCTACGAATCCCACGCTACGAATCCCGTGCTACGAGTCATACGTGCTACGAATCACACATGCTACGAATCATACGGGCTACGAATCCCGTGCTACGAGTCATACGTGCTACGAATCACACGTGCTACGAATCATACGTGCTACGAATCCCGTGCTACGAATCCCATGCTACGAATCCCATACTACGAATCCCACGCTATGAATCCCGTGCTACGAATCCCACGCTACGAATCCCGTGCTACGAGTCATACGTGCTACGAATCACACATGCTACGAATCATACGGGCTACAAATCCCGTGCTACGAGTCATACGTGCTACGAATCACACGTGCTACGAATCATACGGGCTACGAATCCCGTGCTACGAATCCCATGCTACGAATCCTATACTACGAATCCCACGCTACGAATCCCGTGCTACGAATCCCATACTACGAATCCCACGCTACGAATCCCGTGCTACGAATCCCACGCTACGAATCCCGTGCAACGAATCCCGTGCTACGAATCCCATGCTACGAATCATAAGTGCTAGGATTCATACGTGCTACGAATCATACGTGCTAAAACCCACGCTACGAATCCTGTGCTACGAATCATACGGGCTACGAATCCCATGCTACGAATCATACGTGCTACGAATCCCGTGTTACAAATCCCATACTTCGAATCCCATGCTACGAATCTCGTTGTACGAATCCTATGCTACGAATCATACGTGCTACGAATTTTGTTCAACGAATCCCATGCTACGAATCACACGTGCTACGAAGCATTCGTGCTATGAATCATACGTGCTACGAATCATACGTGCTACGAATCATACGTGCTACGAATCTCACGCTACGAATTCCATGCTACAAATCCCATGCTAGAAATCCCATGCTTCGAATCATACGCGCTACGAATCTCACGCTACGAATCATACGTGCTACGAATTTCACGCTACGAATCATACGTGCTACGAATTTCACGCTACGAATCATACGTGCTACGAATCTCACGCTACGAATTCCATGCTACAAATCCCATGCTAGGAATTCCATGCTACGAATCATACGTGCTACGAATTTCACGCTACGAATCATACGTGCTACGAATCCCGTGCTACGAATTCCATGCTACAAATCCCATGCTAGGAATCCCATGCTTCGAATCATACGCGCTACGAATCTCACGCTACGAATCATACGTGCTACGAATTTCACGCTACGAATCATACGTGCTACGAATTTCACGCTACGAATCATACGTGCTACGAATCGCATGTTACGAATCCCATGCTACGAATCCTATGCTACGAATCATACGTACTACGAATTTCGTGCTACGAATCATAAGTGCTACGAATCCCATGCTACGAATCATACGTGCTACGAACCCCATGCTACGAATCATACGGGCTGAGAATCCCATGCTTCGAATCATACGTGCTACAAACCTCGTGCTACGAACTCCGTGCTTTGAATCCCATGCTACGAATCGTTCAAATCAATCATGTATTTATCTAGATACTGAATGAAGAACAACACAATGCAGAAATTGATAATAGATTATATACAAAAACAAATTGAAGTAAAACACCTTAACAAAAGAATTTAGGAATTAAACAAGTAATGACAACTGACTTACATTGATAATGTTTCTAAATACAAGAGATAGAAATCGTGTCGAAACATCTTGACACAATTTCTATCTCAACAAATACTAATTTAAGGTGTTACAAGCAAATACCGACCTATCCGTAGAACAGAGTCTGATGTGACTATAGGACAAAACTGAGTTTAATTGCTTAACGACATAAATAACACGAGCTCTACAGATGTGCATTTTTAGAATTTTCATATCTTATTTAGTTTCGGAAATATAGAATCGAATAACGTTCGATCTGATATTACCTCCGTATTAAAACGTACGAAGTGAACAAGTGACGGTTCGCGGCGAGCGGGAGTGGCGCGGGCGCTTCGTCCGATCGTCACTTCGGCCGCTGTTTGATGGAGGAAGAGCGTGTTTGTGTTATGCGCTTCGCTTTATTTTGTATTCATTAAAATACGTATTAATCAACTGTTCTGCATGAAAAAACATATTTTTAGAGATGACACGATCATGGGAAATGATGGATATGCTTAAAGAAGATGCAGAAAGGCCTGAAGATTGTTTATCATTTTCAAATATTAATGCTGTTTATGTAAATAAAAGTGTTAATGCTGGTAAGTTGGCTATTTCATTTGTATTACATTATAATACACGTTATTAAGTTCTTAAATCGATGAAAAATATGTTTGTATTGCTTTTTTGTCCCAGTTAAAATATGTGAGCGATCGATGTTTACATAGGACGTTTTTGGTCAAAGATGTACAGAAACTCATTTTTAGTGCGAAAATGCGACTAATGCAATACATATTTATAGTAAAATCTGTCTGTCTGCAATAATAAACAATAAAAAGTAGAAGTCTTATGAAATGTTAGGACGATTTTATACGAACTTTATTTAACTTCTAAGCGTGTCATCTGCATATAGGACGTTTGTCTATGGAACCTGTGACACGATTTGTTGGTTCTATCTTCAGATGGGACGTTGTTACTGGTATAACTACATCAGTTAGGACGTTATTCATTTTAAAATATCGTTAAATATAATATTTTTTTTAGTAAAAAAATATTAAATTAATTGCTTTTACATTTGTTTATCAGTACCAATAATAATACACTTGATTTTTTTAATTTTAGTTGTAAATATTGATGAAAGCTGCCTAACACAATAAACATCACCTTCACCTCCTGGTGCTGAAGAAATCAGTCAAGAACTTGGTGATATAATATGGAAAGAAGTTCTGCTTGAAGATGGTGGGATCCAAGAAATTACCAGCGACGCCTCAATACCAAATGTCATATCTGACCCGTCTGCTGAGCATATTTACATAATTCAACTCAGTACATTTTCTTTGGAAGTGCCTTCTAGTTACGAAAATTCACTATTAATAATAATAAAATTCGTTTATTTTCTTTTCGTCCTATAAAATTAGTATAAATACATTTCACCTAAAGTACCTATGTGAAAGACTGGTGCCTGATGTAGGTAAAGTAAAATAAACCTGTGTTACAGGTCACCAGTGCCCCATCCTCGGTTATAATTAAGTCTAGTAATTTCACAACTAACGAATTAATAGGGAGAGAAAAGTTCAATAAAATCTAGTTTGAGCAAACCAGAATATGGTCTTAATTCATCAAGCAGAACTACTGAATATTTATACATTTAAGTTTTAATGTAAATTAGTGTATATAGTATGAGATATAGTGAATGAAGTAAGTGAATGTTTGAGTGTAGTGATGAATGAACGTGAATATGATAAGATAAAGTGATTATAATGCGATGGAGTTTTGATATTGTTTTGGTCCAAAATTTATATATTTTCTCCGCTCTTCCCCGCTTTGGAAACATTTACACCTTATCGAAAAAGTCGACCAAATCATACAGTCCACCTTAACGTCGATCATCAATGTGCCTTTGGCTGACCGAGCTTGGTCCCAGGCTACATTACCGATAGGTTTCGGTGGCTTAGGTATCCGTAAAGTTTCCAGCCTAAGTTTACCAGCGTTTCTGTCTTTGGTCCATAGCACTGAGAAATTGACCAGAGAAATCTTAGGGTCTCCTTTGGTTGATTTTTAGATTCTTTGCATGACCGAGGCAGTAAATAGTTGGAAATTGTCCTGCCCGGGCTCGGATCTTCCCGAACAACGTTCTTTCCAAAAACAGTGGGACGTGCCGCTCTTTAGTTTGATACGGAATAAATTAATTGATACGTCAATCAATACTGCAGAGTGCGCTCGTCTTTTGGCTGTGGGAGAATGGGAATCGGTTCTGGTTGGTTACAGGCACTTCCGTCAACCAACGTCGGTACGATGTTGGATAACAATACTTTCAGGCTCGCCGTTAGCTTGCGTTTAGATGTACCATGTGTCGTGTCTCATCTCTGCCAATGCGGTGAAAGAGTCGACTGCCTTGGCCATCATAGCTTGTCCTGCAGCAGGAGCGCGGGGCGCATACCGCGACACGCAAGTATTAATGACATTATTCGTCGTACTCTTGTCACTGCTGATGTACCTGCTGTTCTAGAACCGAACGGTTTGGTGCGCAGCGATGGTAAGAGACCTGACGGGATGTCTTTACTTCCCTGGAAATTGGAACCGAAAATATAATAACCTTACGGGAAATTATACTTTTGAGCCCTTTGGGGTTGAAACGCTTGGGACATGGGGCCGGGTGCACGAGTTCTGTATGAGGAACTCGCTAATCGCTTGGTCGACTCCACTCGTGATCAGATGGCTTGTATTTCGCGCAAAGAATTGGTATTGCCATTCAGCGTGGTATTTCGGCCAGTCTCCTGGGCACGTTTCCCGTCATTGACGGAGATAAGGATATATTTTTCGACGCTTTGTAAAAATGTTATTTTTTAGTAACATAGGTTTAGTTATAAACGTGGATATTTCTTATTTAGTATTGTTTCTGTTCAATAAAAATGTTAAAGGTACCTATTTAGTAAGTGCATCTAAGTTGAAATTACGATACAAAACTGATAGATACTATTATGAAGGCTCGTTGTCATAAGTATTTTATTATAATTAAGTAACTAGTGTTAAGTTTCTAGCATGTTAACTATGTTAAGTTTCTTTGTTTACGTATTTTTAGTTTTTATAACAAGTATATGTATGCATACATTTATGAGTTTAAGACATAATTAATGTCCATGGTGGTCACCTAACTTAGTAAACATGCTGTGATACGGTATGCCATTTAGTTACTATTTAAGTTTTAAACGTTGCGCCTCCAAGACAGTATTGGGTATACGTACAGTTCAACTATTGTTAAGTATTGAACCTCGATTGAAGGGAAACTCAGTTACGAGGCTTTTGTTTGGAAAATATACAAAGACTGAATGTCACTTTCAAAAATATTATATTGTTGATTTTATAATTTATGCAAAGTTTACGAGTAGATCTGCAAGTTTTAGACTGAGGATGCTATTTGAAGTGATGATTGCTGTTCAAAGTGATGTTAGCTAATGGTTTAGTGAACATTTTTGAGACTTTTTAAACTTGACTTTAAAATTTATTTAATGATTTTGAATAAAAACATTTTTTTTTAATTTAATTGTCCCATTATGTTTAAAAAAACAAGGTTATATTTCACAAAGGACTCTTAAAAGTTCTGAAATTCCGAAAAAGAATGACCCATGTTTATATAGAACGTCATATAATTTAGATGACTCCGTAAAACAACGTCTTACGTTCACTTAAGACCTCCGCTCTTTCGCGGATGTTGATATAGGACCCACTATCTCGTCAAATAACAGGATAAGAAATATACACTATATGGCATTAAACTACACTGAAGCATTGTAACAATATACCAAAAAACCAAAATGTCAAGTCTCACCGTTTAAGAGTTACACTAGTCAACAACTTCTCTGGCCTCTACTGAAAACCATCAATTCTGCAGATCGGACTTTATTCTACGGATGAGTCGATACAAACGTAGTTCGTAGTACGAAATTGAGTTTATAATGTTTTTCTCAAGTACCAAGAATCATAGTTTTGATACTTGAAGTTAATATTACCTAAGTTGTGTAATATCAACCAGCTTATTACGGTAACTGTTTGGAATGCGGTAGTTATACTTGCGAACTATAGAATAGTTAGATATCGAGTTTATTTATAGGTTAGTAAGTTTGTAGAAAACAGAGGCAGAAGATAGAAACACTATTTTCATGTAATTGTTTCGATAACGTAACAAAAGAACGTTGTTTTTTAAATTTGTTCTCCGCAACTGATAAATTACTTACGCTCTTTATAAAAAGTAATAGCTTACTTTTTATAAAGCCTACTACCGACTAGTACTTTTCATTGCCTAAAAAGGTGACTACTAAATATACTCAGGGTTCATTCATCATCAGTCCGACACGTCATGGATTTTACCCGCTGGGCGAAGGTTACCAAAATGGGTGCTAGCTAAATAGAAGACGCCACTGAGGCTGGAGCAGAAAGCAGTGTCAAGATGAATTGAGACCACCGCGAGAACTGGTTCGACGTGGTACGGGATAGAAAAATTTGGTAGGATTTGCGAGAAGTCTTTGCTCACCAACGGAATACTATAGGCAAGGTAATATAGGGTGTGGAATAGCCAACGTAACGCGTTTCTTAGTGACGCTGACTGTGTAAAAAGAAGGTAGTACAAGCCATTTTATAATTTTTCAGAAAGTAACCTTCATAGAGACTTAAAGCTTCACAGCAAATAAAGGTAATTTGTTTAACATTTACGCAAGTAAATCTTTTATAAATGCTTAAAAGGACTAAGCTGAGTTCGCAGTTGTTTGCAGGATCCCCGTTTTGACGGGCAACTAGTAGAATCGTGCGGGATGCGGCGTCTGGCTTAGGTATGACCAGTCTTTTGAGTTTTTAAGAAACCGTATTTCCACAACCGCGGCAGGTATGGGACAACATTACTCTATTAATTCCTAACCTTAACCTTATTTCTCGGAAATTATTAACAATTTATATAAATTGCTTTTAGACTTAAGGATTTATGTTACCTAACAATTATAATAAACTTGAGATATTCTAGAAAATCTTTTAGACTGAGAATAGAATTCAATCGGTATTATAAGGCAGTAACTCTCTTCTTATGACTAAAATGAGTCTACTACCTCATCTTAAAATAATACTGTTGCGCTTGTTAAAGGGAGACACTACCCGAAGACGCAGAATGTGTAGTGCCTCATCTCGCTTCCACAACTGCATCAGCAGGCTTACTTTCAGAGGTAGTAGGGCCTGGTTTTCAATAAAAATTTGGGTGGAAAATCTCAAACCCTAAAAACGAATACAGGCTATTTTTTCCTTATGAAATGGCAGGAAAATTTGATTGCAATGTTGGATTTTAGGAGCAAAAATTTTTGCTGCCTTAATTGGATTCTGAGGTTAGCAAGCAAACCCGTAGATAGGATAAGTATGTTTGGCTCAATTATTGTATTTCTTATATTCATTGGGGTTTGTATTTTAGTGTATACCTTGAAGACATATCTGTATTTATGCAGAAGCTATAAGGCACATCTCTATATTGAGCTAAGTATCTGGTTTTCCTTTAAAGTGTTGTCAACTGCTTTTGTAATAATGGCTGTGTGAGAGTTCAATCTATCGAGACTCAATCTAATAAAGATGTAAATGTTTAGTCGCGTTATTTGCACGTCGTCTGAGTTGTATGATTACATAATGTTTACAAAATTATATGGCGGTCTTAATCTTATCAAGACCGCCATATATCGGATCAAATCTCTTGTAATAGGTAAGCAGATGTATCAAGTAAGTACCAATTCTTGATATTAAACCTACGGACCCAATGGGTAAGTTAACGGCATGCATATTAAAAATGTGTTCAGTAAAAAACATAAAAACAAGTGTATCCTAAAAGGCACGACTCTAATATATTTATCCGATGTTGGCCAATCTGACGGACGTTGAAAAAATAGTCAACATCCCGTTGACAATTTCTTGTTTTTCAGTCATTGACATACCTAATGCTACCTACAACCATTTGAAATTCACAAGCGACCGTTCATTTGTTTAATTTTATAAATGAAACCTAGTCTTTGAAAAAAGGTGAGAAGAAAAATATTGAAACATTTTCCTGAAAAGAAAAATTTACAAATATTTCTGTTTGGATATATTACAATGGTTGTCAACTGTGATCATACGGCGGTAGACTTAAGTAAGGCTTTGTAAGGGCACAGACAGTATTGAATTCCACGTTTTAAGGCGTAGGTTGAAATACATTAGGTGCTAGTGACGTCATCCTTCATCCACAACTTACTTTATTTGAGGTAGTATTACCTTTACATCACAATATGAAGGGAGTTTTTAGAGGAAATCGTAGAAACTACTGAAATATATATAGTAAAATCAAGCCTTAAAAGTTAAAGTTTTTTACATATTTCTCAAGAATTTCAAGATCACTTTTATTCTATTCTTGTACTACGAAGTAATATTATTTTTACACTCTCTCAGACAAGATTTTTGAAATATTTTAATGGGATATACAATTTTCAGTATTACGAGATTGACTCTTGCCTTGAGTAATGAACCTTATCAATCTATACAATGGCCAACTTTCCCAAAAGCCATTTCATTATTCTAAAGAAGACTGTAAGTTAAAGGCATTTTAGTGTATAATTTGTGTTGAGGTTTTACAAAGTTTGCTCATCCTATAACATCATTAATTCGGTCTCAAAAACAAAGTTAATAGTAAAGGGACTACTGCACGGATACAGTGGTATAGGTCACCACGCCAATCACCACCGCACGCGTTGTGTCGCGCGTCCAATCCCAGCGTAGAACGAAAATTTGTGCGATCGATGTATAGTATCGACAATGGTGATGTGGATAAAATCAATTTAGAGTGCACTTTATTTCACGACTTCTACACAAAGCCATCTAGTATCAAACTAAGCAAAGTTACCGTCGAAGCTGGAACAAGAGCATACAAACTACGCAAAATTAAACTGCCGTAAAATAATTATTAATGATCAAAGGTTATGTAGATTGATAAACAAAAGAATATTGGTAAATATCGCATAATTTTTGTATGGCACGTGTCACTACACATATAACATAATAATATAAACTCACGTTAATCGCCACTGAATTCCCACGCACTAATTATCCATTCATATTACAAATATTCAGAGTTGACACAAATTATAATATCAAATTATTCACAGACAACACAATACCGTACCAAAAACAAATCCTGCAACAGTTAAAACAAATACGGCTGTTATATTTATATTCGGTATCTGGCATAACAAGACGGGTTTTGAATATCGACGATAACTATTGGCTTCAGAAAATAGGTGAAAACGAAGCCGAACAATAACATTTGACGATGGAAATCTAAAAGCGTTCGAGAATAAATTTGTAGTCCGGGAAAATAAGGCAAATTAGAGAAATAGAAACCTTTAAACTTAATAACTTTTAACATGTTTTAATGTAATAATCTAAGCCTACACACGTCTTCCTAAATAGAGAGGGTTTAAGCATTGATCACCGCGCTAGCTAATTTATAGTATTCTTTTGTTTATTTAGACTGTGACGAAACATACTACCATTATACTGCCCTCGTAAATGAAAACACAGTATCTCAAGAAATGTCATTTTGAGATAATGGCGGTTAAAGTTTGAAAACTAAAACATGACGTTGTGAAGAAACTATTATGGTTACATAAGATTGGTTTTTTTTCTATGAAATGCAAGTGACTGAACTTGATATTTTTATATTTAAAATTGCAGAATAACAATTAAATCTATACATATAATAAAATTGTAACAAGCTCATGTCTGTACATTAAAGATATTAAAAAAAAACTTAGATGGGGTATCTTCATACAACCAATAGAAGCCAAAAGTATAAAAAAAAAATTTTTTGTCTGTCTGTCTGTTTGTTGTCCGCTTTTCACTCAAAAACTACTGGACGGATTTTGATGAAACTTTTTTTATTATGTAGCTATTAGTCCTCGCTAACATTTAAGCTATCTTTTTTTTGGAATTTTGCTCTTAAAGGGGGTAAACAGGGGCTGGTAAGATTGTATGAAACTCCGTCAGTTTTGAAGCTAATCTATACATATAATAAAATTGTAACAAGCTCATGTCTGTACATAAAAGATATTAAAAAAAAAACTTAGATGGGGTATCTTCATACAACCAATAGAAGCCAAAAGTATAAAAAAAAAAATTTTTGTCTGTCTGTCTGTTTGTTGTCCGCTTTTCACTCAAAAACTACTGGACGGATTTTGATGAAACTTTTTTTATTATGTAGCTATTAGTCCTCGCTAACATTTAAGCTATCTTTTTTTTGGAATTTTGCTCTTAAAGGGGGTAAACAGGGGCTGGTAAGATTGTATGAAACTCCGTCAGTTTTGAAGCTAATCTATACATATAATAAAATTGTAACAAGCTCATGTCTGTACATTAAAGATATTAAAAAAAAACTTAGATGGGGTATCTTCATACAACCAATAGAAGCCAAAAGTATAAAAAAAAAATTTTTCGTCTGTCTGTCTGTTTGTTGTCCGCTTTTCACTCAAAAACTACTGGACGGATTTTGATGAAACTTTTTTTATTATGTAGCTATTAGTCCTCGCTAACATTTAAGCTATCTTTTTTTTGGAATTTTGCTCTTAAAGGGGGTAAACAGGGGCTGGTAAGATTGTATGAAACTCCGTCAGTTTTGAAGCTAATCTATACATATAATAAAATTGTAACAAGCTCATGTCTGTACATAAAAGATATTAAAAAAAAACTTAGATGGGGTATCTTCATACAACCAATAGAAGCCAAAAGTATAAAAAAAAAAATTTTTGTCTGTCTGTCTGTTTGTTGTCCGCTTTTCACTCAAAAACTACTGGACGGATTTTGATGAAACTTTTTTTATTATGTAGCTATTAGTCCTCGCTAACATTTAAGCTATCTTTTTTTTGGAATTTTGCTCTTAAAGGGGGTAAACAGGGGCTGGTAAGATTGTATGAAACTCCGTCAGTTTTGAAGCTAATCTATACATATAATAAAATTGTAACAAGCTCATGTCTGTACATTAAAGATATTAAAAAAAAACTTAGATGGGGTATCTTCATACAACCAATAGAAGCCAAAAGTATAAAAAAAAAATTTTTTGTCTGTCTGTCTGTTTGTTGTCCGCTTTTCACTCAAAAACTACTGGACGGATTTTGATGAAACTTTTTTTATTATGTAGCTATTAGTCCTCGCTAACATTTAAGCTATCTTTTTTTTGGAATTTTGCTCTTAAAGGGGGTAAACAGGGGCTGGTAAGATTGTATGAAACTCCGTCAGTTTTGAAGCTAATCTATACATATAATAAAATTGTAACAAGCTCATGTCTGTACATAAAAGATATTAAAAAAAAACTTAGATGGGGTATCTTCATACAACCAATAGAAGCCAAAAGTATAAAAAAAAAAATTTTTGTCTGTCTGTCTGTTTGTTGTCCGCTTTTCACTCAAAAACTACTGGACGGATTTTGATGAAACTTTTTTTATTATGTAGCTATTAGTCCTCGCTAACATTTAAGCTATCTTTTTTTTGGAATTTTGCTCTTAAAGGGGGTAAACAGGGGCTGGTAAGATTGTATGAAACTCCGTCAGTTTTGAAGCTAATCTATACATATAATAAAATTGTAACAAGCTCATGTCTGTACATTAAAGATATTAAAAAAAAACTTAGATGGGGTATCTTCATACAACCAATAGAAGCCAAAAGTATAAAAAAAAAATTTTTCGTCTGTCTGTCTGTTTGTTGTCCGCTTTTCACTCAAAAACTACTGGACGGATTTTGATGAAACTTTTTTTATTATGTAGCTATTAGTCCTCGCTAACATTTAAGCTATCTTTTTTTTGGAATTTTGCTCTTAAAGGGGGTAAACAGGGGCTGGTAAGATTGTATGAAACTCCGTCAGTTTTGAAGCTAATCTATACATATAATAAAATTGTAACAAGCTCATGTCTGTACATAAAAGATATTAAAAAAAAACTTAGATGGGGTATCTTCATACAACCAATAGAAGCCAAAAGTATAAAAAAAAAAAATTTGTCTGTCTGTCTGTTTGTTGTCCGCTTTTCACTCAAAAACTACTGGACGGATTTTGATGAAACTTTTTTTATTATGTAGCTATTAGTCCTCGCTAACATTTAAGCTATCTTTTTTTTGGAATTTTGCTCTTAAAGGGGGTAAACAGGGGCTGGTAAGATTGTATGAAACTCCGTCAGTTTTGAAGCTAATCTATACATATAATAAAATTGTAACAAGCTCATGTCTGTACATTAAAGATATTAAAAAAAAACTTAGATGGGGTATCTTCATACAACCAATAGAAGCCAAAAGTATAAAAAAAAAAATTTTTGTCTGTCTGTCTGTTTGTTGTCCGCTTTTCACTCAAAAACTACTGGACGGATTTTGATGAAACTTTTTTTATTATGTAGCTATTAGTCCTCGCTAACATTTAAGCTATCTTTTTTTTGGAATTTTGCTCTTAAAGGGGGTAAACAGGGGCTGGTAAGATTGTATGAAACTCCGTCAGTTTTGAAGCTAATCTATACATATAATAAAATTGTAACAAGCTCATGTCTGTACATTAAAGATATTAAAAAAAAACTTAGATGGGGTATCTTCATACAACCAATAGAAGCCAAAAGTATAAAAAAAAAATTTTTTGTCTGTCTGTCTGTTTGTTGTCCGCTTTTCACTCAAAAACTACTGGACGGATTTTGATGAAACTTTTTTTATTATGTAGCTATTAGTCCTCGCTAACATTTAAGCTATCTTTTTTTTGGAATTTTGCTCTTAAAGGGGGTAAACAGGGGCTGGTAAGATTGTATGAAACTCCGTCAGTTTTGAAGCTAATCTATACATATAATAAAATTGTAACAAGCTCATGTCTGTACATTAAAGATATTAAAAAAAAACTTAGATGGGGTATCTTCATACAACCAATAGAAGCCAAAAGTATAAAAAAAAAAATTTTTGTCTGTCTGTCTGTTTGTTGTCCGCTTTTCACTCAAAAACTACTGGACGGATTTTGATGAAACTTTTTTTATTATGTAGCTATTAGTCCTCGCTAACATTTAAGCTATCTTTTTTTTGGAATTTTGCTCTTAAAGGGGGTAAACAGGGGCTGGTAAGATTGTATGAAACTCCGTCAGTTTTGAAGCTAATCTATACATATAATAAAATTGTAACAAGCTCATGTCTGTACATTAAAGATATTAAAAAAAAACTTAGATGGGGTATCTTCATACAACCAATAGAAGCCAAAAGTATAAAAAAAAAAAATTTTTGTCTGTCTGTCTGTTTGTTGTCCGCTTTTCACTCAAAAACTACTGGACGGATTTTGATGAAACTTTTTTATTATGTAGCTATTAGTCCTCGCTAACATTTAAGCTATCTTTTTTTTGGAATTTTGCTCTTAAAGGGGGTAAACAGGGGCTGGTAAGATTGTATGAAACTCCGTCAGTTTTGAAGCTAATCTATACATATAATAAAATTGTAACAAGCTCATGTCTGTACATTAAAGATATTAAAAAAAAACTTAGATGGGGTATCTTCATACAACCAATAGAAGCCAAAAGTATAAAAAAAAAATTTTTTGTCTGTCTGTCTGTTTGTTGTCCGCTTTTCACTCAAAAACTACTGGACGGATTTTGATGAAACTTTTTTTATTATGTAGCTATTAGTCCTCGCTAACATTTAAGCTATCTTTTTTTTGGAATTTTGCTCTTAAAGGGGGTAAACAGGGGCTGGTAAGATTGTATGAAACTCCGTCAGTTTTGAAGCTAATCTATACATATAATAAAATTGTAACAAGCTCATGTCTGTACATTAAAGATATTAAAAAAAAACTTAGATGGGGTATCTTCATACAACCAATAGAAGCCAAAAGTATAAAAAAAAAATTTTTTGTCTGTCTGTCTGTTTGTTGTCCGCTTTTCACTCAAAAACTACTGGACGGATTTTGATGAAACTTTTTTTATTATGTAGCTATTAGTCCTCGCTAACATTTAAGCTATCTTTTTTTTGGAATTTTGCTCTTAAAGGGGGTAAACAGGGGCTGGTAAGATTGTATGAAACTCCGTCAGTTTTGAAGCTAATCTATACATATAATAAAATTGTAACAAGCTCATGTCTGTACATAAAAGATATTAAAAAAAAACTTAGATGGGGTATCTTCATACAACCAATAGAAGCCAAAAGTATAAAAAAAAAAATTTTTGTCTGTCTGTCTGTTTGTTGTCCGCTTTTCACTCAAAAACTACTGGACGGATTTTGATGAAACTTTTTTTATTATGTAGCTATTAGTCCTCGCTAACATTTAAGCTATCTTTTTTTTGGAATTTTGCTCTTAAAGGGGGTAAACAGGGGCTGGTAAGATTGTATGAAACTCCGTCAGTTTTGAAGCTAATCTATACATATAATAAAATTGTAACAAGCTCATGTCTGTACATTAAAGATATTAAAAAAAAACTTAGATGGGGTATCTTCATACAACCAATAGAAGCCAAAAGTATAAAAAAAAAAATTTTTGTCTGTCTGTCTGTTTGTTGTCCGCTTTTCACTCAAAAACTACTGGACGGATTTTGATGAAACTTTTTTATTATGTAGCTATTAGTCCTCGCTAACATTTAAGCTATCTTTTTTTTGGAATTTTGCTCTTAAAGGGGGTAAACAGGGGCTGGTAAGATTGTATGAAACTCCGTCAGTTTTGAAGCTAATCTATACATATAATAAAATTGTAACAAGCTCATGTCTGTACATTAAAGATATTAAAAAAAAACTTAGATGGGGTATCTTCATACAACCAATAGAAGCCAAAAGTATAAAAAAAAAAATTTTTGTCTGTCTGTCTGTTTGTTGTCCGCTTTTCACTCAAAAACTACTGGACGGATTTTGATGAAACTTTTTTTATTATGTAGCTATTAGTCCTCGCTAACATTTAAGCTATCTTTTTTTTGGAATTTTGCTCTTAAAGGGGGTAAACAGGGGCTGGTAAGATTGTATGAAACTCCGTCAGTTTTGAAGCTAATCTATACATATAATAAAATTGTAACAAGCTCATGTCTGTACATTAAAGATATTAAAAAAAAACTTAGATGGGGTATCTTCATACAACCAATAGAAGCCAAAAGTATAAAAAAAAAATTTTTTGTCTGTCTGTCTGTTTGTTGTCCGCTTTTCACTCAAAAACTACTGGACGGATTTTGATGAAACTTTTTTTATTATGTAGCTATTAGTCCTCGCTAACATTTAAGCTATCTTTTTTTTGGAATTTTGCTCTTAAAGAGGGTAAACAGGGGCTGGTAAGATTGTATGAAACTCCGTCAGTTTTGAAGCTAATCTATACATATAATAAAATTGTAACAAGCTCATGTCTGTACATAAAAGATATTAAAAAAAAACTTAGATGGGGTATCTTCATACAACCAATAGAAGCCAAAAGTATAAAAAAAAAAATTTGTCTGTCTGTCTGTTTGTTGTCCGCTTTTCACTCAAAAACTACTGGACGGATTTTGATGAAACTTTTTTTATTATGTAGCTATTAGTCCTCGCTAACATTTAAGCTATCGTTTTTTTGGAATTTTGCTCTTAAAGGGGGTAAACAGGGGCTGGTAAGATTGTATGAAACTCCGTCAGTTTTGAAGCTAATCTATACATATAATAAAATTGTAACAAGCTCATGTCTGTACATTAAAGATATTAAAAAAAAACTTAGATGGGGTATCTTCATACAACCAATAGAAGCCAAAAGTATAAAAAAAAAAAAATTGTCTGTCTGTCTGTTTGTTGTCCGCTTTTCACTCAAAAACTACTGGACGGATTTTGATGAAACTTTTTTTATTATGTAGCTATTAGTCCTCGCTAACATTTAAGCTATCTTTTTTTTGGAATTTTGCTCTTAAAGGGGGTAAACAGGGGCTGGTAAGATTGTATGAAACTCCGTCAGTTTTGAAGCTAATCTATACATATAATAAAATTGTAACAAGCTCATGTCTGTACATTAAAGATATTAAAAAAAAACTTAGATGGGGTATCTTCATACAACCAATAGAAGCCAAAAGTATAAAAAAAAAAATTTTTGTCTGTCTGTCTGTTTGTTGTCCGCTTTTCACTCAAAAACTACTGGACGGATTTTGATGAAACTTTTTTTATTATGTAGCTATTAGTCCTCGCTAACATTTAAGCTATCTTTTTTTTGGAATTTTGCTCTTAAAGGGGGTAAACAGGGGCTGGTAAGATTGTATGAAACTCCGTCAGTTTTGAAGCTAATCTATACATATAATAAAATTGTAACAAGCTCATGTCTGTACATAAAAGATATTAAAAAAAAACTTAGATGGGGTATCTTCATACAACCAATAGAAGCCAAAAGTAAAAAAAAAAAAATTTTTGTCTGTCTGTCTGTTTGTTGTCCGCTTTTCACTCAAAAACTACTGGACGGATTTTGATGAAACTTTTTTTATTATGTAGCTATTAGTCCTCGCTAACATTTAAGCTATCTTTTTTTTGGAATTTTGCTCTTAAAGGGGGTAAACAGGGGCTGGTAAGATTGTATGAAACTCCGTCAGTTTTGAAGCTAATCTATACATATAATAAAATTGTAACAAGCTCATGTCTGTACATAAAAGATATTAAAAAAAAACTTAGATGGGGTATCTTCATACAACCAATAGAAGCCAAAAGTATAAAAAAAAAAATTTTTGTCTGTCTGTCTGTTTGTTGTCCGCTTTTCACTCAAAAACTACTGGACGGATTTTGATGAAACTTTTTTTATTATGTAGCTATTAGTCCTCGCTAACATTTAAGCTATCTTTTTTTTGGAATTTTGCTCTTAAAGGGGGTAAACAGGGGCTGGTAAGATTGTATGAAACTCCGTCAGTTTTGAAGCTAATCTATACATATAATAAAATTGTAACAAGCTCATGTCTGTACATTAAAGATATTAAAAAAAAACTTAGATGGGGTATCTTCATACAACCAATAGAAGCCAAAAGTATAAAAAAAAAATTTTTTGTCTGTCTGTCTGTTTGTTGTCCGCTTTTCACTCAAAAACTACTGGACGGATTTTGATGAAACTTTTTTTATTATGTAGCTATTAGTCCTCGCTAACATTTAAGCTATCTTTTTTTTGGAATTTTGCTCTTAAAGGGGGTAAACAGGGGCTGGTAAGATTGTATGAAACTCCGTCAGTTTTGAAGCTAATCTATACATATAATAAAATTGTAACAAGCTCATGTCTGTACATAAAAGATATTAAAAAAAAACTTAGATGGGGTATCTTCATACAACCAATAGAAGCCAAAAGTATAAAAAAAAAAATTTTTGTCTGTCTGTCTGTTTGTTGTCCGCTTTTCACTCAAAAACTACTGGACGGATTTTGATGAAACTTTTTTTATTATGTAGCTATTAGTCCTCGCTAACATTTAAGCTATCTTTTTTTTGGAATTTTGCTCTTAAAGGGGGTAAACAGGGGCTGGTAAGATTGTATGAAACTCCGTCAGTTTTGAAGCTAATCTATACATATAATAAAATTGTAACAAGCTCATGTCTGTACATTAAAGATATTAAAAAAAAACTTAGATGGGGTATCTTCATACAACCAATAGAAGCCAAAAGTATAAAAAAAAAATTTTTCGTCTGTCTGTCTGTTTGTTGTCCGCTTTTCACTCAAAAACTACTGGACGGATTTTGATGAAACTTTTTTTATTATGTAGCTATTAGTCCTCGCTAACATTTAAGCTATCTTTTTTTTGGAATTTTGCTCTTAAAGGGGGTAAACAGGGGCTGGTAAGATTGTATGAAACTCCGTCAGTTTTGAAGCTAATCTATACATATAATAAAATTGTAACAAGCTCATGTCTGTACATAAAAGATATTAAAAAAAAACTTAGATGGGGTATCTTCATACAACCAATAGAAGCCAAAAGTATAAAAAAAAAAAATTTGTCTGTCTGTCTGTTTGTTGTCCGCTTTTCACTCAAAAACTACTGGACGGATTTTGATGAAACTTTTTTTATTATGTAGCTATTAGTCCTCGCTAACATTTAAGCTATCTTTTTTTTGGAATTTTGCTCTTAAAGGGGGTAAACAGGGGCTGGTAAGATTGTATGAAACTCCGTCAGTTTTGAAGCTAATCTATACATATAATAAAATTGTAACAAGCTCATGTCTGTACATTAAAGATATTAAAAAAAAACTTAGATGGGGTATCTTCATACAACCAATAGAAGCCAAAAGTATAAAAAAAAAAATTTTTGTCTGTCTGTCTGTTTGTTGTCCGCTTTTCACTCAAAAACTACTGGACGGATTTTGATGAAACTTTTTTTATTATGTAGCTATTAGTCCTCGCTAACATTTAAGCTATCTTTTTTTTGGAATTTTGCTCTTAAAGGGGGTAAACAGGGGCTGGTAAGATTGTATGAAACTCCGTCAGTTTTGAAGCTAATCTATACATATAATAAAATTGTAACAAGCTCATGTCTGTACATTAAAGATATTAAAAAAAAACTTAGATGGGGTATCTTCATACAACCAATAGAAGCCAAAAGTATAAAAAAAAAATTTTTTGTCTGTCTGTCTGTTTGTTGTCCGCTTTTCACTCAAAAACTACTGGACGGATTTTGATGAAACTTTTTTTATTATGTAGCTATTAGTCCTCGCTAACATTTAAGCTATCTTTTTTTTGGAATTTTGCTCTTAAAGGGGGTAAACAGGGGCTGGTAAGATTGTATGAAACTCCGTCAGTTTTGAAGCTAATCTATACATATAATAAAATTGTAACAAGCTCATGTCTGTACATTAAAGATATTAAAAAAAAACTTAGATGGGGTATCTTCATACAACCAATAGAAGCCAAAAGTATAAAAAAAAAAATTTTTGTCTGTCTGTCTGTTTGTTGTCCGCTTTTCACTCAAAAACTACTGGACGGATTTTGATGAAACTTTTTTTATTATGTAGCTATTAGTCCTCGCTAACATTTAAGCTATCTTTTTTTTGGAATTTTGCTCTTAAAGGGGGTAAACAGGGGCTGGTAAGATTGTATGAAACTCCGTCAGTTTTGAAGCTAATCTATACATATAATAAAATTGTAACAAGCTCATGTCTGTACATTAAAGATATTAAAAAAAAACTTAGATGGGGTATCTTCATACAACCAATAGAAGCCAAAAGTATAAAAAAAAAAATTTTTGTCTGTCTGTCTGTTTGTTGTCCGCTTTTCACTCAAAAACTACTGGACGGATTTTGATGAAACTTTTTTATTATGTAGCTATTAGTCCTCGCTAACATTTAAGCTATCTTTTTTTTGGAATTTTGCTCTTAAAGGGGGTAAACAGGGGCTGGTAAGATTGTATGAAACTCCGTCAGTTTTGAAGCTAATCTATACATATAATAAAATTGTAACAAGCTCATGTCTGTACATTAAAGATATTAAAAAAAAACTTAGATGGGGTATCTTCATACAACCAATAGAAGCCAAAAGTATAAAAAAAAAATTTTTTGTCTGTCTGTCTGTTTGTTGTCCGCTTTTCACTCAAAAACTACTGGACGGATTTTGATGAAACTTTTTTTATTATGTAGCTATTAGTCCTCGCTAACATTTAAGCTATCTTTTTTTTGGAATTTTGCTCTTAAAGGGGGTAAACAGGGGCTGGTAAGATTGTATGAAACTCCGTCAGTTTTGAAGCTAATCTATACATATAATAAAATTGTAACAAGCTCATGTCTGTACATAAAAGATATTAAAAAAAAACTTAGATGGGGTATCTTCATACAACCAATAGAAGCCAAAAGTATAAAAAATAAAATTTTTGTCTGTCTGTCTGTTTGTTGTCCGCTTTTCACTCAAAAACTACTGGACGGATTTTGATGAAACTTTTTTTATTATGTAGCTATTAGTCCTCGCTAACATTTAAGCTATCTTTTTTTTGGAATTTTGCTCTTAAAGGGGGTAAACAGGGGCTGGTAAGATTGTATGAAACTCCGTCAGTTTTGAAGCTAATCTATACATATAATAAAATTGTAACAAGCTCATGTCTGTACATTAAAGATATTAAAAAAAAACTTAGATGGGGTATCTTCATACAACCAATAGAAGCCAAAAGTATAAAAAAAAAATTTTTCGTCTGTCTGTCTGTTTGTTGTCCGCTTTTCACTCAAAAACTACTGGACGGATTTTGATGAAACTTTTTTTATTATGTAGCTATTAGTCCTCGCTAACATTTAAGCTATCTTTTTTTTGGAATTTTGCTCTTAAAGGGGGTAAACAGGGGCTGGTAAGATTGTATGAAACTCCGTCAGTTTTGAAGCTAATCTATACATATAATAAAATTGTAACAAGCTCATGTCTGTACATAAAAGATATTAAAAAAAAACTTAGATGGGGTATCTTCATACAACCAATAGAAGCCAAAAGTATAAAAAAAAAAAATTTGTCTGTCTGTCTGTTTGTTGTCCGCTTTTCACTCAAAAACTACTGGACGGATTTTGATGAAACTTTTTTTATTATGTAGCTATTAGTCCTCGCTAACATTTAAGCTATCTTTTTTTTGGAATTTTGCTCTTAAAGGGGGTAAACAGGGGCTGGTAAGATTGTATGAAACTCCGTCAGTTTTGAAGCTAATCTATACATATAATAAAATTGTAACAAGCTCATGTCTGTACATTAAAGATATTAAAAAAAAACTTAGATGGGGTATCTTCATACAACCAATAGAAGCCAAAAGTATAAAAAAAAAAATTTTTGTCTGTCTGTCTGTTTGTTGTCCGCTTTTCACTCAAAAACTACTGGACGGATTTTGATGAAACTTTTTTTATTATGTAGCTATTAGTCCTCGCTAACATTTAAGCTATCTTTTTTTTGGAATTTTGCTCTTAAAGGGGGTAAACAGGGGCTGGTAAGATTGTATGAAACTCCGTCAGTTTTGAAGCTAATCTATACATATAATAAAATTGTAACAAGCTCATGTCTGTACATTAAAGATATTAAAAAAAAACTTAGATGGGGTATCTTCATACAACCAATAGAAGCCAAAAGTATAAAAAAAAAATTTTTTGTCTGTCTGTCTGTTTGTTGTCCGCTTTTCACTCAAAAACTACTGGACGGATTTTGATGAAACTTTTTTTATTATGTAGCTATTAGTCCTCGCTAACATTTAAGCTATCTTTTTTTTGGAATTTTGCTCTTAAAGGGGGTAAACAGGGGCTGGTAAGATTGTATGAAACTCCGTCAGTTTTGAAGCTAATCTATACATATAATAAAATTGTAACAAGCTCATGTCTGTACATTAAAGATATTAAAAAAAAACTTAGATGGGGTATCTTCATACAACCAATAGAAGCCAAAAGTATAAAAAAAAAAATTTTTGTCTGTCTGTCTGTTTGTTGTCCGCTTTTCACTCAAAAACTACTGGACGGATTTTGATGAAACTTTTTTTATTATGTAGCTATTAGTCCTCGCTAACATTTAAGCTATCTTTTTTTTGGAATTTTGCTCTTAAAGGGGGTAAACAGGGGCTGGTAAGATTGTATGAAACTCCGTCAGTTTTGAAGCTAATCTATACATATAATAAAATTGTAACAAGCTCATGTCTGTACATTAAAGATATTAAAAAAAAACTTAGATGGGGTATCTTCATACAACCAATAGAAGCCAAAAGTATAAAAAAAAAAATTTTTGTCTGTCTGTCTGTTTGTTGTCCGCTTTTCACTCAAAAACTACTGGACGGATTTTGATGAAACTTTTTTATTATGTAGCTATTAGTCCTCGCTAACATTTAAGCTATCTTTTTTTTGGAATTTTGCTCTTAAAGGGGGTAAACAGGGGCTGGTAAGATTGTATGAAACTCCGTCAGTTTTGAAGCTAATCTATACATATAATAAAATTGTAACAAGCTCATGTCTGTACATTAAAGATATTAAAAAAAAACTTAGATGGGGTATCTTCATACAACCAATAGAAGCCAAAAGTATAAAAAAAAAATTTTTTGTCTGTCTGTCTGTTTGTTGTCCGCTTTTCACTCAAAAACTACTGGACGGATTTTGATGAAACTTTTTTTATTATGTAGCTATTAGTCCTCGCTAACATTTAAGCTATCTTTTTTTTGGAATTTTGCTCTTAAAGGGGGTAAACAGGGGCTGGTAAGATTGTATGAAACTCCGTCAGTTTTGAAGCTAATCTATACATATAATAAAATTGTAACAAGCTCATGTCTGTACATTAAAGATATTAAAAAAAAACTTAGATGGGGTATCTTCATACAACCAATAGAAGCCAAAAGTATAAAAAAAAAAATTTTTGTCTGTCTGTCTGTTTGTTGTCCGCTTTTCACTCAAAAACTACTGGACGGATTTTGATGAAACTTTTTTTATTATGTAGCTATTAGTCCTCGCTAACATTTAAGCTATCTTTTTTTTGGAATTTTGCTCTTAAAGGGGGTAAACAGGGGCTGGTAAGATTGTATGAAACTCCGTCAGTTTTGAAGCTAATCTATACATATAATAAAATTGTAACAGGCTCATGTCTGTACATTAAAGATATTAAAAAAAAACTTAGATGGGGTATCTTCATACAACCAATAGAAGCCAAAAGTATAAAAAAAAAATTTTTTGTCTGTCTGTCTGTTTGTTGTCCGCTTTTCACTCAAAAACTACTGGACGGATTTTGATGAAACTTTTTTTATTATGTAGCTATTAGTCCTCGCTAACATTTAAGCTATCTTTTTTTGGAATTTTGCTCTTAAAGGGGGTAAACAGGGGCTGGTAAGATTGTATGAAACTCCGTCAGTTTTGAAGCTAATCTATACATATAATAAAATTGTAACAAGCTCATGTCTGTACATTAAAGATATTAAAGAAAAACTTAGATGGGGGTTCTTCATACAACCAATAGAATCCAAAAGTATGAAAAAAAAAATTTTTGTCTGTCTGTCTGTTTGTTGTCCGCTTTTCACTCAAAAACTACTGGACGGATTTTGATGAATTTTTTTTTATTATGTAGCTATTAGTCCTCGCTAACATTTAAGCTATCTTTTTTTTGGAATTTTGCTCTTAAAGGGGGTAAACAGGGGCGGGTAAGATTGTATGAAAGTCCGTCAGTTTTTGAAGCTAATTCGATTAAAATTAATATTTGGCTATTTAGTTGGAAGTTAAGAATGACGCAATAAGGATTTTTGGAAATTCTGCCTTAATGGGGGTAAAAAAGGGGGAGGTACGTTTCTATGAAACTCCGACTGTTTTGAAGCTAAGTCGATGAAAATTAAAGCTGTTTACGTGAATACTAAGCTTTTCTGCCCATCGTTTTGTGACGGTTACCTGTTTAAAGAACTATTGTCATAAAATTGTTAAACTATCCGTAAATATATGTCCGAGATAATCCCAAACAATAATGTACAGACTTCATTTTCATTTCATTTCAGATTTTCAGAATATATTGACTAGAGGTCGTTACAACATAAATTCTACATATTATTGCGCTATTTGATATGGAGGGTGAGCAATCACAAATTTTATGACAATTACCGGCTAATCGAAAAAAACTACTTAATGTACATAAGTATATTGTTCAAATTTTGCATGAAGATTAAGGACAGGTCTAGACAACATATAGGCTATTTATTATCAGGTTATTAACCATGGGGTCTTAGCAATAAACCTTTATTTTTAAAGAACACGCAACTGGTGACCAAAATACTGTTGCTATGGTTTTATGTTTTGACATTAATATTAACATGCTATTTGGCTTACTATATAGAAATTAAAATAGCGGGCTCAGGGGAGTACGAGCTTCGTATTTTTCCACTCCAAGTTCAAATTTCATTTCGACACACATTTTTTTAATTTATTTTTTAATAATTTTTGAGTAAGAATCGAATCTCAGTCAAGTATATTTTTTTTTCTTTTTTCCTTTTTGGTAGTATAAAAGTATTGTACGAAGCGCTTGGATTTTTTTAACATCCTAAAATTGTTCTTTAAAACCCTTTTATATGGTATCTGGTATAATATATGATACTTACTGTTTAAGCTAGGACAGTCTCATCCAATTTAGGAGCAGCTGTGGATATAAAGTGAAAGAAAACCAACTACACTAAAACAAAAAATAGTGTGGACGGTAAATGATTTACAATACTGAATTAACTACTTAGCTGTTGACTGCAATTTTGGTGTGTGTAACGCGTGGCCATAAAGATTTGATAGTGCCTATACACTACCACAATTGTGCACCAATTGCGATGGCATAGGGTAGTTGCATAGGTAAAGTATTATAAAGGTAGGCTGCTATTATTAATATTGCGTACGAATATGCGTACTCCCGTGATTGTTTTTTATGTGTGCGTAAAATATCTGTCAAGGGTAGAATGAAAACGGAATAGAAGATGAATGGGGAGCAGCGCCTGCTGTTCTCCGCACTACAGCGCACAGTGCAAACGTGTCGAAAATTATCTGGCTGTTTAAGACCAACTCCTCTCAATAAGTTCTCCTCCTGATTGGCATTGCTCTATCTGACGTTAGAAGAGACATAAATCTGGTAGACTTAAGAGCCAAAAGAGCTTCTTCCGATATACACTGACTACTATTGCAACTCCAACTCGAGCTCGGTGCAAGATCTGGGCAGATCGACAACTATCTCCTACTACTTATGTCCTAACTCAGGAACATACACTCTACCGTCCGGCCTACCGGCCCACCTTGCAGAGGCCTGTTCAGAAAGCATTCAACCGTCTCAGAACCCAAAAAGGTAGGCAAATAAAATTTGGCAAATTTGGGTATACAGACCCCTCTCACATCCAGTGAGAATCCGACATCTTCGTAACGACGATGTAACACCGCCTAGAGTGGCCAAAGTGTCCGCGGTTAGTTGGTGCGCCGTCACCAAGTTCTGCGAAGAAGTGATGACGCTCAAGGAAAAGTGAAAGGCTTCATCTAACCACCAGATCCATGTTCGACGAGCAAGGGATAGAAGAAGGGCCTTATTTGCCCTCCTCCAACCACCATAAATAACCTACGCCAGTAGTCTCAGGGCAGTCTACTGTTATAAAGGCAAAGACGAAATGCATGGTGCTTCCGCGCGCCTCTTAATAAGGGCTGGCAAAAGCTGGCTCTACGTTAACGAAGAAGCTTCCGTTAAAAAGAGCTCTCCTGTCGGGGCTCGCGATAGATTGCGAAAGCGTTCCCATGGCCCCCGACAATAGGATACGGTGAAGCACTCTGGCGCTTTAGCCAGTAAGAGTCCAGTACACTTCTTTGCCATCGCCCATTTTCAAGTCCTTCAATCCAAATAGTCAAATCAGTGCAAGATAGTGGCCACAGCAAAAAACTAGCAGTGTTAACTAACAGTCAAATATGTTTGTAAGACTAGAGGTTAGGATTAGGAAGTTAAGAAATCAGGTAGTTTGGAACGGAACAGGATTAGGGAGCAAGCATTAAACATTATTTAGCTTTACTTTTTGTACAGCACTACACATCTTGAATACCACGCAGACGAAGTCGCGGGCAACAGCTAGTAATTAATAAAATGAGATAATGTGTTATAATTAATGAATTAATTTAATATATTTCGTAAAATTTAAGCTTAATCACAGTATCTAAGTGGTTACTGTGTTTTAGTCTACTTTTATTTTTTACTGTGTTTAAAGTATGTAAAGATACTAGTCTCTTAATAATGCCAAACAGTAACTTTAATGATACTGTGTTTTAAGCTATTTATCACATCCGAATATCAATCTAGTAAGTGATATGCTGTGATTTAGGCTAGGAAAAACCCATTTTACTTTAAGCTGTAGTACAGTATTTAGATATACTGTGTTATAAGCTAACCCTTTGTCATTAGTGTTATTTTTTTATTTTTGTATAATGATCAGGATATTATATATAAAGATATAAGGGATATTAAATATGTATATATTAAGTATATCAAATTAAACTACACTTGAGAGAAATAAATAAAACCTTGACTTTCTTTATTAGGAAGATTTTTTAATGAATCTGAATCAATGTTTAAAAAAAACATTCACACTATTTGAAAGCCTACCTTATTACCTTTTTAATGATGTTAAATACAGTGTAAAAAATACCCATAAGAGGTTTTATGCCTCAAAACCCCACAAACAGGTAGAATTACGTAATGTTGCTTGAGAAATAATGAAAATTAAACTCAAAATGTTTAATCAAACTGATTATTAATAAGGTGTATTCCCTCCCTTAGCCTTAATAACAGCTCTTAATCGGTTTTTCATGGACCATGAAATCTTGTGATATAGCATTCCACTCCTCTTCAATGGCATGTTGAAGAAGCAGGGCTTCTTTCTCGAAATCTTCTTTTTCGCTCACCCCAGACATGCTCAATCAGATTGAGATCAGGACTACAAGCTGGCCACTCCATCGCGGTAATTCCAACGTCTTCCATGTAGTCGCTAACTGTTCTAGCGACATGCGGTCTGGCCTTGTCGTGCATGAGGAGAAAACCTTCTCCCATAAGCCACGCAAGCGGCCTCACATGTCTTTCAACCACTTCTTCGACGTATCGTGCAGCTGTCAAACCTCCCGATCTCGGGCCGGTAATCGCCCCAGTGATGAATACAATGCCAGTTTTAGTGTCCAACATTATGCCACCCCAAAACTTACACGATCCACCGCCAAAAGCCACGTGTTTGCTTATGCAGCATTGTGAAAATCTCTCTGATGACCTTCGGTAGACCCAGAGCGTCCATCATGACCGTGTAATGTCATTCTGCACTCATCAGAGAATATAACAGACCGCCATTGGTCGTAGTTCGTACGTTCAATTTAAATGTTCCCTGGCAAATGGTAGTCGGGCTTGTCGGTGAGCTGTGGTCAATTTGGGACCATTTGCTGGGCGATGTGAAGTCAGCCGTGCTTCACCAAGTCTTCTTCTGACTATCCACCGACTTATACTGACATTGCGAACTTCTCGAAGCTCTTGTCCCAGTTGAACCGCATTCAGTTGCCGATTTCTTAAAGACCTCGATACAAGAAAACGGTCCTCACGCTCTGATGTTCTACGTCGCCGCCCAGATCCTGGTCGCCGAATGTACCCACCGGTCTCTTGAAACCTCTAGTACACACGACGTACAAAGTAGCGGCTCAAATTTAGTCGTTGAGCAACTTCACTTTGATTATGGCCTGCTTTGAGCAAAGCAATAACTTGAGCGGGTTCTGCAGGTGTGGTATCCATATTGTTCTGTACGCTTTTAGTAGCGATGTTTTCACGTTGACCCTCGGTGTGCAACTGATAAAAAATTCAAAAAAACCAGCGCCCCCCAGCCCCTCTCGTGTGAAAGGTTAGATTATAACACAGTAACTCAACGGTTACTGTGTTCTAACCAAGTAATTCAAACTACAATATCAAAACTGCAGGCATTAAAACACAGTATGTAATATACTGTGTTTAATTCATGTATCACGTAAAATAATGAAGTATTTATTTTAGTTTATACCACAGTATTCAAAGTTACTGTATTATAAGCATAATAAAGTATAAACCAAAAAATATGTATCATAAATTAAAGAACAGTAAAGTCACTTTTTTACGTTTAAACACAGTACATGGAAATTTACTGTGTTTAACTCTAAAATATCTTGATATTTTTTTAAATTTCGCAAAGTTACTGTGAAGGATCTCGGCAACGGTAGGGGCTACAGACATACCGAAAAGTTCCCCAGATAGAGCTCGCGCCGTAGATTACTAATCTTTATCCAAAGCAAAAACACAGTAACTCAAGTTACTGTGTTTTCATTTACGACGGCAGTATAGTAGTATGTTGTTATACACTGTGGACTACCACTACGCTCATAGTGTATCGTCATAGAGTGATATTGTACGGTACGACCATAGTCCGGAAGACCAAAATAGAAACTCAGGGTTTAGCTATTAATTACGCATCACAAACGTTGTTAGAACAAAGCGCTGCATACTAACGGTCTTGTCATAAAACACGAGCATCGTAGAATTAATGAATACCGGGAATATCTATAGAGATCCAGTAAAAGGAGTATTTAGCACTGCATTTACATTCAACGAAGGCACTGAGGTCACATCAGAGTTGTATTTCATTAGTAGTTCAGTACTTTTATGGTTCCGTATTCAAAGGGTAAAAATAGAACCCTGTTATGTGTCTGTCTGTTCGTCTGTCCATCCGTCTGTATCTCATGGACCGTGATACTTAGACAGTTAATTTTTATGCAAGTAATGTATTTTTGTCACCACTAATACAACAAATAATAAAAATAAAAATCGTGGTTAAGCGACAGTTGTTACGGTCATGATATTGAAGGGTGACCATTTTTTGCAAAAATGTTTTCTTAAGCCCATTTGTACGGAGCCTTCAAGTCTGGAATCAAACTCGCTCTCGGTCGGTTTTTTTCACTTCCTAACTAAAAGAGAGGTCTCACGTACTACAGTCGAGGTGAACTTTGAATGAAATTCAAAGCTTATCAAAGCGTTAGAGGCTAATTTGCCCAGTATTATGATTACCATATTTTTGTGCATTTTTTGTTTTCAACAATTGTGATGGTTGCTTTTTAGTGTCATTTTTCAGAGGGTTGAGTTATGATGTGGAAATGAGATGCGAAAAATTAAAAAGTTTTGACAATGTGGAAGTTGAAATACAAAATTATATAACTTTAGTTGGCATTTGTTAAATAAAAAAATTGGACGAATTCAGTAGCTCTCCTTTTTTTATTTCCGTTTTTTTTTTAATGAATCACAAATAAATTGCAAATTAAAGTACGCTACAAATTTTGTGCAAAAAACTTAATAGCGGAAAATGGACAAAGATGGGAACTATACCCATGTATACTATACAAAGCAAAAAATATTGTAGAAAACATCAGAGAAAGATTTTTAAAGAAACACCTTTAAAAATACCATTTAAAATACTTTACTCTTTAAAACAAAAGCTCCCTCGGGCTGTAGTCTTTAGGAATCAAACAGTTAACTTTCCTTGAATTCTTCAAAGATTTCTGGGAAATAACGCCCTTTTTGAGTGTGAGACAGGAGTGAGGAAAAAGGATTAGCTTGCCCGAAAACGTTTATAGAATTACAACTAAAATTATACAGATAGCGAAAGTGTGAATTATAGAACAACGCCTTTTAGGCAGTTAGGGCTTCCATCTTATTGTAGTGCATATCATTATTTTTTTTATTTATTCTGTGTGAAATATTGTTTTAAAACATAATTATGTAACTATACCATATTGCAATTAAAGTACCTAAAGGAGAAGTTGATAGAAATTTCCAGTAATGGACGATTCGACAATAGACGAAAACAAGAAATAAAAGCTTTTAGAGAAATATCATGTAATAAATTTAATAAGTATTGCCTATTTTTACTTTTTCTCAGAAACCCGTACCCTCCCTTTTTACTCGGTTAAAAATAGCTTTTATCAGATTAAAGCCGACACTTTTCTGTTACGTCATTTAAAATCCCTTTTTCATTTTATAAGGCAAGAGAGTGTCAAGGAAGGCCAAGAAATACGAAGAAATGTCCAATAAATGTAATGCTGTCTTACCTTTAATAAATAATCAGTTTTCCGATGTGAAATGAAGAAGGATTTATTGCAATTGGAGACAGATTTATTTAATTGAAATGTCAGAGTTGATTTTAATTAGTTTTCTTGTAAATTAATTGTTTGACACAAAAAGAAGTGTTGATATAATAATATGTATATTTTTTGCAATTACTTGAGCAGCTGGCTATATTAGTGTTTGATAAAAACTGATTATTATATAATTATCATCACTAGAAATACAAATTAATAACTATTTTTTGTAACTTCTTTTCTGACATAATTTATAACTGATGAGTTAAGATAATTAATAATTCGTTCTTGATTAAAGTATGAATCAAGTTTAATAATAAACCTACAAACATAATGTGTAATAATAATCACTAATTGCTTTACGATATTATTTCAAGTAAAAGAAAATATGCAATCATTTTTCATCAAAATTATTTTATTCTTTTCTTGAAGTAATTTAGTTAAATGTAGAACATATTTTGCACGTGCGAAGTCGAAAATAAAAAAGCATAACTAATAGTTTATGAAACATACACACAGTGCGCCATAAGCAATGATAATGGACGTCATTAAAATACCACACAATGTTTTATTAACTCCTATTAAAAGCTTATCCACAAATCCATCGAATAAAAGCATAAATGGTGAAAAATTCAATGAATGAATGATGAGTGTGAATCCGAAACTACGCAGAGTATCAAATGCATGGAGTGTTATATATTTTTTCAATACGTTTTGTAAAATTTTTGGTTACTGTTTTTTTAACCAGCGTATAGCGATTATTTTTTTTCTCAATAATTTCAGAAAATTTCTTGGTGGCTGTTTAGTTTAACTGTACCTACTAATCTGAACGAAATCTATTGTAATGATTAACCGAGCTATACAATTTACCATAAGTAAATTTCTTTTGTATAAATTTAATTACTCTTATTCCTGATAATTAATGACCTGATGTGTTTATCTTGAATGTTAAGGAATTATAAGCCTATATTTATTGTCCCACTACTGGGCAAACGCCTCTCTCTTATCTTTAAATTCCTCTCTGTCGATTTATTTATAATTATTCTGTAATATGACCTATATGACTCGGCATGATTATATGTCTATAATACTAGTGAATTAAAAATACTCCATTGGTTGCCTATTCTATGGGCAGAAAGCGGATTATAGACAGACAGCTTTATAGGTTTGGAACCAATATCGTATAGAATCTGCAATAGGTTTTAAACTAGGTTTGTAGTTCAATCTAAAAATACGCTAGACTAGTTATTTTAGCCGTTTTGTCAACGGTGCCTTTTTGCCTATATCGTTATTTTGTGTTCTCTTTAAGTGTATCTAAGTAAAACAGTATGTTAAGTTAACATTATAATACTTTTATATATGTCGGCGCGGATACAACTAATAACCGTATTGCTAAGCTGATTATTAATTGTAAAACGTCAATTGATCATTTTGAGTTAATTGTAAGGTAGAATCAACGTATCTACCCTCAAAGTTAGTAAACCTATGTTTGTACGCTGACTATAAATCGGCTGCACTGTCGGCGCAAAGCCAGTCTTGTTCCAACGCTCGTACAGTGCAGACCTCTCAATGAAAATGTTGTAACTTGGAATATACGAAGTTAACCGAACACTTGTGGAGTTTTGATTTGGAAAACCCAAATATGAGTCATCATCTTGATGACATCAATTGTTACGTCAGCAATGCTGACGTCACACGTTTTAAAAGCGTTTCGGAGATACCTGCTCCGTTATATACATTCTAAAAGCAAATTAAGAATTAAAATAACTAAGCTTCAATCTGTATCAAATATACGCAATCATATTCACAGCCTTGAGTAACCCACTGCTGGGCATGGGCCTCCTTTTGTTTGTATTATTCTCTTCTACGCTACGCCAGAGTTTCATTTAAATTCTTTGAAAGTGTATTTCTATTTTTCCTAAAATTTATCACTTCTATTTCTAGTCTTCTAATTTCATCATTTGCTTAAATAAATATTCCTTACCCTAAATTCATTTGCGTAACTTTTTGGACATAATAAACGTTATTATTATTTGATTTGTACCTTTTTTAATTCACGGGCTAATCGGAAGAAATCCGGTCCTTTTTAAGGTTTACACGGGGGCACAGGTCCAACTTGACTGACTTGAGAACTTTAATCTAATAATATATGATGGGGCACCTACCATGCTCTATGGAAGAACAGACATGGACGACCCAAGGTAGCGACATGACCATTGTAAACAATTGAGATTAAACTAATTTGGGCTATAGCTTATATTTATATTATTACTTTTTAAATATAAACTTAATTATAAAACATTTAAAATATAAATAATCTTTTATGTTTATCACACCAATTATACTGAAATAGACTGGGAAATTGCAATGGTAACTTAGTAACTGAAACCTCTACATTAACCGGCGCGCGTCGCTTAAACTCGTTACTCTGAAACTTGATCACTTTTAACTTAATATTAGTACTCAGTGCAGGCAATAAATATAGACTGCTATTTAACAACTTTAGTAAACAATATTATAAACGTCAAACGTTTGTCACTTTAACGCTAAAATGGTTAAACAATTTTGATGGTATGAAATGGAGTTAGTTCACACCCTCTTTTTTTGGTGTCCGGTGTGAAGCTCTAATAACTTCAACTCGCGCCGAGGGCCTGGCGTGGGGATATGTCGGACTCCCACACCGATAAAAACCCCCGGGCTCTTTCAAAGGCCTGGTCAAAGCCAAAGTCGCGAGATCACTCGCGCATGCTCTGCACGACAGTTAGTCGACACTCTGGACTAAAACATTGGCTACTTTATAATCGACAGCTTTACACGAGGGAGGAGTGTATGACCAACATTCGCGGGGGTGAAGTCGCGGGCAACAGCTAGCATTGCATTAAATATGACGATGAGATGAAGTTTCTTAGACCAGTTCTCAGCCACGGTAACAGCATAGTCGCTGGTGTTGTACAGGTCATTAGTTAACATTAGTTGGGCCATGGTTTGAAAAGAGATACCACTCACATACAAGTCCCCAAAGGTTTTCCAACTGGCTGACTTGGGCTTAGGCTGTTAATAGACTTCAAGAATTGTGAGTATATTGTAGCCACATGTATATTCGATTTCAAAACAATCCCTCAAAGGTAGAGCTATTTTTGTAATGTGACAGAAAAAACATAAAAATAGACTAGTCTAATAGAAATGTAACGAAAGCCTTTAATAATTGGTACAGAAAAAGCGCTGAAATAACTATTTTTGCCAACTTCAGAAATAGGTTGTTTGTTATTTTTGACCAAACAAGAGACTAGTCAAAACAAATGCCTAAAACCAATTCGATTGTTCATGTAATAATCCCAATTAATAACTTATGTTTATAAATACATTCAGAATTACAAGATAATAGGCGGCTACTTCAAAATAAACTCTCAGAAAATAGAATTTCTATAAATAACTGAGCATGTATCACAACCAACAATGCTTGCTAAGATAATTCGATCAGGCGTTCATCGAAATAAAAAGGTTTGGAAGTAAGTAAACGGATTAGGTACCTTGTTACTTCCAGCTCAATACTATTTATATAAATTATAACGATTCTGATCTATTCATAACACTGATACCTACGTTCGGACTTAAAATATAAACAGGAGATACATAACTGTTAATTCCTAAACATACACTCATATTTTTGACCTCGTTAACAGAAACTTGAGCCTTAAAGGGACAAACATTGACTTCACTGAAAGCGAAATTAAAATATTTTCAATTCTCTTAGATTTCCACACTCAAATTGACATTTATTTCGAATTCCAAGACCTCTACTAACTAAGGTTCTACCAGTTATTAAATTTGCGAAAGTATTACAGCGGACAACAAAACCTAGAGCGGTCTTTTTCACAACTGCTATAATATTACTTACTTTACGAGATGGTAAATAGGGTCTCCCCCCCTCGCCCCCCAAGTCATTTGGGAGTGAACATATTCTTTGAAACTCTTTGAGCAAATGTGATAGTTCATAAAGAAGTATTATTTAATTATTATAGGTTGTTTTTTAGTACCTAAGGCGCTTAGACTTAGCACACGTCTCACGTTTATGACTAGTGCGAAAACTATGATAACTAACTTAGGTACAAACATTTTGTTTATTTTAGACACGTTTGTAGTTGCTTAGTTTCTTGTAGCGATATCTTATTCGTAGGCAGTCATTTGATCCAGTATTGTTTATTTTAATAGGCTTTAAAATCCAATTAGTCCGGGCAGATCGAAAACAAGACAACATTGGGCATGTATTTTTTACAATCAGTAAAAAGTAAACGTCTCAGTTTACTTTTTACTGACAGGTGACATTTATTATCCTCCACTTCTATACAATTTACTATGTTTAATCCGTTAAGTATATTTTCGTATTTCTATATTGGTTTTATAAAAGAAAAATACGTACCCATTCTATGTTTATTTGAAAACTATCTAACGGAATATTTTTTTTTGTCAATTACCCAATTCAAATAAATTAATTTAATGCTAATCTATACTAAAATTATAAAGCTGAAGAGTTTGTTTGTTTGTTTGTTTGAACGCGCTAATCTCAGGAACTACTGGTTCGAATCGAAAAATTCTTTTTGTGTTGAATAGACCATTTATCGAGGAAGGCTTTAGGCTATATAATATCACGTTGCAACTATTAGGAACGAAGAATCAATGGAAAATGTGTAAAAAAACGGGGAAAATTGTTCATCCTTGAGGGCTTCCGTTGCGTGCGCTGCGAAAACGGTTCAAGATACACACAATATATGTATGTAAGAATTATTCCTATTAAAATGATCTAAAAAAATGTCCGCGACAGTATATGTCTATCTTTTAAGATTAACTCACTAGAACCGTTTTTATGGTAATCAAATTCGATCGAAATTAATGCATCAACGCACAGCCCAAACTACTGGACGGATCGGGCTGAAATTTGGCATGCAGGTAGATGTTATGACGTAAGTATCCGCTAAGAAAGGATTTTGATAAATTCTACCCCCAAGGGGATAAAATAGGGGATGAAATTTTTTATGAAACTTTGTCAAAATTAAACCGATCGGGCTGAGACTTTACATGCACATAGGTACTATAACGTAGGCATCCGCTAAGAAAGATTTTAATAAATTCCACACATAAGGGGATGAAATAGGGGATGTTTGTAGAAATCTTCTTAGATTTTTGACTAGCCATGACTATAAACAAGTCTCAGGGGCAAACTCTCAAATTTGCGGGTATTGACTTGAGAGAACATTGCTTCTCTCATGGGCAGTTCTATGTTGCTTGCTCACGAGTAAGTTCTCCCAGTAGCTTGATAGGTTTATCGCCAAATGACAAATTAGTTAAAAATATTGTGTACAAGGAAGTTTTGTAGACCCTAATTTTTACACTAACTTGCTAAACAATAATACTTCTTAACGCGTGCGAAGCCGCGGGCAAAAGCTAGTAAATAAATATTCCTCAACATTCCTACAATGCCATCTAGTCTCAAATTAAATACACGAGAGTAACTTGTGTTATGAGTAGGCAATTGATAAACATACTTATCTATTTCTAAATAAATACATTTTGTAGATTAATTGCACCCAGACAGAAGAAATGATCGTGCTCAACACACAAAAATTTGTCCTGGGTGGGAATCAAACCTGCGACCACCGGTACAGCAGTCAGGCCCACTAACCACTAGACCAACAAGCCTGTCAAACAGTCAAAATAACAATAACGATGGGATTTCGCGAAAGAGTATTTTCTCATTACTTATTAATGAGGTGGGAAATGTCTACAGGAAATTGTCCATTAATAATTTAAACATAAAATACACCCGATCCTAAATATTGATTTCAGTTTAAGCTTTTTGTTGCCGTTTTGTGGTCATCAATCACCAAAGACTCGGATCGGAAGTCCGAAACGACGCATCCTTTATTAATTATTTTTTTAATTAATAACCACGTATAAACATTAAAAAATGCCATACAAAAAGTAAACTTTTGAGGGTTTTAAAGTAAAAGAACTGGCAATCGAATGAAAATAGTATGCCTTAGTTTAGGTAATAAACTAAAGATAATACTGAAATAAGAAACGGCCAAGAGATTTTGCTTAGAATGATTATAATTGACTACTAATATAGACACTGTTTTCTTTTGAAATGCGACATTACGACATAACTTTTAATGCCTTTAAATTCAGCTGCCTTCTATGGAATAGTCGCCTATTAGTATAGTCTAGTTATAAAGTTGCCTAGTAATATAGTCGGCCTAAGTCGCATATGTTAGACCCAACTTCTTTAACCTGCATTAACCACAAAATGTTAACCCACAAAAACCGCATTGCAAACGAAACAATCGAATAAATACTAAAACCAATGACTGAACTAATGACGTCATGGTCCAAATTACATTACATTATCTACATTTTTCACCAAGTCCAATATAATTTAAACCCTGACAAGATCTAACGGTAAAAGTTACCCTAGAAATGCCCCTGAAACAAGTTTTTAATCAAACATAATTATTATTTTTTATCGAAACCGGTTTGCATCCTAGTGGCAGACGAAATGTGAATTAAATATGGACAAACTTACATAAAATTATAATATTTGCGTTGAATTAAATTTTTAAGTGCCCATTTGTTACCAGATGTCAAATTATTATGTTAGCAGGCTGTTAGCTGTTGGTATTTTTAAGGAAAATATAATACGTATGCCAGACTTACCTAGAATGTGAAACTTTTTGTTTAAGACCCATCTCCATCTTTTCCCCGTATTTTTCAGGTTAAATAATAAAACATGCGCCATTCATTGTTTCATCTAATATTAATCTTGCCGCAGGTGCGTCTAGAAAACAAGGTAGGTAATTATACAAAAGTAATCTAGTTCTAGCAATGAGAACTATGAAATTAGATTATAGTAGTACTAACTTTTAATTATCTCTAGTCCATCACATCGCTACCACATAGACTCGAGTACTACCATCACTTAAAAATACATTCACACTATATTTCCAGTACGACAAATAAGGATTCCTAACAAATTTAGTAAGACAAATTCAGAGTTATAAAATTCCAACCAAAAAAACATACAAACAAAAAGCTAATTTCCCAAAAAGCCAATAGGGGTGTATCCAATTGAGGAAAACTACCTCAACAAGACCAGGAAATAAATTATGGCAGGAAGATTTATGGGAGGGCGACACCCCTGATTCACTACAGCCTACAGGCCGTCGACTGTGAGGAATTTATCTTCTCATATATGATAATAAGGTAGCCCTTTATTTACCAAGTAAGTAAAGATTGGAAACATACGGTGAGAATGGAAGCTGACCTCATTTCGATGCCTGGGAAGTAGGACGAGATATAGTTCGTCATACATCGGTTTGTTCGACTGAGTCTCTTTCCAAAATATTTGGGAGTCAAGAGTGTTGCTTGTGAGATGACGTCAGATAAGAACGTGTGGAAGAAGAAGACATGCTGCGCCGACCCCGAATAATAATTGAGATATGGGCAGAGGAATGACGATGATGACTCTTAAATACTAAGAAGGCAATTGTATTTTATTTGGAGCGTCTACTTATAAGCCTACCATCTCTCAAAGATTACGAAATCGTGACGATGCACTGAACGGCTTACAGCGACATCTCTTAAACAACTGCATATATACAGCTTTAGGAGGTTGTGGCACCCTTTTCTATTAATAAGCCGGCGGAATCCCCATGGACACCAATCTCCTCGAAGAAACAAGAGGATAGCGTCAGACTCTTACAGACTAAACCTGAACGGCCGTGCAACGTTGCCGGCATTTGGCCAATGCGTGGCAATGCGTTGCTATTCATCACACACATACCGCGGATGGTGGCACCCTGACCTCCAAAACCCATTTCATTTGGATTTATTTATACAATTAATTTGGGAATTTACTTTAAAATATGCAATCTCGCAATAGCTATTTAAATATTGGTCCTGTCTGAGTAATAAAGCGAGACCTTGACTTTAATGTGCGAAGATAAAAAACGGCGTTACATAAATAGAAAATTTGGAATCTGACTTTATAGTTCAGTTATTTAAAATCTATAAACACACAGCTACAATTAAGTAGCAATTATTAAGGTAAACACAACCTTTCTATTGAAAGATTAAGGTTTGTTTTCGTAAGTCGGAAAATAAGCGCAGTCTTGAAAATTCTCGCAAGTTTCGTTCAAGTTTTCTTTCATAGTATTATTGTTTGTAAGAATCGGGTTAACAGAAATAGCGGAACTTCTTTGTGAGAACCGATTACATTCCGTTGAGCTCCGAGTGTAAAAATAGTTAAAATATTTATCTTTTAAGATTTTCTTGGTTTATTAAGCTTGAATATTTTTTTAAAGCAGTTGGAGGTCTTGAGGAAACTTTCTTCCATTTACTTTATCGTGCAGTTTAGTTGAGTACATTATTTAACAGTATCGACGAATTATACGTTTATAATTTACATGGTTCAATCGAATATTCAATAGGAAAATTCTAGACTAATTTTGCCCCTTTTCTTCTCTTGTCAAACAATTTGAAGTATAATTTGAAGTCCTGTTTGACCTCTACAATACACTTACCTACTGGGTAATTTTCAAGAGGATGTGAAGATTAAAATTACCATTCGAAATAACTTATTAGTTTTTTTCGCAGAAATAATGTTTATTTGGAAAACCATTTAGAACCATGCGATGTCTTTATAATGTGCGTAATCGAATACTTATTTGTTCATAAGAAGATTCTAAGATTATTAATACGCATTTTCTGATGACTCACAGTTTACTCCCCTTATGAAAACCCGATATTGATTGTATTTCCCAAACTCAATGATGTTAACTTAAATGAATCTTAAGATTGAAAAAAACTTAGACGAGAACCACCGTTTCTTAATTTAAGACAAGACAGTGTAAGTACTTGTGGAAGAGAGATACCGCTCTACACGACTTATCGCTGCGTCTGTCTCCTTTTTCTCGCCATAAAAATGTTTATTTGACAGCGAGGGCTTTTTGTCAATATTGAGATGAGAACATGTTTATGTTTTTGTCTTGTATTGACATTAACATCGACACCTATTGGACGGCGCGATATTGTTGAAGAGGTCGATCGCAGCGATTGTTGAAGTGATAATTGTGATGTGATGATCTTGCCAACACAGCAAAGTAGGTACAGAGGTTTGGAGGAAGAGAAGGAGGCCTTAAAATTACTGAGGGATCTTATGATCAAATGATCTCTTCATTTATATTTTCTTAATCCACGCGTTAGGTATATTAAAATAGCTTACTTTTCTAAATTATTAACGATAAAAAGAACTGTCATGAACTTTTCATTCCGAAGCAGTACAATTAAAATTTTAAGGTACAATTTGGGTAGTATTTCTTCGTATTCAGAATTTCTAAAATTACGAAGATAAATAACTCCAACATTTCTTCGTCTAGTTGTTAAGCTATTGTTTATAATTGCCGGTATACTACACTAGCTAGTAATTATCAAGTAATTATCGAGTTAATTATATAATGATACGACACATTATTAGCTTAACCTTGAGACAAACCACCTGAGCTTGACACCTGTCACCTGTGTTACATTTTTTATGCCATACACGGCTACATGATCTTATTGATTCACAAGTCTATCGCATTCTTTGAATTTTATAACTTAATGCTTTTGATCTACAATTCCAGATACAGCCTCGTAAACCTGGATAAGAATAATAATATATTATTATGAAGAACATTTAGATTTACATTCTATTTTTAATAACAATTTCGATGCAATGATACTCTAATAAATATCATATGTACAAAATTTCTCGTGTCACAGTATCAGTTACAGTACTACTTCGAAACGGGTCGACCGTTTCATTTTTAAATTTTGTCTGAGTATCGGGTTGGTTTGACAACCGGCCAACATAATTTTTCATCCCAGTTTTTTTTCCAATTGGTTGGTTGTTTGTAATGTGTACGAAGTCTTGGGAAACAGCAATCCCTCAAATTCAGGAAAATCGTTCTATTTTCAAATTGTACAGTTAAATATGGCCTAAACAATAAAAAAATGAACAAAAAACCTTTTTGATCATTTTACTGGGTTATCGAAAAAAGGCTGCAACCGTTACAGGCCGAATAGGAAAATATTCAAATCGAATTCGAAAAAGTAAAAAAGTGTTGCCGTGTGCTAAAAAGTCAAATATACGGGAAAAAAATCGCGAGAAATAAAACGAACATAGATTTTTTGAATTTTTATTTTATTCACAGTTGCGAGTCAAATACAGATTTTAATTTAATTTCTTGTTGACCTTGTGATAATGCAAAGACAAAATGGACGAAAACATGAGGCTAGAGCCATTTGAGATTTATTTTATTATATAGGATATGTATTCGGTTGTTGTACTTTCCGATAAATGCGATAACCTTGAATAACTCCGTCTACTGATAACGATTTAAATATTAATTGACTATTCAATGAACTGGTTTGAATACATTTTAAGCAGACACGCTTAAGAATACACATATTTCGTTTAAATTGTTCTTAACACAGGATAGATTTTGCTGCGGACTAGATATTATTATGTTGCATGTGTATTAGATGACTTTAAAACAAAAAGAATTGTATTTGTCATAGCGTATCTTTTCAAAGGAAATCAGACGTAACTAATGTTAAAAGTTTACAGATCAACGAACGACGCGCATAGATAATGTAGCAAATATGCATTCTTTCTAAACATGGGGAAAAAATACAAAAATAATATTATAAGTAAATTACCCACAACATTTGAATTTAGATTGAAACGAAATAAAACGGTCAATTTTGCAAATAGAATAAATGTTATCGGTTTTGATATTTTTTTTTTAATATAAGCTTTGGCATAGGCTTGGCTGGAGTGACCGTCCCTAACACCACTACACGCACAACGGGCCACAGGAACCTATTTACAGAAAATGGGGCTCACCACCAAGTACCAAGTATGCGTAAGGAAACAACAGGTTATATAGAAAGATTAAGAAATCTCGGAAGGCAATTACGACATTCCATATACGTTATGCAATACATTGCCATAGCGAGCGCTCTCACCTTGACCAGCCTTGACATTAAACAGCTTATGCAATCAGTAAACATATCTATTGAAGAAATAATTAATATTCTTTAATCATATTCGTTATTAAATGTATTAATTTGTTTATTTGCTAGCGATTTGGGTTAATGGTTAATGGTAAAAGTTGCAGCCATTTTTGGCGAAATTTAAAAGTATGATTGTGTTTTCAAATTTCGAATTCGTGTCTTTTTTAACGTTGTCAACTGTTCCTTTTTTTAAAACAAAACACAAAGTTCAAGTTCTAAAATGAAGTGATATTTTTTTCTTTTTTTTTATGGCCTTAAGATCGTTTAATCCTAGTCTTATAAACAGTCTTCATAGTTTATGAGACAACGCAAATTTCACAAAATGGTTACTTATTTTGTTTGTACAAAAGGGCACAGAGTTTCTTCCATAGTCAGCAGTGATTTGTCTGTCTGAAGGTTACCTAATTCTATCGATAATAATCTCTTTTACGAACTACATAAAAGTTACTGATATAAAAAGTCGATGTCCCATTTATCAGTCAGGAAAGTGACAATAGATTCTAAGCTAACTTAGAACACATAACATTTTTTATATTCGAAATGTGGGTATTATAAGCGTCATGTCCTTTGTAATAAAAATTGTCATAAAAGGGAACAAAGTTCAGCTCCATATAATTTATTATTATTATCCTAGGAATGTTCATAGAAGGTCATAAATAAAATACTACCTAATAGTTAGTATATAAATACACAAATTACTATTTAAACGTGTTTCCCATAAAATTAAAATGCTACTGCGCAGATAACGTTGCGCAGTTATAAAAAGCTATAAATATTTCGACTGGCAATTGTTTTGATTGTAATTACGACTGGCCTGTATTATAACTACGCTGACTGGATTTGGTTTTTTGTTTCTTTTTTTTTCGTGGTGAAACGTTTATGACTTCAACCCACACCAAAGCATGGGGATATATCGGACTCTCACCGACTAAAAACACCCCGGGCCCCTTTACTGCCTAAGCCACCGTCACGGGTTCGCTCGCGCATGCTCTGCGTGACCCTAGCTGGACTACGTTGAAAGCCTACCAACATGAGATGTGTTGCTCTACTCTATGTAGTTGCAACAATTTCTTCCTGGTATTATAATAAGCTAAAAATTCCATATTGCAAAATGAGATCTATACCTACTGCGTAAAGCTTATAATGATTTGATTTCCTCTCGTGGATATCCAGTGGGGTAATTAGACTGCATTCAGTGTTTGTAGTCAAATATTAGTTTCGGGGACGCTCGATGCTCTTTGACTGCTCTAGGCACCAATATTCCTTCCAAATAGGATCTAGAAATATGACGTGATTGGAAATTCAGCTTGCTATTGCGGAGTTAATGAAAGTGTTCGGTCTTATGTAGGTGCAATTATTTTATTATTTCCAGTTTTGGCTTTAGGTAATTCGGTAAAACAGCTGTAACTAGGGTTTATAATGATGATTATTCTATTATATCAAAGGATTTAAACATTACTCGTATAATCAATGATTGCACATAACAGAATTGATAGAGTACACAAAATTTTACCCCATGAGGGAATCGAACCCACTTCTCTTGGAATGGCAATAAAAATTAATACCAACAACTTGGCTATCCGTATCGATCAGCTAAGACGAATTGTCTTAAATGAATTTTAACTATCAGACGTCCTAAAATTGTATCCCACACATCCTACAAATAATTTAAACGCAAAAGTTTATGAATATGAATGGATTTCACGCTCAAACCTTACCCTAGAATCAATTTTAATGACATTTGATATGGAGTTAGCTGATACCCTGGATTAACACATCGACCAATTTTTAACCGACTACGTCAAAGGAGAGTAATGTTTTGCAGCTAAAACCACCAGTGATGTCACGGGCATCAACTAGTCAATTAATTATAACAAATACCTATATAGGTTACTAATACAAAACAGGTGTGTACCAAAAGGTCATTGTTACTAAAACTAAACTGTTTATTTACTTCTCATTAACTATTTTAAGATACCATATCTATAACAGTTTGAAAAATAAACAAAACACGATGTGGCCTTATTCTATGTACAATCTACCATATAATTCAGGTAACATCCAATCTCGAAATTGAACTTTATCACATTGAGTTAAGGTCGATTTGAGTACCAGACTATAAGCATGTCTGTGCGTTTGATTATATGATATTTTTATTTATTCAAGTTCAGTTCGTTGTAACAGTTTTATAAGAGTCAACATGAGTCTCAATGCCTTGTCCTTTAAATAAAGTAAATATGGGTATTGGGTAGTTTATTGACCTATGCTATTGTTGATAGTTATATATATTTAGTTGTAAACATATGCAGACGTATAATATAAATAAATATTAGACATCTTGAAGGTTTATTGTGGTTTATATAAACACACATATTATTTGTTACAATATGGGCTACAAAACAGTGGTTATATTTTTGCGCTGATCAGAGTGAGGAGATAGTTATGATGTACTAAAACATATTTCCAATATAGGCATATGTTTATAATAAAAAAACGTGCAAAATGATTACTATCATCGTTATCAATTAGCCTACTGCAGTCCAATGCTCGACATAAGCATTTTACAAAATGCACCATATGTGTCGATTTTGCACGTGCTGTACAAAATCTTATTTTTATTTAATCCAACCTTTATTCAATTAATCGACATTCAAGAAAGTAAAGTCACGAGCTAGAGCTGATACTCAACTATAGCAAAACAATTGAATACTAAAAACAAAAAATTGATTTTTAAAAGGCGAAGGAAAATTTTCAGACAGTTTAAGGCCACGTTTTGGTTTTACAACGACAATCATTACACTCATAATCAGATTAAGAACTGTTACTTGGAATATAACCACGAAGGTTATATACACAGAACTAAATAGAAAACAGGAAATGTTTTGTGGACTCAATATTAATTTTAGCAAGCCTTGTAAGATTCTAGGAACTAGGTTTAAAAATATAGCAAAGACGTGTGAAGGCTAAGCAGATAAAAATGCAGTGGTATCTACTTGCTGTAGATATTGAGATGAATGATTAAAAAAATTTATTGAAGGATTATTGAACGTGAATAGGAGAATAGAGTTTGGAGTTACCAAAAGAAGAGTATATATCGTAAAATAATGTTTTTCTATAAATTTCTATCAATACTTACATACACAACTGAAGAGCTTTACTTTATGAGATAGTGTTGGACCTCTACACAAACTATAGGTTTCCTTTGACAAGTTTTCATGAAATAACGTATAAAATAAGTTATGTAAACATCGAAACATTTTTGACTCCTGAATTCATACTCGACAATATTTGAAGTTTCCGTTCGTTTGCACTTTCATTTGCATTTCGCTCTACGTGAAAACTAAAAATAGGTTTACATACAAATTCTCTTTGCTCACAAAACGTGGAGATTAGAATCCGAATGTCCGTACATTCGAAGTTAAACTAAACGTACGTAAATTTTCCTGCTCGGAGAGAACAATCCAAATGTTAAAATTATTTGCTATACACTCGACTTTCCTGCAAGTAATCTGAATAAGGTATGTTCAGAATGGTGTTTGGTGTTTAGTTTAATACTCTTTACTTACTAAGTGCGTTTTTGAGGCGTTTGCTAGAGTCATGCGGGAAGGATAGTTTTGAGAAGCAAGCTTCATCGGTATAGCTCCCTTTTGGTTGGAGGCGTAATTTCTCGTCTCGCCAAGGTAGGACGGTTAAGCAGAAGGAGCCTACCTCGAGGCTTCACTGTAGCAGACCTCTTCCAAAAAAAAACTCGGTATAGCTCTGTGTAAGGCCACAGGGTAAAATAAATAATTCCATTAGTTCTTAATACACACCATTTGCTTGTGGACTCTCTTCCTAACGCCAGCTATCGTCAATGGTGAAAGACATTTAGTATTCAGAAGCTCTGAGCAGCCAAAAGGACTGTAGATTCAATCGTGGACACATTTATTTAATATATACCCAGGAGACAATAGAGGGGACCTTTATTTACCCAGAAGGCAATACATGACTCACATTGAAATTGGAGTTTTAAGGCCTAGCGATATTTAAATGATGTTGTAACAAATGAGTCTGGATATAACAATATCGTTATATGTATAACACGTCACATGACATTTTCAGACGTTACTAATTACACGAATGTCACAACCCAATATCAGAGCAAATTTAACATTACCCCAGAACCATTTCGTAGAATTAGCTATAATTAAATTTATATTAATTAGAGTATACTAAAAATAAACACGAAACGTTATATCATAAACATTTATTATAAATAACCACTTAAAATATACAAGTATCTTAAAGCTTTCAATGGCATTAATACTTAATAAGAAATATTTGGATATACAAGAAATTATTATAGACTACAATGTTATACTTTGTAGAGACTGAAATTATACTATAGACTTAAATAAACAATAAAAAATATTTTAATAACCTCCTTTGACAAAGAGTATGACGTAAAACTATTACAAGGTACAGTTTTAACAGTGTTTATTACAAACTCACGAAACATCGTTCATATTAAAATCAAGATTATGAAGGCAAATTTCTCCTTAAAACTATTAATTCAACATAATCCTCGGAAAAGGCACAACTGAGCTATTTTCGGGGTTACATATAAACAAAACAGGTAGAATATCTGAAATAACATTACAGAGTCCTCGAAAGTAAATAGGACCAACACATTCAGGACTCTTGAAGCAGGATATTGTTACTATGGAAGTTACAAGCTACACACTGTACACTTTCTCGTCAACACAAAGTTCTGTCAGTCAACAGTCCTGAGAGTCTACTACAACCACTCAAAGAAATATTAGTGAGTGTGAAAGCATACTAGCGCTCTACACGATATAGAGCGACGTCCCTCTTTCACCTTTCTGTAATATTACTTCAAGACATTGCTAGAGATTTTGGTTTAAAAGCGCACAGTACAGACAAAGTTATCCAACAACATAATATAATGTCTCCTTTTGCCACACTAGTCCAGTCATTTGGTAGAAAATAAGGGGGTTACCTGGAAAGTTTTCCGGGAGTTTTGAAAGTTGGGTATTTTATAGATTTGGATATGCTCTTTTCGAATTTTAACTTTGCCACCTCGTACGACCGCCGCTCGCGCCGCCATTTTGAAAAAATGGCGCCCAAAAACGGTTTTTTGAGAATATCTCCTTTCTGAGGCATTTTACGAAAAAAATATTTTCTACAAAATTAAACTAGAAAAAAAATCCTACACTTTATGTCTTATCCACTTTTTCATAAAATCGATAGTTTTGGATGTACGAGCACCGCAAAGTATTACTTATTCATCTGCACCACCACGTGTTTTTTGTATATTTTTCTAAAATGTTCCATTACTGCCGCCGGTTTTCAAGTGAATTGTCACAAATAAAACATTTTTCCGTATAAGAAGCCATAGCTCTAAGAACATAATCCACACCATACGTCAATAAACGTACATTGATGATTCAGTCTAAACTAAATATTTCTCATAATATAGCTTCTACCAACCAATTTTTCGTTGAAGTTTCGTTCATAGTCGAGGGAAAGGGCCCGATTCAAAAGTGACATATTATCCTGACACCTACTTCTTAAAAACCGGCGGCAGTAATAGAACAGTTAAGAAAAATATACGAAACACTCGTAGTGGTGCAAATGAACAATACTTTGCGGCGCTCGTACGTCCAAAACTATTGATTTTATGAAAAAGTGAATAAGACATAAAGTGTAGGAAATTTTTTCTAGTTTAATTTTGTAGAAAACATTTTTTTCGTAAAATGCGTCGGAAAGGAGATATTCCCAAAAAACCGTTTTTGGGCGCCATTTTTTCAAAATGGCGGCGCGAGCGGCGGTGGTACGAGGTGGCAAAGTTAAAATTCGAAAAGAGCATATTGAAATCTATAAAATACCCAATTTTCAAAACTCCCGGAAAACTTTCCAGGTAAAACTACCAAATGACTGGACTACACTGATTTCATTAAAAATATATCATACGTCATTTCGGGTATCCTAAGACTCTGTAGTGCAGTAACAGTTTACAAAGGAGTATGTACTTATAGTTTGTATATATTTGACATCCTACGAATACACGCATAACTTTCCAAACGAATGGTATCAGTTTATTTCATTTAATAAACTCCACGTTTGTCGATTACTAAAAAAAACATTTAACATTGTGTTCTGACTCCTTTTTTTCTGTTTAGTTACTGTAATAATGTATCAGCAATATTTAATTTTCTGTATTCTTGCCACAATTAAATAGTCCACATTTTAATAATTAAAATACAATTACATTATTTAATCATATTATAACACTAACTATTTACAAAAAAATACCTAACACAAACTGTAGGTATTACCTATTTTAAAACTAAATATTTACAGATTATGAAATAATTAATTCTAAATTAATATTATATTTACACGCTAATTGCAATTAACTTACATAATGTTACGTCGCATTTAATACACTTACTATTAAACATATACAGATGTCTAATCTAAATTTATAATCATTGAAGTCACTGGGCGTTTTCAATGCATTATTTACAATTTCTTACTTATTTTTAGATTGACGGTGAAGGAAAAATGTGATGGACTTAATTTTCGGAAACCTTTGTCACAGCGTACGTGTTCTGTATTAGTTCCTTCCCTAAGGCATTGTTTTTACAATCTGTTGGTATCAAATTTGACTTATTTTTGTTTACGACTATTAGAGATATTTTTATATAGTGCACAACGTTTTAACGCAGCTCTGCCCGCGGTTATGTTACTCATCGCAATAAAAAGGAGCATGAGTGTAGCCTGTTTCCTTTTCCGGAATTTAGGCTATTCCAAAAGTAATTTTCGACTTACTCGGTTGTGTAGTTTGTGTTACAGCACTTCAGATACACACAGGCTGAGTTACATTCAAATTTTATAGTAGTATGTACTGATTTTCTAAACATCTTTATAATAATCTTGTTTTTTTTCTGATTGCACATAACTAAATTGATGGAAACGCTGTCTATTGCATCTTAAGGTCTGTACATTGTATGGTGCTATTCCGTAAGCACATGAGTACTTATACAGGAAATTAATTAACATTTAAAAATATATTATGTTAAGGTCTACCATAATGTTATTGAATACCCGCCAAAAACGTACTTCTTGTCATTGAATGATTTATTACGAAAGTTGTTTTGCATATTAAATTACTTTAATTTTATGAAAACAAAATGTGGTATAAATAAAATGTAGTGTAGTCTGTGATTCTATCCCACGGTTTGAGATAACAAATGAGAATCTTATAAATAAATGAGAAATGTCAATATAATATCAAAATAAGACTTTACCATTTTTTTTCAATATCAAAATTACGATACACAACTATTCAATTCATGGTCACTTTAAATACATCTTATTGGTACAGCCCTTTTACGATTCCCACATTTTTTTAAAGCAAGTTTTTTTTTTACTGCACGGATAGCCGAGTGGTATAGGTCGCCAAGCTAATTACCACTGAGCGCGGCGTGCCGCGAGTTCGATTCCCGCATAGGACAAGTATTTGTGCGACCCACAGATGCTTGTTCTGAGTCTGGGTACCTTTACGCATGTGAATTAAATGTCTGTGAAACCCCCCGCGATACAAGGATTAAAATGCTCAGTGCGGGAGTCGTTTTAAAAAAATCCTGAAACAAAACGGTCTACTTAGAATAAAATTTTGGTAATCTGAGTACAAAGACGAAATTCAATCATACCTAGAACATTTCCAACAGATTTTAAACAAACAATAGTTTCACATAAATCAATGTATTTAACACAAATCGTTTATCAATATCAATTATATTAAAAAGCCTGTCAAAACACGTGAGTTAAGTTCACAATTTATTCATATTACGGCTACAAGGCTACGTCTCTTATATTATTTATTTTCTTAACCGAATGACTGTTCATTAAGAAATATTTATCTTAAGGAGGTTATAACATAGTCCTTTGTATTTCAAAGTTATCTTTTTCATATCATGATTTCTTTTTGCAGCCGAAACGCCCTTTCACGTACCTGTAACAAAAAAAAAACAATATTAGAATAAATTTTCACAATTCTACCAAAAAACTTGACTTTAGATATTAGTAGGGGAAGGTGGGGACCCTTCGTACGTGGGGCACATTCATACAGTCAAAATAATTTTTGAACGAAGCAACGTATACGGTCTGGCTTCTATGTGTGCGTGAGTCGCAGTACCAACTTTACGCTAACGAAGTTTCGCGCCATTCGCAGCAGTGAGAGTAAAGTGACAGGCACGAACGTGTTTACGCGCTCGGTAAGTAATTTTTTGATAAATGTTTTCGTCTATTATTACCGTAGTTAAACTAAATTTTTGTGTAGAGTAATCTATAAGTAACTAGCAAAATGTACTTAAGATACGTTTTCAACAGTTAATTTATGACGTTTTACTGTTAATATTAAAAGAGGTTATATTTTGTTATTATTTAGTTAGTGGGGTACTTTCGGACAGAGCTAGATGGGGCACGTTTGAACGCGTACGAATGTGCCCCAACCGGTAGTTGGTGTGTTAGTCTGTTAATTTCTAATTTTTGCATTAACTTTGTCCTGTGTTTTGCTATCGTCGTGTGTATATGATGATATTATATTTTAATACCTATTTCTTGTTATTTTTTTACAGAAACATGGTGCGGACATATAAACCAAAAAACGCAACTAGACAACTTGTGGATGAAGAGTCCATGCAGGCAGCAATACAGGATGTTATGCAAGGAGTATTATCATATAGAAAAGCTGCGGACAAGTATAATTTGAAATTGTCGACTTTAGAAAGCCGAGTAAAAAAATGCAAGAATAGCAATGAAGGGTCAAGCAACCGTTCATTTGACTCTAAATATACAAGTTTCCAAGTCTTTTCTATCGAAGAAGAAAAAATGTTAAATGATTACATTATCAAATGTTGTAAGATGCATTATGGACTTACGACAATTCAAACAAGAAAGCTAGCATATGAGTATGCCAAATCTTTGAATTTGAAATATCCAGCAAAGTGGGAAGAAACTAAGATGGCTGGGAAGGAATGGATGTATGGTTTTCGCAGAAGAAACCCGGAACTCAGTTTACGCAAACCTGAAAATACAAGCGCTGCAAGATCTTTTGCGTTTAACAAAACTTCAGTTACCGAGTTTTATATCAATTTGAAGACAGTGTTGGAGCGACATCCATTAACTGCTGATAGAATCTTTAATTTCGACGAATCCGGTGTATCTACCGTTATAGCTACTCCCAAAGTCTTGGCTCCAAGATGTCAAAAACAAGTCGGACAAATTGTATCAGCTGAAAGAGGCGAGCTCGTAACTTTTGGCGGTATTATATCTGCCAGTGGAAATACCATTCCTCCACTTTTCGTGTTCCCACGCGTTCATTATAAAGATAATTTCCTCGAAGGAGCACCCGAAGGAAGTCTCGGCGCTGCTAATAAAAGTGGCTGGATCAATAGCAATATATTCGTCTCTGTTCTTAAACATATCCAGAAGCATACACTCTGCACAAAAGATAACCCCATATTATTGTTGTGTGACAATCATGAAAGCCATATTTCTCTCGAAGCCATCAACTACGCCAAAGAAAATGGTATAATTTATCTATCTTTTCCACCGCATACATCTCACCGCCTACAACCACTTGATGTGGGAGTCTTTGGACCATTTAAATCAAAGTTGAAGATTGCTTTCAATAATTGGCATACAATGAACCCAGGCAAAGCATTGACTATTTACAATATTCCAAAGCTTGTGAAAATTGCGTATTTTGAATCATTCACGGCAAAAAATATCACAAGCGGGTTTAACAAACCCGGGATATGGCCTCTTAATGAATTAGCCTTTAGTGACGAAGATTTTGCTCCAACTGAGGTTTATACATCCGGTAACGTAGAAACTGTTCCTCTTCGGCAGCCAGCTGTCTCTGATATCTGCCATCCCTCTACTTCAAGAACACAAGATGTCTTGGAGGTTCCGCCAGAATCTACAGTACAAACTATCATCTCTCCACTGATAACTTGTGAACCAGATGCTTTGAATAATTCACCAATCCATCAAATAGTAGCTCCTTTGAAGACTGCTTTGACACCAGAGGCAATTCGACCCTATCCGACTGTTGTAAGAAGTAATAAAACAAACAAAGGACGACGGCCAGGAAAATCACGTATTTATACTGACACACCCGAAAAAAAGCTAATTGAAGAGAAACATAATGAAAAGCAATTGAAAAAGCTAGAACAGGAAAGAAGGGCTAGGGCTAGAGAAATGAAACGTAGTTTAGTTAACTTTAATTTAAAAGAGAAAAAGAGAGCTAAAATATTAGAAAGTAATGAATCTGATTGTGATGGATCTGATATAAGCTTTCAAGAGAGTTCAACTTCCACCATAGATGAAGATGAAACCGAGCATGAAAATTTTGAAATGAACAGAAGCCAATTGACAGTTGATGTAATACCAGAAAATATTAAGAACGGATCGTTTATTTTAGTGAGATTCCCTAAGAAAAAAAGTATTATTTACTATGTAGGAAAAGTTGTCAGTCACTATAGTGAGACTGAATTTAAAATATCTTATCTAAGAAAGAAGCCAGGCCATTCGTGGATATTTATTTTCCCTAATGTTGAAGATATTCATACTGTTTATATAACTGATGTTGAAATGATTCTTCCTGAACCTAAGCCTCCAACATTTTGTACTTCTAGAACATCAAAACTTTTCACTTTTTCAGTAAATTTTTCTAATTTTAATGTTCAATAATTTTTATTATCTGGTTAATTAACAATTTTTTGCAGTGCTAATCCGCCCCAAAGATTAAAAAAAGTGATTCTAAATTTAAGATTACCTATTTAAGTAGAAAATGAAGCAATTTCATGTTTTATTGTTAAAGGAAAGTAATTTTATTGTCGTTGATTTTAAGAAAAGTCTTTTAAGTTTTGTTTTACATAGAAAAAGCTATGTAATTTTTGTTGACTACAAGAAAAGTATTTTATTTTTGTTTGATAGAAGTTAAATGTTTTTGTTTATGTTTAATTTTAATGCTAATAAAAGAATTTTGATTTATATGTGTCGTTTTAATCGCACGTACGGAACTGCCCCACAGCGTACGAAGGTACCCCAAACACTGTATATAGGTGCCCCATTGTTGGGGCAGATTCGTACATATTCCAGATTTATTTTGAATCATAATTCTAGTTGAAATATCAGATTAAATCTTCTATATTTTTTTTATATGAATCTCAGATGGTTAGACTATACATTTAAGTTGTCAGGTGATTAATTCATGGAAAAATAAAAAATAAATAAAATTAAATGTGGAAACCGTACGAAGGGTCCCCACCTTCCCCTACCCAACCCCGTCTTCGCGCGGGTACAAAACTTATGTATTAAAATTATTAACATAAACCTTCAATTTGATACATTTTATCTATTTAAAATCCACGCCGAATTCCATTGCAATGTTTTAAAAATCTAAGCAGACATAGAAACAGAGAAACGTGAGAAGCGACTTTGTATTGATTACGTTATTTTTGTTTATTTATTATTACAAGATTTCTTATAAACTATATTTTAAACCTATGCTCCACAAAACCATTTATACATTTTGTTCATAAAGTTTATCAAAAACATTCACTATACACTAGCAAAACTAAAGCGAAACTAAATCCTACGACTAAACATACGAACTAAGAAACACAGTAGCCGTTTCACCTGACAAAACGTTTAATTAAAGACACCAGGTCATTCAACTCTACAAAACATTCTAGAATATTCTGAGCTGTATTTTCATCTATTTTAACACGTGATATCTGCGCGGGAGCTTAGTACGAAGATAATTTGATCTTAGTACACCTCACGTGCTAGGATCTACCACGAGATCTTTAAATAAAACTCTTGTACATGTGGGAGAGAGACACCGCTCTACCTTTAGTGCGTTATCTCGCTTTCACAATTGCAACTGTTTTAGTATATAAGGTGGTAGGCCTTATAGTCACAGTTTTAACCTAGATATTTCTAGCCTTCCTAGTTTAGAAACGTATTGCAATCGTGGATACTTGTGTTTTCGTAATGTTCCATTCCTTCTAGTGCTAAACTTTTAGTATTAGATTAAAGTACGAAGTTGTTTTTATAACTGCGCACGCTTGTGCGCTATTATATGCCTAGTGCAATCAATATTTTTTTTATTATTGTTATGAACATTCTTTTGAATTTATTTTTAGGCTTTTTTAGAAAGAAAGAAAGAAAAATTTTAAATTAAATTTATTCGAAGGTTAGCCCCAGTTTTTGTGTCTAAGACACTAATATTATTATATGAAAATACGTTATGCCCATAAAATTTAATATTTCATCTATCAAACGGATGATATTTCAATGATTAGAAAGTTATGTACAAAATTGTGCTTCAAATTGTTTTAATTGACAATTTCAAAAGAGATCCGTTCACAAAGAGTTGTAAAAAACTAAGAAAAATATATTGAAACAATCAAAGGTATATCCGTATTATAACCTTACTTACTTGATAAAATCAATGCCTTACAAACAAAGTAGAATATAAATAAAAATAATGACAAGTGCACACAAAATCTTGACACCTTATCGACAGGTCACGGAAATAAGATCAATGTTTCTCATAAATAAAGGCGATAACTTATTATTATGAATATTATAATTAAGTACTCTATCAATGGGTAGCAGCCATGTTTTTTTAATAGCCGGAATTAGATTCAATCGTCGTACGCACAGGAAACGTTTCCGTTGCGGCCTATATGATTAGTTATGCGCACGAATTAGCTTTTAATAAGCGGATTATGTGGTCTATTTGAATAAATACTCTTTGGTGGATGGTAAACCACATTTTAGTTTGGTTAAGCGTAGGAACACATAATTTTTAGCTGATTTTAAGTTTGGTCGGCTTTTTGTCCAAATCAAATGTTATAAGGTAGGGTCTGTTTCGATTTTACACGATTAGTTTACACGAATATTCCTCTGAAGACTCAAAGTCTTATAAATAGGGAAATCAGAACTATTGAGAGGATAAAAATATATTTTCTTGGTTTTTCTGTATCTTTTTAGCACCACTAGGTACCAGAAAAACTAGAAAAAACATTAAATATCCCGCTTTCAATGAGTAAAACTCCGCTTGTTTTGTAAAATAGTTTCAAAAGCAAATACTTAATACCTGGTAAAGACAGTGAAACCGAATATCTAAGCTGTGTAGTACCCTGTCTCGCTTCCACAACTGCGATAAAGTAACTTTAAAACGTGATGAGAATAAATTAAATGTATAAATTGATTTAGACACCGATGCACACGACACACCAAGTTTAGTCAAAAGTTCTTAATTAAATATAGGGTGTTTTGGAATCAGAAGCCCCATGGGTGTCGTTAGGTGATCGTACTGAGTTCTTTTGTAAAGTTTTTTAACATAATTAATTTAAAAAGTTTCTGTGTATCGAAAATGTAAAAATACACGTAATTCAATTTTCTCATTCTCACAAATTTGCCGCTTGTGTTATTTCAAACAAATACGATGTTTTCAACAACAGTTAATTTTTCACTTATTTTGCTAAAATTATGTAAATTTTTCGGGTAATTTAAACCATGGGTTTTTACAGTGAGATTTAACTTTACTTTGTATTGTAATGTTCTATTGTTAAGTATTAACTGAATCCGGTTCTCATGTGTTAAATTATTTTATTGCAGTAACACGGTTTGAATTAACACTAGGATAGCGTTAACTTAATAAAAGACGTTTATTTGAAGAGTTTAGGGGGCCGAAACACCTAAAATTTTAATAGTAAAACGAATTGAAAGACAAGATAAACAGACAAACGCAGAGAAAGTAATTAAGGTAAACTGTAAAAGGCTACTAACAAAAAAAAAAGAAATGAGAAAAGTAAAAATACTAATAATTCAATCGCATCTTAGCAATGCCACTAATTTATCACTTCATTATCTTTTATCACTACTTTACGCAATAAAACCTTCACGGACAAAGCTATCGACAAAAATTAAAAAAATCTTCTCAAAAACGTTAGTAATAAATAACTCTGGATGATTGTTATACCTACCCATACAATATGCTCGTATTGAACAGTAGACAACATAGTTATATTTAAAATTCAAAAATATTTTAAGCACCAAACATCTATAGAACTAGTTTTAATATACCTAATACATATATTCAGTACATTTGTTCCGAAGTGACAAAAATCCACCTTTTTAACATACGAAAACATCTAGAAACGTCAACCAAAATACTATTAATAAAGCATGTAAAGAATATCCTACTAGTTAATATTATTAGCGCCAGAGTTTATATGTTATGTTATGTATGGATGGATGTTTGTCACTGTTTCACGGTCAAACATGTGGTGCTTTTTGTGGGAAATCATCAAATGACCCCTCCAGCTGTGGGTGAGAGGGAGTGTCAATTACTGACTAAAACCCACTATGTTCCTCCTGGAGCCCTTTGAGTGCCAGGTCTCGGTTACTCTTACAAATATCCCGCTGTCCAAAGGTAATTCAAGTTATGAACAGCAGAAAACGTTAAAGACATTCGTACATACAACCAAAGAACACTTAAACCTACTTAATTCGAAACATTAAAAGTATAATTCATGTCAATGTTAAAGCCGTAAAAACGTATGGTAAGTGATTTCGCCACGCGATGCGTACGCGCCGGTTCCAGACTAGTCGACGCCGGCGCAGCAATATGTCGGTATAGTAAACATTCGCTTGTAATTGTTATACTAATGCTCGGATTAAGGTGATTATGAAAGTACGGCCTTTCTTGTGTTCTTGCCTTAAAGTTTTTATTGTTACTGGCTAAGAAATAAGGCATGATATAAATCTTTTTTTTCGAGTCATAAAATTATGGCATGAACAAATATTTTTTGAAACACCAGCATGCAATACATTTGTTAGCCTATTTGTAAGGCCCATGTTAATATAAAAGCACACAAACTACAGCCAATAAGATCTTACAATTAATGCCTTTTAACGCACTATAATATTATCTACATTTGCCAGAAACTATTAGCTCACAATACGAGTATATTGCCTAGTTGCCTACTAAATGCCATATTTATTGTTATTAGACCTACTTACTATTCAGCCCCTAGCAACGAATGGACGCTATCGCAAAGATAGATCACAATAATTTGCTCGGTAATGGTAACGTTTATGTTAGGTAAATGTTAATTGATAGTGTTTGTGATAGATTCTCCAAAAGTCTTCGATCACAAACTATTTGTAAGTTGATAAATATTTATCTAGTCGTAGAAAAAACCAAGTGTACTTACTGCAACAGAAGATTCAACTAATCCAGACCCCAGAAAGAGATGTTACGCTCTTGATGCCTTGCTTAAAGGTTCAGCAAATAGACTACTAAAAGTTCCCATATTATAAGCATTTATTTGAAAAATTTACATCAATCAAGTCTTATTTGTAAGGAATACAACAATTTTATTATAAAGTAACTGGTAACAAGGTCTAGCCATGTACCTACTAGTAGCGTAACGGTAACGAGTTTCCCTCTATTGACCTAACACTTAACAACTCACGCAGTATACTTCATTAAAACTTAAACTGTTTTACATTGAACGTTATTATTAGGCTATAAATTTTTTACAATTGTTTTTTTTTTCATTTGATCGATCATTCATACCACAAATAATTTCGTCTAGAATCAAATAGTGATTTGTCAATTTTGTGTAGCAATTTCTTTTTTTTCTGATTTTGTTTTACTAGGATTTAATGCTCGTATAATTTTGCTACTTCAACTTAATATCCCATTCACTAAATGGATTACCTATTATTAAAGTAGCAACTTGCATAATACTTAAAATATAGTCTCAGTTCTGAACTTATTAAAATAAGATATTATTTTTTACTGCATAGCATTATGAAGAAAAAAAGTATTTTGTTGTGTATACTAAATAGTATTAGGATTAACACGTCAACGTCCCTTCGAGGCTTGCAGCGGGTCAGATCACCACATGGGAAATTTGTGGCCAACACATATTTTGTTCAACTCCCAAGAGAAGTAAACAATATCAATTAAAAATGCTGATTTTGGGAACACAGGATCAGTTACATATTGAAAACGAGCACTGTTTGCTGTTCACTAAAGTACGTATACATTGCTTGGACGTGACTCATTGCTTCTTCAACAGGCAACAGTCTATCGATAATACCAAGCAATGCATCAATGAACTTCAATGTATCAAGTTAAGTCATATTCGTATTACAAACTTCTTACGTCACAATCTTACCAATATCTGTTTAGCCTACAATCTCTAACCGTGAACAATTTAGCAACAAATCGTTGGTATTATATAACAGTTTCAGTAGCAACTCTTCCTCGTGTTCAGGAACTCGCAGAAAACCAATTTAATTGAATTATTTTAATTAATTGGATTACGAGACCGTTGAAATTTTTGATCGTCTTTTGTTTTTTCATTTATTTACCGGAGCGTGTTTTAAAGGATCACGTCTTTCCAAGAAGGTTGTGAGGGTTGTTTTTAATATCAAAAAAGTTTGTATCGGTTTAGGGCCTTCTGAGAAAATCGTGTGTGGAGGTTTCATTTGCGAGGTGAATCTCTTATCAAAACACTTTATTAGAAATACCGTTGCTTGAAATTTACATTGCAATGTATCGCTGGATCGTTCGTCCTTATTTTCTCTGAAACGTTTAGAATTTGCTATAAAACCTTAAGAAGCTTATGTTATATAATGTTGGATCGACCAGAAAGAATACTATGGTAAAAATATCGTGACAGTACAATTGTTTTGTATGAAGTCTTGTGTATTAATTTAAAACAATAGTAAATATAAAGACCAAAGACTTTGAGGAACATGTTTTATATAATACAACTCAATAAATAAATTACTCGATTAACTCCCATTTTCATTCACTTTATCAGCAGTTATTCTTTCAACTTTACCAAAAAGAAACATAATTACTATCCAGTGTCCATCCCACTCTCAGACTTGTCTTTATTTATGTAATGTATTTTTAATACTTAAAGGAAGTTACAATTACATATAATTTAAACAAGAATACAGCTTGTACTACCTCGTTTAACCACTGCACAAAAAAGGGAGTGCTGACTCTCCGGTCTCCTTAATTGGCTCTTAAGAATGCATCATCTAGTGCCCTTTAGACTACTTTCCGATATTCCTATTTATAAACATTTTAATGTATTAAACATGACATTTTAAATTAATTAAATAAAATAGTTGAATAGCTTTTAAATTGCAAGTTTTTAACAAGCCTCGTAAATAAAGTTTTGGCAAGTGATAGCTAAGTTTTCTTGTAATCATTTTGTAGTAAAATAGTTAATTAATTATATTTAGAAGTACAATGGTTATGGGCAAGATATTTCACTTTGTTTATAAAAAGCCATCATTTAAATTATCCTATTAAATTCATCACAAATGTACAAAATGATTTTAAATTAGGAATGAATTCGTTGTAGTAAGGCATTCGTTCACTTAAAACGAATAAAAAAAAACTTATAGACGAGTTTTATTCTCTTTGTAGGTTTACAAAAAACTTTATTCTTAACAATACATATTCGACCTAATATAACTACTTAATTTGAATTAAAGAAATGCTATCGTTAAAGTTCCACTTACAAAATTGGTTGTATTCGGTCACATGTGCGATTCAGTGCGACTTTTGAATTAGTAACATATCTATAAATAAATCATATTATGTTATGTGACGCTAGTATCAAAGGCCCTTTGGTCCTCATCCACTCTCATCACGTACTTAATATGTAGATACTTGTCGGTATTTCCGACCCAGGCTTTATTTATTAAGCTATACAAAACCAAAGAGTTTGATATTATGTCGAACAAGATTATCTCTATTAATATAAATAAACTTGAGCAAATTATCGGTAATTACTGAAATCAAATTGACAACCGACTATCGCATTATTTATTTGAAATTCGAAATTATTAGCATTCATAAAAATATCGGATGAAGACGGACAATATTCATAGACAGGCCTGATGGTCTAGTGGTTACTGGCCCTGAATGCTATACCGGAGGTCGTGGGTTTGATTCCCACCCAGGACAAATGTTTGTGTGACGGGCATGACCATTTGTTCAGTCTGGGTGTATCTGCAATATGTATGTATTTAGAAATGTATAAGTACGTTTATCAGTTGTCTGGTACTCATAACACAAGTTACTGTCGTATACTTTTAAAACGTTGTGGGAAACTTGAGGAATATTAAAAAATTAAATAGATATACCATATATTATGGATTCATCCAAAAGTTTTCCTATACAAAAATGTCGTAAAATGATCGGAACCCACTGACTTTTCACAACCGTGTGAGATAAGTCGTTATGTAAGACCCTAAATATTACATATCTAACTTTATCATACGTACAATAGTATCAAGGTCACACAAACAGGTTATTGATGAAACGTTGCAGTCTTCGATTATAAAAATTGCTTAAGTTCAAACAACGTATGAAGCACGAATACTACAAATCACGAAGCATCAAAATCTATATGGAGCAAAGAGGGCCTACCATAGCGTCTTTAATATATTCTTCAACATTCCCACAACGCTATCCAGTCTCAAATAATACCTAATTAAGATAAACATACCTATATATTTCTAAATACATATGTACATATTATAGATAAATGAATGATTATATATAAAGAACACAGAACAATTTATCGTACTCATGACATAAACATTTGCTCTGGGTGGGAATCGAACCCACGACCTCTGGTACAGCAGTTAGATGCCACTAACCACTAGACCAACAGGCCCGTCAAAGTAACAGTACCTTGTAAGAGTTGCAGTTTAGGAAGAAAAACGCCTTTTTTTACTCATCCACAAGCGTATTAATATTACTTATACTGGTAATAGACCTCTTGTATTCTATGTTGCGCGACACGCGACAACAATACTTTGTTAACAGTTTTCTGTTAGTACCTCAATTGATATTATGACATGGGTTACCGATAAAAGCCTAGTAAACGGAAAAATCCGTTTAATTTGACACATAAATACTCGCTGACATTTAAAAAAGGTTTTATAGGGTCATCTGGTGTATTCCATTCAGGGTTTAGTACAGACTTAATTCTTGGTGTTTTTACAACTTGCTTTGCGGATAATGTATGAAAATGTTACTTTTATTTCAACTTTATTCATGAGGTCGCTTCGTTTATTTCAAGTCGAATTGGAAGATTGACCTTTTGCCAAATTAAAAGTATAAGTTTAACAATTTTTTCGGCCGTTATTATTCGATTTTTTAAACAAACGGTTTCGAATAGAATGACATTCGATTCTAATTCTTGATTCAAATCAAGTGATAACAAATGACACGATTTAAATTAGGAACATATCTTGCAAGAAAAAAGTTTTGATTAGATTCGGCCGTTTTTCCTTAGCCTTGATTTCCATAAAATAGAAAACGAGTTCCAGAGCTGAAGCTTGTTAAAATTCTCGAAGGAATTAAATCGAAGGCTGAATTCTTACACGAATGTTAGAAGTACACACATATTAAATAGACACAACGATTAATCGGTACTAGGTACAAATTATGATATTTAAATGATTAATTAACAAATGTTTAAGCATATTATTTCTTTGTTTGAGCCAATAAATCACGAATATGCATGAATAAAATATTCGCGAACAAAAATATCATCTACTTAATATTTACGCAATTACAGTTCTTATTGTACGTGCAAAGAGTCTAAAAGTGTGTGTAAAGAACTCGTTAATATAATTTTCGTTAGTTATTAACACAGAGTTATGAGGAGAATGAGGTCAGTAGTGTCCGTCGGCCCGTCAACCTGAGAATCAACTATTGCAGTAACTAACCGTTTGCCAATAGCCAAGAAACTTAAACGTACCACGTATTGCTGTAGAAAGATTTAACTTTATAATAAAGTAGGCAGCAAAACGTATTAGTATTGAATTGAAGTAATACTCACTAAAGTGCTGTGTAGTGAAAGTGACCGCTGACTAGCAGACTGCAACGAACCAAACACGATTACAAATCACAAACGTTGGCATCAACGCAAACTGAAGCCGAACATCTTTCGCTCCGAGCCGCTGGACGCACTCGAACACGCCGACGTGTTACTATTCTTCCGCGACAGTACATTTTTCCGAACACTTTTGTCTTTGAATATTCTGTCGAGAACTTGTCTGATCGTCGAATGTTTTCTGTCGAACGGATTCGGGTACATGGTCGAGTCGTGCGTTCACCGCGGCCTGTGTTTCGATATTGTCAGTTCACGTTGCAGCGAACCCTAAGTGGGGGGCGTTTTGCAAACCTAGAGGTCAAGATCAATGACAGCCGTTATCTTGACTAAGTATTATGAAACTTTTATTGACTCTCGAAGGGGCGGCTTTAAGTGAGTTATGAAACGATTGCGATGGCTATGTCTTCATTGATGTGCGATAGTCACATAGGCTGGTAGTTAATATTTGTCTATTTTCACTGCGTTTTGAAAGTGTGATGACCCCAATTATTTGAGCACCTTGCGGTTTTTGTGTATAGTAGTAATCCGTGGGTTTGACCTAAGTGGGCACTTAATCGGGGTTTTGCATAAATTTTTTTATATTTTTAAGTGTGGGCGGAATTTACAAACTCTTAGCGTTATTTCCGGATAAACGTCAATTAGGTAATAACGAATGTTCAATCCAGACCAGTTTTAAACTCTCAACAGTACAAACATATTTTCAAAATATAACAACTCCTATATCTAAAAATGACCTGGCATGTTTGCATATCATTCAACATTTACTATTGACTTGCTATTACTACTATATTCGCGTGACATCGCAATTATTGCATAAAAAGCAAGATCCCGTCGGCAGTCGAGTTAAACTAATCGGCCATTCACGAGACATTCACGTGAGGAAATACGCAGTACTTTTTACAAGATATTCTTAAATAGAATTTATTGATGAATGCAAAAACGTTTGACTAGTCATTGAATATATTAAACTAGTAGTTTTATGATCGCGAAATAAAAAAACAAATAAAAAAATGGTGAAGAATATACTTTTTAAATTATAAACGAAAAAGTTTGTATGTATGGATGAATGTTTGTTGTTTTTAAACTCCGGTTAACTTTAATGAATATAATGCTGGATGAATTTTAACGAATTTTAACCTGAGTTAGCCGACATTCAGGATAAATATATTTTGCTTTTTTAACCGAGTTATTGTTTTGCAGCTTTACTGACATTAACGCGGACAAAGTCAATCAGTTATTGCAGCAGCTAGTCTAACTATAAGGTTTAAAAATCATTATAATTTCCCGTATCATTATTTTTTTCAGTATTAGCTAATGCCTAATTTAAATGCTTTTTTAAGACTATAATTTTAGTTATTACTAAGCCGATGAATCTGTTTAAAAGGCAGTCTCATTTCTGTCTGTATCCAGTGCAAAGACCTCACAAGACAGTGAACGATTTACATGATCCATGAATGTCACCTTAAATAGCAAAATGTTCGTTATAGTCATTAAACGCGAATATTGAACTATTGTAGTTCAACTTTGTATATTAGTGAAACAATTACGAAACAGCAAACAAAAGACTGAATATAAATGTGAGAAATTTTTGAGCGATTTTTTCAAAGAATATTATTTTGTTAATGTTAGTTTCTTTTTTGTTTTATATTCGTAAGCATATTATGTGTCAGTTGTGATATGAACTATTGTTCTCGCCGTCAACCAATTGCCTGGTCGTTTACCGTCACCGCTGCTCTATACATTTAGAGCATTTTACGACTGCAATATTATTACTTTAAGAAGGAGCCGCTTATCTGCACTACGCAAGTTCTAATCTCCGCCAAATCTGCAATTGGTGTTGCCAAATACTAGAAGTCATCAGTCAGTACTATCGACCTGAAAAGTAGACTACAATTCTCTTTTTTATGTCTATAGGTTTATTAAAATACCGCTTATCTCTGCAAGGTGTTTAACCTTTCAGTGCCTGTACAGGACTTGTAAAAAAGACTGTTGCCGTTGTGGAAGCGAGAAGGCACGATATACTGTAAGTAAAAGCGTCTCCCTTCATCAACTATACCTTTCCTAGTCTTAACCGCTAAGTCAGTGGTAGGTCGTAAATTACCGATGCAATTTTGTCACCATATGTGCAAACAAAACACACGTTTTCTTAACTCAAAATAGATTTATCTAAAAAGGCAAACTTTGCAAACAAATACTTTTATTTAAACGCAATTAACTTTATCTTTTTATAAACAAAGAACTGGCTATTGTTATCTTTATTGTTAACAAATAGTAGCATTCAACACGTGCACAAACAATTGTTTTGAGTGAAGCTCAAGATAAATTAAGGTAATTAACTTCATGTAAATTAACTGAAACGTTGAATAAAATACGTAGATACATCAAACCACGTCACTACAAGCCATATCCTATTATTTTCATTGCAGCTAAATCACGGTTTACCTCAAGTGAATCCCTTTACTAATAATAATGGGAGTCTTTTCTGGGCTCAAAAAATGGTATAAAAATAGTAGCAGTATCCTTTGCTTTACCAAAATGGCTGCGAGAGTGCAAAGTACAATGTCTAATCAAATGCATGTACATATAACTAAGTAAGTATCACTTGCTTAAAAGGTGTTAAAGAAAGAAACACGAAAAAATATATTACGCCGTAGTTTTGATGCATTATTTTTATTTTATAAAAGAAACATTAAAATATCAATCTTTCTCTTAGAACGGAATCAAAGTGCATTCAATTTCAACTTATCCATGAACTCTACCTTAGAAGAGAATAGAAGACTGACATTTTCTATTGCTGTCAAGAACATACATAGTATACGTCATACACGTGTCGAATGTTACTATCAAACACAAGTCTAAAACCGGTGCAACTCGAATTTTGTAAATACACGCGCGTACATCATGCATAGGCACGCTTGATCAGTCCACAGGACTGACACACTGAGAACAGACACAACATGTCTACATGGTTAGATAGTGTTGTTTACAAATGATTCACAAATGTTTAATCGAGCCAGCGTAATGTTGGTCTACTACCAGTTAAAATAAAACTGTTGCAGCTGTGAAAGAGAAATGCCGCTCTACGCCTTGTAGTGCACTGTCTCGCTTCCACAAATGCAACAGACTTGCTTTCAGAAGTATTGGTACGCCCCCGGGGTCACTGAATGTGGTGAATGGGTTTTCGCAGAATCAAATTACGACTTTCCCATACAAGTGTTGTTTGGTTCGAAATTCAATGGAAATGTCACTACGTTTACAATTACGCAGAAAGAGAAGTCGTAGAAATGAATTGCTGAATGGTAAATGTAATCAAATCATATAATAACTTTTGAAAAATAAACTAAAAATAAAAAATTGTTACACCGAAATAAGATCGTTTTTTCGTCTCAAATATAATTTCGGATCATCCAGTAATAGTAAGCACCTGATAAATTATTCTTGGAGCTCAAGTAGAAATTTAGTTGCTTGCTGTGTCTATAGAATAATCTATCATTCCTATAAAATGAGCTAAGATGAATTAATCTATCATATCTTTAGAATGAACCGAAATGAATGGCTACGTTATATTTCAAAACTGGTTAGGCGTTCCCAATAATCCACGTGTTAATCTATTAACTAAGAAGGCATGGCACGTGTCTCAAAAATGTGACTTTGTGGCATAAACATCATTATCCTACAAGCTTTTATAGTTTTTGATTGATATAAAATGAATTTACATAACAAAACATTTATTTATTTAAAACCAACGACCCCCCTCAACTTCGCACGTGTGCAATACTGATGTCTAAGACATGTAAACCTAACTCTTCAATTATTCTATCTATTAAAATAAAATTGAAATCCATTGCGTAGTTTTATAACGGGAAGCAATTTTGTTTTATACCATGTAATTTTATTTGATGACAGTAGGAATACCTTCCATGTTTTTAGCTAAATACATACGGGCCCTGAGGAACTTGACACATGACAGATGAAAAGAAAGGACGGACAGCGGTGGCTTAGGATCTGCCTCTAGGCACGTTTCGCTTTCGTATGTAGAGAAAAAAATAAGAAATGTTATGTTTAGATTCTGCAGTACTTTATAAGGACTTAAGGCAATTTCCTTACATGTAGAAAAACTGGTTTTATCTAATAGTTATTTGGGTATTACGAAAAATATGTCTAATATTTTTGTTTTAGAACATTCGATGTGTATAGTTGTATACTGATTGAATTGACTTAGCATCGTTGAGGTAAAATGCGCTAGATGGTCTAGAAGGATCTCGGCGTCTTGCTTCCACAATTGTAATAGTCTTACTTTAAAGGGTGATGGTAGACCATCAGAAATAATGATGTCATCTCTTATTTTTTAACGCACTTTAAATGGAAGGAGGAAGAGGTTTCTCAATTCGACCGTATGTTTGTTTGCAGATAACTTCGTCCATTGTGAACCGATTTTGGGGCTCTCTTTTTATGAGAAATCAAGGTAAAGAAGAGCGGCTGCGGGATGTTTGTAGGAGTTACCGCGACCCTGGCACTCAAAGGGCTCCAGGAGGAACATAGTGAGTTTTAGACAGTAAAAGTCTGGCACTCCCTCCCGCTGCACACACAGCGGGCGGGGTCATTTGAAGATTTCCGACGAAAAAATAAAGAAATAGAGAACTGCGATCGCAGAAGTATTAACAAGATTTTTTTTTGTTTTGGCCTACATACATTTATTCCATACGGCCTTGATATCTTCAGTCCAATATACAAATACGTCAGAACTGAACATTGGACTCAATTAAACTGTCAGAGGAATGTTGTTACTAAACAACTTGCAGTATCCTTGTACATTGACTGTTATGAAAGTTATTTATGTTTATTGACCTTTACAATGCTGTAGATGTTTTGATCCGGTCAACAGTTAGAAAAAATGGTATGTTTTTCTGGGACAAGTTATCATCATCATCATCATTCCCCTGTCCTTATCCCAATTATTATTTGGGGTCGGCGCAGCATGTCTTCTTCTTCCACACGTTCCACAAGTAACGTCTGAAAAACTAATTGAGCCTCATACCAAAATGCTCAAAAAAAAACATTTTCAAATTAAAACCTTCTAATTAAAGTCAATAAAATATATTAACTAACTAACTTGACTTTATTATAGTGTAAATGGACAACTTTAATTATTTCCAAAGGACTTTATCTCACCACTAAATAATGATAGATAGTGAGGAAGCAGAATAGTTGTAACAAACTAAAACACGCCGCAGTGTCACGTCACAAGATTAATTGTATGTCACGCTGTTGTTTATATCACTTACACTACGTTTAATTCTTAATTTAGTTACAACCGCTAAATAATCTGCTAAAAAATATTGTTTAATGTTATTACAAAGGTTGCCTGAATGCCATATTATGATATTTCAATATTGTAGAGCTCAATTTTGTTAAAAAACAATAATGCACAGCTCTTTGAGCCAAATATAGTATTGTCTAGCATGAACATCATCGTCTGCCAGTAAGGTGAGGATCATATAACTGTTTGGTGCATACGGAAATTGAACCTGCAGCCTGCCGCACCTTGCAGTGGTAGGTGAGTTGGTATAGTGACCTATAGATACTACCCTACTATCCATGCAGTAGAGTCAGAAAATCATATCGATTTTATTTTTTAATTCGACTAAGGAATTTGATCCTTATTTCGCGGAGGTTTCACAGACATCCAATTCACATGCACAAACACGTCCCGACTCAGAACAAGCATTTGTGGAACGCACAAATTCTTGTCCTACGCGGGGATCGAACCCGCGACACGTCGTGCACAGTGATAATTGACTTGGTGACCTATAACACTCGGCTATCCATGCAATCAATTATATTATTTCCCGTTCGATATAAAACCAGACATTCCCTCTAAATTTTCTAGAACTTAAACCTCAGTCAGATAAAATAATAGTAAAGAATTTTAAAAATATGTATTTTAAAACAAAGAGTCGGCATTCAATACATCTGTATAATTGATTGTGACATTTTATTTGTGTTTTAAACACAAATCCATTCTGTATTTATATCTCACGTCGTCATAAATCAAGATATAAAAAGAAACCATTTACATTTATTTATTTATTTAATAAAATCGTTAAAACGTATTACGCAATAATACAAAAACAAACACGATAACTCGCTTTTAAATGTCTTCTAATTTATCATACACTGTAAAATGAACTATAAATGTATGTCATTATTGTTTTATTTTTTCTAAGTAGATCGTATCGGCTTGGGAGAGCCTTTGCCCAGTATTGGGACCCTACAGGCTAGGTATCCCATATCTGCTAAAAGATTACCACCATTAAAATTATTTTACATTAGAATAGAGCAGTGAATATACTTTGTACAAGAATAAATTCATTGTTATCAATACGACAGGAAAATTAACAAAAAACATATCTTTATGGCTGATAAACGAACAAAACACGTGTAGTTCAAAAATAAATTTTATTGTACGTTTCCTAGTAGCATATTTTTAGCATGCAGACCTTTAAGTAAAAGGTTTGAACGACATTATGCTTAAAATACTACAATACTCTTTTATTTCTTATTGCTTAATCATATAGGTTTAAAATTAAAAGATTTAGCTCGTGTAATCTTATTCGTCTCGAACAAAACGTAAACTTATCCTCTCAAAAAGATCGCTTTAAAAATAACACATATCCCTGTCAATCTCATCAAACGACTTTCCATATAATTTATTCCATACACATTTTCACAAGAGAGTTGATCCACAAACTGTCACACAATCTTCGATCCCTATGGGCAGTGTGGATATAGGCTTCTTAATAATTCTCATTCCAAGAACTACAAGAATCGTTCTACACAGAAATATTTCACTTAGCAACAACATATCAGAAAGTATTTCTATTTTAGACTAGCTGCCACGGCAGACTTCGTACTACCTCAATCGATAAATAATAAACTTTTGTATTGAAAAAAGAAAAGGGCTGTTTTAAGGGTTTGCCCGGCAATTATTCGATTTTTTCTCACCTTTTAAACCTTCTCTAGACCTCCACGAACAATTCAAGACTAAGATGAGATAAATCCGTTCACCCGTATCGAGTTTTAGCGAGACTAACGAACAGCAATTGATTTTTATTTATATAGATTATAGAAGATAATTATAGTTACTCCCAAGCATCTAAATGGAAAATAAATAATAACTGAAATAATTAAAGTTATCTAGTGTACTGTGATTAAAGGTATAATGAACTATTAAAGTACTATTGCGTATGAAAAAATGATACGCCACGACGCGTACTACTGTAGTACGCCATCACACTTCCATAATCGCACAGGTGGACCTCACGGATAGTCGAGTGGTATAAGTCACCGCACTAATTACCACAGCGCGCGATGAGTCAAAGGTTCGATCTTCGCAAAGGACAAAAGTCTTTATACATATGAAGTGAGAGACTGTGAAACTCCCCGCATCACAAGGATTAAATTCCTTACTGGAGAATTGTTTCTGATAAAAATTAAAAAATAACATTTTGCAAAGCATTTTTTACATGAGCTTGAATTGAGGACAAAACTCCTACATATTCTACGAAAATCTCTCATACCTAATTAAGAAAGTATTTTTCCATAGTTTGTATAACATTTAAACAGATATTAAATTAGTACAATTCTGAGAACCTGTATTTATTAGTACTTTGCAGCTCGGAATTTTCAGGGCCAAACAATAAAACCTTATAATTAGAAAATAGAATAGATTCTTTGCCATCATAAGGAGCTTGACCCATTCAGTAGTCAGTTTTTACAATCTAAAACATGCATTTTAAATATTCCTCAACATTCCCACAACGCCATCTAGTCTCAAATTGAGTATACGAGATTTACTTGTGTTATGAGTACTAGACAACTTATAAACATACTTATATATTTCGCTATTCTTAAGGGCCTAAAACCACGGTACGCAGTAAGACTCGATATCAGAGTTAGATGATCAGGTCAGAGTTGATATGCTCAAACATATGTAACACTCGCTTCGTGTACTCAGAATGACATTGTTATTTAAAAACGGGTTCCTACACGTTCTTGAAACCTAATATGTTACAGCAGAGGTGCGAGACTGGTTGCCCTTGTCTGATTCATGTCTGAAGAGTAAACGCATCCACTGTGATAAAAATAAAAGAGTATTCAATTAAGACACACCTTTTTGGTCAAAATTACATTGAAACTATACTCAGTATGGAAGCTCTACTAATTTTATAACGATTTCAGTCAGTTCAGCTGTCATTTTTTCTTTTTAATAAACTTCCTAATATCAGTAGGTACTACACGTTCCACTGCTCGGCACTGGCCTCTTCCCATATAGGAAAGATTTGATCACAATGCTGGCTCACTGCGAATTTGTATTTGGAATCCAGGTTTCCTCACGATGTTTTGTTTAACCGCTTGTCAGTAGTTTCTTCGCGTAATTAAGAATCACATTGGTGCTTACCTGCGTTAGGGATCAAACCTACACCCTGCATACAAACCCATACGAAGAACCGCAAGGCCACCACGGCATCCAATAAATTACTCAAAGTAAAATATTAAAATCTTCAAACAACATTCGATTGGAACTTGACACCGAACAGGTTAAAATAGCAAACAATCCAATCGGACAGCAGAACGCGAAAATAGAGCCAATAACATTATTACTACAGCGAAGCTAACCTAAATATAATAATCTAGAACAAGAGACAAACCTATATCAGATCTGCTAATATTAGCTTCGAGACCTTTGTCCGACATTTATACTCGTATTTGTATAAGCACCTACAATAGACAGGAACGTGGGTCAAGACTAAATCTTGTACTGATGAATTAATATATAACTTACAGGAATAGTTTTGCGACGTGGTGTTACCCACTGTTCATTAATTAGAGACATTGGGGGCCTAATATAAAGTTCTATAGTAATATTTTTATAGTTATGTAAGCGAGACATCGCACTTCATAGAGTAGAGGAACGAACGGTCTTTTTTCCAAAATTGCAATTATATTACTTGGTAGACTCTCTGTTCTTTCAACATTACACGGAAATGCGACATTTAAAAAAAGAAGAGCATACTTCTAATCGAGCGTGTTGGCTATTCTATCACACATCATACCCATCATTGTCATCAGCCGATCGTAGCCCAGTACTGGACATAGGCCTCTCCAAGTGCACGCCACTGAGATCTGTTTTCATCCATACCTAATTTATCAAAATTTGACGTTTGAGCAAACAAGTGACAAACGCTTTTTGACAAAATAATCTTATTTATGCAACTCCCATGTCACAATGTTAGTAACCGTACTCCTACGAAACGGCTGGATCGATTCTCTTGTTTTCTATATAATAATAAAATGCATTCAGTAGGTCTGACAATCGGCAACTATGTTTTTTTCATCCCTATTTTTTTTGCGAACGAAGGCGCGGGCAACATAGTATGTTAAAATATAAAACACTCACTAACATAGTTCTGCCTTTATGATATTATTTAATAATAAGTCTTGCTATAAGAAGACAATTAGTCACTCTTTCCCGAATGTTCTTAAATGGATAGTGGTCTGACTACCTGTGTTAATTGAGCTGAGTTTTTGCGCATTACAAATAGTGAAGTATCCATATTAATGTAATATTATTATACAAATAGCTATACTATAACACTGTATTTAAATAGCTTACTTGATCTATAATGTCACGTGATGTTTTTTTCATTCAAGTTTTTTTTACAAGATTTTTTATTGCAATACAAAATTATGTCTTCTTAAATATGGGTTTCCCTACTTGAGACAAATAGTTTGTTCAAGTGTTGTACAATTTTTTTTATACTCTTAACTCTATTATGTAAATACACGGCCCAGGTCAATACACATAAATTTTAAACTATATTTTATCATGTAAAAATCCAAGCACGTGCTTAGCAGACTTGCTCACAGTGAATTCCGACTTTTGTACCACTACAAAATACAGAAAGATCATCGAATTTCAGAACAACAAATTGATCTCATAAGGGTTCCTTTTTTGCCTTAATAGGTTCGGAATCCCGAAAACACCATTAAAGTAAAAAATGTTTTGTTTTTTATTGGTGAATGAATTTTTGTTATATAATATTTTTTGCCGAAATAACAACTCTTACCGAATCTTTCATCAACTTAACATAAAGTTACAACCAGCTCACATTATCTTTAAAAGGAAGTTCACTTTACAGGTACTTATATAAATAATAACAGGTATTTTCTCTACCGTAATAGGTAAATTGCCTTCATGTCTATCCGCAGCACAATTACTGTAAACGACATTTCAATTATTTCTAACTAGAATCGTAGTTATATCACAAAGGGTAAACTCCCGAGGAATTGTACAAGTTTCAGATTGTTAGGTTGGAGTACGGTTAATAGTTATACAACATTACATATAGTATCTGGGTATAGTATATTAATAACTTCGAGAAAAGCAGCCAATTCTATTACAATTTCCTTTGCCATACAAAATTGATTCGATTTAAAATTTTACCAATGCCAATTACCACTGCGCGTGACGTGACGTGGGTTCGATCCCCGCGTAGGACAGGAATTAGTGTAAGTTCCACAAATGCTTGTTGAGTCTGGGTGTCTCTGTGCATGTGAATTGAATGTCTGTGAAACAACCCACGATACAAAGATTAATACAATAGTGCGGGAGTTTTTTGTAAAAAGAAAACAAAAGAGAAAAGTATAGGTGGCATTTTTCGAAATAGTCTTTTGCTTTCCTGGGTAACGTCATTTATTTCCATTTATGAAAGCAGTCTTCCTAGCTCTATTAATTGCAATACATTTCTTAATCAAGCTGTTTTCTACTCAGAAGCTACTACTAAAATTGATCTTATTATTTTCCTTATGTTATCTGCCCTTTAGAAATATTTTCAACAGTAAAAATAAAACAACATTGAATATTTACAAAAAAAAATAACCTTTTCTACGAAACGCAGGTGTAATAATTATTTATGTGACACAGAAAAATAAAAATCTCGTTCAAGGCGCAATAAATTTAACAAACAAACCAAACTACGTCCTTAGGTTTTTTTATTAACTACTTATTTGTACAATAAACTTGTAACACAGCGTAATTAACACATTGGAATTTAAACCTTAATCTTACGCGATAGCCTTGATTATCGCTTACCATTTTGTGCTTTGTACTTTGATCAAGGGATTTCCCTTTACTGCAATTGACGTAAATCTGTTTGTGATCTTGAAAACAATAAGTGTTTGTGTCGCGGAAATGTACGAGAAAACGGGTTGTTGTTAAACGATGGGTGTGTTGATATCATATCCGTAATTCTACTGTAATAATCCTGATTTAGTATTATAAAGAGGAAAAAACGTTTCACAGAATTCCCCCCTTCACTGTAGACTTTCAATGTCACATATTTTATTTTTTTATGAAAAAACCTAAAACAAAATTGAATCAGTAACGTTTTACAGATTTTCAGGGCCTGTAAAGAGCTGTCGGGGCTACGGGATGTTTGTAAGATTTACCGCAACCCTGGCACTCAAAAGACTCACGAAGGAACATAGTGAGTTTTAGTCAGTAAAAGTCCGACACTCCCACCCGCTGCACCCACAGCGGGCGGGGTCATTAAAGTTTGATGATTCCCAAAAAAAAAGTCCTGTATAGTTTTCCGTATAAGACTTTTCTGAAATTTCACAGATCGCCTGAAAACTGAAGACCATCTACGACTCCAAACTGTGAGACTGCTGCAGTAAAAGAAAGAAAGTGGACTACTCCAAGCGCTAACGTGCACTGTCTGCTTCCAAAACTGGATCAATTTTACTTTATAAGTAAGTTATACACCTTCAGATTGCATAAACCGTTAAAAAGGTCCACATATTACAATATTATAATACAATTTTCCGATATTTTTCAAGTTCAGTTACAATGTTAGATCAGACGAGTAAAAATACAGAAGTGATAATTGATAACGCAATAGCAAACCAAACAAACAAAACACGGATTTACATCGAATTTAATGGAAAATTTTAACTCTTTGACGTACTTACATCTACAAAAAATATATTACCTGTCAAATTGATGAGTGAGACTTTTTGCAAACTTAGTCTCAATATATTAATGTTAGACAAGAGAAGTAATAGAAAAAAAACACACAGATCGTCTCTTGTTTTTGTGAGGTTAAAGTATATTAATTTATTATACGTTCTGTTCATAGCTGGGTTCTTTAAATAAACAAGTATGTGTTATTTATAACTTACTGACTAGTCACTTGCCCAGGATTAGAACGGTCCGTTTATTTATATTGACTGTTTTATTGTGTTTAGTTGTTAATTGTATAGCTGTTTTATTGTATCATAAATTTTATATTTATAAATAATGTAATTGTATTTTTTGTTTTATTGGATATTTATTTAGAACTTAACAGTTATAAAAGATTAATACGTAGAATTTTGCGTACGTTGAACCGATTTATCTACACTAATATTACAAACAGGTAAAGTCTGAGTTTCTAGTGTTGTAGGAGATATTCTCAGGAACTAATTACTGGTTTTCAAAATCCTTTTAGAAATAGAAAGCCACGTCATTTATGAGTGACATAGGTTACGAAATGTAAAAAAACCGCCCAGCAAAGTTCTGTTTGTAATTTTGAAATAAAACTTTTTTTTGCCATAAATTAACATTTTTCATATATTTTTATCTGTCTGTTGATACAAATCTCTGAAATGGCTAGATCGATTTTGACTTTTATTGGCAGGTAACTGATGTAATAAGTAATTTAGGTTACTTTTATTTTAGAAAATAATGTTTTATTTTAGAAAATAAACTGATAAACTTTTTTAATGAATTCCCCACGAACGATATAGATACGAAAAATACGATAACAAATAAATTGGTATTTGAACAAAATAAAAAATATATATCATTTTATAACTTAACGACCGAAATCCATTAGAATACAACAAATAAGGAATTATAAATTAATGTCCAGTAATGTAAATGAATGATCATTAAATCGTTTTAAACAGCATTCTTAACCATATTTTGTCGATCAGTTAACCCTCAAAATAACCTTCGTAGGGGTCAACTAGATCCCATGGTATGCTTATAACCACCTATGGTGTAATTAAAATAGTTTTAAATAGACCATAAAATTTTATCACTTAATACATAAAATAATTATCTTATATATAAAATTCCCGTGTCACAATGTTAGTTACCGTACTCCTCCGAAATGGCTGGACCGATTCTCTTGTAATTTTGTACATTTATTCAGTAGGTCTGAGAATCGGCCAACATCTGTCGATGTCTGATGTCTGATGTCGCTAGCAACAGCTAGTTCTAGTAATCTTTATAAGTAACTTGACAAATAAATGGTTTGTGTTATTTTTTACGAGAAACAAACTACATATAATACGTCCAAATACTTAATGTCAAAGTTAAGTAAATATAAAAGTTGATAGCCACGTTTTCCCAAGAGTCAAACAATATTGTTTAAATCTATTATTATCTCAAAAGTTTCTCGATAAATCCAATTTAAGCATAATTTTATTAGGAACTAGTCGTAAAAGTAATTTCGTTCACTTTAGAAATTAAGTTCTTAAAAAACTTATAAACTTCTCAGTATCCATTGAAAACCAAAAAGTGTATATTGAAAGTGTAAAAAGTATTCATTGAAAATCAAAAAGTATTTCTTGTATCTCAAGGGCTGAATGAAGGGTTAAAAACTGTATCACTAGGTAAACAGTTCTAGGTATATTACTTTTACATAGTAGAGCAACGCCAGGGTTAACAAGTTTAATTGAATGTCAACTAGACGTACACACAATTTGTCTTTTGTTTTCCTGTATTCATGAGTCCTGTCCTTGGAAAAAAGCTTTCATTTTAATATTTGGATAGAGTCACATTAGTAGGTAAATGTTCAGCTATTCAGTGTATATTAAATTGTTGAAATCTACCTTTTTCTGTAATAGAAATAAAGCATCCCAGAAGTATGAAACAATTGAATACCTTATTTTTTCCTAAAATCATATAGCATTAGTTTCTTCCTCGTATAGTATTACAAAAAATATTAATAACACCACATATTTCCTTTAATATTTTTCCTCAGAGCTTGGCAAATTTCGCTTTTTTTTTGCAAGTAACCATGCAGTAGCTGATAACATTTACTGTTAAATACTTTACCAATAATATTTACCATGATATCTTTCCTGAAAACATCCAAACTTTGTTAAAATTTGTAAATGTCCATGCAAATAACATTGCCTGTTCTCCTCAACCAACTTATTCCTTCACAGATAGATACAAACTTTAGTAGAAATGCTCTTGGAGACTTTCAAGGGTAAACCAACGAAGTATGTAGTTTTTAAGCCCATTGGGATGGTAATATGACACGGTCGAAGGAATAGGCATCAAGACCCACGGTTTTACGCGTTTTATGTTCCCCGAGAGAAAAGTTTCACCGTAGGTACAGAATGGTACATGAGTTTATGTGTCATTGCTGACATGAAGTACTAATTAAAGTGGGACAAGTGAATAAACTAGTGACTTTCTTTTAATAACAGCTTCTGCAATTACTGGCAGTAACAGCAAAGCACCAGATTAATCCATAAAAATATAAAACAGCCTACATTATGTCCAATCGCTAGGCATGGTCGGTGGGTCGGTCTAGGCTGGTTACTGTATTAGAAAATAATGTTTGAAAAAATGCACCACTTGCATCGGTACTTACACGGTAGTTACACGTACTTACATAGAGTTACAAATACAGTTGGCTTTACATAAAAAATAATCTCTCAAAGAAAGCTATAAAAGGGTTCTGATAAGGGTCTCTTCCTTATAACTTTCCCGCTTTAATCAATATAACAAGTGGGAAGAAACACGTGTTAGAAATTAGGGCTTTTAGTAATGGAGCAGTTATCCTTACATCTTAATAAGTATGAGGAAAACGGTAATACAAATTGAAAACGCTTTAAAAGGTTCTGTTTACAACAAAGAGCCTATTGCTGCCTCGAGATATATTATTTTAGTTATGATAGCGTTACAGTGCACTACATGGCGTAGAAGGGGATCTTTTTTCCATAACAGCAATCATATTTCGTCAGAAGGAGTTAGGTCGCGCGGTGAATGTGATAGCGAACCCCGTACCCACGGCCATAGGCAGATAAGGACGCACCAGTGGTTTTGACCGGTAAGAGTCCGGCATACCCCCCTCGTCAAACCCCTGACGAGTGACAGTCCTTGAGGATTTCCACTGGAATACAAAAAAAATAGGAGGTTAAGCAACAAGGCATACGATTTAAAAAGTAACAAAATCATTTCATCAAAAGAAGTTGAAAATGATGAGATTTTTGGTGCTTTAAAATGCGTCACTTGTTACATTTCCTGAGTGGGAACGCAGCCTAATGGTGTAATGGTAGAGTCTATTGTTTGAAATGTCAAAATTGTCAAAGCATTTGTTGTATAGTACAAGGAAAGGACTTAACCTGTTTTTGAGATTGTTTATCCGTTATATAATTTGCTATTTTGTTACCATGAGAACTGTTCTGATTATATTTTAAGGATTTCTTGGTGAGAAGAACATGTGTTTTGATAATATGACAAACAAAATTTTCTCCAACATTTTAAGCGATTGTCCAGTTAATACTAGGATTCAATTTCAACTTTCATTGTAACGCCTATTTTAGCTGATAAGGTTATTAGTTTAAGCAGCAAACTTATTTTTTACTATCACTGCCAGACTCATTTAATTATAAAGTAGCCTCAAAAAGATAGTCACTTGGGAGACTATACTCAACAGTGGTCCACGACGAGCTGATTTCATTGATTAAGCCTCACATACCGGCATTCTTTAAAACCTTGGTATAAAAATATAGACCGGTGTTCATGATTATTCATAAACCTACGGCGATGTCCTACTGTTCACATAGCAACTGCTAAACCCGTTATCCGTCTGTGGGTGCTAACACTTTTATTGGAAAACCAATAATTTAATTTTAACTTATTCTATAAAGAATCGAATTGAAATAAACTTCTTAGTTTTAGAGAGTCGGATCGCATTACAACTGCAATCCAGCTACAAGTTGCAGGTTGCTCGTAGTTTGAGTGTAGTTTACATGACTGGAATAGAACTGCAAATCAACCGTCTGTCTAGAGCCTAATCGCTAAGGAGATAAGTTCCTGTGATTCGTAAGTATGCAAACCAACCACGCAGCTATATTGCAGTCGTATCAATTGTATCCGAAATGCAATTTGCGGTTGGATAACAATAAAAATGCGGTCCATCTCTATCGCATTTCTCTATCGCCTTAGAACATACAAAGTAGCTAACTAGGTTCTAGAAGATAATAAATAACCGACTAATTAGTAATAAAAACTGCGATGAAAATGATTGCGGTATCTTTAACTGGGGTCCCACCACCACATCATAAAATAAGACTTTTACAGTTGCAAAAAAGAGACGCCACACAACAAAATATAGTGTTTTGTCTCACTTACACAAGTGCAACACTGAGAAGTCTTACTTTAAGAGGTAATGTTAGAGTCCCAGTTAACGTAACCGCAATTATTTTTACGATCTAAAACCAATTATTTGTTAATATTAAGCAACAATGTAATGATAAATATTTACATTGTTGACGTTAAACAAAGGGTTTTGGTTCAATTAAGAACCTGTTTTATATGACTTTTTAATGTGTACATATTAAAACTCAATTAAGAATTTTCCATGAAACATAATAAATAGTGTTAATGCCTTAATTGAGGGAAAAGTTTTCATAACGTTTATAGACAAGTAAAAAAACCTTGAATAATGATTTTTTGTACATTCTTTTTTCTTGAACATCAAGCATAGTTACATTAGCACTTCAGAAATATTGTATAAATTGATAATTTCCAAGCAAACCGTACAAAATAGTTTTTATTACGGTGACATTTCTTACTCTAAACTTTAATATTAATACTAGATTCTTCGAGTTATTAATATCCCAACTTCAGGATAAATCTAATCCCATACCTACGAGTATGTAGGAAAACGTTAAAATACGTATAGTATTTTATACGAAGACTTAATTTATCACGTGACGTTAGTTCGCTTTCAAGTTTGTATCCAGTAGCCTTTTTTACGAAAATATTAGCTCGAAATCGGCAAGTCATGCTTCTAATATTATCCGAAATAATAACTAAATTAATCTTATGACACTTTATAGGAAGGCAAGCAAAAAGTCTTGAATGTATTTTTAGACCAGATTAAGTCCAATTGGACATGTAATTATGTCTGTCTAAAAAAGTTACACCTAGTTTCGAATCGGCTACTGTTAGTCGTTTTATAGTTTCATATTTTATTTAATTTGACGGGCCACTTGGTCTAGTGGTTAGTGGCTCTGAATGCTATGCCGGAGGTTGTGTGAAATATTTAAGTATGTTTATCAGTTGTCTAGTACATAACACAAGTTACTCTCGTAAACTTAGTTTGAGACTAGAGAGCGTTGTGAGAGTGTTGAGGAATTTTATTTTAATAAATTTTTCGTGTTTGTAGTGCAAAGACAAAGCCTGCGTTTAAGCTTACTGCAGAGATCTGTTTACAACACAAAACATACTTACAAATAAATGCCATACATACTTGTTGGTACTTTTGATAGGTTATATACAAAATAGTTTAGTAATTTGGTACGTTGTAACAACACAACAGCTTGTACTGTCCTAAACAATGACCTGATTTTTTCCTCTATGGTAGAACCATCACTCATTCGCGATCACCGACTTTCCGATTGATTAGATTCTGATTCCAATTTATATCTTTCTTCCCTTAGCGTCTTAATCAATGTTTCTACAACTATTATTTTCAACCAGTACCCAGCCACAATACCCCATGCAAATGTAACTGGATAAATATAAATAAATCCTAAATAGTATTTAATAAAACAAAGTCACTGTCTGTCTGTTCGATTAAATCTTTGAAACTACGCAACAGATATTGAAGCGGATTTTTTAATAGACAGTGTGATTCAAGAGGAAGATTTATGTGTATAATACATCAGTATTTTACCCGTGCGAGACTGGAGCAGGTCGCTAGTAAATCCTAAATTATATTTACAAAACAAAAACAACATTTATTTGATTCAAATGAGTTTTTTAATTACTTAACATTGTAATATTAATATGTAGGTAATTATTTACCTTACTGTTGACGTCAAAGTAATAAAACCTTAATAGTTAACAGTAACGTCCGTGTTAGATTAGTTATCAGGTTAAATTTACTTTGATTTGGATACTCATTAAAGTTCAAAGTTGTTTGTTGAACTAAATTGTTCGTAAGAGGCTGTTAATTGACGTAGGTCTAGGGCGTATGATTATAACATAGTTTCATGTTTCATTTTTTAATAATGGCCGGAACAATTTCGGCCGCGGCGGTTAGTGTTAATATGACACCAGCCAGCCACACAAGACATATTATAGTTCACAAGCGTGTGCGCTAGCACAGGTGCACTCTCTGTTCCTTTTACTCTCATAGCCCGATGGGACGGCAATCCGACACGACCGAAGAAAGATCAGGCGCAGAACCTACTTTTCGAAGTTTTAGCCTTCCGAAACACAGAATCTAAATCGTGATATACGTCTAATCGTGATATTTATTTCTAAATTACACACAACATTCACAAAGTTAAAAAACCCATAGGTATATGAACTGTATACCTATGGGTTTTTAAACGACTATAACAGGAACAGGAACTAACAGTTCTATCTAAATAAATGTAAATGTCACAGCTCTGCCTCAAATTTTCAAACCGCAAAATTTTCCCCAAACTAAATGCGGAGCAAAGAACAAATAGTTTTATATAAAGTATGCAAACTTCAGAAACGGGGAAATCTTTTCAAGTTTCCCTCAAAGAGAGACGTTCAACTGTTTTCGTAACACCAAAACATATTCTATTTCGTCTCACAAGCGGTTTAGTGTGGATCAAGAGCGTTTGTAAATGTAATTCGTCGATGCAATAACCGTTGAAAGAAAAAGAAAGGCTTTGGCAAGTCGAAAGTATTAAGATTTGTCTACTTCCTGGCTTTTCTTCCGTGTTCTATGTTTGCTTTTCTATGACAAAAAAGGCCTTTTATCGCCCGGGTCATATCTTCACCTTTCTACATGAGATTTACTTATAATTTATTTGATGAAATCCTTATATAATCAAAACTATGTTCCACGTAACAGCCAGGTTTTAACAAAATGTAACTCGTAAGCTTTACTATTGGTCGACTAGTTTTAAACCCAACAGGAGTTCTTAATCATGCGGTGACGGAGGCGGCGTCTCGAGACACTCCTGCGTCAGTGTATGAATAAAGGCTGCTAAGGGTCTAGCTGCACCTATTAAAGTTAATTTACTCTAGAAACGGGACGTTACACTACCCGGAGTACGGTAGTGTCTCTCTTCAAGTACTTCAGTACCCAGCATGTAAACTACTCTGAATTCATTGAACTTTTTACAACATATTAAAAAACAAAATATTAAAAACAATCACAATAAACAACGTGGTTCGCTGATTTGATTGTTTGAACCTGAGATTAGAATATAGTGTTACAAGGAAAGTTCAAGTTTAAATTTAATCAAATACTGAACTGTTTCGTCTGTCAAATTCCATCTCAACCAAGATTGCCCTAATCAAACAGCAGCGAATTAAACTGACTACCGTAAATTGTAAATCGCCAAGCTTAGAATAACTCCCTTCCACAGTGTAATACCACAAACACGAGATATCCATCAATTGCCTTCATCAGCTATTAATCACTGCGAATGTTTATTTTTATCATATTTTACTTAACCTACTTTCAACTCTTTAAGAAGATAATCCTTTCCTCGCAAGAACTTTTGTTACGACTTGAATTTTAAATGGTAGGCCCCTTGTATCTAGACGGGCCAGTTGCTCTAATGGTTAGTGGCTCTGACTGTTATACCGGAGGTCGTGGGTTCGTTTTCAACCCAGGACAAATGTTTTTATGATGAGCACGATCATTCACGATCAGCGCCCAAGATACAGGCTTTGCCTAGTTTGGGGCTAATGAAAACATAAAATTGTAATATTTTTTGGAAATAAATTTCTTATTCTATTCTATTCTATTCTTATTTGTCTGTGTCTGTGTCATAACACAAGTTACTGTCGTATACTTAGTTTGAGACCTAGGTGGCGTTGTGAAAATGTTGAGGAATAATAATATATTTGACTAAAAGTCAATCTGTTACAAGGTATCGTGTGGAGGGTTCTTAATATATGTTATAAGTTTTTAACAGACAAAGAAAACTGCCTAATCTTCACACCATCTATCTCTTATCTCTTTTAGCCTTAAACAAATGCCTCCGTCAAAAGGGACAACAGCCGTTGATTCCCCATGGAAAGCCCCGAACCTTGATATCATTTGCATAATATATCTTTCCGCAAACGAACATGACATCAGCCGATATCGGTACAAGAGTTGTTAGTTTGTCTCGGGGCAGACATTATCTTGTGTTAAAGCAATATACATACATGTGAGGTATGATTTAGACATGAAGAGGTTTCGTTAAAGAGTTTCATCGGTAGGCTAGCTAGTAGTAAGATCTTTTGGTTATATTCGTTGTAGGCTAGTTAGAGTAAACAACTAATTACAAACAGTCAATAGGATTAAAATAAGATTTCCAATAAAATATTTGGTTTAGTGTCATATTAGACTATTTAATTAACATCATCAAGACAATTTGTAATGCGATGTAACGATGTTTCTATTTCTTAATATCACATACATTTACATAGCTAATTAACTAATTGTTTCTAAGATTCACTTGTTTATACATTTTCTGCTATTTTGAAAGTTTACTTTCTTTGATGCTAATAAACAGCTATTAGTTAATAAGAGAAAGCCTATCGTACAATCATAAACGTACGGTATTATGTACTGCAAAAGCAAAATGATAGCAAAATATTTGTCTACTTAGATGAATTATTGACAAAGTTTGAAAGAGAGAAAAGTTGGATAACAATAATTGTAAAATGTTGTTATCAATTACTGTTGTTTGCAATTCGAAATTGTAAGATGTATCTGATCAAATCAAATCAAATGTAATTTATTCAAATTAGGCTACAATGTAGCAAGTTTCTGAACGTCAAGATTAATTAATTATAGACAGTGCCCCATCGCCCACCCTTCGGCGCTTCCTGTGCTATTACTACGGGAGAAGAAACGGCGCAACCAGCAGCACGCTGTTGTTCAATTTACAATATATCTACCACAGTACCGGTTTAGCAAACTGTTTTATTTATACTTCAACATATTTACAAGTTATTTATTATCTATACATTTTCACACTAACATCATAAATGCGAAAGTTTGTTTGTTACCTCTTTACAACATTTTCATTTATAGCCAACAACTACGCAAGTAAAGCCGCAGGGAAAGACCAGTTTAAAATTCTTAAATAGGTACATTACACAATAAACTAAACACAAGGAATTATTTCTTAGTAATATGAACTGCTTTGTTAATATAAGAACCTTGATCTATGTAATTGATTAATTGCTGTTTTTCTACAATAACAGTAATTATATAATTAGCCAAGTTATCGACACATCTCTGCCCTTAGACATTAGTAATCTTGGGAATACCTGAGTATTCTTCATGCAAATGCTGTCCTTAGTATGTTTCTAGATCATTCAGGGATATTGGAAAAACCAAGACTTTTTAATATGGAACACGTTTTAGGTTTACCCCTGCACGCCTGTCTTGGTGCGGTTCAGTAAACGGATTAGGATTTTTGGTTTTTAACGATTGGCGTTCGAAAATTAATCTGAACTCTAACAAGAAAGTAATCAGAACTAAGTTACTTCTTCAATAAATGTTTTTAATCAATGTGCCGAAGCTTATACTGTATTGTATTTATACATAGTATATACTGTATATGATAATACAGTGCGAAGTCTTCATATAAATGGGCGCAATGCGAGTTGTCTTTTGCTATCGGATCTTGGCATGATACAATCGCGAACGTGTAGAGTGGTTATGAATGGATGGTGAGTTGTTGAAACAAATAAAATGTAGGTACTAACTGTAGCCAGCTCTATCGTTGTTACGTACCACGTGACTATAGGCATCATATTTTTGGAACCAGCCGAGTTAAACTGCTGTATGTATTTATACTGTGGTTATAGTCTGGCCGTACATTACTGACTTAGAACACGTGTAGTTGAGATAAATATATCCATTATATATACAGTTTAATATCAATAAGATTCATTTTCGGAGTTTCGCAAAAACTTATGCAAACGCAAAAACTCTTCTGTCTGCAGACGTTTCTTGTTTTTGCTTATTAACAGCAGGATTTTGTATGATGGGAATTTTCCAACTGGTTTTTGAGAAAAGATAGTTTTTGTTGTAGAGTCAAAATGCTTTTAGTTTTTTTATGAAGTTCTTGTAAGAGGTTTTATTTCATAGTTGAAGAAAAGAACATAGGGGAAAAAGGTGTTTGAAAATGAACGATTATCAAAGGTGCTTAAAAATCATTGCCCTCATTGCAATTAAGCTGCTTTTTTTAAATTTATCTACATGTCTCAATGATACTACTAAATAATCTCCGACCATTTACAGATGTAAATAGATCAAAAAGTAGAACCCACAATTCAGGATACTGCCAAATCTTAAATAGTAAACCAGCCTATTTACGCCCCACTGCTGGGCACAGGTCTCTTCCCGTATAGGGAAAGTTTGAGCATTGATTACCACACTAGCTCACTGCGGATTAGTGATTTCAGATTCCAATATTTGGAGTACAGTTTTACTTCACCGTTTGTCAGTAGTGCCTTAGAATGATAAAGAAAACTCACATAACTTTGAAAAATCACATTGGTACTTGTCTACGCTGGGGTAACTTCCACCTCGTGCATACAAATACATACAAGGTACTGATAGGCACCACGACATTGTCTTAAATCTAAATCCTTAAGAACAAAAAAAGGTATCTTATTCCCTATTCTTAAAATCGACTTCCATTTAAACTTTAAAACACTGGAACTCAACTTATTTATAATGTAACTGGCCTGCCTTTCTAAAGTTGTTTCCATTACTATTCCACCTGAAAACTTTGGGGTTGAAAACTTTGGCCAGACAACGACTTGATAGCTTCTGACTTGAATAATCCATTTTAGAAAATACCTGACGCCTTTGACTCAGTTTCTTTTAGACTAACGTTACATCAGGTTAAAGCATTTGTTTGACGAACGTTTCACGTGTGTGTCTATTGAATGCTGTTATGGAAATACAAGGATCTTTTGGCACGTGGGCAAAATGGAAACGGTATTCGTTTCATAATAATATAATATGACAAACGATTACTTTTCACTGATAGTTGAGATATTTTTTGTTGCACACCAACGCTCTCGTGTCAATGTCTTCCACGTGCCAACAAAAATCCTTGTTGCTGTTTATAATGATTGTCTGATTTTTAACTGTAATTTGTTGTTGGTTGTTGTTATCGGTGGTTATCATAAATGTGACCTAAATATTCTGTTCTTATAAGTGTTGCGGGCCTATCACAACTTTTTAAAGTAATATTGCAGTTGTATAAGAGAAACGCCGCTTTATACCGTGTAGTAGATCGTAGGCGTCCTGTTTGATCTAACTGGGCATCGAGTGCAGACAATTTTTAATGAGAACTAGCTCTGACTGTTTCATTGTCAGGGGTAAACAGTCAAGTGTATTGACCTCTCGTGACCTCATTCTGAAAAGTTTTTGCAGGGTACGGTACCCGCCCCAGATTCTTACCGGTGGTGCAATACTGATGTATTTACACATATAAATCGTTCTATTTGTTAAAAACGCGTCAAAATCCATTGCGTTATTACAAAGATCGAAGCATTCATAGGGACTGAGTGAAAAGTGACTTTGTTTTATACTAGGTACTGAAGTAAAGATACTAATAATGTTTAATGATTCTGTCTCATTTATACAGTGATAATGACATTAATAATAAACTGTCTTATCAAGTAATTATGTAATCTATCATTATTTACTAGCGTGCATTTATTTGGTATGCATCAATTGTTCTTTTGTTTATCTTAGTTGTTGTTTAAGTTGATATTACTTTGTTTTATTAAATAGAACGATATTATTTATAGAATTCGGTTTGTCTTACATAAACAGAAAATTATAATATTATCAGCATGGATTTTCAATTATCTCCGTGAGGTAATTTTGCTCTCGAGAAGAATTTAGTGCATTTTCCACATAATTTACCTATTTTTTTGCTACAATTATGAGATAATAATGAGCATGGGAAAATAGTGACAATTTCACAACATCCTTTTAGAAATAGATTAGTAATTTTCTAATCATTCGAGCTGACAATTAAATAACCGAAGATTATCGGGTTTCTTCAAAGTTTTCCTTGGCAACAATGCTTGACAATTATTAATGTGCTTTTGTCATACTCATTGCATGTAATATCATCTAATTACTGTTTTTTTATCAGCCATTCATGAAATTACTTATACTTATTTATTGCAGTTGCTAGCGTGGCTCGAGAAGGCATAATAACCAGTTTTTTCTCATCGTATAATCTAATATGATAATTAAACAGTTCGAAGAAACGTGTATATCAAATATTTATTGTAATTCCATTCTAAAGGACAGTGATAACAGGTTCGAAACCTGTTTGCTTCATTTTTAAGAGGTGGTGTGATACGTTTTATGTGGCGTGATTTTTGATAGGATAGCCTCACTGATTGGCAATTTTTTTAACCTTTTCTTATGAATGAATTAACTTGCAGACTGTATCTTTTAGCACAATAAAACGTACTGGCTGAAAATAGTGAATTTGAATTGTGAACAAAAGACATAAAGACATATTATTATGTTGTAGAAAAGTATTTTACTGTGTGTTGTGTATTTGAATTTAGAATACGTTTCATACCAGTACGTCTATCAGGAATTACAACCTACTTAGATGGAATATTGGAATGAAACCAAAGAGTTCTTAACAAAAAGGGTTTATTATATCATTTTGGCGGTACTGTCAAATGTCAATCGTTCACTGGTCTGCTCTGACGTCACTCCACCGGTCTCCAACACCTCGCAACCTGTAGGCAATGGAAAAGAACTTTATACTTTCTATTTACATACTTTTAATCCCGTTAATCTATAAATTGAATGAATACATATCAATTGAATTGAATTGACAGTAATTGGATTGATCATTCAATTTAATGTAAATTGATTGATGAGATTGAGATCACGTGTTTTGTGTATCTTAAAATTGGTTTTGGTTTTATATTGCGTGAAGACATTGACACTAATTATGATTTTATTCAATGAGATTCAATTTTAATTGGGGGGCGGACTTGTAAATGTTAAGATGTTAAACTTTATACAAAGTGGTGGGAACAAACAATTACCGGTTTTGATCTTTTTACATTATATTATTGTATCAAATTATATTATGCTAACAATAGTTAATTGTGGCGTGATTAGCATTGTTGGTTTGTTAATGTTCTGATAACATGCTCATACAAATTGATCAATTAAAACCAACTCAAATAATTACGTTTTCCAATCAAAACAATTACTAGAGGAACAATTGCCAATGATATAAAAACTCTTTTTAAGTTTTATTAATTTGTACAGTCCGATTGTTTTTCAACTAATTAATTTAAGTGTTTGATGTGAAGTAAATGTTTCGAACAAATTGAGTTCAATTATCGTGACCTTTTCAATTGAACAAACATTGAAAACGCTATTCGTGTCGGGCACTAAAAACAGTTTCTTTCAATTTAGCCTTTTGGACACATTTTCAAGGCAAAAACCAATACATATACCTAACCTATAAGGGGACAGATGAGTTAATATAAAGATGAAACAAAAATGAGACAAACAAATAGCGTTTAGGACGATTTTGAGTAACTAAAAGTAAATTCAAAACTAAATAAAATAAAAAACACGAGTACCAACCTGATCAAAGTGCGGAATTTGCAAAATTAAATCACAATCACTACACATTCACTCGGTCTCTTCACCTCTTCTCATTAAACTTAGGTTTGTAGTCCATTGTAGAAGAAGACATGGACGAAGTACTGCTGCTTGTAGACTTCGATAAATCCGTCTTCTTCCTGAAGCTTAACCGCGTCTCGCCTCTGATGAAGCGGTCGAGGGCCTGCCTCAACGACGAATGTTTACGTTCAAAGGGATTTGTGTACATTTTTAAAGTTGTTAAAGTTTTGTAGGTTAACAATTCAGCCGTCCGTTCGCTACGAGCGTTCAGTTGGTTGTGAGCCGTTGCACCTCCCACTCCTTTTATATAAAGTGTGCGCGTGCGCGTAGGTCAGCGCGAGTTCAAGACGTTGGACGTACGTCATAGCGGCTTTTTGTTTTGATGCTTAGTTAATGGGCGTCCGTTTGAACATGGGCACGTCAATGACGTCCGACTTTTTTTTCTACGTAAAAGTTGTACTAGTTTTCCGATGTGCTTAATTTATTCGGAACGATTATTATGTTTCCCTGTTATTGATATTTACATCCGTTTTGTTGGGTGTTTTTTTTTTGTTTAAATATTTTTATGATTTGTGGTTTTTGTGATAACAACGGGCAAAGAAGTATGGAACTTTGTTCTATGTTTGAATGTAGGTCTACGTAAAATTGATGATCTAAAGTTTTAGATAAGATTCTTCGCGTACTATTTTTTGCCCATATTCTTATAAAAAAGTGGCTATTTTGTTGTATACCTATCCAAAATAAAAAAAAATGTTAAAAGCATTTTTGTGCATAGGTACCTAATTAGTATAAATAACTTTATGTTGTTTTTCGATCGATGCGGTTGTCGATATTGCATAGATTAAGTATTCAAAAAGATTGATTATACGAACTCTTGTCAAATACCTAGTTTGGGTTTTTTTGGTTTTATTGTAATGAGATATTTATTTAAATCCAAAGTGATTCTAAGAAATTCTCAACACAACAAATTAGTAACCGTGGTTTATACAAAAAAAAAAACAAAATAATTTAAAAGCACTTAGTTGAATAATTAATAAAATCTTTTTTCCTAAACTGCTCGATTAAAAACCTACTCCTAATCAAGAAAATAAAAGAAACTTCAGGAACTTTCATCGAACTAAAAACAGCTTAACTTTTAAAACTCAAACTAGAAAGTATAAATTTTATCATTCATCCATCACTCAGTCAATTGATAAAATTGATTACTATAATTACGAAATACTGTCACGATTAGCACTTACGATTTCTAATATAGGTAGGTATACTATTTATTTTCTAACATTATTGTAATTAAAACCTTTGAAATTGAAAGCCTCTTAAATATCGACCAACATTGATAATTTACCTTTTAAAAAAAATATTTTGTATCTATTTTTGTGAAAAAAAAACATTAAAAAATTGTTGTTTAGACAAAGAGGTTGATAACTTTAATATGTTAACTAAAACAGTTGGTCTTTAAACAGGTACAATTTAAACTTTTTTTTTCTTTATTTGAAAAAAACTTTCGGACAAACTCAAACGACGCCCGTTTTAATTTTGGGTAGAGAGTTTTTGCTTGTTAATCTCAAAGCACGGTTCTCTATTTATTTATTTTTCTAGTCCCACATGCTATATTTTTTATTGCGAAGGCTAAGTTTGATTCAGTTCATATCCATAATAGTAACATGTTATTTCGTATCCATATCAATTATTTATAATTATCACCGGAAGACTATGCACCAGATTTCAATGTTTATAAATTTCCTCTCGTATCAATGACATATCAAAAATATTTTCATAATTCACAGCCAGTATTATGGTTTGAGAAACAGATAGTTTTCATTAAGTGTAATATGATTCAAAAAACAAAACAGTTGATCGCGAGATCCATTTAGAAATGGATGTTTGATACTTCTTTACCTTTTAAAAATGGAAATCCAATCGAATTCACATCGATTTCAATCTAGTCACGTTTTTTTTTATGTATGTGCAGTATTGAAAATCTGGCAGAAATTGTTAATGCTCTAAGGATTCTGGCGTTTTTTAGCATATTTAAAATTTTATTAAAAAAACAGTTAATGGAAAGAGCCTAGAGATTTCAGAGACGCAAAAAAAAAAGTTAGATTAAAAAAGAAGATTTTCAATTCCCGATTCGTAAAACAAGGAAGTAGAGAATTCTTTGTATAAATGTGACATATATGTCGACAACATATCTACAATTATTCCTATGTAAATAATTTTCTGAGAACACAGACATGTCTGTAGAACTACTCGCTCTAAGAATTAGAATGAGTTGTTTATCGTTCACAGGTTTTCGACGAATATACAGTTCTTTTAAACGGTGATGTGCGGTGAGGTGCTTAAAATAAAATCTAAATTATTGATCACAGCTGCATTCTGCGGTTTCATGGTTTCATAAATATCTGTATGATAGCGAATGATTCGGCAAAAACAGAGCGTAGACTGTCTTGTAGGCAGTAACGGAATTTAGTAGGTAAGAATAAAACCTCTTAACAGTTTCAGTTACTAAGGTTAGAAAGAAGAATAGTATTGTCTTCTAAATATTATGCTTATATTTAAGATCGTCAATTTAAAACTCAATCAAAATGTCATTGACATTATCGGGCGACTATTACTTAGCACATTTCAAGTAAAATGTAGAGTCATACGCCTCTTTGTAAGTATCGTTTTGAAATACAGTGGCATAGTGCTACAAGGATCTTTTGGCACGCGGCCGAAATTAAAACTATTGCCGTCATGTATGAAAAACTATCACATTTGACAGACAGTTGGGTTGATTCTTCTTACGAATATGCACACTAACGCCCTCGTGTTAATGTTATTCATGTGCCAAAAGTTCCTTGTAGCTCTATGATTTTTTATGGGTTCCATGCCCGAAAACTTACAAAACTTGATTAATTTTCACAGGAAGTATTTTTCTATTAATGAACAGAACCCTTCGTGTTCATTCAGGCTGCACTTGAACAGTTTTTTAAATAAATTAATTCTGCTAATAACCTCATGTCGTACACTTTTGTTTCAATACTCGTCGATATTTTTTATTTGTAATATCACCAAAAAGAATATCTGATTTGTACAATGCCGGTCGATAGGTTATCGTGTACAGACGTTTAAAAATAGCACAGTCTGTAGTATTTAGGTAATAATAGTTGGGACTTTAATGTGACCTTTTTACATTGACTTGAATATTTACTAAAACGGGGACTTTTATGTTTTTGTCTTTCTGATTAAGGTGAATCATGCTACAGATATTTGGTAGCAGTTAGTATTTGCCTGGGTTTACCGGCCCATATTTATAGGACAAGTTATTGGTTATAAAATTAATGAGTATTACCTATACGAAATATAAGGATTACGTTCAACAGTAGACTAAGATGGGCTGTTGATGATGATACAAGATACTTTATGTGGACTAATGAGTTATGGTTATTTAATCAATCTGGATAACATAACATCAGTACATTTACCAAGGAAAGAACTGTATTTAGGTATTTCTTTAAAATAGACGATCGATATGATTTGTATTTGTTGTGTGAAAAGGTAAACTTAGCTCATTAAGCTAAATCGACCAAAAAGTTAATAATACGTTATATTTTTGAATGAAAACTGATTCTCCAAATGAACAAGGTCACGTATTGTGACACACCGCTTTTAATTCAACAATTTTATTTAATGTTAAACACTACGCCTTACGCCTAGAGGAATGGAAAGATAAGTCTTTGCGCAGCAGAGAGACAATTTAGGCTTATAATAAAAATAATAACTACGCCTTAAATTCAATAGATAGGAGCTAGTTTTATTGAGCCTAACAAAACGATAGTTCAACACGCAATGTCTTAATAAAATTCAAATCATTTTTTTGGGTATATCGTTACTTGTCGAGTTTAATATATTTCTAAACTTATTCCTTTCATGTTTTTTTCACTTTTTACACAAATTATAATATCGTCAAATATTAAGCTTAAAAGCATCCCGCGCTATTCTACAGACCATCCTTGCACATCACGTTGCATTCATTTGTTTTCCTATGACGGTGCTTCACAAGAATTGACAGTTCACAAAACAAACAATACCTCAATAAAAAGCTAATGAATCTATTGACGCACCAACGTACCTAGACCTCCCTGACCTAAACCTGTCAATAGTTTGACGTCGCTTTGATGAGAGCATTAATACGACGCATTTTATTACGTTTTTACACTTGATCTGTTTATGACGTGATGGGACAAACATGTTTTCCCTACTATTAGATACTCCTAATTGTTTATGCAAAGAAAACTACGCAGTCTGACTGACTGTTTTGATACTACAGGATATCGGTGTAGGTACCTACCAACTTTTTACTGACTAATATTTTTTTAAGTCTCAACTCAACAGTATAAGCGATAGTTCTTAATGTTGTAGTTTATGAAATTATGTAATTATAACGTAAAATCTTAAACGAGGTTCATTAAAATTATTTATTTTGACAAAAGTAATTTAGACACTTATAAGATGAGAAGTGTAACTCATAGACAGGGTATCAAATTGATATCGCAAAATTTTACTGCACCGAGTGGTAGAAGTCTGCTGTCTTTTCAGCTACATAATACTATTAATAATAGTCTCTCTCTACATTTCTGTTTGCCTTGTGGGTTGAACTTATTAGCTTTTCACCCAGAAAAGAAACGTAACAAAAGCCACAGAACACATATAACAACCTCGTTTTAAAACTCAGTAATAATAACGTTAGAACCTTTTCATTCAGCAAAACTTTATGCTAATTTCTAACCGGGCTTTGCTCATTGACGTCTAGACGTTTTTTACCGACATTCAGACATATATTAACATACTTTTAATTAATAGTTTGATCTAAAAGCTTGGACCGTGCTGCGTATTTCGTTTCTAATTATGTACTATTAACCAGTTAGGAATATACGTCATTATGAGCAAAATAAATCAATTATAGTAAGTAGATGTGTTATTACTGAGTAAAAACATCCGGCTATAGTCTATATCACAAAAGAGTCAATATGGATTCTTTGATAAAAGCTCTTAGTATGAGGGAATCTGTTGAGTCTTTAATTAAATAAATTCCTTGATGAAAAGCCTGGCATAGCGTTGTTTCCTGCGTAGTTTCTATTTCTTAATACTACAACTATTAAAAGGATTTTGAGCGTTGAGTGTTTAAAATAGTTCTTACATTTATCCCTCTACTACCGATTATAAAAGCGAAAATTTGTGAGTCTGGATGGATGGCTTGTTACTCTTACAGTCAATCGACTCGATTCGTTTTGACGAAATTTGGTATGGAGTTAGGTGACACCCTGGATTGACGCATACCTAAGCTATTTAAAACTGCAAGAAGAAGTGGTATTTTTGCAGCGATAACCGATATTCAAGCGAGTGAAGTCGCGGGTAACAGCTAATTACAGATATTTCTTCACATAGATTCCTTAAGTATTTATGTAGGTAAATTTAAAAAATATAATTATTATTGCGGTGGCAGTTGAGGAAAAGGCTCACTATCAATCATAGCGTTTTTTATGTGATTTGACAGATGTTTGTTAATTAGCATTTCAAAAACTAGGGCTAATTATTCAAGAAATCCTGTTCGAAAAACAATCAAAATCTTAATTTGTATACTTCGAATACAGCCTGTCAAACATCAATTAAAAAAAACTACGTGGATGGGTAGTTTTTTTATCAGTTTTTCTTGAATATTTTTTATTTCATTCGTATTTAATTCCAAGAATTACTTCTATACAATCAAACTATGAACTTTACTTGTCTTTATTACTGATTCTCTTGCCCTGAGGGCCTACCACCACATCTTAAAGTAACATTATTACAAACGTGGAAGCGTGACAGCGCACTACACTGTATAGAGCGGCGTCTCTCTCCCACAACTGCAAGAACATACCTTTAAGCTATAGTAGTAATTCCTAAGTACTCAATCTTGTTAAGTAATTGACACAGACCTAAGTAATTGATGTAATTAAGTAAAGATTACTTTGAAACTGTGATTTGACCTCAGATGAACTTGTTTCTATAAAATGGAAATCACGATGACTTTGTCTTTTTTAATTATTTGTTTTAAAGATGTTCGTTTATTTTTAATTGTTTTAGAAACTTCGAATAAGGACATAGCATAGTAAATTATTTTGCTTTACAGTCATTCGTTAAATTCAAACCATTTTTATTTTCGATATTCCACTATTGCAATTGTCAAGCCAGGATATTTACTGTATTCAAAATATCTCATTTCATTTGCTTTAATTAGCAGTAAAATGGACTTCATAAAATGTACGTATACTGAGACACAATTTATAATATTTAACTCATTATACGACTTCAAATTAGATTAAAAAATAAAAAGTTAAATTAAAACGTAGGTATTCGTTTAAAACCATCCTAGTGTAATTTGAAATTCATGGCACCAAGCGCTGTGTCCTTTCAAAACTAGCATTGTTGGGTTACAAATTAGCAAAGAGTATTACCTATTTACTTATCCCTAGTTCCTAGTTCCAAGTACAGTCAACCAAATAACAATAGCAATAACAACCAAGCGAAAATGAACCTTATACCTATGTAACAAAAGAGCTGTAACTGTAAAACAGTTGAATGTTGTTGTGTGGCAAGCTGTATAAGGGATGAAAAGTTCGAGGTAACTTCAGATGGAAGGAAATTCTTGGGTATTTGTGTGAGTGTTGGTAATAAAATAGGGTTTTCGGAAGGCTTTAGGTCAAGGTTAATCCATTGACAATGAACTTCTGGCTTTATAACCTCTGTGTGTCAAGCTTCCTTGGCTAATTAAAGGCGTAAACTTTGTATAAAACAAAACAAAGGATAGTATTAAGATGGTAAATATTGGAATCTGAGAGAGTCGACCCGCAGTGACCTAGCATGGTGATCAATGCTTAATTTTCTTTTGTAAAGGACTAGCGACCTGCCCCAGCTTCGCACGGGTGAAATACTGATGTATTGCAAACTTTCCTCTTGAATTCTTCTATTACAAAAACCGCTTCAAAATCTGTTGCGTTGTTTCAAACATTTTAGCGAACACAAAGAGCGATAGCGACTTTTATACTATGTAGTGAAGAGGCCTTTGACATGTTCTGGTGGGTATTTAGCTTATTGAATTTTGTTTCTTTATCATGATCATCATCTCAGCCCAGTGACATCGACTGCGTAACATAGATCTCACCAAGCTTCAAATACTCCGTCCGTTTTCATTCTATTTCTTATATTTTATTAGTTAGGAATAAAATTATTTGAGCCATTATAGGATTGAATACTTTATCGCCGTATAAAATATTAATGTTAAGGTAAGAATAACTTCGAAATGGGTTTCTAAAACCGGAACTTGCAGACACAATGATGGGGGGATGACATTCATCAGTTCTTAAGGATTGGTGTCACGTCGGTGGATCAGGATAGGAATCTGGAGACGGAAATATATCGAGAGATGCCTTTGCTTATCAAAGAAACTCTTGAAGTGTGCTTGAAATTTTACTCGTTGGAAAAATAAACATTTATAATGATAATTAACTGCAGGGGAAGAAATCTGGTTCTGGGTAAAAACGTACATGGAGACACAGGTCCAAAATGCAAAGGCCTCGTTGAGAACCGTGATCTTAAATGTGATGGAGCATCTACAAGGGGTGTGTGATACCCCTGCTTTATAGAACATACATGAACCATACATAATGAGTAAAAAAATAGTTTGTTGTTTTTGTATTGTGAGATGTTATTTGAGCCTGTTCTTAAGACCTACCGGATAACTATAACACCTACCTTTCTATACACGGATATTCAAATTTTGTTATAATGGCAGGCTTGAAGTAAAACTTAATTTCTTCAGCGTAACGCTTCATATAAAAACTCAAACAAAGATGATTTTTTTTTCTGCGATGATTGCGAAATTAAACAAGGAATGTTAGCATGTCAATAATAGTCACACTAATTAAATGTTACGAGGCAGCAAAGTAATTGCATATAATATGTAACTCGTGTATAAGTAATAAGTAAAGCGATGGATCGGCATGAGACCTATGTCCAGCAGTGGACTACATTAGGCTGATTGCTTCACACAAATATGTATATCTCTGAATACAAAAATACAATCTTAATTTGTTTAATTTCAATTCAATTTAACTAAACTAGGTTTAGTAAGTATGTGGCATATGTATTATATTATTAACTATTTTAAAAGAATATGCTTCATTTCGATACAATTAATAATATGATTTAATAATCATTTTCTTCTTTTATTGCATAATATTTCATACTTTAAGTACGTGCAATTATAGTTATTGAATGATAACGATAATGAGACGGTTATGTGCCATTTTTTCTCAAAATACTTGGAAAACGGTCAATTTTCCGAGTATATGTAAATAAATTCAATTCAACCACAAGGAAAATTAGTTTGCTTAATTTAAATTTATTTTTTCTCACAAAACGGTTATAATTTTACTCAAATTTCTGACTATAAAATCGTCATTTATGTAAATCCTAATCTAATACCTTCATTTGAAAGCAAACAAGCGGTTTCCGTCGCTTATCCTGCTAACCTTCCACGTATTACAAACGAAGAATTATAATCTATTCATAGAAACGGTTTTTCTTAAACACTAACATTTTCCATAATGACTCACTTCCCGATGTGTTGACCGAGTTATTGACAACACTAAGGATTCGCACTTATCTCATTGAATAAACAAATTAGTTTTATTAATATCTTTGTAACGTTCTGAGTGGGGATGAGGCCTTATACTACAATAGAAATATGTATAATTGTGTATTTGACGGGCCTGTTGGTCTAGTGGTCAGTGGCCCTGACTGCTATGCCAGGGGTCGTGGGTTCGATTTCCATCCAGGACAAATGTTTGTGTGATGAGCACTATCATTCATTCTGTGTCTGGGTGTAATTTATCTATAGTATGTATATAAGTATAATTATCAATTGTCTAGTACTCATAATACAAGCTCTGCTTATTTGGAGACTAGATGGCATTGCCTGAAAATTGTGGAATATTTTTATATACAAAGTATTGATACTCCGGTTTTAAATGTTTATGTACCTATTTAAGGAAATGAATAATTTATACAAGGAAAAATTTATAATAAAAAAAGGTTGACTACGCCAGGTCAGAACAGTCTATTGCTTCTCTGAAAAAGTATTCATCTCCTGGTACAGAAACTGGATTAAAAATGTAGTTAAGATTCGATGAATCTCTTTTTTATAGTATGCCACTGTGTTTAAAGTCTGTGCATTGTTGGAAAAATGCGTACTACCATCGCAGAATACTATATTTTCGATACCGGAATCTAAACATTTCCATATTGTTTAATAGGTGTCAATTTAAAATCTAATTAAAACATGTTACATCACAATATGTCACTTTATTATACAATCTTTTCCCTATTTCTAAGACTGTTAAAAATAAAAAAAGTTGGCACCCCTTGTGAAATCCCACACAGGTACTTACTCAAACGAATAAAACCAAAATGATTCCCAATTAGTCCAAAGTCGTAACTGCAAATGGTCCTTTGACGTCTTTCGTGGTCATTACTAATTTAATTGTTTTCCATTATGTAATGGCCGACTAATATCAGTAATTAGGTTTTTATTATCTCTCCGCAGGTACGAGTATTAGACATGATTTGTTCACATTTGGTTTACGTCAATTTATACATTGTATTGTGGACATACACGTAAATTACAAGTCATTATTTTACAATTATGTTGATCCGCGTCGACTGATTAATAAAATTGTATTAGAAAATAAACTGTTTGTTCTTTGATATTCTTATCCTATTGTTATAATTTGTCAGCATGACTATTGAATTCATCTCAAATAGCACAACGAGAAAATGAGACAATGAGAAATTCAAATGCTAAGATTAGAATATATTTTTGATAAGAATAGCGATCTATTCCAGACGATCTCAAGAGAAGATTAATTAATCCTACTAATAAATGCAAAAGTTTCTAAGTATAGATAGATGGTTATTTATCACTCTTTTTCGCTCAAACGGCTGGATTAATTTACATGAAATTTGTTACGGAGTTAGATGACACCCCGTATAAACATAAAGGTTACTTTTTAACCGCCTGCATAAGAAGGGGGTAATGTTTTTGCAGACGTAACCGCTACTGACGCGGTGAAGTCGCGTAACAGGGTAACTCGAATATTAAGACTATGAGAAATTTAAATGCTTAGCTAAGAATACATTTATGATAAGATTACTAACTAATAAACGAGTAATAAGCCATATTTCAATCACTTGCGCAACATAATTTATTGGAAATCCATTCAATTTTCTTCTTTGTAACTGACTTACTCACCTTTATTTACTGCGTGAAATATTGACGGTTAATTCTTTGTACTAAACCCATTCTTTTGTTAATGTGGGTTTTCACGACTTACTGCATCGATTTGTGGTAGAAAATCCTAGTATTTTACTAATATGTAGTGAAGAATATTAGGTGATAATTGGGTCATACCTATTAAGTAAACTGTATTGATACCATCAACAATGTCAAATCATTGTATGAACGTCTCATTTATCAACACATCCGTTTCAGTTAAAATTAGACTTGTTCTCATTTTTACACACCTCTATTATAATACTCTGCACTGTAGCTCACTTACAATTTTGTAATCCTGTTTGGCTACCGCCAAATTGGCAATAAAGGAAGTCAACGAACATTTATTTATTTATTTGTTCATGGGCCTCCAACAAAGGCTCTACACATTAAAAGTTTTAAATGAAGGACAGGGGTGTGTGTCTTGTGAACTCCTTGAACTATAGGAGACCATAGCATGCAAACGATACATTGCCAAGTTAGCATCCTTGACACTAAGATAAGACAAGGAGTATTACTGTCCGAACCCCGATCGCAGTAGACATAATTATCAAGACAATGGTATCGGCCATTTGCAGTCTACTTCAGATACACAGAGTGGTACTTTAAATTCAAGTAATCGTATTTGTTTAGAGGAGATCCAGCGTACTATAGTAGCGGGCGACAGTCTTCTAAAACTATCTTATTCAGTCAAGATTACGAAACATAAATCAAACCTCCATGTTACACAATATTATTTGACCTTTTTAATGACGCACAACGAAATTGGGTGAAAAAACTGATAATATTCGCCGCCAGGAACAAAAATAACTTGTCTTGATAGTAATTTACTTTTATCGTAAAATTGTACTATCGTTATTGTAATGTCAAAAGGCCAAATCAAATATGATGAAAATGTTCTTGGTTGTTAAGTGAAACGGTATTTTAATATAATATGAATGAGATAATAGTTTGTAGTATATAGGTACGTTTTGGTTAATACACGTGCTTTAAGACATGTGAGTATGGATTGACACGAGACTCTTTGCTGATAAGAGTAACAAGTCACGGATTTGCATAAAACAGCAAAAAAAGAAACTGAAAATAAAAATATTTAATAATATACTTATGAATACTAGCTAATAAATCTTTTTTCTTTTATTTTTAGCAGTCGAAAGTAAAAAAGCTGTTGTATCCACGTTTACCTTATGACTTAAATCTATACCTATGATTAGGTATCCGGTTCCACAAAAAATAAATTTTCGATCTTAGATTTTGTGGCTAGGATGTACATTTTATTTCTTATTCTTTTTTTAAATCCAATAACTATTCGTTATGCCCAACAACAATAAAAGTTCCAATGCCTTAATAATAATAAATCAATCTATATGCGTTCCACTGCTGGGCACAGCCTCTCCCCATACAAGGAAGGTTTGAGGTTCACTGCGAATTGGTTCCAATATTTAAAATCCAGGTTTCCTAACGACATTTTCCCTTCACCGTTTGTCGGTAGTGTCTTAGACTAATTAAAAAAGTGCCTTGCCTATGATGGGGATCGAACCTGTACCTCATGCATACAAATCCACACATAGAACCGAAAGCAATCTTTTAAACACGAAAATTGAAATTAGTTATTTCTATTTAGTCTTTACTCTTGCATAATCTTAATATTTAGAAACACGCCCATTATTCGTGATATGATAAAAAGTTCAACTATAGGTGGTCATGGTAAGATAACATTAAATATGTCTCAACCACCAGACGCCAGATAAGTTTGTACTATTAATAGTTCGATAAAGTTTTAATCAAAATTTGTTATTATATTAACAACGAGAAAACCAAGATGTTGTTTGCTAGAACAAAGTTCTACCACTGAAAACTGAACAAGTTTTAATACAAATTTAGTTCACTTTCAGTAAATTGAACAGATTATCTAGAATTTGGTAGAATACATTTTTTGTCCATTGTTGTAAAAAAGTTTTTAGTTGAAAGACCAAAAAGTTTTGTTATAATCCAGACTTCATGAAGGTTTAAAATACTTTTGTCCTGTGTTCTCCTTTAGAGCTACAAGGTATTTTTTGGCACGTGAATGGCATTAACATGAGGGCACCGGTGTGCATATTCGCAACAAGAATCAACTCAACTGTCTGTCAAAAGGTCTTTGTAGCTCTATATTAACTCTTTAGCCTATTACCAAGTTAGGGCAATTTGAATAGCGTTCAGATTGCATCATGCACGCGTATCGTTCTATTCATACAAATATTTATTGCAAGAGTACACACGCACATGTATTTATAATAAATCGTTGGACAAAACAACAGAATCCCGTGCATGATGAAATCTTCAATATCTTGTATAATTAAAACACCTTTTAGGAATAAGATAATGAGTGTTCCTCAACATTAATAAGTAAGTAAGAGGGTTTATTTCGTCGTTGTCTCAAAGAGATTCGACGTAAAAAGTATCTATTTATATGAACAGGTATAGAAACTAATGTGTCTTATTTTTTTTGCTTTTTACACGGACCGTGATCTTTTATTAAACAGAAACAATACAGAAATAACTACATTTATAACTAAATTCATTGTTATTTATTATTTTCTTCATTATTTATTTAATATTCCGACTCTATTCTAAATTGCAATTCAAGGATTGTTTTGATTAAAACTGATTGTACGTATTCTCTGAACTGCATGCTACATCATTTTAACAAAACATGTTATGGATGCATTTATTTGTATATTTTGTTGATATGAAAAGAAAATGTAAGTGAAAATAGTGTTTATCACGATTTTCCTGTCCAAAGAAAATTCAATTCTCACATGTTTCTCCTTTTTTTGGTTTTGATGCTTTGTAAATGTCATGTTACCTTTATGAGTAAATGAGTTTAGTTTTCAATGTAGGTAGTTGTTGAATAGATTTAAATTTTATTTTGTTTTTTCAAGATATGGAAATGTTTAAGACATTGCATGTGCATTTTGAAGAGGTATTAGTTTGGAGTTAAAATCTTTTCACATAGCGCAATATACAGACTACAATAAATTAAATATGGCCCCAGATATAATTCCTGTTTTAACTGGCAATCTTAAGTACAATATTATACTCCACGTGAAGGCTTAATAGGACAGATAATAAGAATATCTATACTAATATTATAAAGCTGAAGAGTTTGTTTGTTTGTTTGTTTGAACGCGCTAATCTCAGGAACTACTGGGTCGAATCGACAAAATTCTTTTTGTGTTGAATAGACCATTTATCGAGGAAGGCTTTAGGCTATATAACATCACGTTGCCACTATTAGGAGCGAAGAAATAATGGAAAATGTGAAAAAACGGGGAAAATTATTCATCCTTGATTGATTGATTATCCATCCGTTGCATGCGCTGCGAAAACGGTTCAAGATACCAAAAATATAGGACAAAGTCGTGGGTAACAGCTATAATTTATAAAGCTAAGAAAGTTGTCCGCAAAAATAAATAAAATAATTATTCCACGCGGACGAAGTCGCGGGCACAGCTAGTCATCAATAAAATTAAACTTAATTATAGAAAGGCAACGCAACTTCATTTTAGCATTTCCTGAAATTTCTATCTTTAGGACTTTACATATTAAAGCAATAGAAACAGCATGAACCGCAACTGTTTTCAAGATTCCGAAAACACAAATATCATTCCAATTAGGCCTCATGGTATACATTAAGCTCAAATATTTTCCCATATTATACCTTCCGTATACGTTCAAAACCTACTACCACATCATAAAGTTAATACTCGCAGTTGTGGAAGCGAGACAGCACACTACACGGTGTATAGCGGTCTCTTTCTTCCACAATTGCAACACTTTCACTTTCAAAGTTCTTGGTAGGTTCTTAGAAGGTAATGTTACGAAGAATGTTCAGCTTTACAGTACCATTTCTACCATCAAGGAGTATTACCGTACTCCAATGGGTTATTCTTGTGTAACGCTCATACTTATGGTGGCTATGTAATATGTACTATTATTCGGCGATGCGAATGCGTCTTACCGAATGGTGATAGTACTTGGAATTGTGCAGACTTAGGCTGTTAGACTAATGCTGATTTTAAAATAATATTATATTAGAATGTTTGCTACGTACGTAGAATTTTAGACGACCGTATAGTGATAACGAAAGACTAGGAAAGAATCAGCCGCATTCTTATACACAATCCTGCCTATTTACTATTACATTTTGCTAATTTACGTTGTTACGTTGTTGTTGCGTAGTTATTGTTGTATTAACTGTATTTTCTGTTTTTAAAAGAGTAACTTATGGACTTTCTTCCCGGTTCTTCTCCATAACAATGATATTTTGAAACCGCGCAACTAGAGTCAGTAACGTTTTGAAAGTGCCTGAAAAGGCCTACTCGAAATAAAAACCTTTTGATTTTGACAGTAGGAATATATTTTTATGAATGTGTGTGCCGTACTTAGCAAAACACATAAGAACCCGTAAAATTAAATAAAAAATATGCGAATTCTAATGTCATTTTACGCATAAATCGCAGTAATCAAATCAAGATTGTTCTAGCATCTTGCTAATCAATTAGGCTTAAAACTACAAAATTAACAAATGTAAATACTAACGTATTAGTCCTTATCCCTATCCCTAATCAATGAGGTCACAAAATAAATAAACAATAAATTGCTTACGTGACTTAAGCCATATGTACATAATTACTGTTTAAATGATTAACTATTTGACAAGTACAATGTAATCTTTTGTTTATTTATGGACAAATTGGGTCAATGTGTTTTGCCTATTTCTTGTAATATCTGGTGGCGTATTATTACTTAATATGTATAATTATAGTATGAGGGCAATAGAATGTCTACTTAGGTACAAATTTTCCACAATGTTCCACAACATTCACACAATGCCATCCAGTCCCAAATTAAGTATACGATAGTAACTTGTGTTCCGAGTACTAGACAACTGATAAACATCCTTACATATTTCTAAATTCATACAAATTATATATAAATTACACCCAGAGAGAACAAATGATCGTGCTCATCACACAAACATTAGTCCTGGGTGGGAACCGATCCTGCGACCTCCGATATGATAGTATCGTATACTTTAGCTGCTAATTGTACACTGTCATCATTTCCCTGTCCTTATACCAATTATTATTTGGGGTCGGCGCGAACGTGTGGAAGAAGACATGCTGTCTTCTTCCACACGTTCCTATCTGAAGTCATCTCGCAAGTCACACTCTTTGCCGCCATATCATCTTTCACACAATCCATCCATCGTTTCTTTGGTCGTCCTCTTCCCCTATATCCATCCACATTCATGTCTAGCAGCTTCTTTAACACGTGATTCTCTTTTCTCTAACTGTACACAGTGCATGATATTTAATAAACTTTATTTCTTTTCAACATATTGATCTTCGAGGTCTCATTTCAATATTTATCAATTGCCGTCTGCGTTGATAATAACTTGTTCCGTCTAGTAAAATGATTGGGCACTGTAGACAGTTAACAACCAATTGTGTTTCAATTGAAAGACAATATGCTTGATCGATTGATTTGTTATACATTTGATGCCTGATTGTCTGTTGTTTGTTACACAGGCTGTGTTTAAATGGGATACGGAATTTGTAAGATACAATATATTTAAATGGTATTTCTAAAGAGGCAATATTAAGGGTGCCTTTAAATTAGTGGCGGAATGAAGCTCTGCTGTGGCGTAACTGTTGTGCGCTAGCTATCATACATTTTTGTTCGACGGAATCGGTGCCACTATATTATTATGTTGGCAGTAGCCACAGTAGCTACCTCTTGCCACTAATTTAAAGGTGCCTTGGAAATAAATAAAGGCACTATACAAAAATTAAGCCTAAAGTTCAGCCATAAGTTTAAAGTAAGAATTCGTCTGTAAAAATATCGTGTTTTATTAGCATTAAAAAAAAAACACCCTGTATAACGTCAAGACTTGCGGTCAAAAGCAGTGCTAACTGCTACAAATAACGACCAAAGCGTTCCATTATTTGAATAACTCTTCAATTTAAACAAAAGACGAGCGCGCGTCTATTAATTATGTAGAACAAAAAGTTTACACAATATTGTGGCAATGTATTGTTATCTTCCAATAAATCTAATTTGAATAAACTGAAGCTCATTTTTATTCATATTTCCTATGTTGAAAATCTATTCATATTTATACAATGACTTTTTTTGTATATTAGAATAACTAGCGACCCGCCCCGGCTTCGCACGGGTGCAATGCTGATATACTAAATACGCTACAGAAAAACTGTGAACGTTGTTTATAAAAAAACATAGCGGCCCGCTCCGGCTTTGCACGGGTTTAAAATATGTAACTCACTAAAAAAAAAGGTTAAAATCAATCCTAAATACGCTACAGAAAAACTGTGAACGTTGTTTATAAAAAAACATAGCGGCCCGCTCCGGCTTTGCACGGGTTTAAAATATGTAACTCACTAAAAAAAAAGGTTAAAATCAATCCAGTAGATTTGATTTATTCATTTACTGCCCGTAGCCCGCACGCGTTTTTGGAGTACTTAAAACAATTCCCCTTTCTTTATCTTTGGAATATCTTTTATACACAATATTTTCACTTTTTTTTACATTTTTCCTTTTTTTTACATTTTTACAATTTTTTAACATTTTTACTTTTTTTTACATTTTTACTTTTTTTTACATTTACTTTTTTTTACATGTTTTTTACATTTACCTCCGACGCGCTATTTATAGGCACGCTGCCGCCGCGCCGCGTCGCCGTAAACGCTACGTTCCGCAATTTTTAAATCTGTACATCTTCAAAAATATTCATTTAAATCAGATACTGTAAAAGGCCAAATAGATCTATATTAAATCAACAATGTATTTAAGGTATTTAATTGGATAAGGATTAATGCTGTATTGGTTAAAATCGCTTCGAATATTAGTCATTATTTGTCGTAAAAAGTAAATGACAAAAAAATGTTATTGTGGGATATCCATAAGAGATAGACATATACCATCGCGGAGTTTTCTGTAGACCTTTTCATTGTGTACAATACTTAGTACATTATTTGGATAAATCTCGTAGGATTCAGCCTGCGTTTGCAATGTAAGCGGAAAAAATGTAATTATTTGCGACATCACATTAGAAACCTCAAAAATAACAGTATTTGTCCACTATTTAATGGATGATATTATACATAAAAACCTTCCTCATGAGTTACTCTATCTATTAAAAAAAACCGCATCAAAATCCGTTGCGTAGTTTTAAAGATTTGAGCGTTCATAGGGACATACAACAACATGACAGAAAAAGCGACTTTGTTTTATACTATGTAGTGATAATGCAAAACATAACATTCTATTCAGTCTTAAAATGTTAATTACAAAAACAGTCACGGAACAGAGAAAATTTAAATAATTGAATGCAGTGGAAAAAGTTTTATGAAAATTCGTAAAACTGAAAAAGTTTTTTGACCTCTCTGTCTTTTGTTTTCCTGTGAGTTCAAAGGTCAAATATTTCTAGCACCTACATGAACAAATATGAACTTCATATAACGTATTATAAAAAGGGCGTTTGGCCGTTTAAGTGTTATAGTAGACTTGGATGTAGACAGTTACTATGTTATTTGATTATTTTGACTTCTTCAAACCACTTGCCTTTCTTTAAAGGACTACTGAAAACAAATACTAGTAAAAGGAGCAACGTACGACAAAGTGGCATTTTTTATTTCTGAGTCCGAAATCATTTTTTATTGTAGCATTCAACGTTTATAATAATAATATCGTATTCGACATTTTTGATACAACGCCATTTCACCTCAAACTAAGCAGAGCTCGTAGTATGAGTGCTAGACAACACTGATAAACATACTTTTAAATACATACATATTAAGTATAGAGAAATTACACCCAGACACAGAACAAATTATCGTGATCATCACACAAGCTTTTGTCCTGGGTGGGAATCGAACCCACGACGTCTAGTATAGCAGTCAGGGCCACTAACCACTAGACGAACAGACCAGTCAAATTTTAATTAAGGTGACTTGAGTGCCTCTCATATTATAGTAAATACTTCAGAAGAAATATATTGTCCCCTAGTCTATTTGAACCTGAACCTTTTGGATAACAGGAGATGTTTCCTGTTTCTAAAAATAACTCAACTGCCGTTCATTAACCTTTAAGATTGACAGGCATAAGTTTCGAAACTACGTACTAACGTAAGTTGTACGTGGGATCGACGTGGTGACCCCAAATTGAAAACTACCGCAGTCATTGACAATCCTTGTGAATAGACTTATAAGGAATGCTAGAGATCATGTTAGTCTGTTCGTACAACACAACTTATCTATGTCCTTTACGTCTGTTTACTGACTGCTTTTTACATCATGAGGTAAAATCTGTGGAAATCATTTTTAGTAGCAAAACAACAAGGTGGGAGAAAGATAAAGTTTACTGTAGGGTTGAAACATGAAATTGCGTTAATCGACGGCCTAACTAAGGCCGTCAGATAAACTTCCAAAAAAACATTGGATACTTATTTTTTATTTTTTAAATCAATGAAAATTATGAAGATTAACTTGTGTCTTTTTTTGTAGCAATAAATGTATTTCTATACTCTTTTTTTTGTAATTTCAACAACAACTCTGGGCATATTATGTAAACTTTATTTTCAGTTTGCAATACTTAACAAACATAGACGTACATATCAATATTTTATAATTGTAGAATGTTATCATATACTATAATTTATTAATCTGTTAGTAAATATTACAATATAACAGGTGCATAAACTGGTTATGCAAATTATTTCGCCGAACTTTTACTTTGGTTAGCAATATGCAAACTAATGTGATTTGTGATGAATGTAATCGATTTGTTTTGTATCTGACGATTATAAAATAAAATAAGTTAACACTTCCATTATTACTAAAGTGAGAAGTTTTGTCATACATTAGATGAACAACAAAATTCAGTGTGAAGCAAAAGTATTTGGCTGAAAGTGCAAATTAGAAAAAAAGTTTTAAATTAATTTATTTGTCACAAGTTTGGGCATTAAATGAAATACAAAATTATTTACAATTAAAAGATAATGATTTCAATGATATAATCAGAATTCCCAAGTTTCTAAACGAAAAAAAAAAGAAAGTTCGCAAAAATCCCCTCACAGTCTAAAGTATTTCAGCCATTGACGTATGTATATAATTACAAACATTATGAGTCTAGATAACCGGGTCAACGAACTTGGTCAACTTTCTAGAGGCCATCTGATTGCTGGCTTGTTAGTACTACAGTAACAAATTGGTGTGACGTCTTGATGGAGCCAATAAGATGGAGATATTGACTGATATTTTGTCTAGCTATACTTTTTTTTTATAGCCCAGTGGAAATCCTCATGGACTGCCCTCGTCAGGGGGTTGACGAGGGGGAGTGCCGGACTGTTACCGGCTAAAACCACTGGAGCGTCCTCATCTGCCTATGGCCCGAGGTAAGGGGTTCGCTTTCGCATTCACCGCAATTGGCTAGTTATACTGAGAAATACAGGGATCATTTAATACGATAAATCGAGTCTGGTGGTATTTTTTAGACCAAAGACACTCCTGTTTTCTTAGACAACTAAACGCTGACCACACGGATAGCTTGGTACCTGCAAAAACAACATACTGTAGATCAACGAGTGTAAAGAGAAATAGATTATAGACAAAAATATTAGTTACACGGCTATGACTGCACGGATAGCCGAGTGGTATAGGTCACCACGCCAATTACGACAGTGCGCGACGTGTCGCGAGTTCGATCCCCTCGTAGAACAAGAATTTGTGCGTCCTACAAAAGCTTGTTCTGAGTCTGGATGTCTTTATGCATGTAAATTGAATGTATGTGAAACCCCCTGCGATACAAGGATTAAATTCCTTAGTATGGGAGTCGCTTTTTTATACCGTATCGTGTATGACTAGCCGTTTAACGCTGCTGAAACTTCTACTATATACTGATCAAGGAACTCACTTGAAATTAATTTACAAATCTAATCTTTTTAAGGATTTATGATTGGCGCAACGACCTCAAAAACGCTTCTACTTCAAGCCTGCTAATTTGCAAAAACACAGATTTTTTGGTTGTACACGAAATAAAACAATTCAAGTAATTTTATTGTGTATACATTGTAATAATTAATACGCCCCAAACACATTAATTACAACAATTATCTAACAGTAATTACTGAATATTATTGATGAACTCCCTTGATCCAGATTTACAATCAGTTTTGATACACAAATCTAACATTAATTTGTGGATAAATATACCCAATAGTTAAACAATGTCTCATTTGTGACCTTTAAGAGATAACTATAATGATACGGATTTATTGAAGGACAATACTTTAGGTTTACTCACTGGGAAAAAGGGAAAACCAGTGAAGGAAGTGAAAAAAAATATTACCGAGTATCTGTACTAAAAGGTCTAAAAGCAGGCCTATTACCATTGCGGAAGCGAGACAGCGCACTACACAGTTCATAAAGGTATCTCACTCTTACAACAGGAACAACACTATACAACTTCATAGAGTTCTGAAATTATAACCACAGTTAAAGGTACTAACCACAGGTAAGTGTCAAATACGTTATTTGTCAATAGTCACCGTTTTCTAACGCTGACGTTATTGGTCATCACCGATCACGTCATCATGACATACCAGTTTTATTTTTAAGGATTTGCATATATTTATCAACCAGTTTTTATCTCGACCGTCACGTGATATTGATGTTTAATGTTAAAAAACGTTAGAAAATGCATGTATTAATAAAGTTCAAAGGTGCAACAATGGACCTATGTAAGGAATTATATCTATGAGTGCAATCCATTTTATTTACATCCCATGACATTTGAAATCTTTTTTGACCTGAACTACCAAACAATAGAAACACTCTTATCCTCAAATCCATGATTCGACATATTTTTGATCAAGATGAAATTCGGGACATTATAGTTACTGATTCAAAAGATTCAAAGTTACAGTCTCTTTTTCTCATGTAGTACAATATTATGTCGACATGGTACAAGCATTCATCTGCTTATTGGCCGGAAAAATTAAATTTAGGAGATCATTTCGAATAATTCGTTTTAACTTGGCGACAGTCACAGAAAACACCATCTGTCATTAGAGATTACATAGTCCAGTCACTATAATATATTTTTTCCAAGAATATAACTACTATATCGACGGGTCCTACGTATACTGGTGTAACCCGCAAAACACCAAAATACGTTTTTTTGCACCAAAAGCCTTAAAATTACCTTAACTTTATACCCTGTTAAAATTATATTATTTTATTCAGTAGTTTCAGAGATACAAACTTGTAAACTAATATAAGTGACATGATTTTCGGCCACACTACTATCTACACTGATGTAAGTCACTTGCACCAGTGTAGGTAGTCGCGTGCGCCGCGTCACGTACGCGCAAGTGCCATTTACTCCAGTACGCGCGCTGCGACGGAGTCGGGAGCACGTTAACACTGGTATAACTGCGTTAACTGCTAACGTATTCTTCTGTATCAAAACTATTTCGTGGGCTGTTTTTGGGGGTTTTGTCACTTTTTTACATATTTAACAAGTTTTGTTTGCTTTGAGTAAGTAGTGGTGAGAATTCACAACAATTAAGGGCTCACGAGGTCAATTATTAATAAATTTATGCGTTAAAAATTGACAAACAAATTACTAAGTTGACAGTACTGATATTTCTTACAAAAGGGTTTAATTAATGTTCACCTAATGCAAGATACAGATTGTACTGCTTGTAGATTTGTTTGTGCTGCCTGCATTATTTTTTTACGTATAAATTATATAATGTAGACGCACGGTGTACTGCATACTCTTCACACTAAATTATAGAGTTTGTTTTTCCCTTTTTAGTTAATGGTTGTTTTTTTACAGTCGGGTTTTTTTGTTTTTTTTTTTTATTATTATTTTATTATTTCAATAAATTTTACACTAATATCAATAGGAATACAAAGTAGTAGTATACAAAGTCACATGTGACTTTGTTTTATTTTCTTGATATTGTTATCTGACGTAAACTACATTATTTTAATAATAATATTTATTTAATAATAAAATAAATAGCGATACTACTTCTAATACATTTTTTGCAGCAATTATCGTAAGAAGTTACCAAATTTTGCTACTTGGGAACTGACGAGACATTTTTTTTTATGTACCCAAGTGCATCATTTTTAAAGGTGTAGAAATATTCCAGAGGTAAAAAATATAACAATATTCGCAACCTCCGTTCATTTTGGTAAAGTTGTAGTATTGAAAAAACAATTAAGTTCAATCAAAACTTAAGTATAGTGATACAAAAGACATTCAAATTAAACTTATAAAGGACTTAGTGGTCGCCCGCAACTTCGACCGCACGAGTGTCGGTTGTAACTGGAAAACATTGCCCTCCTCTGACGCAGTCGGTTAAAAAGTCTATATTTTAATCCAGGTTGTCAGCTAACTCCATACGAAATTTCTTCAAAATTGGTTAAGTCGTTTGAGCGTCAAAGAGTAACAAACATCCAATCCATACTTATGCAACTTTCGCGTTAACTATATTAGTAGGATATTTTGCAAATGTATAAAATGCATATTTAAACAAGTATGTCGAGTGTGGTGATGTGATGAGGCATTCGTATAAACAAATCACCATTTAATACAAGTTGTAAATATGTATGAATTTTCCATCATCTGATTTAGACTCTAAGGTCTCATTGCCCTGTTTTTAGGGGTTGTGTTACTTTTTTATACATTTAACAAGTTGTGTACACAACTATACACTTAATAGAAGCACATAGTTCGAAAAGAGTTGCACAAAGGTTATACTAATTTCTTTAAAATACCTTTTCTAGCAGATCTGCAAAGGGAGAAATAAATTAGAAACATCAACGTACAAAAACTAGTAGACGTTTATTTTTAAGATTGCAAGGCCAATAATTTTATTTTTCATTATTAAGAATGTTACTATCTAATAATAAAGTGTTATTTTGTATTTTAAATGTTTTTATTTAACTTCTTGCCACACTAATTTAAATATTTACAGTTAATAATAATACAGCAAACTGTTGTAAGTAGCTTTTCAGTACTGAGTAAACTGTTGTAAGTGTTAAAAAGTCAATAAAAGTAGATATTATTTTTGATATTATAACCTCACATTGGTCAATAACACGAAAATACTATGTTTAAAGAGTAAAATTCTTCAGATTTTCTTTATTATAAGTATAAGCAAGTACACTATATACTGGTATAAGTGGCCACTTGTATCAGTTTACAGGTTCTACTGTAGTAAAGAAAACAGGCTACATCAATGCAAGTCAACCTATTTTCCAAAGTATAAAAAAAGAAGAAAAACCAATAATGCAGTCTTATTTCTTAAATATCAAAATATAACATACTAAAATTTCAAGTGTTTTTGTTGATTTACGACAAAGTTACAAGCTTTTGAACCTTTAAACCGCTCTCTTGAAAAGTTGCATTTTTGCACTTGTACTAGTCTACGTAGGACCCGTCGATATACCCCAGTTACAAATTAGCGATGCTAAACAACCTGTTACATTATTTAATTACTCTACAATTAACACACGTTAGGCGACGTATTTTATACCTGTTTTAATTCCTCGATCGCCATGAAAATAAGCCACTAATCGTGCAAAAAATGTATGTCACGAGGTTAACTAGTACTGTCATCGATAGACTTAATAATAAGGATAAAGTTAAAGACTGTATGTGGATATTTAGTATCTCTATAATCTCTACATAGTAAAAAACAAAGTCTCTTCCCAGTCTTTCTGTCCCTATGTATGCTTAGATCTTTAAAACTACGCGGATAATTTTGATTCCGTTTTTAATAGATAGTATTTATCGAGAGGAAGGATTATACATGCACCTACTAGCTGTTATCCGCGACTTTATACGTGATAAAGAAAAATAGGGATGAAAAATAGATGTTGGATTCCCAGATCTACTGAACGCAAATACAAAATTTCAAAAGAATCGGAACAGCCGTTTCTTAAGAATACGGTAACTAACATTGTGACATATAAATTCTATATATAAGATGTATAATTCATCATTATAGCACCCGTATGAAGCTGGAGCGCCTCACTACTTTAATTTAAAAAGATATTCTGACACAAGAACTCTCGTCATATCTAAAATTCTACGTTCTACTTTTCATGAACAGATCATGAAAATGAACGATATTCTTCAGAGAACGGATTCAAAGAGATTACTTTTTATAGACTCCGTAATCTGCTCAGCAGGTAATCCCTTTTCCTGATTCTTATCCTAGACCTCCTCTATCCTTCTCGAAGCTATTTTTAACCTATATCAGGCACTATTTCCAATATTTACGTGAAGTACCTAAGCGTCAGTAATAGAGGTCTTTTAAACTGCTAGACTTTTTATTTACATGTAAATACATATAGAACTATAAGGATCTTTTGGCATGTGAACGATATTAAAATAGAGCGTTGGTGTACCTTTTTCGCTTCAAGAACCCCTCAATCGTCTGTCAAAAGTGATAGTTTTTTATTTATGACAGCATTCGTTCCGATTTCGGCCACGTGCCGAAAGATCCTTGTAGCGTCTATAGTCTATAGTGTCTGATAACTTTACCAAAACCATCTGATTATATAATATCTACTTGAGACATATTCAGAGTATCATAACCTTCACCATTTATCGCTACAATTAGTAGCAACGCACACAATCATGTCATTAACTCCTGATCGAGATAAATTGCGACCTCTGTTTCTAAGAAATAATTAACAAACGAGTATTTTGCTGTTATCCTGGAGGCCTACTAGCACTATTTAATGAAAGCCTTGCAGTTGTGTAAGCGAGACGGAGTATAGCACTCGGTAGAGCGTTGTCTCTTTTCTTCACTGGTATAAATAATACTTTAAGAGGTAGTAATCTCTGTAATTTATACGGTTACAAGCATAATAGAGCAATAAATTGTTTTATTTTTACATTAATTTCAATAATTTTGTTTGTTTATGTAGTTTTAGTCTAAAAATAAGCATTCTTCTTTGTTCTTGTTTTAGGCAGTAGGAAGTGAAATATTGATGCTAAAATTAGAAGGAATTTAATGTTGTTTGTTCCTTAATTTTATTAGCATTTTAACGCTTTTATAATGATCTTGAATATTCAATAAAGCTTCTTGCTTCCCACTTTATTTTGATGAAATTTTTCCAAAAGAATTTTCATCACCTTGTTTTCTCTTTACATATTACAACGTGTAATGAAGAAAATATAGCGTAGTAGTTTTCCAACACGTACCGTAACAAATACCATATATACTCTTTTCTTAAAAATATATCATAAATGGCTGGATGGATGGATTATCGGTCATTCACGCTTAAACGGCTGGTATAATTTTAATGAAAATTGTTATGTAGTCGCCCTAAAATAACACATAAGGTATCTTTAACCGACTCCGTCAGAGAGGGGAGCTATGTTTTTGATGCTATACCCGACATTGTCGAATACAAAGTCGTGAGCAACAGTTAGTTTTGTATTAATCTATATTAAATGTTCAAAAATAAATCACATTTGACTTCTGCAACTATTTAGGGATTTGTCTTTAATAGAAACGTCAATAACGAATACTATTGTCAATAACAGATTATTTATATTCAAAATATCAACGCCAGATAATTTTGTCTTGACTTTATCGACATTTGTACAACTAGGTACCTATTATTTGAAAGGGCAAAGGGCTTTTAATAAAGTTTATCGGACAGATTATGAAGCGCCAAGGATTGTCTAAATGTAAACTAAAATATACTAGCACTATACATTGTATATAACTGAGACATATCGCCTTAATTTATATAGTATTAAAATATAATTAAAAATAATTAGATCAGACCATAGGGCAGATAAAACCTCTCTAATATGTTCTGTAGGTCTGACTATATTTACTCGACTGCTACAGAAAAGAGGGTAAAGTTCTTTTTTATGTTTTCGGTATTTGACTAAAAAGCTTAGGTATTAGCACGTCATAAAAATTTATAAATGTTGTTGCTCTTTATAATAATTCAGTCTTACACCCGTGCGACGTTGGGACGGGTTGCTAGTCAGTTATAAAATCAGTAGAGATTATGATTGGCAAGACAATACTGATATTATAGAAGGTATAGAAGCTTTATGTTTCTACATTATCTGTACGTGAATTTAGCCCATATCGGCCTTAAAGAAGTGATATAATGTAACCCGTTCTTTAAAAACCTACCTTACAAGTATGCAAACACAAAAGAAAAAAGTCCCTACATCACACACATATCTACGTCATACTATATTCTAGAATGTTGATATTTACTAAATACTAATAATAATATCTACAAAAAATATGTATCCGTTTGTTTTAACGAGCGATATGTTGTTATAGAATTAATTTATGCGTTTTTTAACACTCCCTACAAATCTAATAAATTACAATTTGCGTCATACAGAGGTTTAAAAACAAAATATCATAAATCTTTGATGTGTTTTTTTCTTTATTAGAATTTTGGGACAGGTGCAGGCTGGCGTAATGTCCTTGGTCAAAATAATTATGATTTAATGATGCAAAACCGCATTAGAAGGATATCAGATCCTGTTTTGTTTTTTTGATTCACACTAACATTTTTACTTCATGCAATTTAATCATTAAAAAATAGGAAATATTGAAGTCTAATTCACCTAGTACCCTACATAAAAAAAAATCCTTTTTTATTTTATATAGGTAACGCGTTTTATGGTAAACTACGATATTGGTTTGTCCCAGAATCGAAAAGCTCTCTTATAGAAAGGAAACGCATTGGTCACTAAATTCGGACATTCCAGATTCCCATTTCTCGACCGTCCTTGGAAATCCCGGTACGAAAAAAATCCCCAACAATTCCAATAAATAAAACATTTCATTAAATCGTACTCTAAATTCCTTAAACTTGAAACGTAAATCACGGTTAATTGAGTTTCTGAGAAAAAAACGCCGACAATCTGAATAACATGTCTTTTGGTCAAAATAATTACGTATACTTTTTAAATATGCGACCAGTTTGCTCGCGTAGAATGCCACTCATAACCTGTTGTGAACTGTCCGATATTTTAATTAATCCGTTGCGATACGATTAGGTGATGACATCTTCCGATTTTTTGTGTGAATTTTGTTATGATTGAAAGGTATAATTTAAAGTGTAACCTCTACCGTCTGTGGACAAGTTACATTGCTCCGAGCGCTAAAATGTTAGCATTATAAAGCTACAAGGACATTTTGGCACGTGGCCTAAATCGGAACTAATGAAGACACATATGAAAAATCATCATCCTTCACAGATTTGATTCTTGTTAGGAATATGCACACCAGCGCCCTCATATTAATGTCATCTACTTGCCAAAAGATCCCTGTGGCTATATAACACTGATGATTTGCTCAAATGTATTGAAATGACAATGAAGAAAACGGACGCGTCGTCCTGCGCGTCCGTTTTTATGGGTATTAAGGGGTAGGCTCTTTATACCTACCTCTTAGAGAATGAGTCCAGTAGGACCGGCTTGCCAAAGTTGCGCAGAGCATGCGTGAGAGATTAGAGAGAATAGAAGGGGCTCGGGGTCGGGTGGCCAGTTTAAGTCCGACATCTCCCCAAGCCGTGCCCTCTGCGTGGGTTGAAGTCATGGGAGTTTCAAACTGGAAAACAAAAAAAAAGGTGTATTTTAGTATGTATATTAGTATTCATTAACCTTGCCACTGAATCTACACGAAGAATGATATTAATTTTAGTGAAAAAAGTATTCACTTCATGACCAAACCTTTACTAAAAATAAATAAATAATTGTAGCAAGTTTTATTGGCCTCCAATTATATTTTGACTCGATTAAGAAACATTCAGTGTTTATTTATTGATTCAATGCCTACAACCTCGAAATTTCACGTGTTGGCCCACGAGACTGAATCGCCTGATGTTAATTTAACCTGCAATGTTCTGAATAATTCAATGTTGAGGTTAAAAATTAAAAACGTTAAATTTTACTTTCGGAAAAAGCTTTTTGTAATAGTTAAACCATTTTCACGACAATATTCTAATAATTATAAAAGATTATGTAACTATATTTAAATAGCTGAAGCTTTCGTTTCAATTTGGAAGGTAATTTAATTTAAAAAACACAACACGGGCCAGTCACAAAAAAGTTTCTTTTAAATTTTGACTTAACTACTTGATGCAAAAAGAATTCGCTTTCTTTATTTTAATATTTTTCTTAAATTGTAATTAAAGCTTTCAACAGTAAATATAAACAACCATTTCCTTCCTTAAAAACGATACAATTATGTAATATAGGTATGCATATTATATTATGAGTTCAATCAATTCATTAGCTTGCACTGATAGAATTCAAAGAGCTCAATTACCACGTGTCACCGAGCATGCTTCACAAAACGTGAGTCTAATTGGTACCAATAATAACGAAGATAAAATAAGGTTACAGCTTCAATAATATAATTGCTTGATTACATATTTTCCTGAGGAGTTAACCAACTGGTACAGGGGAAGCGAGACACCGCTATATACCGTGTAGTGCGCCATCTTGCTTCCACAACTGCAACAGTACTACTTCAAGACTTGATGGTAGGACCCATCATGTGATTGCATGAAGTATACTATACGCTGCCATGCAACGACACCAAAACGCGGATAACGTAGCACAGCGGTTTAAGTTTAGTCAGAAAGAGTCTGACACTACCCGCGGCTCCCCCGGGCGGTCGTAGGTGTCCATGAAGATCCAGTCAGGGTCACGCAGAGCATGCGCGAGATCCCGTGACGCTGGGTTAGTTAGTAGAAGGGGCCCGGGGTGTTTTTAGTCGGTGGGAATCCGACATATCCCTATTCTGTTTCGTCTAACCGATGTTTCGTCAATAAAGCATATTGCCCTCGGCGTGGGTTGAAGTCATTTGAAAAATGTGTCCTTGAAGATTTCCCCGTTTTACCAAAAAACAAAAAGGACTCAGCACGTGATAGCAATTTAAGATTGCATCACATTATAAGCAATCGTCAGACAGAAGTTTGCTTCTTTGCTCTGCAGATTACGGAATAACTCCAACTGTATCCTAAAGAACATAGCGGTAGATATGATTCTCCTTTAACAGGTGTGGTTGTTCAAAGATGCTTTTTGAACAAACTTTGTCTCCAAATAGATAGTATTGTAAGTGTACTGACATAGGTATAATATAAAATAAATATATTATTATTTTGTTAACTAACCCCAGATGAATGCTGCTTATCCGAAATAAGGTTTTTTTTATTTATATAATTATTTCAGTTACGTTATGTTGATGTTGGTTCCGTGTGGTGTCCGGATATAAAGAATAGCACCACCCCATATCCTCCACTGGGTGTCGTAAAAGGCGACTAATGGACCTTAAGACCCAGTGCACTGTACCAAGCACCTTGGGTCACCCGAATGGTGGCGGATAAACAACCAACAATCGCATTCCCAAAGAGGGTTAGTGTCAGGCAGGCGGCCGACTATAAAACCATAGCCAAAACTTTAAGCAACACGTCTAGAAGACGTGTTGCGCCGACCCCAAATAGTAATAATTAATTGGGATAAGGGCAGGGGAATGATGATGAGTTACGTTATGTTGATGTGTACCTTATCTTGTTACCATTTATTTACTTAAGAGTACAAAGAAAAATCCGGAAAATCTACTTAGTAAATGTATACTGCAAATAAATGTAACCACAATGTGTGATTTGTGACTAGCAGAAAAATAATACACATCTGTCATTCATGATGATGTAAGCGTTCAAATAACCGATGTTTCGTCAATAAAGCATTTTTTTATTATTATTGTAACTCTCATGCGACCGATTCATTATTATATGTTAACGGTTTCCTCACGCGTATTTATAGGAATAACCCGAGTAGTTTCAGCCCCAACCGGAGTCCTTAATGCTCTAGACAGATGGACTGCAGGCCGACTGCAATTCAACTGCAATCGGATTGCACGTTTGATATATAGTTCTATTGCAGTCGTATCAACTGCATTTAAACTGCCCCTGAACTGCAATTTGCAGTTGGATTTCAGTTGAAATGTCGTCGGTCTGTCTGGAGCCTAACTGTGAGCAGATCCTAAAGTCGAGATCAAAACTCAGAACGAACTCGGTTCGATTCGAAACTAATCATGCTATCCAAATAAATACACATGAGCGAACCGGCATTTTTGTGTTTATTTTTTACGAGAAAATATATATAAAACAGACATAAGTATTAAATTAGGTATTAAGTACAACGGTATAACTATTTTAAACAGTTGCACTGTGCGGGGAAGTACATGTTTCAGATGCATAATAGACGTGTTCTTTTATGCAATGAATAACGGGTAAATGGGATGCCCCTGTCTTGTTCAATCAATGGGAAGTTTGGAATCCCGAATCTTTACTATGATAAAAAATGATAATAACATTAAGGTAAGGACCTGAAAAAATTTAAATCAATGTATTAAATCATGTAATAAGTATGTAAACCACTAAGGATACTTATTGTTAAATATCATCAAAGTTATTAAGAACCTCTACACATTTCGTTTTCTACCATAACATGAGTTAGATAATGTAATGACTTAATTAGTATGATTATACTAGAGTTTTCCTCATTAGGTAGATACTAATTCTAATAATTTATAGTCCGTATTACAGAATTACAAGAAACAAAAATGTTTTCTTTATTTACCGAAAGATTCGTTAATATTAATCGTCCGTTTACAAGGCATCAGGATAGAACGCAATAAATACGAATATATCCAATATAATGCGCAATTCTGTTCAAATAACGAATAGATAAGAATATTTGTGCCAAATATAGCATAAATATTATATTAACTGAATGACTATTTATATGATTCGTTTGTTTTCCTGTTTGCACTGTGTTTTGATGATAGTTTGTTTATTTTCTTATGCAACAAGTTATTCTTGAAATATTCTTTACTCAAAAGACTCTCTCAGTTAAGAGTTATTACGTGTGTCGGGGCTGGTTTCACATACTTTTAATTCACATGCCCAAAGACCCCCCGACCCGAATGAAGATGATTATTGCAGATGCTTTTTTCCATATTCAATATTAATATGACCGGGCTCTACCTAAACATATTTAGCTACTTTTTTATTTTCATCCATGCATTTAAAATAACAACAAACACAACTAAACTATTTACAAAAGACACATGTATTACAAAACAAAATGCAAGTAAACATTTTAAAACTGGAAGCCTAGCGTTGTCAAAGTGTCAAAATGTACAAACTTCTGTAAGTGCGATTGTAGTAGACGTCTTAATGCAAAAGTTAAATCTACCAACCATGACATCTTTAAGTAATATCATTGCAATTGTGGAAGCGTGACAGCGCACTACAAGATGTAGAACGGTGTCTCTCTTCCACATTTGCTATAATTTTACTTGTTGAAGTTTACAGATGTTGGTAGGTGGTAGGCCCGTTGCTCTTAGCCATTACTCACAATGTCGCATCTTTGTGAATAGCATAGTAATGTAGAAAGTGCATTAAAACTCCTTTTAAGTGTATTTTGTTTTAGACTCTGGGGGACTGTGGTGTGTGTGTCAAAAGGGTTACAATACACCGTGACTTTTAGGTCGTTTTAAAAAAGCAGCCCAGTTCATGTATCCAATGACTAGTAAACGTTTATAATAAAAAAATATGTTTTTTTTAAGATTTGAATGAATAAAAATATTATTCATTATTATGACACAAGGCAGTTTTACGAACACTCTGTAGTGAGCGCGGTCCGAACCTTGTGCCAAAGGGGCCGCGCGGGCGGCGCGGCGGCGTCTTATCACAGGTCATTCACCTTAGCGTAAAACAGCTGTCTTACTATTGCAATCATAATGTTCGCAGTAAGTATGTAGCATGTATCTTCAACAGTTTGATACGTAAACATTTTTAACAGGATGTTTCATATTTCCAATGTATTATTTATTTTTTTCATGCATATTATTTTAATTAATGATAAAAAAATTATATTCGCGCCTAGAGGTATTTTATGACGGATACATTGTGTGGACGACTTTTTTAAAACGACCTAAAAATCACGGTGTATAATAGTTTAAAGCGATTAACATGATTAACTTATAAAAAGGTTACAAACAAAAAGGGTATAGTGTAAAGGTATTTGAAAGACAAGTGAAACGAGTCGCTGCTGAAATGAAATCGGAATGCAATCCAAAATTCGAATTGTTTAATCTATTTTTTTTTTCCTAGCTTATTGTGACCCACTGTTGAGCAAACGTACACCACGAGGACTGGTTCGAGGTAGCACTGGACAGAAAAACGTGGAAGGATTTATGGGAAGCCTTTTACTCAGCAGTGGGACACAATCCATATACCTACATATTATATTGTTATATAGTTCATTCATTAATTTATTTTTACTTAATCAAAAACATATAGTATAGTTTCAGTTTTACATTTCTTTCTTTTACTTAGCTTAATACACCCCACTAATATTAAGTGCATTCAGTTGCTTTGAATATAAATTAGTCAGTAGTCCAATACAGCTTAAGAGTGGAACTTGATTAAACTTACCAGGTTCATATCGTGTTCATCGCGTTAATGTAATGTAAGTTTTCTGTAAATGTGGTACAGTCACAAGTAAAAAGCAATATACACGACCAAACATTTGCAGTCACGATGCAGTAGATTTCTAATGCGAAATTTCTGAAGCTGTTATGGAAAATTCTTGATATTGTAAGCTAAGCAAAACATGTTTTACTTAAAAGACTTTTTTCCAATTTCATAAATCATTTGACTAAGACTTCAACTTCAATTGTTTAGTCGTGTTTTACATGTTTTTGCTCGTGACTGTACACTCTACCATGGGATTGCATATTTGCATGTCTGATACACACCACAGACATCTCCAATTACTGTTAACTTTATTTAAAACATTAATAAATGCTTGTTTTGTTCTGTCTGAGTGTTCACTCTAATGAGACCCACGGGAACCCAATTGCGAAATAACTACGAAACAACAACGATGTTTAAAATAAGTGTATGAATGCAATTACATATGCAGACGGAGTTTATAATGAAGATTCTACAAGTCATTTTAAACTGAAAGTTCATTTACTTAAGGAATACTTTAATTAAAGAAAATAAGCTTACATAACCAGATGTTTGTCGTTGAAGAGAGCTGGGTTGATATTTGAGGTCCTTAAATGAAGCCGGGGCTGCGGGATGTTCGTGAGAGTTACCGCTCGTCCGGCACCCAAAGGGCTCCAGAAGGAACATAGTGGGTTTTAGTCAGTAAAAGTCTGACACTCCCTCCTGCTGCACCCACAGCGGGCGGGGTCATTTGATGATTTCCCACAAAAAAAAAGCTCCTTAAATGAAACCATCGGATAGCCAAGAAAATTTTACAGAAATTATGACTGTTATAAAAGTTCATGTCGATGTTGAAGTTATTGTAGTTGTTTGTGACGTGAGGAGACTGATGGATGAGGGACAATACAGAAGAAAATATTACACAAAAGAGGAGGCCTATACCCAGCCCTGGGTGAGTCCAGGCTGAAATGATGATGATGAAAATTTCGAATAGGTAATTCTAGGTAGGGTACGGAATTTCTTAAGGAACTTAATTGTATTAACCGATAAATCCATAGAAAATCTTATAAGGATGATAAAAACTATCAGTCAAGATTATAATATTACGCCAAACCAACATATTTACCATTTCGAACTAAATTGATTATACATACTCTAAAGATATATAAACTTATATCAGTTATTACAATATTTGCCCTATCAATCCCAAGATTGATAAGCTGAAAATTACACATAATATTACTGACTAAATAGGTCAATATTGTATTTACAATAAGCGTTAGTCACGCCTTATCAATAGCCAACAGAAAGTACCATGTAATAGGTACACATTTATCCTCTAAAAGATGTGTTTTCCAAATGATAAAGGTACTTACCCTATACTGCACTCAATTGAATAAAAGGAACGGTACAGGAATATGATGCTGTATTCTTAATTATTATTTGAGCGTGAACCATCAAATTGTATACTTTTAATAGCTGTAAATACAAGGAAGATGAAGTCAATATTGGTTTTTGTGCTGATTGTCAAGATAAGCGTGGAAGCGAAAGGTAAGTGTTTTACCCAAATACCGTAGAAAAAGACTATGTTTTTCGAAGGATTGGAAGGCACTGTTAAACTGTGGACTGTGTGCACGACTGTGGTTTTAGCTATTACTCTTTCTCCAGTCATGTTTATGCTAAGCTATTAGAGTAAGAGAACAGTCAGTGCGCCGCGGCCGTGGCCAATAATTGTCAAAATATTCTTTTGTTTTTCGAGTTTCTAAGTGTTGACTTTTTTTTTTATAAAACGGCTCCCGCACTAAGGGATTTAATCCACAGGGGGTTTCACAGGCATTCAATTCACATGCACAAAGATACCCAAACTCAGAACAAGCATTTGTGGATCGCACAAATTCTTGTCCAACGCGGGGATCGAACTCGTGACAAGTCGCACACAATGATAATTGACGTGGTTTAGCTATACCGCTCGGCTATGTTTGCAGTCAAAAATACATGAGACGTTGTTTTTGTGCTATTAGAAGCTTTAAAGTTTGTTTTCAACTAACCAAACAAGTTTTGAAAATACAGATAGTCAACAAATGTTGTTGTTTTGAGTAAACCTGTAACTGTGTAATGTCACACTTTTCCTCTTGATTTTTTTTTTTAATTTTAGTTACTCACTTTTTTATGGAAATAATACCAACAAATCAAAGATCTAATCGGTCCATAGTTTTTTTTTGATAATTAATGACTTTGTTTTACGTATGCAGATAAATAATTAAAGGTTTGGAACAGAGATTTACTTTTTCAGATAAATTAATAGGAGCTTTGCAACAGACTTTTGTAATTCTTTTTACTTAGTAAAGTCAGTCATGCATTTCAACAAATCAACGTCGTACCGAAGTTAGCATAATATAATAATGACGTAAATACAAACATCATTCCAAGAAAAAATAATTTTCCTTTTTTTCTCGTGAAATTAATTATTCCCGTGCCAACATTTCTTCCTTCAAATTCAGCAATTGTCCTGGTTTACGTAATTTTTTGCCTGTCTCCCTAAATAGGGGCCGAATACATTTGTAAAATCATTGGAATGAAAGCCGGGATAACTGAAATAGGAGCTTTTGTTCTAGATTGTTCTGCGGGTAGATTGCTTTTAGTTACGTAATGTATTATTAAGTTTGTAACGGACCAACCCGGTTGGAAATGAGGCTAGTGGTATTGTCATGTTTATGTCTACTATGTTAGTTACGCCATAACTGGTAAACGTAACTGAATGAAGTGCTACGTGATTTATAACAAAGGCCACCACTTATTAAAGTATTAGTAGGATTGGCAACGACAAGCGTGTGGAGCTGAGTGGGGAGGAAGCGCTGTGGTGGGTCGCTACATCATTAGCTGAATCACCTCCTATTGTTACCAGTATTAATTCATTAGTACTAGGATTAGACGTTTTAAATTGTTTTATGTGATACTGTATTTTATGTAGCAATAAATGCCTTTTTATTTATTTAGGAAATTCCAGTTGTGGAATCGAAACTTAAGCATACAGTGTACCCCAAGGCATAGAACGGCGTCTCTCTTTTACAGACGCAGACTTACTTTTGAAGTGGTCATAGATCTCTTGGCACTTATTCATGTCACTGTTTTACATAAACCAAACTTCAGGGACAGAAATTAAGTGCGTAAAATCACAGGGCTTAAGTTGCAATATATTTTTAGTTAGCAAATTGTTTGCTAACCCAAATTTTGTTGCCTTCATATTGTTTTAACTGTCGTTCGAAAGCATTTAATGTGTGCAATATGTCTTTTTAATTGTTATTATGTAGAACAATAACAGTTAAGGAGAAATAATGTACATTTTACACCTTACAACTCTTCTACATAAATGTGTGACGCTCAAATCTGTAGTACAAAAATAAACAAGTAGTTTTTTTGCAGATGGGAACTGTGGTGTCATTCCAATCACGACATGGGGTGAATCGGAGCTCTTAAGAGACGAGACTCTACCGAACCCCATTAATATCGCGATCGTACAACACACGGCGACCCCAGACTGCATGAGCGACGAGGAGTGTGAGAAAATGGTGAAGAGCATCAGGTCTTACCACATCAACCATAAAGGATTCGATGATATCGGACAATCGTAAGTAGACTATTAAAAAAAGCCTAGTATAACTACTTAACTTAAGTCTCCAATGCTGCGTTACAAGGTAGTTTCAAGACTATTGTAAATTATAGAGATGATATACCGCAGCAGCAGCGAGGGCCCGTCGACTTGGTAACTATCCCTCATCACAGGCGCATCAGAGTCTTGAGACGACGCTTGTGTAAACGTGTGGATTAAAAAACTCATACCAGCTTAAATACCGCCAACCGTAAACGCACTGTATGATCAAGAAGAAAGTAGCGTAGCTGTGTGTGCGAGACGCCACGCTACACCGTGTGTGTGTGTGTGCTAACTCATTTGGTTTGATCTAGCCCTATAGTCTCCATTGCGTTTATACTGTCTATGCTAACTTTATAAGAGACTACGGCGAAATTTATATTAAAGTCAAAAGTTCTCCAGCATACTTTTACATTATTATGATGCCTTAAAAACTATTTCATCTCAATGCCCTGAAACAATTGGCACAAGAAACTCTTCCCATGACGTTGTAAGTCTAGATCAGAAGGTTACAGAAATAGAAAAACGACGTCATTGTGGCAGGTCAACAACCTTCATAAGCCATACAAATTGTTCCATACCTTAGAAAATTATATTAATTCTAATCAAACATCTTTCTTTCTATACTTAAGTCTTTGTTAAGATTTTAAATAGGCTTTAGTTAATTCTTTAATTAACTTTGCACTTAATTACAAAGGATAATCTTTAGTACAAAAGTGCTATTAAAATGAGTTTTATAAGCATTTTCAAAGGCATAATCAAAATCAAGACATAATAGATTTTCTGGTTTAAAAGATGATGCAGAATTTATTTTTCTGATAGAAGATTTACAAGTATTCCATTACAGTATTGTAATGGAAATATGTAGTAATAATTTCGAAATTCAATAATAAAAAAATAAACTGAATGGAGACCAAAAAAATAACATTGCAAAAATTTAAGTCGTTTAGAAAATAAATATGTAGTTTGTGAGATCCAAGTTTAGACTCAAGTGTGGGTTATAAATTGAAATAAAACTATTTTGGAAAGAGCTCTTTCGCCATTTTATTTTTTTATATTACCATGATGATCAGAACAGATCTCATGGTCACAGGCAAACTGAAATACCATTCATCTGACCATGACACAGCTCCTAAGAACAGTCCTCCTCCACAGAAAAGACCTCGACACTAAAATGATCGGGAACTGAAATCTTAATATTATACCGCGATCAAATACATTGAAAAATTGCTTTTACAAATATTAGTATTATATATAGTGTATTATAGTACTATAATTAATTAATTGCTAATATAATGCTATCGAAGTCGAGTACGTAAGTATGAATATCGTAGTTTAAATATATATTCTTTTATCCAGTTTAACAGATCTTGTTGTTTCATAGGTTTCTGATCGGTGGTAACGGCAGAGTGTACGAGGGTGCTGGCTGGCATCACGTAGGAGCTCACACCAAGGATTACAACAAAAGGGCCGTCGGTATCTCGTTTATTGGTGATTTTAGATGTAAGTATTACTTCGTTTTACTTAATTATATCATCATCATCTTCCTGCCCTTATCACATTTTACTTAGGATCGGACCAACACGTTAGTTTTATTTAATTGTATAAAGTGTTAATACAAAGTGGTCAAATTCTAATTACGAGTCCTAGTAAATAACTAAATACTTCAGAATCATCTGTTCCAAAAAATAACGGTCTACTTCAATAGGTTTTGATTACTGGCAAAGCAATTTTTGCCACAAAGTAAATAGTAGCTGCGTTGCAAAAATGTTGTTTAATGCCATTCACAAAAACGGTACATGAAATATTTTCACGCATTTCCGTTCCGCTTTATAAACCCAAAAAGGGAATTTATGTATACCTGAACACTATCCTCAAATAACCCCTTTTTTAGCTAGTAGAAGAATACTATGAAACTACTAACAATTTTCCTGTATATTTCAATCATTTCAATAGATGTAAGCTCTACTTTACTGAAATAATATAACACCTCATATTCATAGCTCTTTCCGCTTTTTCACTTCATGAAGGTTTTTACTGCGATGATATATAGCCTTCTTTATCATAATCAACACCATGGCTGGCGTACGGCCGTACATAAACTCTGATTAGTGTAAATTGAGGCTCCTATCCCTCGCAATAATTTTAAATTGAACCTTTGAAGTGCCGCAGGCTCGGAGTTTTAGCTTGATGACAAACTTGTTCTTTGTGGAGAGAGTTTAGGTTTAAAAAATACTGTTGAAATAGACCCCGGCTATATTGTCGTCGTGGTCTTGTATTTCTATATATGGATTTGTATGCACGGGGTGCAGGTTCGTTACCCAGCGCAGGAAGGTAGCAATGTGACTTTTCAAAGTTATATGTACTTTCTTATTTATTCTAAGACACTAATGAGAAATGGTGAAGAAAAACCTTGTGAGACCTAGATTGAAAATATTGGAATCTGAAATCGCCAATCCATAGCGAACTCAGCAATCAGCTGATTGATTCAATTCATAAGATGCAAGATAAATACTCGTGTAGTGTAGTAAATTACTTTTTCCAAGCGGTATTTTAATAATGACCAGAATATATCAAAATTCGAGTTACACAAAAAATCGTATACCTACACTACCTACAGGCAGTAGGTTTGTTGTATTACCAAAATAGAAGAAGATTTTGACTTTGGCAAAGTCACAATGTGATCGGACCGGACCTGTTGTTCAATGTGACTTGGTTTTAAACCTAAATGATTTAAAATGTGACCTGAATGGTGTATGAAACAATGTAAAAAATAATGAAAATTAAAATTAAACTTCAAACTCGGTACTCGACATAAAAAAAAAGTTTATAAGATCAAAAAGTTTCAAACGCGTCATAACATTTATTTATCTTTCGCTGTACCAAATAAGATGAAAGACAGTTTATTTCTGAATGCTTACGTTATAGAAATGTATGGTTTAAGGCCGAATATTCCCGAACTATTTCCAGAAGCAACTGCACGGTTGATCTTTAGACTAGTATAAACATAAATGCACCATGAATTATAGTAATAAATGGCTACCAGGGCTACGCGCTTTTTACAATTTGGTGATGACCTTAGCGTGTTCACTGATATATTCTCGTCACTTTTTGCCGTCTAAAACATATAACAAACTACCTTCTTCTTTTGGTGCCGTCCCCTTTTGAAAGTTGACAATCATTAGGACTACTTGCAATCTGGTCTATACAACTATGTTTGTTCGTTGTACATGCAAAAACTAAAAAAATGTTTCATGGCTCGAATAGTCTTTGTATATCTCAATAACTTACTTACCACGCAGTCAAAATCACGACCGTTTATAAAGCACCTTATCCGTTTACATCTTATATCTCATCCACACACACCAACTCCACAACAGTCTGCATTACCATAAATAAAATACCAATTTCCTTTACAGCAAAGATCCCGTCACCTCTAGCGCTGAAGGCTCTCCGCAGCCTGCTGGCATGCGGCGTGGAGAACAAGTACTTGACTGACGGGTACCACCTGGTGGCTCACAGCCAGCTCTCACAGACTGACAGTCCTGGAGACACGCTGAGGAAACATGTGGAGATGTGGCCTCACTGGCTGGATCATGCGAGGGAAATGCTGGATTAGAAATTAATTGTAATATTTTTTTGTTAACTGACTTTAAAGGAACTTGTACTAAAAAGTGAAGTTGACTTTCTTACCAGCCAGCTTCGAGTACTTCCATATTTGTATTATTCTGTGTATTACATAACACTAAATTACGATTTTAGATTTGACGCTATCTCGCATCAAATAAAAAACAAATTACGATAAACAAGTGACAACTATAACAAATGAATAAAGATGTCAAATTAAGAACTTCTTTGAAGTCGGTTGATAAAGCAGAATCAGGTGGACGCTAGCGACTCAGTAGCTGGTGTGGTTAGTGTAATTTATTAAATGCTTTGTTTTATGTAAAAAAATTAAAACAAACAAAGACACAATAGAGTCCGATGAAGTAGTCAACGACTACCTGAGGCTATCTGCGGCTGACCGCTGCAAATAAAACTACACTATCCAAACGTACGTATAGTGTACTTATATCACAAATATCTAGAATCTAATAGAATTAATTATTAAAGGCAAAGAATACATAAGGATTTCTTCTTCTCATTCCTCTTCTCACAACTTGTTCTCTTACAACTCATGTATAAAATCATTAAAAATGTTAATTTATTGACCGATACAGTATTAATAAAAGTTAGTACAAACTATACGCGTATTTTTCACCTTCTACCCTCAGACACCATGTACCATCCTACTATCCTTTTATTTATTATCATTAGCACGGCTAACCACTTACACTAATAAAAAACGAAAAACAAAATTATACATGTCATTTTTTTAAGTAGGCACTTTTACTGCAAGTGTGGAAGCGTGACAACGCGCTATAAGCTATTGCGTAGAGCGACGTCTCTTTTCCACAACTGCCATAGAATTACTTTAAGAGGTGGAGGTAACCATTTCCCTTTTTTTTGTTTTTGGGGTGAAACGCTAATGACTTCAACCCACGCCGAGGACACGGCATAGGGATATGTCAAACTCCCACCTACTAAAAACACACCGGGCCCCTTCTACTACCTAAGCTATAGTTGCGGGATCGCTCGCACATTCTTTGCGTAGGAAGGTAAAGGTAGCCTGCCTGTCTTTGGCTCTTGGCCTATTACATTCACAATACTCATTCGTTTCCTCTTCTCGAGTACATTTATACAACTGAATAATAATATAGATAATTTATCCTTATTACATGTTATGAGACAATTTGTTAGAAACAATTACCTTTGCAGGAAGGCTTTATATTCCTTTTTAATATTAGTAGGTCTTGTTCTGTTATTATTATATTAGTTCCACTTCATAGTAATATTTAGCTTGGGAAATCGTTCTACCCACCTACTTATTTTAGACTCGGAAAAGCGTATATCCTACTAATATTACAATCGTCAAAGTTTGGTAGTACGGATAGATAAATGGATAGACGTTTGTTACTCTTTTACGCTCAAACGCATAGGTCAATTTCTACGAAATTTGGTGTAGAATTAGGTACCACTGTGTATTAACACGTAGGTTACTATTTAACCGACTGCTTCAGATGAGGGTAGTTCTTTTTTTGCTGCTATAACCGATATTCGTACAGACACAGTCACGGCCAATCGCTAGTACCTACTATACACCGTGATTTTTAGGTCGTTTTAAAAAAGTCGTCCACACAATGTATCCGTCATAAAATACCTCTAGGCGCGAATATAATTTTTTTATCATTAATTAAAATAATATGCATGAAAAAAATAAATAATACATTGGAAATATGAAACATCCTGTTAAAAATGTTTACGTATCAAACTGTTGAAGATACATGCTACATACTTACTGCGAACATTATGATTGCAATAGTAAGACAGCTGTTTTACGCTAAGGTGAATGACCTGTGATAAGACGCCGTCGCGCCGCCCGCGCGGCCCCTTTGGCACAAGGTTCGGACCGCGCTCACTACAGAGTGTTCGTAAAACTGCCTTGTGTCATAATAATGAATAATATTTTTATTCATTCAAATCTTAAAAAAAACATATTTTTTTATTATAAACGTTTACTAGTCATTGGATACATGAACTGGGCTGCTTTTTTAAAACGACCTAAAAGTCACGGTGTATACTTTTGTATTTATCATTATGACACGTTTTTATACTGTTATATTTACTTCACATAATTTACATTGTAAGCAATAATACAAGCAATGCTGATGAGTAAAACATCTTAAATCTAGCAGATTGGTAAGTTTGTACAAAATGCTTAAAAAAATCTATGAATTGTTATAAATAATTGCTTTTACGAAGTTGTCCATAAGTTACATAATAATAGTACATAAAAAGGTTAAACCAGTCATTGTTTAAACACGTAATTCATTCATAGTCATACGCCAGTTATTATGCGCAATTATGCGCTGTTTGTCAAACAATACCATTATTTACGTATGTATCTAATTATTTAAACAAATTGTACAAACTCGTTATATAATGTCACAACTCTACTAGATTCGATATAGCAGTTTCTGTCCGTTACCGGGTAATAGCTTAAACACTAAACAGATTTAACAGAACATTACTCTAGGAAAAAAAAACCACAACAAGGACTCACATCCGCGGTCGGTGCGTAATAAATTGCTGTGCCAATAACTGACCTAATGCACGCAGCACTGCGGTCAAGTTTAGTCAGTAAAACGCAAAAGAAACAAAGACCATTTTGTTTTTCGTTGGAAATCATCAAATGACTCCAACCGCTACAGGTGCGCAGCGGGAGGGAGTGTCAGAGTTGTAATAACTAAAACCCGCTATGTTCCTCCTGGAGCACTTTGAGTGCAAGGGTCGCGGTAATTTTTACGATTATCCCGCAGCCCCGGCAGAAGAAACGAGGACTCAAATTCGAAACATCTATTGCTGACTTCTCGAAGTTCGTACTGACGGTACGAATAAGCGTTCGCAGTAGGCAGTGACTTAGCTGTACTTACCTTAGGCCCCGCCTAAGTCCATGAGTAGAGGTATGCCACTCCGTCAACCCGTCTGCTACCGCAAGCCATTAAAAAAATAAATAGAAAGACAAACGGCCGCATTAAAAACAAATCTGATCTTTAATACCGATTCGTCCCTAAAACAACAAGGGTGATTATTTTTTAACTTTTCGTTCTTGAATACAATCGATAAAACCGCAATAAAAAGAAAGCACTCGTGACACTTACTTACAGTACGAAAATACTAAATAATGAAATGGAAAGATCTAAACAAGGCTAGGACTTACAAAAACCCACACAGTCTAGCCTTTCAGACCAACCCCTATCACAAAAGTGAATAAAATGTAGGTAAGCAACATTAAGTATTAAAGTTTCAACTAGACGTACTTAATCTTTGAAAGAGTAAAAGGGGTTTAGAAGAACTAAAAATGTATGACGATATATTACATAACATTAATCAATCTATGCTTCACTAAAAGTACTATTTATTTATTGCATATTAGCATTTACTACTACGCACTATTGTTTATTTCAGTGGCCTTCAAGTAAACCTCTAATTGTAAATAAATTTACAGGTATTTTAAATGACGTCCGACCTACCTACCTAAAATTAGGCCGGTTGTACCTAGTCAAAAACGCAAGTCGCTCAGCCTCTTCGCAATTAATTTCGCGACTCAGACCAATGCAAGGCAAATAAATAGTGTTTTTAGACGGCGTAAATCTATCTTCCGCACTACAATAACCAAACCTACTAAAGGCATACGCATTTCACCATAAGATATAAATAAAACATAATCTTCGACACCCCCAAAGTCGTTTAAGTAATTTACTAAATACAAAAGCTTGAAAATACAAACGCATTACGCAAATAGTGTACGTGATATCAATTCACAGATAAAAGTAATTAGGAATTGATCAATGTACAAATTGTTGTACAAAGTGCAAGTATTGGAAATTGGCCCCAATAGATAGTGAGTGAGTGACCTTTGACATTGTAGGTTCATCATTCCTGTATCAAAAGGTCATATTGCAATCTATTTATGTGACGGTATAAATTCATGCAGATTCATACAGCCTTGACTGCTTTCTCGTCGATTGATCACAAATAGATAAACACTCTCATGATGAAATGTATGACGTCACAAAACGCGCGATTAATATTCATGGTTTAAATTATGTATTTTGTTTATAAACAAAATACATCGATTGTTGTTGTTCTCTCGTCATAGCTTTATGATTTATTAAATGTTGTATTAAGCCCAGGCCACACAACCGGCGAGCTATTGTTCTTTCAACTATATTATAGTTTCTACGCTTTTCATTTACCGGTTTATAGTTGGCATGTTATGAAACTTCGTATCAGCACCAATTCATCCTGGAACCGATACAAAAGTTTTGTATAATTTACACCCAGACATAGAACAAATGATCGTGCTCATGACAAACATTTGTCCTGGGTGGGAATCGAACCCACGACCTCTGGTATAGCAGTCGGGGTCAAAAGGCCCGTCTTTGAACGATAAAACTCGCTCTATCCGTTCGCTGACGGTGTAGCCTGCGCCTTATAATTCAGGAAACTAAGTTTTCCTCGGTTATCCGCTATTGTCGATACAAGGTGATATTCAAACGTGTTTCGTATAAATCATAGTATTAACACCCAGATTTAATTTCTTCGACATGTTATTTTTCCTTGTTTTGTACGGATGTCAACATTTCTTATTCAAATTACATCATTTTAAGCTCAGATTAATGGTTCAAAAATATTTGAATATGTTATCTTTGTAAATTAATTATGTAGCTTAGACCGATTTTTATAAAATAAATAAAAGCAAAGCTATCTACGTAAGTTAACCGTACAGTGAAAAATTTAACAAAATTTACCTATTGAAAGTCGATGCATTTTCAAAATTTGGTGAACTGATAAAAAATATGTAAATGTAATTAAATTCCTTGAACAATTTATTTGACCAACAATCAATTCTTTGCTAATTTATACAATCGTTCGGTAAAATCCGGATTTTTCTAGTTTATATTGAACAATTATTCCTGGATTCTAATGAATTAAGTATTATGTTGAATTTGGTTCAAAGGTGAAAATACTGCGGAGTTACATTTTAAACAGCGTAGTAAATGTAATGTGTATGATTTCTGTTACGTCCAGTAACGATGATTTGCGCATTTTTTACTTAGAGCATAATGTATGGGTTCATGTAATGTTTGTAACTGGTTAGTAAGTTTTAAATTGGCATAAATATAAAAAAATACTCTATTTAGCATGTCATTGTGTCGACAATTCTAGAAGGATACCGTGGTATTTGAAGTTTCAGTTTCAAAAAGTTTTTAGTACATTTTGAATTGACATGGAATTGTAGTTACACCCTGCTGCGATAATAACGCTGCAATGGAAGTAGGACGTTGTATTGCTCCGTCCTGCGATATCCCGATATGAGTTCTAGAATGTTTTGTATCAGAATGCTAACGACCATACACCCACCTGCGATAATAACGTTAGTACTAGTTAGCGACGCGGCGCTCTTGCGAAAGAAATATCAGACGGTAAGAACGCAGCAGTATGCAAGGAATCGGGACTGCATTATCGCAATACCACAGGCGATATTATCGTCTTACAATGACGCCCTTCTGTGCCTTACCGTCTCTCATATTTGTTTAATGAGTGGCAATACATAGCAGTTCATCACGTACGAATACCAACCAAGACCCTAATCATCACGTGAACCGCCTTCTCATCAACCTCACGTGTCAGAACTATTCTCATATATACTCTTACATATATTAATATTCAGAACACATAGTTTTAAACTATTTTGTTCACAATAGGCAAGTCCTCGTTCAAGGGTGAAGGATCTGACTTCTTGTATTGTATGGATTAATTAAATGTTAATACGTAATATTAAGTCACGTGAGTTTCTGAAAGGGATATAGATATAGATAAGCAGAGTTCACGGGTAAACTTATTAAAAATAATAGGTAACCTCTAATTATTATATTTCTATGTAGGACTAGCTTTTGCCTGCGACTGCACCGCGCGAATTTCGGTTATAGCTGCAAATAAGTAAAATCGAAAATTCTTTATTGCAGTCGAATAAATAGTGGCTTATGTGTTAATCCAGGGTGTCAGTTAACTTCATACCAAATTTCCGCCGTTTGAGGGTAAAGGATTAATAAACGTCCATCCATAATTACAAACTTTCACATTTATAATATTAAGTAAGATAAACTTAAAACTATGTCTGAGAGACTTTAATTTTAAAACAAGTCCAAAACAAGGTTTTTCTGCTATATGATAATACAAAACACTTATCGACTCTCAAAGAATAATGTAAGATAGTCAAGACTCAAGCTAAGTGCTTTCCGAGGCATACTTGACCTAAAGAGCCTTAATAATTAAATCAAACTAAACCTAGTCAATCTCAATTTAGGTCATAATAAACCGCACATACCGAAGCAGAACTAATTACGAACTAAGACAGGCCGCGTGCCACTCTGTCCACTCGCAAATTAGTACAACAATCTGATTGCATCTGATTGCTACGAGTCACAGTAAGAAATAGAAGGCCAACTGAAGCATTTTAATTACCAAAACATAAGCCCTATACAGGCCTATATTGCTGGACGAGGCATGTTTACCCAGGAAATCCGTCACGAACTTTTTTCTCTCGGGGCGGTGGAAAGGTGTCGGCGATTCTTGTTAGCTTAAATTAGAGTATTCATACTTTCCATGTAGCTATGCCCTCGGGAACGCTAAATAAACTAACGTGATGCCACACTGGCAGATATAAGTGTCTACCAAGGTGCGGTACTAAGCCCCTTCGGCCATTGTATGTGTCCAGTCGCTGGCAGCCTTCTTGCCTGTCGTCCAGTTGTCATCTGAGTTAGAGCTTTCCATGCTAGGTTTCCCAAGAAAACTACACAATGAAAATAAAACAGTTATGTACCAAATTAATAGCGATTTTTAAAAATGTTTTTTAAAAAGTACCCCTCTTTGGTTTGTAACTTTTAATAAGACAGATTAGAAAAAAGATAATAGTGTTGTTATGATCAACAGATCAAACATTTTTCTTACTAGCTTTTAGACATCCGTTCATTCACTTTAGGTCATAAATTTGTACCAACCAGCTTCCATCATTATTTATTATTATACCGTACCTAGGCTACTGAAATTGGTTTCGGAACAAAAACTGTGTAATTTTTCAATTATTTGACATCGAAAAATAAACGAAAACTTTTTGCGGTCTCTCAAGTTTTTGCTATCCATTAGTCCTACTGCATTTGACCTCTAATGGGTATAATTACTCAGTCTTTAATTAGCTAGGAAGGTCGTTTGATCAAAATCAGTCCTCTGAGCTTCATTCGGTCATTGAACTTGTTGATTTTCAATACTCCATCAGGTCACTTAGGATTTAGAGCGAGCATTAACCGTATGCTTGAAACAAATTGTTACGTTTGATATTGTGGACCCCTGATTTTCTACACCAAAAATTCCAATTACATAGCTAAAACATGGTATAAGCCGCAAATTAAATCGCCGGCCATAGCTATTTCCGCAGTTATCTGCCTATCTTTTTTCCAAACTATGTTCCGGTCGGCTTAAAATTTCACCGGGCTCATCGCGCGCCGCGTTTTAAATAGAACGAACTACCCTCCACAACCCTTTAAACGGGGTAACACTGATCTATATAAGAAAAAGCTCATTTGAGACAAACAGTTTTGTTTACCTTAGCTAACTCATCGTCGTGCAGGTGTAGACAGTTTTATTCATGAGATAGTTTACTTCAAGTGTGCGTGTCTTAATTTATAATAGATACTTATATTGTAAAGTTTTGTCTTAAATGCGCTCGTCTATAATATCAGCCTCCTTACTTCCGAATTTAGTTTGGTTGTTTTTATTTGAATTTGACTCAGTTCTCGACTCGATCCTAAAATGGTACAGTATTCTCGATCAAGCGTAGTTTCAACTCGTGTCACTGAACGAAATAGCGCTAATGTCAAGTTTCCGAGTATCAACTCGATCAGAACAGTTGAAAGGGAACTCGATTCCGTAGGGAGTAAGTTGTTAGAATGGTAACGAATTAATGACTGTCAAAGGTTCACGTATTACAGGTCTAGAAAAATATTTATTAGCATGTGAGTCCGTAAACAAGGATCATTAATCAAGTTAAACAAAAGGTGCTTGTGTCTGAAAGGCAATGACTACAGATTGCTACACTTTTAGGTCATAGGTGGAACAAGCACGTGATGACACACGTGTGTGTAATAGAGAATAATTGCATACATTATTATTACATATAAAATACACGACAATTATTGTTAAGAAAACATGTTTACACTTTACTTAAGTGAGTAAAGTGTAATAATATGGATCATTTCATAATATATTATTTCAATGACTTCGTGTAAATATACGTACAGCAAAATGCACTAGTCTCCCTTATTTTTTTCTCCTATAAGTTCCTCTCGAATCTCAGATCTGCCATCATCAAGCCCTGACTTCCTTGTCACGGGACCTCCTAAAAAGTATATTTTATTAAACAAAAAATAATTTGGCAAATCGGTCGAGGCGGCTTTGAGTAGGTAATCGGCGAGCATACATAAAAAAAAAAACATAAAATATGACGACGAATTGAGAACCTCCTCCTTTTTAAAGTCGGTTGAAAATGAAAGTTAAGGGGTATAATACATTTTTGAATGGAACGTAGAGACAATTAGACATTTTAGAACATCACTTACCTAAGTATCGTATTCATACGCCTGTAAGTCATGATACAACATACTTATGGTATTTTTAATACCTTAGTACTCCGGAAAATGAATTTATTCTATTTTATACCCTAACCACAAATTAATAATAGACAGTTACTAGTACAGTACAAATAGCTAAGTTTGTTTTTTAATTTAATGCTAACATACTCCTATTTTCATTTTTCATAACAGCCAGTATGTCTGCTCAAAATGCTGGTTGCTAGTATTAATCTCTATAATAATCTCGTCGTAAATCAAATTGAAAAAGTAGCTGTACAAAAAATACGTCAGTTTTTTAGCGGCTTGTATATCCGATAACACGTTTTTTGCACTTATGACGTCAATGAGAAACACAGGGGCGTGGTCTTTGAGTTTAATCAAAAGTTTATTGGGCCCATTTTTGAGATAACGTCTCAAATTTTTTTCGGGTATCGGCATTTTAATATGATCCTTGATAATCCTTGGGCCCTGTGGCATTTAAGAATTATTTATTTAACAAATACTGTCGTTAAACTAAGCTTTTAACAGATCCTTACAAAATAATTTAATGGCAATGGCGGTTGTCAAATCTTGACTAGTTTTTAAGTATAAGCTTAAAGCTTAACCTGGTTCCTTAAGCTGTATGATTGACATTTACGAGTATCTCAGTTTCAACTTTAAATTTGTACGGTCAAAAATAAAATAATAAAACCCATTCACATTCCTATATGTAGACTGAAGACTGGGATCAAGCATCAAGAAATATTGTCCGTTGTTCTTTTGTCTTTTTTAGCAAAATATAGAAATGTTTGGAAGAAAAAGGGGTAGAGTTTTGCCCAGCAGTGGGATCTCAGACATGCTACATAGAAAAACACGTTGTCCATAATATTGCATGTAAGCTTGTGTGGGGGACTGCCCTTTGATGGCACTTACTGGAGTCAAATAATTAAAACCAGCCAGTCATAATTAAAAATAATGTTCCATGTCACTCCTAATTTCTCTGTTTAATTATTGCAATCAAAATGTATCTAATAGTCGCTTGCAGCTTTAAATGAATGGACCTAAATTGAATTGATACTGACAAGTGGTGATTAGCAATCACACAAATTTGAAAAGAGCCAATTTTTTTTAATGTTGAACAAAAGAGGATAATTACCTAGAAAAAGCACATCATTTGTTAAGAGCTTTTTAGTCTCATCAAATGAATCAAAATATCTTGAAGTCTATTACGTGGATACGCATAATGGAATCCACAGGGAAGTTACTACAAACAAAGTTCTTGAAAACAACGTTCGGCTGTTTAATCAAGCCATACTTGTACTTCAGGTTTGATTCAACACATGTACTAAGTAAGTTACTGTTGCTGTACTAACTACATAGCTGTGCAGGCCAACTGTAGCGTTTATATAAAATAAAATGTCTTATTCCACAAATAGGATAAATGTTATCTCTTTTACATGTATTTTCTTTTTAAATATAAGCTGTCGTCGGATACAACATTTCCTAACTGGCTAACCCTAAGAAGGAACGTCGAAACTCAGGAGTCATCGCCTCTTTTAAAGTCCAGACAATGAAGTGTTTTCATATCGAGTAAACAAATCCAGTGTCTTTCCTGGACTGGCCTTTTATCGATCTGAGGAAGCCAGTGCCAACAAGCGGCACGCAAGCCCCAAATAGCTCATCAGCTCAGTATGGTAAAACTGTTCTGTTTTGCTCTCTAGATTAGATAGATAAAACTAAGACGTAGTATCCTAAAGTCAAGGACAAAATAAAATATACATGTACAATATTAGTAAGCATAGAGCAATTTTTTATCCTCACGAAAATTTTTAACTTAAAAAAGCATTTAATTGGCTGCAAACGACACACATATCAAAAATTACATTTATCAAACTATAAAACTTATACGTCCCTTTAAAATTACATCTCAGTAACACGATATTACTTTTTATGTACGCGATATAAACGTCCGTTGAATTAACCTGGACCATTGACGTCATACGAAGTTCAAGCACGGATCGGAACCAGTCTGCGGAATGTTAAGAACAAAAAATGAGACCGGCGCGAAAAAAATGCAATGCACTGTTGTAATATGAATTTGAAATCGGTGGCTTGGTTGATTTATCTCATGAGCATGTATATTATTTGTATAAAAGCTTTTTTTATGGCAGGCCTGTTGGTCTAGTGGTTAGTGATCCTGACTTCTGTACCGGAGAACGTGGGTTCGATTCTATGGCAGCAACGAGAGGCATATTATAGTGCACAAGCGTGCACCATTCCTTAACTCTCATAACCCGATGGGACGGCAATCCGACAAGACCGAAAAGAGAACAGGCGCAGGTTCTACATTGTTATTTACACAGAGATTGCGGTATTTATTTTTAAAACGCACACAACATTCAAAAAGTCGGTGCACGCCATGGGGATCGAACTCGAGAATTCTGACTTGGCATTCCTACGGTCTTCCACTGCGTTATCACAGCTTCAATAACGGATAATAACTTAGTAACAAAACGCAATAAAACCAGTTCCAGTTACTTGTATGATGACTGATCTATTACACAAATGGTAACAATGAAAGTTACGCGTTTACCTCGCACATTAATAATTAATCATTACCTACTTATAAGATAATGAGGCAATAAGCCTTATTACTTTGTATCCGGGCTAATAAATACTGATGTTCATTGTATTAATCAGAGATTTTATCTTTATGTATGTACTAATGTACTTCTTTATTGCCTGTATTTTCTACGAGGCTATCAAGGCGATAATGTATTAAAAAAAATAGAGCCCTATTATCATACACGCGAAAGTTTGTAAGTATAGATGGGTGAATGGATGTATGGATGGATGTTTGTTACACTTGTTCTCTAAGACGATATGTTACATATACACACAATTTGGAAGATATTTAGTTTGGAGTTAGCTGACACCCTACATAGGTTACTTTTTACCATACTGCATAAATGGAGGTTAATGTTTTGCAGCTATAACCAACATCCACTCAAACGAAACCGCTTGTAAAAGCTAGTATTTTACAACTTTTGTTTTCAAGAATACTTGTCTTCTATTCTAGGACTAAATATATCATACCTAACAGTATGTACCTAATCAATACTAACTAACAAAAGAGGAATAAAAAGAAAATTTATAAACTTTTGCTCTTTTTGCACCCAAAAACTCTACATCAGTATACCCGATCCAATACAATCAAAACTCAGTCAAATAAGAAATTTATGATTAACTCTCATGAGTAACCAGAAACCAATTCGATTTTAAATTCCGTTTCTCAAACGTTCTCCGGTAGAATTTTCCACAAACTTTAATTCCGACCCAGTGCAGTTAGTTCCGTTCAAACAGAACTTCTCCACCAATTAAGAGTACCGAGTACGTTAAAAAGTAAGCAAGTTCTATATTCCTTGAAATATTGCGTTCTGATTAAAGGATTCGAACTTACTCATGGAGTTTCTTGCTAGTTCTTCTACATATGAATGACGTTTTGGAACCGCGCAACTAGAGTTTTGAAATGTATTGAAAGTGCCTGAGAAGGCCTACTCGAAATAAAATCCTTTTAATTTTCATTATTTGTTATTCCGGTCGATTTATCTAGTCCCAGGATTTCGGAATTACCTTCGGTTAGCTTACTGTTTTTAAGTTTTACACACATTTTGTTTAACCTGTCTTTTGAAGACTTAAATATCCTACACCCTCACCAAACCAAAAGTTTTTTTATTGTTTTTCTGATTTTTTACTTTTTAAGTGACTTTTTTATATTTTACTGACTTAATATTACGTTCCAATCTTGTACCATTACAATCTTGGGCTTATCTGAAGATTTATCTAATTAAATCCCAAAAAAATTGGGACTTACATGTAACCGGATAGATCCCAAACATCGAATCCTCTGATTCTAATATGCAAACACTTACATACATTTTAAAATTCCTAGACAAAGACTATTTTTCCTGATTTTCTCAATAAATTAAAGGTATATTGTCAACGTCTGGAAAGTTTGTATTCTATTCATTCAATCATCGATAGGTTTCAATTGTTTTACTATGAAACTTAATGTTGGCATGGAACAAACTCTAATTCAGAACGCAAAAGTTTGAATTAAGACAAAAGACACCTGCTTTTTATCAAACCACCATTTATAATATAAAAAAAAAATATCTGGAAGAACATTATTTTTAATAACAATTCTTAATTTCTAACTGTACTGTCTTCCACGACAATATTCACTGTTTCCAGACATTACCAATTGTTGTAGGTCAATGTGCGAATACTTTAAGTCATTACTGACGCAAAAACATTTAGAGGAATGAAGCTTATTGTTCGTAACTCAGACTGTTTTTATGACTCTTGTATGGGTCACCCAGCTTTGATAGAATAACGTATTGAGGCCAAAAGTGTTTCAAAGATTCAAAGACCAGCATAGAGATTGTTTATGTATTGTAAGTAAAGGTGGGAGGGGTCAACTAAGTTTGGTTTGTACAAGTTTGTACTAAAGTTTGACTATTGTGTGACCCGATTCGGATCAGGTTAGAACCTCTAGTTACAATATAGGTCACCTCTTTTGTTGGGTTTCACTAAAGCGTGGTTTCTTGGACTTTTTCTATAAAGATTAATTGATAGCTCGCGACCAGTCGCAGCTTCACACGGGAGCAATAATAATCAAAAGAGACCTAATTACAACATAAAAATCTTGATGTATCATAAAAAACACATGAAATATGAACGAAAACTGGCAACACTAAAAAAAAACAAATATTTTAGAGATTAATAATCCCAGGCTTATTTTAAAAGTCGTCCGGTAAGCGTCCAGCTAATAATTTTTACCCGCGGTAAAAAACCGTATCAAAATCCATTGCGTAATTTCAAAGATCTAAGCATAATATAAACTTATAAACAGCGGGAAGCGACTTTGTTTTATACTGTGTCTAGTGATCATGTTAACTCTATAACGCTACTGATAGAATGTACATAAACCTAGACGTATATAACACCTAAGACCACTGTGGTGTTGGCGGTACTTTTAATGAACTATTTAACCACTAGAAATATTTTACTAACTCCTGCCATTTAAAATGAATGAACGAAGAACCTTAAAACATTTAACACTCAAGATTTCAAACGATTTCATCGTCTCCCGCATAGTTATGAGAAAGTTCAGATAATTAAGCTTGCAGCGTGAATTGACTATGTTTATAGAATTAGGTACGAGTTATTCTCAGCCAGATTCATGCAGAGCATGCGCGAGCGATCCCGTAACTCTGGCTTAGGTAGTAGAAGGGGCCCGGGGTGTTTTTAGTCGGTGGGAGTCCGACATATCCCCACGTCGTGCCCTCGGCGTAGGTTGAAGGCATTAGCGTTTCACCCCAAAAAAAAAAGATGAAGAAGACTACGAGCTATTCTGATACGTAGGAAATGTTATGTCACTCGTAGCTTATACTTAAATGAAATTATATAACAGATTATTATTATGTGTAGAGGATAAATTACAGATAATAATAAGTCGCAATTTTACCTTTCAAATTTTGCTTTTTGTAAGCTAATTCTACTAATATTGTAACCCGTTTCTTAGTATGGATGGATGGATGTTTGTTACGATAAATAGTAAACGACTTCATGGATTAACACAAAGTATACTTCTTAACCGACTGTGTAAAGGAGGTTAATAGGTTAAATTAAATAGGTTTTCTTTCAATAACCGACACCCAAGCAGGCGAAGCAAACAAAAAAGCTAGTTTATAATGTTTTCGTGAAACTTAACGTCTTACTTTGCTTTATAAATCAGTTAAACAATACGGGTCAATGTATCAAATACATGTAAGAAAAATATCTCTTCGGTCTTACAAGTCTTATTATATTTATCTGTGCATTTAACCCAGTGGAGTAGATCAACCGACCGCAGCGCTTACAAAGAAGGTCAGAAGTTAATAAAAAACCTTTAGACAGTGGGAAACCCCACTTGGTGTTGTTGAATAAACTAGAAGCACAGTAAAAATAAATACAGTAGTAAGAGTCGAAATATTCCGAAAAATAAATGCCTACAGCCAGGCGCTAGTAAACAGCGATAAGGCCGTCCACCTACAGCATTTTAATTACATCAACAATAAATATTCCACGACTTTCACACAACGCCATCTAGTCTCGAACTAAGCAAAGCTTGTATTATAAGAACTAGACAACTAAAAAAATACTTATGTAGTTATAGTTACTTTTAGATAAATTACACCCAGACACAGAACAAATTATCGTGCTCATCACACAAATATTTGTCCCGGTATCGAACCCACGATCAGGGTCGCAGTCAAGGCCACTTACCACTAGACCAACAATCAAGTTAACATCGTCACTACGACTCGCTCGCAATTTGAAAATGCTGAGCAGATAACACGATCCGAAAGCGTAGGCACAATTCGTGTTGGACCCGTTTATATAAAGACATCATACTGTATGTAATATTATACTGTGCTAGAAGTCTTAAGATTATGGCTGTGCCTACCGCAATGTCCATACTTACGCATTTCACACTTATGTCAGATATATGATGTTTATTAATAGCTATTTTTGACTCAATGACACTATTGTTTACTTTTTAACGGATCTCGGATTTCCCGAATCGGATGTGAATGAATCATTGTAGGCCGGGGTTATTGAGAAGTTTTATTTATTTTGTGCATTACGTAGACTAGCATGTATGGCCAGTAGAATATTTACCTCGTAAATGTAAAGTAAATACGTTTCTTTTAAAATTCCAATCGTCATAAAATGTTACCTCTTAAGTTTAAGTTCGGTTATAATATAATACAAAATACATATCTATACATATAAATAAAACTCTTGCGTAACTGACTGACTGACAGACAGAAATTACTGGTCGTAGAAAGCTGAAATTTGGCATGTAGGTTTCTTGAAATATGTAAGGGAGCACTAAGAAAGGATTTTTGGAAATTTAGCCCGTAAGAGTAATGGTAGATGTAGGTAGGATTTGTAAATAAATAAATTAAATAAATAAATAAATTTATTCAATAAATGAAACGTCTGAGAACATTGTTAAGGTTAGTACCCTTCAGCAAGGGTTCAAAAAACAGGCGGAAACAATGATATAACAAGTTGAAATTATGCTCATTGTTATATTAGGAAACAAAGGAAAGGTATGTTTTTATATGTTTCTTAACAATTATTTGTATCGCTTTTAATTCACGGAATAACTTCAAGGGAAGAAACCCGGACCTTTTTAAGGCTTACACGGGAACATAGGTCTAACATGCAAAGGCCTTTTTGAGAACTTTCAAATGTGATACCTATGGGACCTACCAATAAAAAATATTATTACTATCCGCAATTGATACCTGTATATAGATAATTGGTCAATTCTCGTTACTTTTAATTGCAGATAATTCATTAAAAACGACCTCTCCTATTCTTAAGATATAATTAATTATGCCTGCCTATTACATTGACAATGGAATCACATAATGGGGTTTAAGAGAAAAAGCTAGATAATCACACATTAACTTGATTGGTTGTATTAACTGTCTTTCTGATTAAGTAGTTTGATTGTCGGCTTATTATGTCATACTCAACTCAACTCATGGCAATTAACAAATGACGGATGTATTCCTCAACATTCTCACAACACCATCTAGTCTCAAATTAAGTATACGCGTGTAACTCTACTTAGTTTAAGACAAGCTCTGCCTGTTTGAGCCTAGATAGAGTAGTGTGACACTCGTGGAATATTTATTAGAGTTGTTTGTCGTTTGTTAGTAGTGTCTTAGAATAATAAAAAAGGTATCTACATATAACTTTGAAAAAGTTCATTGGTACTTGCCTGCGTTGGGGATCGAACTTGCACCTTGTGCACACAAATCCATACATAGAACCGCAAGGTTACCACGACTTCCCGCCGACAAACTGTCTCACAGTTTGGTAGGTTAAATTATTTTTGATATGTGTTTTTTAAAACCAATAAAAGATTTTTATAATAAAAGATTTAATTTATTTTTTTATTATTTATGTATAATAATATTTAATTGAATACCTTCCTAAACTCATGTCTCGTATTCTGTCGTAAGTGTCACGTCCTATCCTTGACAGAGCGACACATCAGTAAATATATTTAACACCGGAAAACAGGAAACTAACATCACCTACGTCTTGGTGTCAATGCGCAAATAACTTTCAACCGTACGCACCTAAATTCAAGGTCGGAAATGGTAAAGCTAAAATGTATGCGGAACTAGGATAGGATAGTTTGCGCGACTTGTATGATTTAGTTTATTCGTTTCGGAAATGGTTGTAAATAAATCATTTTTTTAATAACTTGATTCATTGATAGGTTTTTTTATGGTATTCTAATTCATGTCAGTTCCTTTCGTTTTAAGTTACTTTTGCCCTGATCTTCCAAACCTAAAATAATTCAGAATATTTTTTTTTTGTTACGTGGTGTATTTTCTTCGCCCTGGGGAAGGTGAAGGGCTGTGCTGGACTCTTACTGGCTAAAACCACCGGATAGTTTTTCCGTTCCCTATCTTTTTTTATTTCCCCCAAAGTACCGCGAAAAAATAATTCTGTACCCAGACTAACTCAGTTACTAAGAGTTCCTTTTATATCAAACTGCTACGTATAAGCCTTTCTTTTAAAACCCTTTTAGCATCTAACATACCCTTTTCACCGATCCTATGCCATCTAATCTATCACGCAGATTCCACATGCCACTTCTGTAATATGTAGAATGGTCCCGGACGACGTCTCTTAATGTTGCGAATGACAATGACAAAAAAATATTTGACAATCTCAAAATTACTCGTACTCGACTGATTTAGCTATTTTAAAAAAAATATGAGTCTGTCATAATCCGTGTGGTGTCCGGATATAAAGAATAGCACCACCCCATATCCTCCACTGGGTGTCGTAAAAGGCGACTAATGGACCTTAAGAGCACTGTACCAAGCACCTTGGGTCACCCGAATGGTGGCGGGTAATCCATCAACAAACGCATTCCCAAAGAGGGTTAGTGTCAGGCAGGCGGCCGACTATAAAAACATAGCCAAATCTTTAAGCAACATGTCTAGAAGACGTGTTGCGCCGACCCCAAGTGAAATGGGATATGGGCAGGAAGATGATGATGAGTCTGTCAATTGACAGATTTGAAAAAAATATTGGACGTTTATTTTTTTCTTATTTTGTCTATTTGATGGGGATCAACTAATTTAAAGATTTTTTGTTAAAATTTATTAAAAGATTTTTATTAGATTTTTTCTTTTAGGTAAAAAAAACCCAAGTCACATTTAACAACATACGCAATCCGACAATAATACTCATTTTATACCTAACTGTTGCGGTATGTGAGATGCGGAAAATCATCATGATTTGGCTTGCAATACAACAATGAAGGGATTCAAAGGTAAGGTCAATGACCTGTACGGATCACTGATTAGCAGACGAGTCCTTCGAACTTCATTCATTTAGTTCATTGCACCCTTAATTTTTCACTTTAAATAATTATAACAAACCTTAAATCATTTTTTGGCGCTTAAAATAACTTGCCATGCGGTTATGAGATGGAGCAACGGTTTTCTTAATACGCAAAAGGTTTGATTGATTGATAAAGGTACTGCAAATTAGTGTGTATACAGTTATAACGGGAGCAAGTTGGTTTCCCGAATTTATTAGAAATGAGTAATTAAGTAAGACAGGAGTTAGTGACGATGTATCAAGAATGTAGATACTATTTGCAATCAATTGTAGGTACATAGAATGGACAGTATCCCCCGAGACACGAATTAAATTCCTTAGTGCGGAAGTCATTTTTATTAGTAGGTACCTAGGAACATAAAAACTCCATACTAATTTATATGCATATCCCATGAAATATACATAGCTATAACTATGATTAATCATGCTATTTCGTTCTACCATTAATATACAATAAACGCCGGCATAATCCCGGAATACAACAATTAATAAAAGCCAAGACATTACGCAATGATTAGGAAGTTTAACTCTATGCAAAATATTGTTTTGATACAAATTATTATATTAATTTATTTATGAATCATGTACTGGCGGATCAGGGAAATCGCACGAGGTCAGAGGCTGAACGATAATTATGTTTGGCTAACCCCGTGGCCGAACATTGGCCCCAACGTTGTTGACTTACCAATATTGGAACCAATGTTGAAAATATTTGACTACATGGTGCACTAAAAGTTTGTAGACCATACTTCAATATAGGCGCCGTCTTTTTTGTTAATTTACAAAATTCTCTATCTTCCTTCCTTTTGACCAAAGAAGTGGAAACATGTTCTTTTGATTCGATTTTACAAATCTAAGCATACAAATCCTGTATTATAACAATTTATATCAAAGATATGATAATACTCTGAATATATTTCGTTGAATTTAGATAATGTAGAATTAATTACGATCGTAAATTTATAATTATAGGAACCATACAGATCACAACACGAATACCAGAAAATGCATAATCATTTAAAACTATGATAATTAAAATGTTTATTTACTAGAAGTTAGATATTTCAACAGTTATAAAGTATAAGAAGGAAGTCGTTAGTTTGAATTATAGTCGCAACGCGCCACAAATTTTGCACTACTTTTATCGCGCATATCCGAAAATGTAGATTATTTCCGTTTACATCCAAACTCATACAACAGGGTTCCGTTTGGAATAAAACTGATCTCTTACAGTCCCTGACGAATACGTTACTGTATTTTATTAAGCGTTACTTTCTCATCCAAAAAGGGATTTAATTAATATTCCAATTTATTATAATAATAGGTCATTAACAACGTCTATCGTTTAAACGCATCCTTTCTTTTGTCTTGGACCAGTAGAGCAGGTTTAAAGAGTACCTACGTTAAGTAAATGTGAATACTAACAATTATACGATTTACATTAAATAGATAATTTACGAAATAGCTGCTAAATTTATCTGCGGAACACCGAATTAACATCCCGACTCCCACGTCTCTATCTTTATTTTATCAAAACAATAAACTTCAGATTGCATTAGTAACCAGTGGTCACAGGGAAACACCTTGGTTATAGTCAAATCGATCGTTTTAATAATAAGGAAGCTTAGTCATTCATAGATTAGAAATTACCATTTATATTTGAAAAACGTGCTAAGTCGTGCAAACACGTGAGCTTGTCTTGTTGACAAGCTAAATTATGTTTTAGTTTAATAATGTTTAATTGGAAGTGCAGTACTTGTATATCAATTGGCTAGGATGACCTGGGATAGGATCTGAAAACTACAATAATTCAAGTATTTCATTTATATACTCCTTTAACCCAGTTAAAAATGTAGTTATCGCCCCACCCTACAAGGCCTTTGGAACTTCCAGTTTTTTTTTTCGGCTGTGGGATGTTTGTGTTCACTGTGCTAAATCCAACCAGTAGCAGCGTCAAGACTGAAAGCAAAGCATCAAAAGAAGACAATCACGGATGCCAATGGAAATTTTTACGTATGAATCGCGGTTTTCCCCGGCTATTTTTGTTATAAAGGAACTTTCATAAAACATTCCGAAACCCGTTTCTTTCGCATTTCCTGCTTCCACAACGGAAAATAACATAAGATGAGCAAGTGGACTTTAATAACAGTAATTCAGTTGTCAGCATTTTGTACAATGACTATACTGTATATTATGTGGAGTTTACCTACTTCATTATAATGAATTATAGTAATAACTCAACCGGAGGGTCAACGACAAGTTCTCATTGGACATCGGACATTGATCATCAAGCCATCAAGACTTGACATAAACCACCGTTTACGCAATGAAACTGCTTTTGTGGTACCTACTCACAGATCAGATTGTATTTATTTATGCATACCACAAGTATGTGTGTGAAGACGTGTGTATTTATGTTAAGACAAAGACACTATCCAGACAGAAAAAATTGTGGTAAAGACTACATATTCCAAAGAGATGGCGGGAGTAGGTCGAATATGACAGCCAAGCAGCCAAGAGACAGATAATGCCATAAACAAAAGTACGCCTAGTACGGTTACCTTTTTTTGTTAATGCGGGGGATTCCTCATTGACACTCACCTCTTCGGAGGAGTAAGTGGGTAGTGTCAGACCCTTACTATAAAATATGAACTCAGACTGGACTCGAACCGGCGACTCCTGGCTAAACGCGCGAGTCCCTTTACCAACTAAGCTACCGAGATCACTGTACAAGATTTTGAATTTGTTCATTGTATCTTACTGACTAAACCAGAACCGCCGTGCAACGACACCTGCGTTTGTTCGGTGCGTGACAATGCCATGCAATTCATCACGCACCATAATATGGTGCGTGATGAATTGCATAGCATATTATACAGTTATCGTAACTGTAATATGTAACTGATAAGTACAGACACGAGCAAAAACATGTATGCAGGACCAAACAATTGCAGTAGATTTCTTATGCGAAACGATATGGAATCTTCCTGATATTGTAAGCTTAACATACCTAAAATGTTTAATTTAAAAGGAAATTTCACGATTTAAAAAATCATTTGACTAGAATTTTTTCATCAATTGGTTAATCGTGTACGCATTATTTTGCTCGTGACTATACATACACTCACTGACAGTTAACTTTTTTACTAGCTACTAATAAGGGACATACCTACTTATACAAGTCGGCAACGATCTTGACATTGGTTATACGACCGGAAGCGGACCGTATGATGAAATGATAGGAACACAAAAAATGTAATCAGTATTAAATGATTATATGGCTCTTAATAACGGTAAGTTCACAAGGCGAGCCGCTAACATAAGTCATTTGGGTTGTGAAATCTTGATGGTATTGAAATTGATAAAACATGGAGCTGTTTGGTTTCCATTTTTTAATTGCGGATCTAGGTGGGTACTTAATTGTGTTTTCGAAATCGATCATCACGGAACTAGAAGATAATTTGGGCTGGGATGACTTGAGCTTTTAAACATGATTTAAAAGGAAAATTTAAAAAATAATATGTTTATTACGTAGTTAAGTAAGGCTAGACAGACGGACGGCATTTTAATTAATTGTAGTTCGGATGCAGTTGACACGACTGCAATAGAACTGCACGGTTGGTTTGCATACAGAAGAAATAGTCCGTGCCTCCCCAAGAACTAATCTCCATAGCGATTAAACTCTAGACAGACGCTTAGTCTGCAGTTCTATTGCGGTCATATCAACTGCATTCAAACTGCATTCGAAATGCAACTAGCGGTTGGATTGCAGTTGAAATGCGGTCTGTCTGTCTAGGTCCTAAGAGTGGTAGGTATGAAACATTTTATAACAGATTTCGCGAGTTCATTCATAACTTAATGCCGAAATTAGTATGACAATCCATGAATATTCAACTGAATCACGTTAGATTATATGTTCGCTTATCATAATTATGGTTTATCTATCCGGATATATCAATTAGCTCAAGGAACTAGACTAGAGTCCAGACCATAATTAAGTTATCTTTTAGATTAAGCTCAAGATCTACAACATTCGAAATAAAGAATGTTATGTGAAATTTATGGAAATTGTATTTCTGGGGGTCGAATAGTCGTGAACTTAAATAAAGATATTATAAAAATTTACTATTCTAAGATCACGTTATTCTTTTCAATAAGTCACGTGACGTGCCAAATTGAAGTTGATAGATCACTAGGGATGGGAAACGCAAAATCAATAAACATCGATACGATAAAAGATATTTATTTTATTGTTACTTCTTCTTCTTCTTTTTCTTATTCATCTTAAACTTAAGCTTCTGCTTGATCTTTTCTTTGCGTATCCTCTCTTTGACGATTTGCTGCTTGTTCTTGAACTCCTTAGATTTCGCCTCCGTTGATTTCTTGGCGATGCGCTCGTTGTGCTTCACCCAGTGGGGTCTGAACTCCGATGCTGGTAGGGAAATATAATAATTAGACAGGCGTTTTTTTTGTTTCAATAACATTATTTAAAAGTTGTTCGCTTTACCAAGTTGTAAATAGGGCAAATAATAAAAAATAAATTAGCATGCAATTTTTCACCTATTTTCATATTTCGGTTCACAATTTGCTAGCGTAGCTGAACCCCGGTTTATGAACCGAAGAATGGAAAGAATTTATAAAAAAGAGAACTTCCTCTTTTTGAAGTCAATTAAATAGTTTATAACTATTATTCATCCGGTTTCAATCGCTCGCTAGATGGCGGTGTAGCGTACGCTTAAGGCTCTAGACAGACGTATTGCAGTTAAAATGCAGTCCGTTTGAATACAGTTGACACGACTGCAATATAACTACGAATCAAACGTGCAGTCCGATTGCAGTTGAATGGCAATCGGCGTGCAGTTCTATTGCAGTCGTATCAAGTGCATTCAAACTGCAATTTGCAGTTGGATTGCAGTTGATATGCAGTCCGTCTATCTGAGCCTAAGTGGTATATCTGTAATTCCCAACTTACCAGCCTTCTTCCTGTTCTTATCCTGGTGTTCATCATCGGAGCCAGCGTCCGCAGCATTTCGCTTGCGCCACTCGTCGTAGCGGCCGCTGCGGTACGACGCGGGCACGCGCCCGCCGCTCTCCGTGCGGATCATCTTACGACCGCCGTCCTGAGTGGTGGAGGATAGGTAGAATATTAAAAGATTAAAAAAAAAAGACTAATCCTTGTATCGCGAGGGCCTTCACAGACATTCAATTTATATGCACAAATACACCCAGACTCAGAACAAGCCTATGTTGATCCCAAAAATTCTTGTCCTGCACGGGGATCGAAACCGCCACACGTCGCGTGCAGTGGCAATTAGCCTGGTGACCTATGCCACTCGGCTATCCGTGCAGTCGAAGATATTACGTTAAGCACACTTGCGTCCATGCGTCGATTACATTTTGTAAGCATATCGAGAATTGTGCTTCTGTAAATAAAACTGTACGGAATTGAATCCGAAAAAACTGGAAGCTGGTCACAATATGGTTTAAAAAAAAACATGTCATTTGACTAACGGACAGTTTCACAAACTATGTTAGACTGTACTTTCAGTCTTTGTCAAGATTGGATTGACGAAAGCCAATTTTCTACCCTAGGCGTATAATTTATCAGTAATAGAGCGTATAGTATAATACGTACAGGATCAACATGCACCATCTTCTTGCGCTTGCGGTCCCAGCGCAGCGCGTGCGAGTGCGCGCGCGCCGCCTCGCCGCTGTCCGCGCCCAACTCTAGGGACGCAGCCTCCGCGCCCGCCGAGAAGTTCACCGCCATACTGTAGTATAAAGCAGATAGTATGACTTATGACTTCAAAAATTCTCAGAGGATTAAGCCACATGCAGTAGCACCAAATTGCAGATTCTAAGACAAACAAAGCTACAACACAGAATTGTTCTTTAATAGAGTGAGAGAGCGAGTTTTGCGATGACACAAGGCGACATCGATCAGGCTTTGGGCAACCCGCCGATGTCGCCATATATTTATCAACGCTAAATGCATTTTGTTTACAAAAAGATATTTTTGGTTAATAGTGAATATATCAACCGCAAAAGTATGTGAGTGTGTAAATGTATGTGTCTGTTTATTACCTCTTCACGCTCAAAAGGCTTAATTAAATTTGGTAGCGAGTTAGCTGACACCCCAGGTTAACACATAGTATTTTTTTACCCGACTATATACAAGTAGGTTACTACTGTGCAGGTATAACTGACCTTCGCGCTAGAACGCACGAAGCTACAGAACAAAGTTAGAGAATATAAATATCACTTACCCCATTTCAGTATGCTGATCACTTGCAAAGTGCGATATATAATTTTCATCTCGAACCACTTCTTTCTTCTTTTTCTTCGGCGGTTGGTTCGGTGGACGGCTGGATTTTACGTTACTTGTATCATCTAGTACACCTTCAGCCTAAAAGAAAGAAAATAATATGTAGAACTGAATTATATTAGCTAGTATAAAATATTTGCTGATTATTTTTTAGAGACGGTAAAAACATTTATTTTAATATACCAATAGTTATTATGCTTCAACATACCTTCAATTTCTTGATTTCACGAACTTTTTGTACAGTCTTTCCATGAGCTTGTTTCTTTTTCTGCATTGCTAAATACATCGGCGAGTCATTCTTAGTTGATAGCTCTAGGATTGTCTGGAAAAGCAAAAAAAATATTAATTTAAAACATTACACAAAAAAAAACTGTAATACTTTTAACGAAAATACTCCCAAATACCGTTTTTTCTGTTACATTGTACCCTGTTTAACGAAATTAACCAACATTTACAGCAAATGTAGTGGACTGGATAAACAATCAAGTAAAACAATATTATTTTTTACTATGTAAGTAATTACTCACCCCTTTCGGAGTATAGTTCTTAATTTGCTCAATCATATTAACGGCAGCACTGTCGCTCTCGTCGTCTAAGAACGGGTGCGTCAACACAGGGAACTGAGTGGTCTTGGCGCGTTTGTTGGCCTCGGCTGATGCGGGCTCCCGCCATTTTATATACTGCATCCAACCGCGGGCGCACACGCGGGCTGCGTCTTCCTGTTTAGACGAGGTTAAAAATCTTTTAGAAAATTGTTAGCCGTATAAGAACGATGATCTATGTAAACCAGTGCGGTATTTGTAGACAGGTATTATAATTAAAAAACTATTTGTCTATTTGTCCCGCACTTAAAGGTTACACACAAAAGAAACCCCTTTTTAGCTTCTAACCCCATTATTATTAGAAGGGGTGATTATTTCTATTGGGAAGTTTAGAAAATTATCAGCCGTATGAGAATGATGATCAATGCAAACCAGTGCGGTATTTGTAGACAGGTATTATAATTAAAAAACTATTTGTCTATTTGTCCCGCACTTAAAGGCTTGCGACTCAGTATGACGCTTAAATATAGCTGTAAATGTTGCTACAAATAGACGCCTATATCGTGCTGTGGGTTATATGACCACCTCTTAAAAGGCTTTCTCAGGCACTTTCAAAACGTGAGGGCCAGGCCACACGGTGCGGCACCGCACCGCACCGCATTACACCGCACCGCACTGGCGGCCACACGAGCAGTGCGGCCGCGGCGTCGCAATATTCTTACGGCGCCGCTGCGGCACCGCAACAGGCTTGGCTTGGCTTGCCCAGTTGACGACAGTCTACAATAAACAACTGAGCAGCTTGGCTGCGGCACCACACTACTTGCACCCGTCCCCGCCTCGTCTGCCTCGCGCCGTTGTCCGGTGCGCCTGCGGTGCGACGCCGGAGCGGCGCCGGGCGTGCCGTGTGGCATACCATACATTTTTATATGTAGGAAACCGTTGCGGCACCGCACAGGCGCCGCGCCGGAGCCGCACCGCACCGTGTGGCCTGGCCCTTACTGGCTCTAGTTGCGCCATCTATCCGTACATCTGAAGATTTCGGTATCAACTTACAATTTCCGAGTAATCCTTCTCCCAGGCCCTGACATCTTGATGTCTGAGCTCCAGCTGTGACGTAGGTATCGCGCCCCACACTCCACTAGGGCAGGCGGTACCTTTCTCTAACACTTGTGACGGGTATATAAGCTCCGCCCCCAGGAACAGCTGTAGGTCTAGGAGATGTGCTACGTCTTCTGCCGCTATGAGGGAGAACGCACGCCCTGCGCGACCGGCACGGGCACTGCGACCTGGAAGAATGTGTGATGTTTTGGGTGTTTGAGGCCTTTAAAATCATAGATGTGGATTATTGCATAGAAAAGTTACTCACTATTATTTTATTTATAAGACCTTTATACAACAAATGAACAAGTATTCGATTTTTATGGATATAATTCCTTCAACATTTCCCTATATTTATTAATACTATACTAGACATAGTTATTTAAACGCTATTAGCAATGAATCCTGAAAAAAATGGCAACAATGAAGAAAGCTTCAGTGTTGCCAACTTTTTCGCGATTCATTTTATGTTAAAGACAAATACATATATAAAAGGATTAAACAGGTCTTTAGAGACGTTATAAAATATAAAACGACACTAAAATTGTATTCTACTTAATATAATCATTCATAACTCACCAACTCTATGCACGAACAGTTTCGGTTTGGCTGGGAAGTTGTAATTGATGACGGTATCTAAAGCAGGGAGATCCAGCCCTCTGGCGGCCACATCTGTTACTATTAGTACTGAGCACTTCTTGTTAGTGAAGCGCCCGAGCGCGATCTTACGAGCCGACGGGTCCAGGCCGGAGTAAGCGTATGTGGATGTTATGCCGGCTTGCTGGAGGATCTAGAAAAGAGAGTTCAATAAAAGTTGGTGGCTTATGTAATTTTTTTTTTGTAGTGTTCAGCCGCAGTTAGCCTCAGCTTAGAGTGCTTCACCGGACTAGTTTGGAGAGCCTGAAGTTAAGCCTCCATCCGAGGCCTATATATTAGTACTGATAGAATGTAAGTCTTAACCAGAAATATGACGAGGTGATTACTCAATCTATAGCATGGTGTTAATTTTTACGTAGAATAACTACTTGATTTTCAAAAGGAAATACTTTGAACATCAGTTACCAGCAGTGGGCAATTAGAAGGAAGAGCAATTGCTTTTTTATAGTACAAAAGGAGGATACATTCAAAAACTTATCCACACAATTATCAGTTATTCTATAATCTATTAATACGTTCAAAATATGACAAGTGTAATTACTAGTCTTGTAATAACATAAACCAACTTACAAGATGCAAATGTTCGACATGATGTTTCGTAGCCGCAAAAACAACAGCCTGTGGAGTTTTCGGTGTCAATACTTTGTCCAACAGTATTAACAATGCTGCAGTCTTTAACTCAGCTCTGACCGCTATCCAACCAAGCCACAACGTTGAAGGTAACTTCCAGTCAACATCCAGTCTGACGAGCATTGGGTCTGTTAGGCCCGCTCGAGCGAACTCCACTAACATTTTAGGTAATGTTGCAGAGAACAGGAGTGTTTGACGGGTTGAAGGAAGTCGGGCGACTATTTCTCGTAGCTGCTCGCCGAAACCGAGCTCAAAAAGGCGGTCGGCTTCGTCGAATACTATGACCTCTGTACACAAATGAGTTCATCGTTAATAATAATAACACAATCCTTATATCAGTACTACGTATTATTCTGTGTATGTTCAGTTTTTTATTACAAGTAATTTTGAGATTTTGAGATGCAATCACAGTATTTTGAGTGACTTTGTTTTATTATAACTTTATACTTAGGTAATTTAAAGCTACATGAAGCTTAGGATACAATCAACCAACCAATAAAATAATCTCTTCTTAAAAAATATTCAATATCATATCAAGCAGAACTTACTAATATTATCGAGTTTCAAGTTCATTTCTATACAGATGTGTAGGAATCGTCCAGGGGTGGCTACCACAATGTCCGGAGCCGTGCCTGACATTACACTGAATTGTTGCTCTATGGACTCTCCTCCGAGGATGGCAGCTGATGTCAAGCCAGTGAACTTGCCAAGCTCTCTGACGAATTTCAACGTCTAGAATAAAATGGAGATTAATTTAACAACATCTCAAAATTAATTGGACTCGAGTAACATAAAAACAAAACATAATTAAAAATGTTCTAGCATATAAATAATTCAGTGATTAATAAGACTTGTACTCTTTCTAGCTCTACAAAGACATAAGTACTGCATGTGCTTTTGTAGAACCATCCATAGAAACATAGGCAAATTAAATGCTAAGTGACTGTGGAGCCACAAAAATTTCCTTCAACTTGTACCACACCAAAACAAAAGAATTCTAATTTTGTACAAGTTCAATTACCTGTAACGCCAACTCTCTTGTGGGTGACAGTATCAATCCTCTGAAGTTCTTGCCGGGTAGAGGTTTAGCGTTTGGTGATAGTAGTTTCTCCAGCATTGGTAACACAAAGCAAGCTGTTTTACCCGACCCTGTCCGAGCCATAGCTACCAAGTCCTTTCCAGTTAAGGCTATAGGGATAGTCTGAAAAGTAAGAATGATTTTTATTTAAATTATTAATTGATACTTAAAACTATTGCCTTTTTATTGGTGCTACTTTAAATTAACGGAGTGCAGTAAGAGAGAATTGAAGGAGAAAAACCGATACTCACTGTTATGACTTTTATTTTTTATTGACATGGACTTAGATATTCTTGCACAACCACCGATATTAGTTTGCCTCCTATATTATGTTTAAAAATTGCACAATTTGCATTTTAAAACTTTTAGAGGTTATGTTTTGAAAAATAAATTTTCAGGACTTACCTTTCGTTGGATAGGTGTAGGTTGCTTATATCCTCTTTTAGTTATACCTTTTATGATCGGGAAACTTAACCCCATTGACTGGAAGCCACCAGTTGCCTTCTTCTTTTTCTTGCTAGTTTGAGTTTCATTTTGACTCTCACCTTCTTCCGGGGCATCAAAGCCCGGAAGATGGTCTTCCATTTCTTTAGTTGACACCATGATTACTTATTTTAAATACTAAAGATTCATATTGCTAAATTATTAGGCAATTTTAAACTGCACGTGAACGATTAAGCGTGTTTTTTTTTTTTTTTTTTTTTTTTTTTTTTTTTTTTTTTAATGGCTTTCACATCTCTAGTGTGTGAGACGTATTTGGCCAACTACGACGTTTTGTTCAAAGTAACACGTTTGGAAAATGTTCGGTGCAATTCGAGGGGAAACAGGAGTTTGATCCAGGAAACCTAGAACAAATAACATTAAATGACGACACAAACATCACAAGACAGTTACGATATCATACAAACATATAGGTACAAGTTTTTGTTAGTGGGACATGGAAAATATTAGTAGGAAGAAAGAAAATAATCGACTACCTGCCTATATATAAAAAAAAGGGGAAAACTATAACATTTTTAAAACTTAAGTCCGTGGAAAGAAATATACTTAATTAAATAGACTATAAAAGGGGAGTGAGAATAAGTGAGAAGAGACTGAAAGTTGATAGGTCGGGGTATATCTTGAGGGAGAATGTCGTATAATGAAAATGCTAATTTAGGACAGTTGAAAAAGATATGGTCTACCGTCCCATCGTCCAAACCGCACTCACAGAGAGAGCTATCACGTACTCGGATTTTGGCAAGAAAAACCGGTGTGCATGCGTGACCCAGACGAAGGCGACATATAGTGGATGTGGTTTGTTTGCAACCTTGTCGAAATCGGAAAAACCAGGGTTTCTGTGGTATCAAGGGTTGTATATTCCCATAGTAACGCCCTTTAGTGAGTCTTGATGTGTCCCATAAATCCTGCCAGTCATTTCTCAAATGCGAGTTGGCTAAAGGAAGCAAATCGGTATGGAACACTTCAGTGTAATTTTCAGTTCCGCTTATTGTAGCCTCTTTAGCCCAAGAATCCACCATTTCATTACCTGTAATACCGGAGTGGCCAGGGATCCAAGCAAGGGTTATGTCTAGACCCTTTTGACTACATTTAAATAATAATTCTTTAATCTTAAAAATAATAGGAAGCTTAATTTTCATTTTGAATTGATTACTACAAATTTTTTGTAAGCAACTTCTACAGTCTGTAAAAATAATAGTTTTTGAAAAATTATGTGTGTCAGCGAATAGAAGTGCTTCATAAAGGGCAATAGCTTCACCGGTGAAAACGGATGTCTGAGAAGGACATTTAAAGCATAAAGTGACATTGAATTTTGGAATCCAAACGGCAGCTCCAACGTTACCGTTGGGGGATACTTTGGAAGCATCTGTGAAAATTGGTATCCAGTCTTGCCAATCAGACAGAAGTCTCATAAAATTTTGGTTAGCTGCAGGGTCATCTTTTCCAACTCCAAAATTCAAAATGACCTTAGGGGTAAACACTAATGCAGAATAATCAGTTTGAAATAAAGGATTGCCATTACAACTATAGACAGGTGCAGAAAGATCTCTAACCTTTATAAAGCTCTTAATAATTTTGGGGGTTTCCTTATGATGCCAATATCTATTATTTGAGACCTCTTCAGATAGATCCTCCAGACGAGGAATAAGTGGATGTGATGAGCATGACATGACCTTAAAGATAAATCTGTCAGACAGATATTGTCTGCGAAGGGATAATGGAGGGTCTAAGCATTCTACTTGCAACGCGTTTTTTGGTGAGGATTTCATTGCACCAAGGATAATACGCATGCACTTAGCCTGTATGTTGTCGAATTTTTTTAAGGCTGTTTTATTGCATGGTTCCAAAATGAATGAGCCATAGTCCATGCGGCTGCGAATAAGTGCATTGTACAGCAATTTTTGATTGTATGGATGGGAACCCCACCAAACACCAGAGAGAGCACGGAGGACATTAATGCCTTTTTCACATTTATTGACTACATAATTTAAGTGAGGAACACCAGTCATTTTGGAATCTAGGAAAACTCCAAGGAACTTTGCAGAGGGTTCGTTGCTGATGGTATGTCCTTCATATGTAACGTTGGCAAATGGAGTGAACCTTGAACGGGAGAACACAACAACTGCACTTTTAGATGGGGACAATGAGAGGCCATGTTCATCCAACCAGACACTCAAGTAACTCAACGCTTCCTTTATATGGGATGTTGCTGTATCAATACACTTAGAGGAAGTATATAAGGCAATATCATCTGCGTATTGTAGGATATTACAAAAGGGAAGGACCGCCTGCTCAAGATCGTAGGTATAAATGCTGTACAATAAAGGGCTCAATACCGACCCCTGCGGAATGCCTCGCCATAGAGTTCTAGGCGGAAGGAGAAAGCCACCGTTTCTTATTTTAATAGTTCTGCCCATAAAAAGATTACATATATAGTGTACGATTCTCACTGGAACACTCAGCTCTAGCATTTTTGCTCTGAGCACCGGAATATTGACACTGTCATATGCAGCCGAAACATCTAGAAAACATCCCACAAGGTGTTCTTTTTTGGAGAAAGCAAGGCGGATATCAGTTGCAAGTATATTCAGACTATCCATAGTGCTTTTGCCTTTACAAAAACCAAACTGACTCCTCGCTAGAGACCCATTACTTTCCAAAAACCATTCCAAGCGATTTTTAATAAGATGTTCAAGAATTTTGCCCAAGGTTGATGAAAGAGCAATCGGCCTATATGAGCTAGCTTTCTCTGGGTCTTTATTTGGTTTCAAAATCGGGATAATGATTTGGCATTTCCAGTCTTCAGGTATTTCTCCCGTTATAAAAATGTCATTTATTATTTCCAAAAGGTAATGGAGACTGGAAGAATCTAATTTGGTAATAAAACTATATGGGATACCATCTTCACCCGGAGAGGTATCTCTCAAGCCTATGAGTGCCGTATTTAGCTCGTCAAAAGTAAACCTTTCATCAAAGGAAGTTAGATTAGAAGGGGGTATAGAAAGAGGGAAGTCACAAGGGGCATAAGGAGGGGCTAGGCTATCTGCGAAGTCCTCCAGCCAAACCGATGAATCATAAGAGTGAAGAGAGTCAGGTTTCAACGAACCTCTGAAACGTTTCATATTTCTCCATACAAGTGATGGGGGAGTTCTGGGGGATAAACTCTCACAAAATCCCTTCCATCCTCTCTTCTTCTTTTTGGAGAGTAATCTTTTGGTACGGGCAAAAATTCTTTGAAGATTTTGAAAATCATCGAGGTTCAGAGATACATTAAAGGTGTCCTCAGCACGTTCTCTTTCTTTTACAGCGGAAGTGCATTCAGAATCCCACCAAGGAGGAGAAGAAAGTTTAGAAGAATAAGGTTTTTTCCTGGGGATGGATAGGTTGGCAGCTTCAATCAATGTATTGCGAAAAAGTAAGTAATTTTGAGAAAAAGGGTTTTGATTAGGATTATTTAAATTATATTTAACATGCAAAGAGAATTTTCCCCAATCAGCCTGTTGTATTTTATGTTTCAGGAGAGGATCAGGAGCAGGGATTGGGATTACTGAAGAGGGCTTTGATATTAAAATAGGGAAGTGATCGCTGCCAAAGGAGTGGGGTAACACATTCCAGTTGAGTAAACAAGAAAGTTCTGGAGAGCAAGCAGAAATATCAACAGCAGATTTAGGGTTTTGGCCAGGGTATACACGACGAGTAGGAGAGCCATCATTTATGACACAGACATTAATATCATTAAAGAGATCCATCAACCAGGGGGAAAAAGAATCTGTATAATATGAGCCCCAGGAACTATGGTGCGAGTTGAAGTCTCCTAACACAATAAGTGGAGGAGGAACTGAAAACAAGAGTGTAGAAAGGTCAGGGATCAAAGTGAGTTTAGGGTCGGGGATATAAACAGAAATATAGTTGATATTGGCTATGCGAGCTGCTACAGCGTTGATTTCTTGGGAATGAGGAGGGAGTGGGATAACGGAAAACGGGAGAGATCTTCTAGTTAACAATGCACACCCTGCCCTGCCATCGTCACGATCATCCCGCAGACAGGCAAACCCCGGGACTCTAAAATGAGTCCCAGGCCTTAACCAAGTCTCCGAGATAGCCGCAACAGATACAGAATGAGCATTAATCAAATTAAATAAATCGGGTTTTTTAGGGACAATACTTCTAGCGTTCCATTGTAGAATTCGGGTTGAACCCGGAGGGGCCATTTGAAACAATTTCAGTGAGTCTTACAAGTAAAGGAGCAACGTCGTACGGTAACACATCACTAAATTTAGCAATGATATTTGTGATCAGCATTACCAGTAGTTCTGGTAAGTTTTCATTGGGCAATGTGTGAGCTTTATTTAGTCCACAACCATTAGAAAGAGATGGTGTCGGTTCTCTAATTAGGTCGTAATGAGCACGACGGTCATAACCCTCCGGAAGGGGAGTCCTCTCACGGCGGGGAATTTGAACAGTTTTGCGGTAAGAGATCTTTTGAGGGGTGGAACTAGGAGTTGTGTAGGGAGATGATGGGATCTGTACAGATTGGGGTGGAGATGGGGCAAACAGGGTTTTAGCAACGTCAGAGTAGGCCCGTCTTATAGACGGTTCCTGTGCAGAGGCTTCCATATATGAGATACTCTGTTCTGACATAATTTTTTTAATGCGCTTTTGTCTGTCGAATTCAGGGCAGGTTGGGTCAGTGGCTAGATGACTCCCTGTACACAGGAGGCATCTGACACGGTCAGGGGAAATATTGCAGTTGTCACCTGAATGTGACTGTCCACACTTAAAACAACGGGCATTTGACCGGCAAACATTCTGTACATGGCCGAACCTAAGGCATTTTCTGCATTGGATGGTCGGGAGTTGGTATACCTCCACAACCAAAGAGGTATAAAATGCAAAGATTTTTTTGGGGAGGGATTGGCCCTCAAATGTCAGTACCACAGACTGTGTGGGCAGCCAAGAAGACGACCCATCGTCTTTTTTAATTTTTCTATTGAGTCTACGAGCTTTGACTATTTTACCGTAGCCTTCTTTATATTCTGTGGCACTTACGAATTCCTCCATTGTCCATTCTGTTGGGACGCCACGAACCAAACCCAGTCGGGAAACGCTGTAGGAAGGTATCTCCGCTTTAAGTTTGTGCTTATCTAATAATTTATGGTCTAAAAACTCGTTAGCTGCCTTAGCGGAGTTAAATTCAACCGATAATCTATTACGGCCAACAGCTCTGATACCATCTTTTTTAACACTTTCTACACCACCTTCCACCAGAAACGCTCCTAATCTTATAGGTTTTAAACTAACACCAGAATTTGGGGAGTCAGCAACGCGGGACACATGCACAATAAACGGGCCAAAATCTTCGACATTGTATCTACGATTACTAGTGTCGAGAGATGGGTGCTTGTAAATGTTGGATACTGAACCAAGACCACTCTCTGGGTCAGTAATGGTACGCTTGGACAATGGCTCGGTATTCACATTCTCCGCAGTCCTTTTCCGGGAAGATGTTTGTGCAGCTGCACAAGCCTGAGAACCTTCAGTCTCCATCACACATTCATACTCACCACCCCCCTTATCAGGGGGCTTCAAGCGCTCGTCTCCATCCATGGCCGCAGTGGCCCACAATAGAGCAAGGTTCACTCACCTACGCGAACTTAAAATTAACCAACACCACACAAAAACACAAGGGAATAATTGGATTCACGGGAAGATAACCTCAAAACGAACAAAGCCGCACGGCACCTCAAACGTCAATCCCATTAAGCGTGTTATTATTTGGACGTACAAACGTCATAATCAAAGTGACATTAGCCCTGACTGACATCATAGTATATATCGTGTACGAGGTAAGTTATAGAATGCAGCTATAAATAATTTTATGAAACAAATATTATCAACTATTTTGTCCAAATGGCTGTTTCTTTCTTACTGTCGCCTAATATTACACATCTCTCGTTATATGCCTAAATAAAATATTATTTGTACTCCTGCAGGACAGGCACTGTACTTAAACAATATTAAAAAGTTTATGTTGTCGTTGTTATCTGTTGGGCGGGAGTTGCGGTTGATTTAAAATAAAACTACAACAAAAAATGTTATCTACAATAACTACTAACTACATCAGTCACAGGCAGCATTTAAAAATATTGGTGGTCACATAATTGAAAAGGTAAGTATCAAAACCATAGTATCACTTTTCGTAATGTAATCTTCAGCCGTTACTGATTCCAGTTATTTTATGCATGTTATATTTTGGATCCCATGAATGTCGACTCAGTAGTTTGGTTTATAAGTTCAATTATATTTAAATTATCGCTCTTAGGCTTTTAACATTGTGCGGATTTATTCGCGATCTCGTCGCAAGTATTATTTTATTGTAACGCGAAGAATACGCACGCGCGTATTAAGTCGACCGAATATAGAAACCTTTATGCGTGACGAAATTCTCACAATAATAAAAACACCATAACTATACCTTTGTTTGTACTCTTCAGTTCAATTAGATACTACTTTACCTCTCGCAGACGTTCTTATAACTATACTTAACTCTTTCTTTGCAGTCAAGTTAATAAAACAACCATATTATAATCACCTTCACCTTTTATACAGCCAAAATCACAAGGGGAAATAAAAGTCACATGAAAAATCATGATTATGTATATTTAAAAAATTAAGATAAACGATAGATGTTAGAGTACCTACTTACAATTACCTGTACATGATGATAAATAACGAATTAATTTCGAGGAGAAAGTTATCTCAATTTCGGACATTTGCAATATTTTCTTAACAGAATAATTTAATATTTACCGTAAGCGAAAACGTTTATATACAGATATAATTTTCAACTTGAAACAAATATGAGACTATAATGAATATAATATTTAAAGGTACGTCAATTATATACTATCTATTCGTCAAACGTGACATTATATAGTTCACCCACACACAAATATAAGGGTACACAATAAATATGGATATATTTTAAGCTGAGAGGCAATTTATACAAAACTATGAGTAGCAGTATTAGGGTCAGTTTATATCGGAGAATCGCATGACGGCTAGCGGAAGAACTAAGTACAAAGAGCGCAAATAATATCATCTAAAACTATGCTATTTTAAGGCATATTATTGCTTGATTCATATCTAGATCCCACGTGAGCCACACTTTTTTTCACTCGACAACCGGGATTGATATCAATAACTGCACTGCACCTTGCATTTCTAGCGTTTATAGACACAAAACCAAAGCAACGATATAAACTAACCCCAAATGTGTTGTGTCAACTAAAACATGACACTGTAACTAGTTTATTATCGTAATATACAAGAAATATAAATTATATAGACGTCATAAAATAAAATGCACGGTATATACATCCCTGCCTTGACAGACATTCTTGCCATTTGAAAATCAGTCATATTTATTGATCTATAACATCCTGAAACCAGTGACTGACTTCCCAAGTACCTTGCAGCATAGCCCTAGTTAACCGGTATTGGAATATCTGCGAAAGAGACGTCGAACCCCTTTCAGGAATCCTATGTAGAGGATTATAAATATAAATAACAAAGAAAACGATCAAAGGCACGACTTAAACGTACATAAATTACTATTGTTACTATGTTCCTCTGTCATAACATTCCCAATACAATAATATGGACTATGTGAGTAAAGTCTTTTATTACAAACATTCCGATTATTAAGGGCTCTACCGTATTTTTATTATTTCCTATGTCAGTTAAATTGAGGAGATAATCTGAAATATTAGAGTGGACAGATCGAAAAATATAAGCATCTCGTCATTGCTATAGTTAAAAATTTGGCAACATTCTCACTCCCATTTTAAACCTTGTAGATGTCGAGAGGTCAATGATACGAGGTATAATTCTAATTAACGTTTACTCCTTCATTTTAATAGTACAATATTGGTTCCATTACCTACCTAGCGGCAACACTGCCCACAACACAGAATAACAATAACTCCATTATCATACATACATTGATAAAATTCTTAAAACGTCTATTTTGTTATATAGATCCACCTATATTATTTTGGTGTATCCGAGTCTATCTAGCGTTGGACATTTAACAATAAGATTTTCGATTTCCGTATTATTCTAAAGTATTTAACATCTAAAACAATGCCATTTTTACACGTTCCTTTGGCATATCGTTCGCATTCATGTCAGTAACAGCAATTTATCATTCGCTCCGCATTCACGTCTTCCAATGTACATACAGGATAAAACTTAAATTTAATCGGCTAAGAAACCTAAATCTAAACCACTCTTCATGCCTGAACAATCAGTCTTCTCATTGCGAAAATTATCATAATTTCATTTTATTATTTACATATTTTTATTTTAGAATTTTTTAACATTCTATTCGCACAGTAACCTTTATACATGAAAAATATAAATCTGTCAATCTGTTATTTTTACAAAGCACTAAAGGGATCTACAGTGGACGGGTCAAACATATTTGTGAATGATAGAGTGTTAATGCTTGAGCAAATAAGACTAAGATTCCAAGGTACAGCGTGTCAGTAGGGTTATGGCACTAAAATTTACAAAATCTACGTGATGTAAGCTTACATGTCTTTGTGACATGTTCGTGAATCTCAGTTGTTCTAAACCAATATAAGTATTGAAAGATCAATTTCAACTCTCATTTAACACTCTGTATAATGAGAAAATATGAGTTTCAGTAAGAGAGCGATAACACATTCAATTCAAATATTACTTAAGAAACTTTCAACTAGACATTTCGAAGTGTAGGTGCTCATATTGCAAGCTATAATAACGAAACTTAGGAATTAATTTACCCTTATCGACCTTCGACAGTAGGATCCGCATACAAACTTCACATACACATCAGGCTCAGTCCGAAAAATTACAATAATTAGGGACTGGCGTCATGAATATGCACATTGCACAGCGTCACACACTAAAGTACAATCACTACCGGCGCACGTTTCTGTTGTCCGAACACTCCGCCGGGGGGTCGCATAAGGGTTAGAATAGAAAGTAAGAGAAAAACACTAGACGAGGATTTAAAGGGTAACTAGTTTAGTGGATGTGTTGGCTAGAGGATGCCGTTGGTGTAGTACTGGTAGTTGTCGTAGAGGCGCGTGGAGAGCGAGTGCAGCGCGTCGCGCACCAGCTTGTCCACCAGCGCCTGCAGCTGCGGCTCCGTGCGGCCCGCGTGGAAGCGCGCGCGGAACGCGGACACCGCCGAGCTCGAGCGCAGGCATGCCAGCTGACCGCCTGTCACACACAAACAGTAGCTATGTAATGCCTGCTTACTATATGGCTGGTCTGTTGGTCTAGTGGTTAGTGGTCCTGACTGCTGTACTGGAGGTCGTGGGTTCGATTCTCACCCAGGATAATTGTTTGTGTGATGAGTACGATAATTGTGTGAAAGTCGTGGATTTTTTTTTTAATATTACTTTTAAATAACATTTCACTTAGCATTCGTCCTTGCAGAACTGAACGTAGCCGAGTAAAATCAAACTAGAAAGATCCTATGCACACTGCAGTAATTATGGGCATAACTAAGCGATGCGTCGTCAGCATCGCAACGCAGTGTACAGTTTGGTTATAGTGTAGGAACTAATTTAATAATAGATATGGTGTATGACATCGAACTTATGTTTAATTAACTAGCCACCATATCCTGAGACGATATGATGGCTAGTTAGTTATATTGAAAAAGAAATCAACAGAAATAAATACTTTACAGAAAAAATATGAATATAACTTACCCATGCGCATAAGTTCAACAACATGTATAATCTGATCGCAGTGCTTGCGCGCCGCGATGAGCCCGCGCAGTATGAGGATCTTGAAGTACTGGAACATGTCAGAATTCTCGCCATCCATCACCTCTACGAACTCTTGCGTCATCTGGAAGATAATTACATTTACATTTAATTTGTACGAACAAAAAATAAAATAAAAAGTACGTGTAAAAGTAATGTCGATAATTTACCTTGAACGGTGAGCTCTCAAATCCTAGATTCTTGGGTGATATCGAGAATATGAATCCGAAATCTATGTGGATGATGTGACCCGTGCTATCTAACAAAATGTTTCCATTATGCCTGAAATAAATAACATAAAATTAACAGATGTATTTTTTTATATGTATTCACGAAGATTGAAATCATTGACTTTTATTATCTTTTCATAGAGGCTGCCAACGAATACATAGTTAACCAAAGACGTTTAGCTTGGACCAATATTATAAGAAAGTCTCATGAGAAATACTTTTTCCTCTGAGTTTTTCCCAAGGGAAGATGAAGAAGTGACTGCCTGAAACCGGTTTAACATCGCGAGAGAATTATCCATTGCCAATTTATCAGGATATAGTCCCTAATGAGAGCATTACTTTTGTACTACGACTCAAATCAAGTTGTAATTGGAATACTGACCTGTCCTTCAGTTGTAACAGATAGCTTGTGAGCGCGTATGCCGCAGCTGACTCCACGAAGTTGTTCTGCGCTCGAAGGAACCCTTCGCTGTTTGGCGGGCCGTGTTCCAGCTCCAGCCACGCTCGAAGCGTCTTGCCTGACTGCTTCTTGATTTGATGTAGTGATACTGAGTTTAGGACCTGATGAAAAAGAACAAGTGATTTAGATGGAAGTATATATTTCATAGGTAAAAAACTACAGCTTCTGTATATGATTTGGCAAAAGCCTTGTATCTACTAGACAATATTTTACGCACAACATGATTCACAACTCGTTTGTATTCGCGCAATCAACGTGCTTTGAGCAAAGCCACACATGTAGTGATGCCTAATGGATGATGCGAGGCTTTATTTTATTTTACCCTCGTAGGGTAACGGTTAGCCTGCCGAGGACGCGGTGAATGCGAAAGCGAACTACGTACCCCAAACAACTCCTTGACGTCTAATGTTTTTTAACTTTCGCGACTTGCACGCATATTTTAGACGACAAACCGACCGAGTCTAGTTGCACCGACCGTGGTCACTGGTGAACTGGTCGGTGCAACTCGACCGAAACGTCGGAAGAAAAGAAATATTGAATAATATCACGAATAAGACCTGTTTGTCGTCCTTAACGAGTGACAGTCCATGAGGACTGGAGGATTACGGTCAGTAGGTACATACGGGCTGTATAAGTCCGCACTCCTTGTCCAGACACAGTATCTCGTAGGGCCTGAGCTTGAGCGGCACGCGCTCGGCGGCCCAGGCGGCCTGCAGACGCCGCAGCAGCTGCGCGGCCAGCATCTCCTGCCGCAGGTCGTCGCCCACCTTCACGATGCAGCCCAGCAACCGCCAGCCGCTCAGCGCGCCGTACGGGGACGATGACCGCATGCGGGATAACTTGCTCTCCCATGATTCCTGGAATGATTTACTTCGGTTAGTGAGGGAACAACAGCAGTAATTTACAATGCATCATTTAAGTATGTCATATCAGTCATTAACAATGTGTTCACTGTGTGTGTGACCGCGTCTTGGTAAATGTAGCGTGGAACGAACCCTGGCCAGATGGCGGGACTACTTACACAAGAGGGTCGGCAGCGACTGGATGCATAAAGCAGCAGACATGGCTCTGTGACGTACCTTGGGAGAGGCCTATGTCCAGCAGAGGACTGCAACAGGCTGAAGATGATGATGATAACAACGATCATCAACGCTAGTCACTCCCATCATACCAGAGACCATGAGACCAGAACCAAGTTTTATTAAGATATATTCACCTTTAACGCCGTAGCAGATGGATCGGCAGGATCATGTCTGAAAGCATTCGGCGGCGGCGCGGCGGTAGCGTCTGCTAGTCGCCGTCGCACTTCTCCCGCGCCGACGGCTACCGACTCGCGAGACCCGCACGAAGATGTTGATAGCGCTGATACGGCTGACACCTGACAAATATACGTTACACATTAGTACCAGAATTTTATTTTATTTTATATTAATAAAAAAAAAAATTACCGTTTGTCGCGTTTAAATTTGAGATCGGTATCACAGATTTTATCGATATTAAAGTGGACAAAAGAAAGTAAGGTTATAAACATGTAAGTACTTGTAACCGAAATAAATATACATATATACATTTTATTATCTTATACATAAAAAATAATAGGTAGTCCAAGGCTAAAATGACTTTGGAAATTGAAAGATTAAAAAAATCTGAATCGGGTTTAAAAACGTTCAAAATATCATAAAATTTATGTCTCTATAAATGTTTATAGTGCATTGCAAAAAGGTTAAGGTTAGTATAATTTTATTAGAAACAATAATATTTAGAAAGGGGATTACTGGATATGCTCTTCATTGAACACACAAGTTTCATTAATAAATATTTGGCAAGTACATAAAAGAAATAACTTCACTGGACGATGCAGTTCAATAAGCGTATGTTGGCTATAATCCAACTGTTACATTCATTACAGTCTAACTAACTGACGAGAAACGTGGAACTAAGTGCTGGGAACCTTTCTATAAGTTAATTGCAAGTTAAATTACAGTGGGAGAGTGATTTTCCTTTATAATTATGTTGTCATGAGTTACGCATTTCTCAAGGTGTGTTCAAACAAGCTGTCATTTGAACCCAAGAAAGTGTAAACGAGGTCATTGTGAATCTAATGTTGAAACAATTGTATAAAATGTATGGTTAGGTTTCTTTATTGCAATACATGTTGTATGGGTGCTGTTTTACTTTATTAACTAAGTAGAAGCTACTATGAACTTGCAATATAGTTTTAGAATAAAATAAAAACAACCCGTAAATGTTTATAGCAATGACGGTGAAACAAAGTTCGAATAATTAAGTGGAATTATAGTTTAATAAATCCGAGGAGTTATATTGACTACATTATTTCAATGTCCTTCAAAACGACAATGCACTGAAAACAATGCTTTATCAAGATAATACCATCATATAAATTAACGACTTAAATGTAAAACAAAAAGTTGTTACAAAAACTACAAACGACCGGTCATTGTATGCCATCAAAATACAGACTTCAAAGTTATTAAGGGGTCGTTCATCTTTGTTTCATACAAAATTTTGTATAAACCATACATTGTCAACACAATAGTTTTAAATAAAAGTCATTGTGAACTAAAGAATCGAAGTTTGTGTCATTACTTTTAAACACAAGAACAATTATTGTGTAATATTTACTAATTCTTTTACAATACAATATGTAATTCGGTTTGTTTACGTAGGTATACAAATTCGCATTTTAAATAAGAAAGAAAAAAACGTCATATACCAACTTAAAACATGTAACTCGGTCAATATAATAATTGTAATGGTTTAAAATACTGTATTCCTTTTAATAAAAAATCCTTACATAATGTCTCTAACATCAATTTCTTACATCGTTTTAATTTAAAACTCGGCGATAGTAATAAATTTTATTAAGCATTTTTAAATTGTATACCTTTTATAATACGAGCTCAGTGAGTACTCAAATCTTTATATTATTCACATTATTTAGAAAAAACAAAATTAAATTAGTCCGGAGCAAACAAAGCACTTTAGTTATTCTTAGAAAAACGAATCAAAAAGGTTTCAATCACGTCTCTTTGGCTTTCACGACACCTATTATATTATATCGCACTTAAAAGGCGTGTCAACGATTCAATTTATATCGACATTTATTTCTTTAACAAAGAAAGTATTCACCCTTATTCGTAGCCACGTTTGTATTCACGTGTATATCTCGACGACATTGGCCTTTGGACACGCACGTGGCTTACACAGCTTACACTAATGCCATTAGGCCGATGAATGATTTACCGATTATCTAGGGCAGGCAACCGGGTTTTGAACTTAGACTAGAGCATAGACCCTGTTATTATTTATCATAAACAAAAATCTTTATCAAGTTTGCCGTTCAGCTGGCAAACTAAATGTGTTTTTTGTTCCTAAGCTATAGTTTTGTTAATCAAATAAGTGTTCTACTAAAGTAAGCAACTGGAATGATTGATTAGTCTGAACTGGGGAAAAGGCTGTTAACCTGTTTATTCCACGGGCTCTTTATCCTCTCTACTACATTAAGGGACACTTTGTGTTATTTTGAACTTCAATACGCTAAAATTTTGTTCCACTCGCTGCTGAGTTATACAAGGCTTGTTTGAAAAAAAAAACAGGCGAAATGATTAGCGTAATTACGAAAATTAGCAGTATTGTGGATTCGCACGCGTATCTGTTGAATCGAGCATTCTATTTCGTCATATTCAAGGGCAATTCGACTGACAGGAAACTGAAATTGGCATCATCGCTCTGTAACTGTGTGTAAAAAAAATAACCGTGAAACGATCAATTCCACTTTAAATTTCATAAAATTAAAACGCAAATGAATTGTAATTACAGTGATTATGTTATCAGACTCTAAAAGATATCGTTTTTTTTTTATATTACCGAGTTATGAAATCTAATCATAGTATTTATGGTAATAAATTTTAATACAAATACGTCATAGGTAGGTGAAAACTGTTACTTTTTACAACACGACATTACACTGATAAGTAAATCGGAAAGGCTGGTTCGTTTGCAACATTATATTTGCTACGAAATCATGATTCCTTTCCATTACCGAAATATCCATTCACACCAATTGGATAGTAGACTAGCCAAATTTGCAATACATGTTACAAATATGTCAACCAGGTGCTTATTGGTTGATAATTTACAAGCCGTTCCGGTTTTAAATAGAATGTGTGTCAATATTAGCATTAAATACTCATAAGTAAAAACTTTTAGCATGTATGTTCGTTTTACTAATCAAGTAATTTTGCCTGCAAGATTACTTTTAAAGGCTTTAGTTTAGTCCTAATCCTCAATAATTTGTATCCAACAGGCATGAACGGAACTGCACGTAGGTAGGTACAGAGGTATGTATAAATGAGAATGACATCGTATATTAAACGTTATTGAACCGTAAATATTCGTGTGGGCATTAATTGAGCACGGTACAACTGTCGCGATAGTACCGTGAGATAACGATGTGTTCCGTCACGCAAATAGCATATATTTTTAGCGTACATTATATTAGAAAAAGAAGTATCGAGCGGATATAATATCCTTATACGATAGATGTGTATTTTTTGCGTTGTGCCAGTATTGCATAAGTGGAAAAGACCGACGCGTGCAATATAGGTAAGTAGAATAACAATACAGTACGGTAAGTGTAAATATGACATGTTAAGGAGAAATATGCCTCGTTGAGGAGTTTGCAACATTAATATACTTGTGAGGAATAGACGTAGTATGGAAAGAAAAACAATTTTGTAATACATAACGCCGGTTATTTTTCATTCAACTTCATGATTAATCAATGCGCCGTCTCATCGGATGCTGAACGCTGCTGCACGTGCATAAAACTTTAGCATGTTTATAATACCGGCCACACGCGTACAATACGACAAAGAGAAAACAACTCTTGCGGATATTTTTATATTTTTCATAAACAAAAACGTGACCTCATTAGCGGCCTCGATGCGGACAGTGTCAGCTAATTCAGTGCACACTGGAGTTGGTTATAAGTAAAGAAATGGAAAGATTGACTACCTTTCAACAATGATCATTTTTACACCCTGTATATGTAATTCACATGCATGTACTTGGTAACAGTATGAATACAGTATCAACGTTCTTCCTACAAAAGCATTTGCATATGCGTGTAAGCCCAGTCACTATGAAGCGATAAACGATCCTTGAACAGTTTCATCAAGTCATGTGCAGATAGTATTCCAAGTCACTCACAAAAATTTTGACATACTACCCTCTATTGAGATAAACTAGGTACACCGATAAGCGTTACCACTTAAGAATTAAAGAAGATTTTCGTCACATCGTCTTAAGTACCTATACCAAACGTGAGACAAGACATTCTTAACACTTAAGTACCTCTTATAGTTTAAATCTTATGGAAACATACCTGTGACAAGCTATCCGGCGCCGGCGCTCTATGCGAGTACTGTGTGCTGAGTTCCTCATCGTCGTGGCTCCAACAGTCACCGGCATCACCATCATCCAGACCGGAGTATAAGGATAACGCTGGCCATTCCGGTACTAAGTTCTCTTCGCTCTTCGTGTGTCGGATTGGAGGGGAGTGAGGGGCGGGCGGCGCGGGGGGAAGCAGGCGCGGGGGCAGCGGCTCGTGCCCATCAGTCTCTAAGACCTCCACGTACATGATGTAAGGTGCCTGCAGACAAATTTACATCATAAGCACAATGCAATAAAGTCTAAATTTAATTGATTGATGGTGAGGTCATAATAATATCATGTAATGTGTGATGAACTAGCAATGACAATGAACTTGTCTAAACGACCTTGTTTGTAGGATGACTGCAAGCGCCATATTAATTTCAAGGTAAACTATGTACAATGGTTTTTATCAGAGAAGAGTTGAGTACCTGCTCTTCATTAAAGCATTTCCCTATAGATAACGAAATTTCAAATTCCTTTTTATCTATTCAAAGAACGTTGCGAAAAATGCGTATGTAGTTTTTATCAATCAGATAATCAATTAATTTTGCAAATGTACCCAGAACTTTGTTATAAATTATTTTATTACAGTACATTCAAGGAAACTTAAGTATAACGTTTATCTAATTCTTCTTGATTCAAAGTGCAGACGTACCCATAAACAGACGATGTACCAGACTGACACAGGTGTACAGCTCAAGATAACAAACGATATTCAATATTCTTCTTTTATTACGACTCTTGTAGAGAAATACATAATGTGACTTTATCAAAAACTTATCAGATAAATTGAATAGTGAATTGAATATATCGTAACTGGTTCTTATCATAGTATTGTTGCAGCATATTAGATTGTACCAGTTCTACTGTGTGACACAGAATACACAACTGTTCAAAATAACGTCTACTAGTTCTTTAGTTTATAACTTACTGACAGGTACTTGTTTGAATGACTACGAACATAGTTCTCGAGCTATTGTAGGCGTCACTACGTAAATGAAGATTACAGATGATAATCAAGCAATAAACATAGATATTTGGAGGATGCAACCCACTCCTCAAATCATTGAACATTTTACATAACCCACGCACGGAGAGACCCTGACCTTAAGACGGAAACCTGACAGCAATTGGTCGAAAAATCTAGTTATAAGTTTCCGGCTATATTTAGCAAAAACAACTGTTTTAAATTTCACCTACCTATCTAAGTATTTAGCATATCTAAACACATATGTAATGAATACAAACGACAATGACCGACATTGTACGCGAACATGTATCTAATGGCATAATTAACTAAAAGGCGATAATTACACAGAAAAACATTAATTACCTGTTATAAAATTCTAACCTAATTTTAACTAGAGTAGAATTTTGTTACACAATTTGAATTCTAACGTATTAGTTGGTCGGTGAAGGGAAACTATGAGGAAACCACATGCAATGCCTTAAATCTCGCCTTGACGGATAATGAGGCCACCCTTTGGGCGTAAAGCGTGCGTTTTATGTGGATACATCATGCCAAGGTGACTGCCTAACAAAGTGCCTATTTATTTCCTCAACTTACTGAATGACAGTGGGAAGAAATTTCGAAAGTATTACGAAATTTATTGTTACGTGAGTCCGTTTAAGAGCTATAAAGACGGGGCTGACGAAATGTTCTGTTGAACAAAAGAAATAATGTAGGATGTTTTTCCAAACGTTAACACAAGTAAAATAAACTTTATTGTTTCCGTGTTGCTATACTTTAATCACCGCCTTAATGGAAAGTGGAAAATTAAAATTTGATGGCTTCAGCCAGTGCGTGGAAAAAAAAATATTTTTACGAGAGAGCATCGCAAAAAAAGAATATTACTCTAGACAAGCTTTTAAGTAGAGTACGTGAAATTACGAGCGTTATTCATTTTTATCTGTTTACGCGTTTTATTTTTACAAAATTATGGAAGAACGTATGTAACGGAACAAAAGTGAAGTCGTCAACACACGCTCTGACGTTATTTAGTTCACATGCGGTTCAGACAACGTCAGAGAGCTAACACAATCAGCTAACGCTATGACAACTGTAGATTACAGTATTTATATCAAGTCCGTATCTCAAAGAGAAAACACAATGGCTGTAACGTGACTAAATAACTAAAGGCTATAAAGATAAATCCGATTAAGTTATCGCTCGTAAATACTAGATGACATTCAATATCGTTGTTAATATAATATTAGAGCGGCTTCAATCAGGTGCTTTGAAGCCGTACCTATTCAAATTGGAAATGTAAACTGTATTATCGTTAACGCTATTAGGTGGATAGATGGAGTCACGGCTAGAAGGGTGGTGGAGACACAAGATTACCCCTTCATAAGTAAAGAGGTTTGTTGAGTAACGATGCTTCGGTACGTTAAACGTACCTTGGGATATTACGTGCAAGTCATGAATTAGAATGACAATAATGATGATAAAAAGCAACTACATTTATGTTATTTCGTTGTGAATTTTTAGATTAAAGCATATTCATACAACTTAGCTTCCAATATTAATTAAAAGCTAATCTATTTTGATAAAGATTTTGAAAGTCATTTTAAATAAATTAGTTCACAACTATTCAAATTCGATAATTATTTCAAAGACGATATTGCTAAACCGCCATTTAAATAAGTCCACAGAAGCGAAATCAATTCAGTCTTTGTATTATAAGCAATATTAAACCACTATTGAATGTTAATACATATTGCGAAGCCTTCTAATCGTAGACATCACAAACCTTTCAATATTAAAGAATTCGATCTATGTAATAGAGAATTAAGTCTACAATCATAAAGGTGACCTTCAGAAATGTTTTAATACAACAATAGTCAAATGAGTTATCAAGATTATTTCCTACTAAAAGGTTTCGTACAATTTTCTACCTTATCGATACTAAAGTATCTTTTTATTAATTACTTTTACTACTAGAAATAGAATGTTCATTCAATATAGTGCTGAACTGTCTATTTAATTAGAGTTCATTATATTTTTAGGTTAGAAACCATCGTAACTCAACTAAACAAAGGGCCTCTATTACGTAGAACTTCGCTAAAAATAGATTCATCTCATTTAATAGTCTCTAAGATACTTCTTTGAGAAACAACCAATTAGATAACAGTTATCACGCTACGAACATTTCATTATATAAAACAAACCATTTATGTTCATACTGTAATTGATAATTATTTGTGATTCTAAATTCTTTGCCTGTATATCGCTTAATTTGACCACGATAAATTATAATTTGTTTCATGACGTTGGCAATACCAATCTCTCTAGACCTTTTCGAGTGAATACGTCATTATTATCAGTCGCTATGTATTAACTGTATTAACCCATCTATCGGTGGAAAAGGTCAATAGCCGCGATTAACTCATACAACTTCTTAATCATATCAATCAAATATAAAACAAAAACATCGACCCTGCTAATATCTTTAAAGAAAACGTTGCTTCGTTTTCTTAAATAGCATGCAACAATTAAATAGCATGCTCTATTACTATTACATACTACAACAGGATTTACACTCCTCATTATGTCCTTTTTTAGAATCTTTGAAATCACGTTGATCATTCAGAACCCTAAGCTTATAATACTGTCTACATCTTCCAGCCCTTATCCCATTTTACTTAAGGTCGGGGCAACACGTTTTTTTCTCTCCATTCTCCCCTACCAGACGTCACAATATCAAAATTCGTATAATATAATTCTCACCTTATCCTTGCTGTTGAGCACGGCGGCAGCATGCGGCGGTATCCTGAGCACGTAATGCGGCCTCTGGTGTAGCGGCAGCCACACCCTCGCCGGCAGGTTCAGGTCTAGCGTCGCGAGCTCGGCCCTGAGACGCCCGTTACGCCGCTCCTTGTCCGCCACACCGGCTAGACGACGCCCGATGTTTGTCAGTGACGTCAGAAACTGAAATGTTTGATAATTGTATTAAATTTACGTCAGCGTTTCGGTCTATCAAATGTTCGGACGTCATTTCCTATAGTTATTTAGGTAACAACAATGCGTATGTTTTTTGTTTAAAAAAGATGAAAAAAAAAGAACCGGAAATGTTGAGGCTCTATTTGTATTAGTCTATAAACAATCGTTCCTCCAATGACACAGCATTGATCACTCATTGAAACTGCAAGCGATGTCTAATGCTCTAATGCTGCTATGTATTCAGTAAACATGGAACTTGTGTAAACAACATAAATATTATATTTTTCTCCTTGCAAGTAGACCTCTAGTCAATGCTGCAGTGAATCAACGTCGTGTCACGTGCGCCACTAACGTGTCGGGCATATTATTGACTATTGTAAGACTTATCACGGGTCACAAGTACCTGTCAATAGATTTACTTGTCTAATGCAATTAAATTAAGCCTAATTTGATATTTGTATGTTGTACATTGTACCCAATTAATAACAATATGCTAATAACACTTTAGTTAGTAATATATTCTGAGACTTGCTAATTTTCGAGGAAATCTAACTAATAACTAAGACAATTCCACCTTATTCACTAAGTATTTTCCCACAGAAAACTTCAAAAAGCTAAAGTTGAGTGACAGTTGAGAAAGGTAGGTGTTAACTTGCAAAGATATATTACTGAAGGTAAAGAAAGTCAATACAGCCAGTGAAAAGCCTCTGAGATGATCTTTCTCTCGTATCGAGAGTCGAAGATGAAATAGAAAATTGATGGATGTCGAAAGCAATCTCGTATTAGATTAAATGAACACAAAAAGGCTCCATTCTTGTTGGGATACGAACTGAGTTGATTGCAAATGATGTTATTGGACTGTAATGACTTTATAACAAAACAAATTACCCCTTAATGATCTTACGCGCTGTGTGTACTTTGGAGAGCCTTAACGATGTTTTGTTTACGAAACTCGACTTTTTGGTGCAAATATTTAAAGGGACTGTTGGTATCTATACACATCATTCTGTTTCACACAGTTTATAATCCTTTTTAGTGAAAATCATTCGATATCACCCGAGTACTAAGAGGGCAACATTATATCAACCACATAGAAAGTTGTCAAGAAAAATCTAACACTTTCCTACAAGCTTTCACAACGTGTACGGCTTCTGATAGATGAATAAGTACAAAACAGGTCCTTGTGCACCGAACAGCACCAAAATAACTTCAATCATCCTTAACCAGTAAAAATAAATAAAAAATAAAAAGCCTTTTATTCGGACAATAGGTTTACAGATCTGTTTCCTTACTCTACTACACTGTTATTTATATTATTTAATTAAACTTATTCACATATTTCGTGCTTCTTTAGTTTTTGCAGGTCCGTTTGCCAGTTGGCAAAGGCCTCCTCCAACCTGCTCCATTCTGGCCTCTCTCTGGCCACTCTACTCCATGTTATGCCCGCAACCTGTCTGATATCGTCATCCCATCTTTTTTGCTGTCTACCTCTTTTCCTTTTACCTTCTCTGGGATACCATTGTGTAACTATTTTGTTCCACTTGTCTTTTCCTCTGATCATGTGTCCGGACCACTTCCATTTGAGCCTTTTTATTTTTAGCGTCACGTCTTGTACCTTGGTCTTTTTCCTGATGTTGGTGTTTCTTATTTTTTCCCTTCTCTTTACTCCTAGCATGCTTCTTTCCATTGCTCGTTGGCAGCTGGCAATTTTATTGGTCGTGTTTTTTGTTATGGCCCATGTTTGGCTCCCGTATATTAGAATTGGTAAGATACAAGTATTAAATAATTTACTCTTTGTTTTGATATGTAGGTTTTTGTCCTTCATTACTTCCCTTAGGCCCCAATAACTTTTCCAACTGTTTGCTATTCTTCTTTCAATTTCTTTGTTTATGTTGTCTGTAGGTGATATCAGCTGGCCAAGGTATATATATTCTTCCACATAGCTAATTTGTGTCGCTCCTACATGTATGTCGCTTTTAGGTCCATTGGTCATTACCTTTGTTTTTTCGGGGTTTAATTTTAGTCCTATTTTCTCACTCTCTGATGCCAGTTCGTTTAGCATTCTGCAAAGATCTCTTGGTGTTTTCGCGAATAACACAATATCATCGGCAAATCTTAAGTGCGTTAGTGTGCGGCCGTCGATATTTATACCCAGAGTCTCCCATTCAAAGTTTCTGAAAATCATTTCCAACACAGCAGAGAAAAGTTTTGGAGATAGAGGATCTCCTTGTCTTACTCCTTTTTGTATCTTAAATGGATCTCCTTTCCTTTCTAGCTGTACGTACGCCGAGCTGTTTTTGTACACATTCCTAATCACTCTTATATATTTTTGTTCTATTCCTTGTCTTTTTAACGCCTCCCAGATGTTTGTATGTATTAGCGAGTCGAATGCCTTGCTGTAGTCGACAAATGCTAAATAGTAGATGAGTTGATATTCTGTGTATTTCTTGATTATTTGTCTGACAGTATGGATATGATCAAGTACTGAGTAGCCTCTTCTAAAACCTGCCTGTTCTATTGGTTGTTGTTCGTCGAGTTTTCTTTCCATTCGCTTAAGGATGATTTTTGCAAATATTTTGTACAGGTTGGACATCAAACTTATAGGGCGGTAGTTTCCGATATCGTACTTATCTCCTTTTTTGTACAGAAGGATTATATTAGATTCCGTCCATTGCTGTGGGATCGTTTCCGTATTCAAAACATCGTTGAATATTTCTGTGAGGAGAGGTGTGATTGTCTGTTTTGCTTGTTTTAATATTTCGTTATTTATTCCATCGGGTCCAGGAGCTTTATCATCTTTTTGGGTTACTAGAGCAAATTCTACTTCTTCCTGCATGATGCTGGGTACGCATGAGGTTTCCCCTAGTTCTATCTCTTTTTCTGCTGTGATATTTTTGTATAGTTCCTTGTAATATGATGTTGCAATTCTCAATATTCCTTGCCTTCGATTCTCTTTCAATCTATTTTTATTTTTCATCTGCACAATCCAGTCTTTTTTGTTAGTTAACTCTTTATATGCCTTTTTTATTCCCCCTGTCTGAAGAATGTGTCTCTCTATTATTTCCATTCTTCTCTGAGTTCTGTCTTTCCTTATACTTTCTTTTATTTCTTTGCTGAACTTTGCTATTTCTTTTCTGTTGTCGTTACTATTTTTTGTCCTGATTAGGTCGGCTCTTTGATTAAGAAGACTAATGGTTTTATCAGTCATCCACTTGTTAGGTAGGTCTTCGCTATTAGTCGCTTGTTGAAGAGATTCTTTTATTGTTGTTTCTAACCAATTGTACTTTTCTTGTACTTCCAAATTTGTTATCTCTTTGTTGTGTTTTGAAATTGTTGACTTTATGGAATTGGCTATTAGGGCTGTTTGGTATTTAGTAGGTTTAATGTTCATCACATTATTTCTTGGTCTTGGGTTTTTTGGTGGGGTTGTCAACAGTTCTGCTCGAATCATTCGATGGTTGGTATTGAAATTAAGGTTACTAATGACTTCCATGTTTGAGAAGTATCTGTTTTTGGTAGTCATTATGAAATCGATTTCATTTTTTGTTTTTCCATCTGGTGACATCCAAGTCCACATCTTACTTTCTTTCTTCTTGAACGTTGTGTTAAGAACTTTCAGGCCATTTTCCAGTGCAAAGTTTACAAGTTTCTCTCCGTTTCTGCTTCTGGTCTTTTTTCCGCATACAAATGGTCCCAGTATTGAATCTTCTTCATGCTGTCGTTCTCCAATTTGGCCATTAAAGTCTCCCGACACAACAAGATTTTTGTGGGCATGGTCTTGAATTGCTTGATTTAGCTCCAGGTAGAATGAGTCTATTGATTCTGTATCGGATTGTTCTGTGGGCGAATATACTTGTATAATGGACCATGGATCTTTGTACCCCGGTAGCTTAATATTCATCACTGCTATGCGCTCTGATATTCCTATAAAGCTTTCCACGTTGTTTGTGAGGTGCTTTTTGACAATAAAACCAACCCCATATTGACCGGGGGTTGTTCCCATGTGGTACAAAAGGAAGTCTGGATAGGAAATAATTCTTTCTCCCATTCGCCTTACTTCGCTTAGGCCGACGATGTCCCATTTAATCTTTTGTAACGCATGCGTTAGTTCTATAAGATTTTCATCGTTTTTAAGTGTAAGTACATTGAGGGCTGCAACATAAATTTTTGATTGTCTGTGTTTGTTTTTGTTTTCACTGGTTTTGTTTTCTTCTTTTGTTGGAGGGTTGTGGTCTACATCCCCCACGAGGACCAGTCGGCTTGGGGGCGATACCTTAACCAGTACCAAACTACATAAAAACAGTACAGTAAGAGGTAAAAACAGTAATAGAAAATAAATATTTTTTTTCCTCTAATACAATTCAATTCTAAATATAGCTGAACAAGGCAAATTAATTCCATTACACGAACAAGCTTCCAATTGGAGACGTCTTATTCTGCGGTCTTTCATCAGATACTAATTTAGCTTGTATTGTTTAATTATATTCCCATTGATACAGATTGTTGTGGCCTTGACTTTAAAACTAGGTTATCAGAAATATCTTGTAGATGTACCTTGAGATATGGTTAATAATAACTCTATTCGACACAATAATAACACCATATATCCAAGGCATTGTCATCGAGACGTGAACGTTTAAATGGGATCGTACGAAGACCACAAGAAGGTAAATAAATATGTACTTCAATACAGTATCTTTTGCTTAATTGAATTCCCTTCAAAGCAACAACAAGGATATTCGTGAAGATTTCCTTGTAGAATCATTAACCAGTTTGTCTGTTCAGTCACACTAAGCAATATTATGTACAACGTATACTATGAGCCGTGATTCGACAACATTGCAAGGCCTAGAGATAGCAATCTTTTACAACCTTTTGATAAATAAATAGAGGAGACATGACGTAGTCTAGAGATTTAGAATGAGCATACATAAGAATACGTGTCTAAACTACCTGATTCATACATGAGAACACGTGAAAATAGTTTATTATATTGAAAAAAAGCACGCTACAAAAAGTAATAAAGTATTTTTTGTCGATTAACTCTTGAACATGTGTGTAAGTGTTGTTGATTACAATAAGCCCGGCTTAACACGTGCGTTTAGTACGGTTATCGGTGAAATGTACGACAATACTTATTAATTGACCTTTTAAGGAAAATACTAAAATACATTTTATTTTCTAATCGCCAATAAACAAAACACAGTAGCTGATCGCCATGACTGCTGTCGGAGTATAAGCGACATAGTGCTCTAAAGATATAACTAACTGTTATTATCTATGTTACAATTACTTTGTTAGTAATCTGATGACTGAATGAAGTATTGTTGCTAGTAGCATCTTAAATATGTTATAATTATATCACAAAACCATGTACTCGACAGGAAGTGTAAACTATTCTAAGTAGCGCTTTAATACACAAACAGCTGTGTACGATCTTAACATGTCTTGGAATTATACGAGTCTTTCTTTTACTCAGAACTTGGGCTGGACAACCAACAAACGCATTCCTGTGATCTGATTTCAAATAACGTATTTTGAAAGGTAAAGGAGTCTTTATAAATATGTACAATAGTTTTACATTAACGATACGATAAACAATGAAATATTCCAAGAAATCGCTTTCAACGGAAGCCTTTTGCTTTCGGAAATGGACTGATAACTATCGTTTGTGATGTAATAGTGTATCTTTCAGATCTTATCGATATAAATACCAATAAACCAAAGTAAAATCTGGATATTGTGACGCACTTTCTTAAGTATGAATCGACAGTAAACTTCTTGTTTTCCATTGTGGACGGATCGTGGAAACAAAATTCAATGAAGTGCAAGCTACAGCTGTTTTGCTGTACTTTACAGTGTGTTTACACGCAAGACAGTATATAATACCATTAGTGCAGACTGGATTTGTTTTGCTAAAGGTTTCATTTGTATTGTTTTTATTTTTACTGTAGCCACTAGTCATGTTAGTAATGCCCGGTTTACACGGGCTTCGTAGCTAAGTGCTTAGTACTTGTCACTATATTAAGCCTCAATATGACAAGTGAAAAGTAACCGAAATGGAGCGACGCCGCCTGATTTTGCGCAGTGTGTTTAAGCAATATTCTAACATTATTATTTCAAGCATGATCGAAGAGCTTGAAAGACAAATATTAAAAAGAAAACGTTTGTGGACAAGACAGTGGTTACTGCGCAGAGATGAACGGGGCCATTCTGCTCTTCTATTAAAAGAACTAGCAACTGAAGATCCAGAAGAATATAGAGTAACTATGAGAATGTCAACGGCACAATTTGATATTTGTTTGTTTTTTAATTTGTTTTCACTTCCCGGTACAACTTGTCACTAACTAACTTGTCGAGCTGTTTACACACGGTCAGCAAGCGACAAGTGCTTAGTAAATCGTGGTGGGGGTATCGACTTGTCGATTAGTAAATAGGATCGTTTTCTATTCACTTGCAATATTCACAAATACTAATACTAAGCACTAAACAGCGTGTTTACACATGAGGACTTAGTATTAGTGACAAGTACTAAGCGCTTAGCTACGAAGCCCGTGTAAACCGGGCATAATGCAAGTTATCAAGAAAGTTTTTAAAAAGAAATACATTTTGTGCTAAAAGAATTAATGACCAAGGAAAACTCAAGAGATTTTCCGAACTTAACAAATGAGATGGAAAATACGTGAACGCAAATACAAAGTCATCTCAAAATGTATCCAGTGACTCAGTATTCGGTCTCACGTCGCGAAGAAGTGTAATTTTATAGAGTGACAAAAAGTTGCATGTACTCTGAAGATGTTTACTCTCTTGTGAATGCTTATTTTTAGATGAATCATTCAAAACGACTGCGGCAGACGAAGTAAACATAGCACAGACAATATATTTGGGGTAATCAGTTCCAAACTTCTCTGATGATGCAAAAGATGGCATGACTCATCTCATGGATCTAATGAAACGGTAAATAGCTGTCTAATTGTCCACGTCTGGCTCATAGTCGCATACAGGACTTTAAGCAAACGTACCTTTTTATGGCCGACACTTAAAATCAAATGATGGCATTACTGTACATTTTACAGGTGTAAAATCTAACGTTTACCATGAGCATTTAAAGACAGACATTTCTACAGAATTTTCTTAGTGTCGAGTATCAATATCCGCTTTGCTTTGAACCCCGTAGAGGTGAGATTACACACGAGATACATTCATCCGACACACGTGAAGGTGACACGATTCCATCATTGCCGTAGGTGTAAGCAGTAAACGATTTATCACAACTAGCTATACGTATAATATTATTTAGTGAGCGGTCATTTTAGCGCAAGGTCGTCTTGTATATTTAGGTTTTTACTAAGTTCGTTATCAAATAAATCTGAGATCTTAAGCACAGCTAGAACACGCTATGTTTAACGACTTTAAGGGGAAAATGTAATTTACTGGTGTTAATACTTTGAAGGTAATGTAGCCTTTCGAATGTTTACTAGGTACTGTTAAAGTATATCAGTTCATAGAAACAAAGAGAGCTCTAGGGCTAGATAGAACCAAGTGATTATAAGATTAAACATAAGAAGCCTGTTCTGTTCATATTACACTACATTCTGGGCCAAGCTAGTTACAGACCGGAGACTAAAATCTACATGGCGACGAGCGAGACGTCGCAGGTCAAGGAAATGACGATATTAATTAAATGCATTCCACAGTAATTGTATGCTATTAGCTTAATACGACGACGAGTGAAATACTAAAGAGATGATTCGCTAGTTCGCAACTAGTTTGCCAGCAATGGAAAATATCAAAATACATATTTTGAATTGACCTGCAAAACTAGGTTCATTTTGTAGCAAACGTAGTACAGTAGTTTATGGATTAACCTTCATATCGACAACTACAAAAGAAGGAGGTCTTAAATATTAAGCCCCGAAAGGTCTTTGGTAAATGCTAGTTGCTGATCAAGAAAGCCCACGTTTTAATTTTTAAGTTACATGATTAAGTGAATGTTATTTGTATAACCTTGATATAAACTTCTAAACTACCGAATTAAAGTTTTGCAAGTCGGCTACAGTAGCGGCTTCATATGATCAGGGGCCGGAACATAAAACAAGGTTGTATGCAAAATCGATAGCCATAACACCATAACTCAGACATGCGAATATCTAAATGATTTATCATAATGTCATTTTGAAGTGCCTGAAGCAGTTTACACAGCTGTTAATTACAATACTGTAATTATGTGAGTGCACCGTGTCACTTAAGCCAAGGCTGGCGTAGGCTGAGCTCACGACGCGGATACACGCGTGCTACAGAATGTGAACGTGAAGGCGTCCTTAGCGGCTTTGCTAAATATTTCGACACTAACTTAAAACAACTCTTATTTGGTAAATTTAGAAATATCCGCAACGACAAAAATGTTAAAAGGAATATTGAGGCCTACGATAATTTAAGACTGATATAAGTTATCGTGGTAAATGAAAATGCTAATCCTCTTGCCTAAATACATGTAACGGATATCTAATTTTCTGGCTAAACCCAACGTTTAACATAAACACAAATCGCATAACAACAAATAAATATTTTTTATCGTTATCGACCATGTGTTTCGTCATTATCAATGTTAAGGCACTTAACAATATGCAAAGTCAATAGTCACATACGATCCCTCGATGTGTTTGGTTAATAATTAATGATATCTAGACACATTATTTGCAAGAAAAAATTGCTTGTATAAAATATATTGCTTACTTTTCCGTAAAACAATGGTATATGCGTTGTTGTTGTTATTAAATTCATATTGTTGTTAAATTCATAAGAAATTAAAAATTATCAACAAACACTATCGCAAAACTAATATTATTATTTACCTGTATTTGAGGTGCTAATCTTGGCGCTCCACACGAACACTGTTCTCCACATAGACATCCGTTGTCAAAAGCACGGCCAGATGCAAGGTCTCCCAAATGCCTTCCCGAAGGCACCGCTAGCCTTAACGCTGAAGCGTCAGACTGCGACCTGTGGTGGCCTCTCCTCGCCGCCGGCCTGATCTCCTCCGCCAAGATGGAATCTCTCAACTTCGTCGCTCTCGACCTTTTAACATCTCCGCCAAAAGCCGTCAATAACCACGCCAGCCTAAGTGAAAACTCAGCACTTTGTTTACACCTGTGCACCAAATACGGTTTCAACACGTCTGCAACATCGCTCATTTCTATATACATGGTTGCTATTTGTGGCAGGTAGAAATCCACGTCCTCGTATGGGAATGAAAATAATTTGTTCGCCAGGTAGGTCTGAACGCCCGGCTCTTTTGAATTGAACAGGTATGAGATTGCCATGCTCATATCAAACAATTTACTTTCGAACAACCGGAGCAGAAAGTCTTTGTTTTTCGATGTTTCTGCGGCACAAACATCAGATTTCACTACCGAGTCCACTATCATATCCGAAGGGTCAGGCGGTTTATCAGTGTCTTCTGGATTACCGGAATCAAGACTTTCTCTAGATCTAGCGGCGGCTGGTGGTTGCGGTCTTTCTTCGTCATTGCCATCAGGAGGAGTGTGAATGCCGGAGTCGTCGGAGCCGGTGGGCACCTCTGGTGGAAGCGCTAGTCTCGGAGCGGGCACTTCGATAGGTATTCGAAGTGGCGCCCCCTCCGGCGACGTAGGTGTCATGTCTTCTGGTATCCGCTGAAGAACGGAATCCAGTGATCTGTTTCTTTGATGACCGCATCCTGCTGGCGGTCCGCTTGCACCCGTCACATGCCTACAACAATAGAAAAATATATGAAGATATTTTTACAAAAAGAAATAATAATTAGAGGACCGTGACACTAACTGGGAAGTCCTAACTAGCATTATAATTACGTACTTATAGAAAGGATCCTCGTAGTGTTGTATGCCGATGACAATAATCTTTCTAACCATTTGCACAATTTACACTATAACGCACAGAAATCCAACACTTATAAACACAGAGCACGATTATTCAATTAGCCTCCTCACATAAACATGGTAGTTGCGTTCAAGCACTGGCGTAGCGTTAAAACAATGCGAGCAGCCTTGCGATATATCATAGCGCGTAATTAAACACTGAACATTGTGCAAGCGCGGTACAGACGTCCTACCCCGCTGCCGTCGTATGGCCAACTGTTTTACGCAACAAATAGACGCGCCGCTCCGCATACCATTCGAATAAGGATCACCTCGATTACGCAGCCCAAACGCAACCAAACAACTACGAAACAGTATAAACAAATATCTTTGCAAAGATTTCGCCGACCGAGTTTACGACGCTTTTGTTATTTTAGAAACGTGGAACTAGTGGAAGAACACGTTTTATTTACATATTTTTAGATATGAAGCTCTAGCATGACACCTGTGCAAATTCACGTAACAGAATTTTGATAATGGAGCCTTGTGTAGTTATCACAAACTAGTATAAAGTAAGACAATTTTGTCAGTTCATTGACATGAATTTTACACAGTTAAGTTTATATTAATAAGGGATAACACTCGCTGGATGTATATTTTGTATTCGTTCAATGATCACTAAAGCAGTTCCTTATGAGACAGCGCGGCGTATTCGCTAATGTCGCAAGGAATTTAAATGAGATGGTTACAGTTACAATCGTAAATATTATGTAGGACCAAAACAGATGTACCCCTATTGTATTCCGAACATATTTGTACTTTTTGCAACCAGTAAGTAGGAAATGCCGTGACATAACAGAGATTCAAGAACGCATACCAACTCACTAAGTAGGAGAAAGCGGCCGATGACCCCAAAAAGTTTATCACAGAGTTAGCTATCATTCTCAGAAGAAACATGTAACGCAGTGCAGTCTTAAGTGGCAAAGACGTTCTCAATGCGGCCGTGTATTCACACAAGAAAGTAGAGGAAGTGGAAGTATGTAATGGCCACTCAATGCCTCCAGTGAACGAACATTCCACGAGGAGCGTGAGTGGCGAACGAATTATCGTTGGTTTATTTTTAAAACGTTATCGGGGATAGTACATATGTTGCGTCCTGCTAACAGATGTGCCGTTAAGTGTTGAAGCATCGAAAGAGAGGAGCCATTCATACTATTCTATTTTAATGACGTAAAGACTAAAGAGTACGCGTGCACTAAAACATACACTGCAGACGAATAATTACGTAGTAGCCATTTATTAGGAAGAATATGATTGTTGATTACAAAGTTGCAGATATCATAGGAAAATATTCTTTACAGTTTCATTTCAACAATTGTCAGATTTCTAATACTGAGAAAAACGTGTCTCCAATTGTAGTATATTAAGATTATTCTCAATGTTATCATAACATTTTCTGAGTACATCAGCACTAGAGAACGACGCTGTAGGTCTACTCATTTATCTCGCTTTCTACATAATACAACCATCGTAAACATTAAAGATTTTACGATCAATTACCTTCCACATTGGCTATTGCTAACATATGGAACAAAACCAAAATGTTTGGTCCACCAGACAAGGATAGGCAACAATATTTTACAATGCGCGAGTCCATAAAACTATAACAAGTATTACTTTATTTATTATTTAGCTAAAAAAACGAATAGTGGATTTCAAAAGGAAATGTATAAACTGCTACCTGAAATTACTTTTCATTAATTACAATAGCCTTTTAAACTATAGTAAATTACACGTGAAGTATATATTCTTGTCATTCACATTTGGGCCCAAAACCTTTTCCGGTATACTATACGACAACTTGTTTATGTTATCACCCCCTATGTAGGTCAAACCTCCGCGACCGATGGACTTATACAAATAGCCGCCCGGCGACCTCGCGTGCTTGACAGGTAAGAAACTATCCAACAAATTCAATACGATGATGATTTTCTAACAGCTTTGTATCACGCATTAGAAATCACTTTAAACAATGTTTCTGCAAACGTCACATTGCACTTAAAAGAACACAACAAAACAATTACAGCTTATAAAACCTGACTACAGCGCCAATAAAAAAATATTCAGGGAATTGACACCACTTGATGGTAACTATTGCTATATTGATTTCAATTAGGTGTTTACATTGGCGATGGCGCCATTTACTATTGACATCAATAAACCTGGAGCGCCCCGAAAGAAATAAATCGTCAAACCTGATGAGCTGCCGAGAATTGTCTAAGTCTACGTAAATATTAGAGCGACGACCACGACGTCTGTCAGACATTTAGATGCTTCGGCGAAAGCTCTTAATGGCTTCATAAAGTCTGTTATACCAACGGTTAGTTATTTATATTCCTTGAAAACCCACGTTCCAGCGGTAGTTTCATGTAACAGGTGAATGTTGCCGGGCACTGGCTAGCGAGAAACTCGAAGGCCTCAGTACCGTGTACGGGTACATTTCTCGACGCGTACTGACGTCAATATCAAACAATAGCGGATTGATTCGAGTCGGCACCGACACAGTCCGGCACCATACTGCGGTGTTCTGTATGAATACTATGAATAGTATAAAAAAAAATAAGTAAAAAAACTTTTTAACAAAAAGCTTTTATTTAAACGCTCTAAAAAGAAGAAAATAAAATTTTCCTTTTGGATTATACTAACAACTCCTCATTATACACAATTTATATAAGATAATAAAAGCTTGTCGCGAGGTTTACATACCTATCAACATTCCTTTATATCATAATAATTTGTGGTAAATCGAGCGACAAGCTTTTATTATTTATATAAATTGTGTATAATGAGGAGTTGTTAGTATAATCCAAAAGGAAAATTTTATTTTCTTCTTTTTAGAGCGTTTAAATAAAAGCTTTTTGTTAAAAAGTTTTTTTACTTATTTTTTTTTATTTTTTACTTTTTAGTTCCGCCATATTGGATTCAGAATGACGTCATATTCTTATTCTAGTCACTCTTAACAAGCCCTTTCATTTGATACCCATATTGTAGAAGTAGACTAAAGGTAACTATTCCGCCATCCTGCATGGTCCGCCATATTGGATTCAGAATGACGTCATATTCTTTTTCTAGTCACTCTTAACAAGCCCTTTCATTTGATACCCATATTGTATAAGTGGATTAAATATAACTGTTCTGACATCTTGTATGATCCGCCATATTGAATTTAGAATGACGTCACATATCTTATCATGTATTGTCATCCAAACAAAATGCGTCCACAAAATTTCAGCACAAACGGTTGAATATATCTACTTCAAAATTGAGTTCAAAGATTTCACCCGAACACACAAATATCCATACATTGCAAGTTAAATAAAAGCTTTTAATAAATATTAGTGAAAGTCAGTGTTAAGGATAGTTGCAAACTGAACTAAGATACAATCAGTGATTATTACTTTAATCGCTTATCAACGATGAGTAACCAACTTATCATTGAAGAACTAATCTAAATATATTATTTAATTATGACTCATTAACACGGAACTTATACTTCTGTTTACTACACAATGTAAATCGCATTTTAGAAGACGGTGAAAGTTTCGTGCACAAAATATAAAAGGCTGTGGTAAGAGTCATTAGATTATAATTGCCTTTATAAGCAAAAATATGATCGTCAAGTGTCGACGGAACATGAATTTCGTGCGGTATGCTCTTAGTATCGTAATAGCGAAAGTGAACGCCTCTTTCGACCTTGTAGCTGGCTGTACTGGCTATCGCATCAAATATTATTGTGTTTCTGTATATGTATTCTGTTGTGTTAAAGTACAATAAGAATTCTAGCGAAAATAACTTCAAATCTACTGCTTATTTCGTCTGAAAAGAATATTAATTCTTTAGTGTTTTGAAAAACAATTGTTCTCTATAGAAATTTTTGCAATTTTAACAATAAATGTATTTAACAAATTGTTTAAATGGAAATGTTTTCTCGAAATATTTAGATTTTAGTGTTTGTTTTGAACATGTCTAAGTAAATCAAATTTAGATTCCGACTATATTGATTTTATAAGTTACCAGTAATTGATACGGTTATGTAAATTCAATATTGTACCTATTAAAATAGTAGGTAAATAGTACAACTGTATTATAAAATTACTTATTACGCAAAAATAATTACCCAACTTAGTTGAATATTTACGTATACATCATTCGTAGAAACTGGTTAGTATCAAAATCACGGCAGTTACAAAATAAATTGACGAAATTGATAAGAAGTGTGATTACATCGATTACCTTGGTACACGGGTGAAATAACAAAACGCAGACTGAAACATGTGAGTTATGCGTAAATGCTACATTAACATAGGATACAATTTCCGTTCCTGTATGACCCAGTTACTGTCTAAGAATTAAATTAGCTCGGATAAATAACGGAAACACTAATTTGCAACCTGTCAATGGTTAGCAACTGCGTATATCGAGAACACAATGATTCAATATTATGTATTTAGGAGTAAAACTACCAAACGGCGGCATAATATGGGAAATAGTTCAGACTGTTCTCAATCTAGCTAGACAAAGAAACGAGGTCGTCGGAAAATACCGAAGATCTGTCACTCTAGATTCAAGCTTCGTCCAACAAAATGCATGATCCAATTACATAACGTCGTAATCGTTTTATACAACGAAAAGCCATAAACTAATGTAAAAGAGGATTGAGAAACGGAATGTATTCTCAATGGCTCCTGGACCGTAATATTAATGTTATGCAAGTTATTGTGAACGCTGTATTGCGAATTTTTTATCTACTTACTTTAAATAAACGAAAAGATAGTCTTTACATCAGTTTAGAATTAATCTGTTGTCAATTATTCAATCTTTAAAACTCTTCCTAGTTCATTAAAGTAACATGTAGACGTTATCTGAATATTTTCAAGATCTTTTGTCATTAAAGTAATTTTAAAACATTAAATCTGTTCGTAACTGATGTGTCGTGACAATATTGAGAGATACAACCGACATAGAAAGAACCGTAGAATGATGAAAAAAATGTCCCACAAACTCAGTCGCAATTAGACAATGTCAATATAGAGATGTGTACCTCAATGACTGTTAAGGGCAGACATATAGTCACGCCTCAATCGTACGTGTGCCTCATACAAAATCAATAAATAAAATACTCGCTAACGATACGATACATGCGAATGCTGAACACCACGTGTTACACAATTAACTCTATATGAAGGCACCAGTAATCCAATATACGGCTCCAACGTAACGTAAACGTATATGTATACAATAATGGGATATTAGACGTTACTCGATTTTCTTGTGGGGTTTCTTTGACACTGGTTTCACGAGATTTTATTCAAACATATATCGGTACCTTATGCAATGTATCTCACCAATATGACAATAACGAGCTGCCAATTTTGAAATCTACATCAATATTGCTATGAAAGTGGTCTTCAATCACAATACTAACCAAAAAGGTGGCAATGTCAAGGATTAACTGAATCAAGTAAAGGCGTTACAAAAACTGGTGATGACTCTAACAAGTATCAAAATTTTGTGTGAAGTTGGGAGCTAAAAATAAATAATGGCCGTTTGCTCGGGGAGTCCGTCCTAATAACCTCCTGTAGATTATTCCTCTCCCGCAGAGATCATAACAAAGGATAGCAAGGGGAATTTCTAACTTTAGTGAAAACAAATCTCAATTAAGTAAGTTCACAGAAGTAAAATAATGTTGAATGTACAAAAAGTTGTGTAGGATGTACTGTAGTATAAATCTGATTTATTTGTATTTCAATAAATGTTATTGAAACATTATATTGATATTTATGTTTGACTATCAACTAAATATGGATTCCATTTCAAATATTTGCCAGGTCGAAACAAGTTCTACGAAACTTGTTTTACTAAAACGGTATTAATTAGTTTTGTATTTATTTGTTTGCTATAAAAACAACAAAACAAAGACTGACAACTATTTTTTCTCGATATTTAACATCAAAACAAACAAATTCTCGGTATTCTGTATGCGTTTTGATAAAACAGGTATACTTTTTATGCAGATTTTGAGAATCTACAAGTTAGTCATTGGAACGTAATTAACACAAGAGAACACTAAATAATTAAAATAGTAATTAAACAAAGAAGCTACAAATAAGGTTTACCGTGAGAAGTAATTAAGTCGCGTAAAGCTGTTTCTTAAGGCACAATGAATTAATAGATTTTAGTTTTGAAGGTTAAATTTCAAGTAATTATTTTGCAGTATCGTGTATCATACGGAGTGGTCAATCCAATAGAATTTATAATTAGCACGATAGTTTCCAATTTATTTTAAGTGTGTAAAACACCTTTAGCGGTATAAAAACATTAAGGTTTCGGGGTACCGGGATGTACAAAAAATCTGCGAGAGTGCGAGGCTTCGCAAATGTTTGCCAGCATCTGCGTCCGTGTACATCTGTCGAATTTAACGGTCCGGGATTGGTCGCCGGTGGTTTGCAAACCATCTGCCAGTCGTTACGATTTTATACAGAGATAAGTGGACGACGACAGATGGAAAAATATTCAAACAAAAATATCAAAGTGGGATGTTAATATTTTTGCCTACATTAATAAAACAAAGATTAGTGTTTTTCTCGTAAGAGACAAAATTACTGTCGTCTCGTAAAATTAAATTGCTTAATTATTCGAACGTTGATAAGAATTTGTACTTTGACCTAGCAACTATTAATAAGATGGTACGCTGGTTACTGACCGAGAGCTGAATTTGTTCGTTCGATAACTACAATAGGCAATGTAAACGATATAAATCAAGCGTTTGATGTGTAGACCGAGGAAGGAATTCTATTGTGGTACCAAAACGCATTAACGCATGCTATGCAACCGAACACGTGCATTGATAAGGGATATTTAACTAGTACAGTGAACTGATTATTTGGACATATACGCGTATCTAAAGTTTATTTTTATTTACTTATGTAGAACAGCAAACTTCGAACATTAATTGGCTCAACGTGTGGCCTCGACTGGTGCTTACGTACTAAGCGGCAGAAACATTCATGCTCACGATACCTACTCAGTTCACGAAATAATATTAATCTGTCGCTCATCCTAGCATGATAAAAATATTGAAAAACTCCGAGTAGGTCAAATATTCGTGCGAACTAAAATTATTAAGTAGACGGTTAACGCGAAGACTACTGCATCATACTCAAAGGAAAATTGAAGCCAGTACAATATTTTAAGATACTCGGAAAGATTCACAAAGAAACGTATCAAACGATGCCGCACTGGAAAGAAATAAGATCATTTGCTCACGTCACAGCTTATTTTAACTAGCGAGAAAATAATTAAATACAAGTGTATCAAAAACTTATTTAACATGAATAGGACTAGGTAGGATTGTTATAAACTTTATACATGTCGAATCTACATAGTAAGTAGGCCTTGAATGTTAACAAGGTCAGAAAGGATCGTAGGCGTGTCGATCCAATTGTGATCTAAAATTCAATAAATTGAATAGGGGACTCAATCGGCCCGTACATACACGGCGAAAGGTCAACTATTGACGACCACAATTGTGGATGTCACCCCTATCATTTTAATTATTAATGAAAAGATCTTGGTCATTTAGAACGCAGTATTTTAATCAACACATATTCAAGTGAGCTGAACTTTGTGAAGGTCCGTGAAGTTGATCATGGAAGTAAAAAAGAAAGAAAATATGTTTTTGAATGTCAATATAGACAGCATGTGTAAAGAATGTTGAGTAATGTGATACTGTCAGAGTAAAGTAGGTATGTTTAATTGGTACAAATTAAGTTAATTGTAAACTAATGCTGGGTTTCTTATGAACATTACACGTGTGAAGACTTGAAATATTATATAATTAACTACGTAATGAACGTTGATGGTGGTTTTATTATGATTTAAGAGTCACTGTAGTCACCAGCGAAATACGCGGATTAGATCCAACCACTCCTACATTCTTACATAAAGGTTACTGCAAAAGCCCGCAAACTTTGAAAGTGAATATATCTCAGTTCTTAAGTGCAATGTTATGCTTTTATCTTTGCTTTTAAAAGCCAGTGAGAATGAGATACTCTGCTTAGTAGCAGACAAAGTGACCGGTGCAATTTCCGGCCATTTGCCACCGGATCAGACTATTTCTGCCGTGCGTCTATCATCGTGCCACGTCCTTCCTTTTGACCTAATACCACTGGCAAGTGCTAGACTAATCGGCTTCTTTCAAATTAAAGTGAATAATCTTGTACTTATTATAGGCTTTGTAAGAAAAAAATCGCTACACGCGACGTACTTAACATAAAGAATGCAAAAAAAAGCGTATATAACAGGTGGTATCGGTACGACTAGTAAAGAAGTTGTCTGATGCCCTTCATATAAGTACAGAATTTTATGTCAACTTGATTCTATGAGCTAATACTTTAAAATAAATGTCTTGATGGCTATGCTACCACCAAATGTAACATTTCTAGACGAGGTGACTCAGTAACATTTCGATAATAGGCTTATTTTAGAACACTCGTCTCCTCCTTTTTAAGCAAACGTAGAATTTCAAATTTTATTCTACACTTGCGTCGTTTCTTTGTTGCATAATAATAGCGTAAATTCTCGCCTCTTCACTTGAACATAAATGTTTTGTAATATAAAAGGCATGTTGCCAGTGACCTAATCAACGCCAGCTTTGTACTACAACAATAAGAAATCAAGCGATTGCGTGGATATTGCCTTTAAAATAAAATACCCTAGACTTCGATTCGCTTTTATTGTCAGGGTCTACGTATAGCATCATTGGGACTTTAATCCATAAAAAAGTAACTTAATATGTGAGGTCTGCCAATACAAATAAATAAGAGATTCTTTACACATTCGTTTAATACAACATCATCGAATCCATCGGTTGGAACAACGTAGTAAAATAACTGAATTTGTTGACCAGCTCAACCGTAATTTATTGAACCAACACACGTTCAACTAAGGTTAATATTTGTTCTAACCTTTAAGGCGTGGAATCGTCTTCTCTGTTCATAATAAATAATTATTACTTAGTGACTGTTTATATTACATAATCTCATCAAACACCATGCATTTTATTAGCGTTACTTTCATAAACGCCTTCCTGATCCCCACTTAATAAAACCGCGGAAGTCGACATTCTCCGCTAAGACAGGAAGTCGCTGAGAAGAGTTTTACTCATAATGAGGTTAATTTACGATCGATACCGATCAAATATTTATAACTCATTAAAATAGCTAATGTATCATGGTAAAAGAGTGAGTATACAGACTATACAGTATACATAGTTTGTTTACGCAGCGAAGTCCATAAATATTTTTGTGTTCTCTATACAATGAAGTTTCCTAAACACTCAAAAACGTTAGCTTCCTTCCATTGCAAGGGCAATTATACCGCTTCCTCTGAACACAATAGAATGTAAAAACCACTTTCCGTGACGAAGCAACAATTAAGTGAGGGTGACACAACTACATTTTACCCAATTTACTTCGATATTCTTAGAAATTGAAAAATGTGAATAAAAGAAGTAAGTTGGTGAATGAAGATAAATTCTTTAACAATTATTCTGGGTTGCAATTAGAAAGGCTTATCATGTGTAGGTCTTTTGATTGTAACAAAATACTAAAATGCAATAATATTTTATTCCTTAATGAACGCAAAAAGGAAATCCTGATTTAAATAGATCCGACGGCATCAGGCGTCATTATGATTTGATGTAATATAATGCATACTTAAAACACTAGTGAAATGGTAAAACAACAATTCATACATCAAAAGTTTTGGTAATGGCAATAGGCAATTGAAATCTAGTCGTAAATTTATCAATGACGTAAATTCCATCGTTTACGAAACAGATAGCAGCAAATTATGTATCTTAGTCAAATCTATTTCTAAAGCCATTCCTGGGCCCAAAATAAAGGTATGATCAAGCTTGAAAAAATTGCGTTAACACAACTTCAGTGTACCTAAAAGATATAACAAAAACTTTAAAACAGACCTCCCATAATATATCCGTCCAGGTGTTTCATGAGATGTTAAAACTTGGAACAAAAAATAGCAATCTTGTCATCCAATCCATAAATGACGTCATAATTATTAAACTCAATAAAACATATGCCGAGCGTGGTGATTGTTATCTGTATAACAGAGCTAGGGAGTCACACCATAGCCGGACACCATCACGAATGTTTGAAACAATATGAGGTACTTATGATATTGGTAGTGTTTAAACCAGCTCCAGTTTATGTTTTAATCCTAGATTCCTGAAACTAGGCTAATTCTATCTTATGATTTATTGGAATCGCTTGAATACAGGTCAGACAATACACCCTTATAGATGCAATATGTATATTATCTAACAGATATTGTTATAAACTTCGCGATATATCAATCTTAAGAATACAATAAATCCATTAGGGCAATGTTTTACGACGTCTCGCAGACAGCCACATCAAGTAGTAATGTATTACCAGCTACTCGCTTCTTACTGGCCTCATTGTTATTTTATTGACTACAGAAAGCCAATATTTTACCCGGTCGATGTAAGCAATCACTGTTCTGCAGATACACTGTTACTATTGAGGATAAACGAATGGTATTCAACTCGATATCAATGTGCATGCTACATTAAAGACAAAACCGTATCAGATTTTGTTTTATCCACTTTACGTAATGTTAATAATGATAGTTCTTTTACCAGCAGAAACTTGTATTATTTGAACAATGGACCTCTAGGCTACTTTTAATTGTTATGCAGTCTATTGCATAACAGCACGGGTAGTTGTAGTGCTCGTTTGGTGATGGCAATAAGTCTTGATTACGAACCTGACGCGTTTCTATATTACCTAAGCTTAAAACAAATTAATAGACCAGTTTACTGACATTGCATTTATCATGGCAAGTAATATTTTTTATTATATCAAATGAAACCCACGTTAAGTGGTCCGCTTTATTTTTACGACAAAATCGACCTTGTAGCTTGCAAGGCGAGTTAAACCTATGTATTGCCACTTCCGAACCGAGCGAACGAGGCCGACCGCCGAATTATCCGAGCAAATATTTCAAATGAAACCAGCTAGTCACAGAACGCTGCGGTTCATTAGCAAGTACATTTTAAATGTCCGCTAAAGTGACTTTACTAGGTGTCTGTGTATCGAGCTAAAATAAGCTTTCCAAGGATTACCCGGAACGTTTGTTTGTAAACCACCAAAACAGCCGTGACTAGCAAGGAAAATCGTCTGCCAATTTCTTGCAGCAAAACATTGGGATGTATTCCAAATTTTCCGTGAAACATTCACTGTTTTAGCTTTTCATTGAATCAGGAGCAAAATAACGTGGCCGTATTTTATTTTAATTCGATGATTTAATTATGATACAAGTTACTGCGAATCCGCCCTTTCAAACAACTACGGTACAAATAACATAAGTTTAGTAAGTAAAATCATGGCATGTTCTTTGAAGAGAAAAACCTTCACTCCATGTTAAGTAAAGTAGAAACGCTATGCTATAATTTTTGGCCTTCGAAAGAGTTATTTCCTAACACTTATAAGCAGACAAATATGTCCAAATGACTAAGCGCGTTACACATAACGCCTGAGTCTCTTGACCTATGTAAGATTACGTAGATTAAATCATCATACTCAAGTCACAAAGGGGCAGTTGCATCGGACAGTGGGCGACTATACGTCAGTGTCCCTCTCGTGGGTGAGGGCCCCTGATTGATGATTTCCGTCCATTGTGTCACTCCCTTTTGTACACCCCACAGGCCTATAACATTCCAGCTCGTTTAGCGCTCACCGTAACGAATATCATCGGCTATCAACTGCCGTAGTACGTACTTTGTTACTAAATTTATCAAACCAGAAGTCAGAAAGCAGCCGTTTTGTGAATCATGGTCTCTTATAAATTGGCGCACAAAATTGAACGATGATAAAAATTAATTATGTACTAGGAACGTGATACGGACTAAATTGTATTCAAAGTGGAGTTATGACCTACACTGAAGGCATCGGCTTCATTGTGTAGGGGTGTGTTCTAATATCGTGTGTATTATAATCTATTTGGGGGTTTCTGGGGCGTCCCCATTTTACAGGGTCAACGTACAATTCTTCTCAGTTGACGCCAGTTGGGGTATTTACCGCCGCGTATGAATATTAAATACCCAGAACGAATGTGCTATTGGTACTTGAGATTTAATATAAAAACCAAGTCATTATTAACATTGAATCTGACTGGTTACATTCGCAGACAAAATGAAAAGTTTTGAGACAAAACAGACATTATGAGTCAACAAGCTAATATACATATGCCGTAATAGCGACTAACAGGAAATAATATTATACATTTATCAAAGTTATATTGAATGCTTGGACTCTTAGTTCGAATCACCATTTTATTTGATGATTGAATCAACAATTACTTTACTGTTAGTGAGCTTTCTTCGTTCCATTTGCCCAATCCTGTCTTTAGTTTTAGTCAATTTATAAAGATATCATTAGTAACAAATGATATCATTCTGTGATATTTAGTGGGTTCTTTGTATCTACTTTCGAGTTGTTAATGCGTCATCTGACTATAACCAGATTGGACGACTGTATTTTTGACCGTCGCGACTAATGGTAAGCTACCAGTGAGCAACATTAATAACGTGGGCGAGTTAGGATTACGGCACACAGGACGATGCTTTAATATAAAACAACAACTCATAAGATATGATCTGGATAAACATTATACATAGTGTCGTGCGGATAACGGTGAAATCCTAAACAATCGGCGACTCTCGGTGACAAATCTGCAAACAATGAAAGATCGAACACGTATGGTATTGTTCTGACAATCTTCATACACAATATAACATTTAATAAAGTACGATCATCTCTGTGGCCTCTTGGGAATACTAAGACGAAGTTTGGTTATTCGAAGACATTAACCTCTCCGGATCACTTTAAATCGATAGTGTGTTGTTGCCTTAGTCCGACCTCGATAATAAATCCGTGGGAAGAGGTATTATGGTCCCGTCTCTTGTAGTCTCACAATGAAATATCTGTTCAGTACGTTGGTCCGTTAGACGTCCCATGAGATTGCTAATGCGACGCCATCCGTTACGATTGCCTCCAATAAACACTGCGGCGAGAACTGAGCAGTCCTCGTTGGTAAGAGTTTGAGTGCAACACAAATCGCGCACTTAGGATGATGATATGCCATTATTTTATACGAACTATCGTGTTGTTTATTTTGTAGTCTGTGAATAAGAAAACCAAGCAAATTGCATGTGCTTAGGTTAGTTCTTTTTGGAATTTGTCTCGATTTGGGAAGTTTCAAAGTCGGTGACGTCATGTATTGTATCATGAGTGGTTTAGTTAAAGAACCAAACAATACTGACGCATACAATGACTGATCGGTCACTCAAGTGCAAGTACACTAGGTGTACTTATAAAGTGGTGCGAATTGTAGCATCATTGGCGAAGATAAGATCTTCCAAATTGCAGGTGTGCGGACACTTTGGGCTTTTCAGCAGGTGTGATAGGCACTATACCGATATGATACATAAGTATCTGTTTAATGTTTGAATAGACAAAAGGTTTCCTTTGATATGTGGACCTTTTTTTCTATACTCTTTTCTATACTTCCGTTTATCATACGTAAAATTACATATAGGTACATATAAATTACGAGTAGAAAGCCACGACATTTTCCTTCCTTATATTATTTTGTGTCGTTTTATTTATAATTTTGATAATGATTTGACGTCAGATTAGATATGTACGAAATACCTACAAGTGTTCTATTCAATCCACATAGCTCCTAAACTTATTTACATTAATTAAATCTTCTCGTTTGAATATTATTTGATCGGATTTAATCCACTTCACTTGAGAGTTGAGATGAAATCTACTTATGACTTGGTTTTGCTCTAGATCATAAGCAGACACACTGTGCTAGATAAAAGTAGGTTTAATTATTTGCGATACTATTTATTAAGCAATAATTTTCCTCAAATAGCACATTAGAAATCCTATTTAAATGTTGTTGTTTATTTATAATTTTAATATTCCCCTAACAGTTACTGCATTGCATTCCTGACGTTTTACGATGGTTAAAGTAGTAAAGAAAATATTTAAACTTTTATAGCTCAATACGAATAGAAAATTTAAAATAACTTACATTTACCTAAACAGTAAATAAGTGTTAAATTAGAAATACCCGTACAGCCTATTCGAGTACTATTAAAATAAATGCAACAAACAGATACGAAATTGCGGTGAATGACATCACAGATTTAAATTTAGCTATTTTCCTTAAACTAAACTTGAATAATTAGCAAATGTTTAATAAGTAATTACTTTAGCATTCGTCATCAACAACAGTACGCCTAATCACGTCTGACTCACAATACAAAGATACGGAACCGTGGATCGGGTTTAACTTGGACTTTAACATGTCAACATTGTAATTAAAGATTGTAAGCAGTATCACATTATGTCCATTCATCGACAATATATTTCCAAACACTTTTTTTACTTTAAATAATACTTAGGGTAATGTAATACACGAGGCTTGGTATACAATTTCAAATGTGTAGATATTAAATTACGATCGGGTCAATTTCACGGAACAATTGGGTTGTCAGATTTCACAAATTGCGTTGAATTGCTACTGAAAGGTATTAATTAGAGTGATAATTAATTATCTATGGAGTAGGACTAGTACCAGTAGAATTCCGTTATTAATTTTATCATGACCATAATCACGATTCGCTAACTTGTCTGTATCAGTAAAGCATTTGAAGTTAGGTACATACTTACAAAAATGGTCAATCTAGTAGTCTCGTAGCGTGCGAAAAACAACGAAAACAAAACAGATAACTGAGCACTGAAACAGGGAAGGCCCGAGTTATCAACTTTATGTTGTGTAAATTCATGATTACAGTCTAACAACTGCTGAACTAATTACATTAAGTCTTACAAGTTTATAATGTAGAAACAAACTCATGGACTGCCACGTGATCGTAGCGCCGAAGTTGCCCGGTTCACATGTACCGAGTTATCAGCTGGCGCCCGAATTAAACGTATTTAAATATATTTCTTGTAAGAAACTGTATGACGCGACATTATGGCTATGACTCACAGCCAAAACGTACTTTAGCTGGAGTATAAAAAAACATATAAACTTGTGTGGTCAAGATTACAAATACATATGTGTAAAAGTTTTTGGCCAAGGTCCAAGCAAAAACATTGTACAGGATAGTAGTTTACAACAGCATTAATTAACAGTTAATCATTTCAAGAACATGCGTACTAAAATCCAAGACTGTAAGTTTATCTTTATTAAACTGATCTAAGTGTCCTACTAAAATGAAGACTGGACCTTGTTAAATGTGTCACAATATCTTATCATCGCATTTCGCCAGTTATATTTACACAAGTTTAATGTATTCAAAGGCGTGTGCATGCATCGAACATATTGTTCCACAATAATTAGTACTCATATCATATACAGGGGAACGCAATCGTGTCACGGATTGACTACAAAAAATGCGTATGATAATAACAAGACCATAATTGTATGAGCTCTGAATCAATAAAATTGCTTAAGAATTATTAGTCTTAATAAGTGTAAAGGAGGATTGTTTTTGATGTGTAAGAGCTATGCGAGGTGGGTCTAGTTAGTTTGGACGATAATAATAAAGCAGCTCGTTTAATAATCGCGGGCGTCTCGGCCAGTAGCGTGTCGCATTCCACGAGTGCCTTGTTGATTGGCAACAATGAAGGGTCAACATCATTACATTGTAATTGACTAAGCAAACTCACTTTCTGTCAAGACACTAGATAACTAATTTTACGTAGGCGCCAAATGACTCAGAAATACGGGCAGAAAGATCCGAAGATAAACATTTAATTTTGTACTTTTGTAGATAGGAAGCACATCAATGCTAGCAAGCAGATAGCACAGTTGAATAAAAACTATCAATGGTTTGCGCAACATACTTTTGCTTTTATCTATTTTTAGTTTACTTGCAAAGAAAGAGTTGACTACGATATAACTTCCGATGTTCGAACATGGCCAATAAAGAAATTGAAAGTATTTTATTTATAAATCGTTTCACAACTTACGTGACCGTGTTTGATAAGTATTAGCGCCTTCAATCTAGTAAAAAAATATAAAGTCACGAGAAGTTCAGCCTACAACAGGTACTAATTGATTGGGTTAACAAGACCAGTGTTACTTTTAAGACACAAGACCAGTCTTCAACATAAACAAGGCTACCTTTTATCTTAGCGTCACAAATGGTGTTTTTAACATAATTTAATTTAAAAGATTGATTATGATCCAGCAAAACGCTTTTGTTTTCAGCGATACATGAACAAAAAGCAATTAATCATTAGACCGAGCGTTGATTAATCCTTTCAAATGGTTAACTAAATTTTAACTGGGCGTGAAAATTTACGCTCCGAGGGAAATATTTAACACTCCGAATACCAGATTTGGTATTGTTTAATGAAGTGACTTAATAAATTCTGCAAACGTAGCACGGATGAGCAGTTGAGAATACTGTAGGAAAAACGCCAGTCAAGGAAATCATTAAGCATGACAGTGAGGCTACATTGATGCACAAAAGGAATTTACATTTATAAATTACGGATCTTAACGACAAATTGCCGTTGATCTTCGGCGTCAATTTGACAACCTTGTATAATATTGGTTGCGAATGGCACTGAGGTGACAAAAATAGCTTCGTCTTAAATGGTTACGTTGCCTCGTCACGTGAAATATTGTTTATACATGTTATGCATAAGTTGCTTTCTCTGTGTACTCGTGTTTTTAATAATAAACCTAATGAGTCTTTCTACCTAAAGATAAGAGCCGTATTTACGTATGAACACCTACGCAATTAGGAGGTCGACCATATTAATAGAAGAAGTTTTATTATACGTTTTTCGCACCCCGTAGGCTAAGTTTGCACCAGGTATAAAACCTAAAGAAAATTAAATCGCTTAATCAATATAAGAGTGTAAATCCAGATGTATGAAGCTATTCTATTGCTTTCTAAAAACTACATCCATCGTTACCCATCCCCAGAGGATTGTGAAAACTCAGCCTTATCCTAGCCCTAACATTAATAAAGATTAGCTTTGACAGAAAGTAATTACAAGCTCTAGTTGGCTCAGAAAATATTAATTTAAGAGATATGGAAGCATTCCCTTTGCTTCAAATTTTTCAAAAGATTCATTAACTTTCCGACACGAACTTCTCGTTAACAAGTTAGTTAATCTAAGACTTTCGTGAATTATGAGCCTTTTGTGTTCTTATACATACATGATCCCAATTTAAATCTTTAGAAGTAACGAAGTACATGACATTTTCGTAAAGAACAAAAACGTGATTTTATTTTAGTACATTAAATTGTTAATGTTGTCCTGTTTAATTATAATTACATACCCAATGTTAACAGTTCAAGGGTTTTACGAGAGTTGAAACATAAAAAGTGGCGTGTTGAGGTAAGACCATCAGGAAATCGTGGCGGCCGCTTTCCGAGACGGTGGCCACTTTTACTTTCGCCCCGTACATTCACCTGGGCCGAGACTCCGAGAGCCGCGGTCAAAGACGCCCTACATACCGCTCACTCGATGTTTACTGAATCTCTATTAGCGAAACACTGATTTACTTCGATAGCTCGATAGCTAAATTAGAACGCGAAATGGGGAAGTGCTTGATATCCGTCTATTTTATGCGAGTACGTAAACACGTAATTAGTTACCCCAATTAAGGATAGAATTTCTACCCGCCATAAATTATGTGTCAAATTTCTACATAATACATAAAAATGTTTATTATTAGAAAAAAATCGTAAACAAAGACCATAGTAGCCTACAATTTCTAATGATACAGGTCATTAAGTTTTATACTCATTACACTCATACTAAAAATAAACTGACCTATTTGTAAATAATTTGTTTTACTTTTACAAAAGCCGTCTTCAAGCTGTGATAATCATACAGCTTGAAGTCAGACTATAATCAATCAAAGTTTAACCTAGAAAGTCTGAATCATGACTACAGGTCAAGTGACTATTTTGTACTTTAAGAGTAAATTGTGTTAGTCTAGTAATAAAATTTAGTACTAGTTTAATAGTCATAAAATTTTATATTTGTTTGTATGTTTTGATTTGAAACACCTTTTAATGCATTTAAAACCGATTCTGTAGGAAGGTTATAGGCCATTTAACATATTATATGTGGCAACATAGGTAAAACAATAAACAGAAATTGTTGAGTGTCATTTTATCTATAAAATTACCAATTAATGCACAGCTAAGATTATTTGGTGAGGAAAAACCCACTGATAATGTGTCCGACACTTTATTATTTGTGATAAGAACATAATTGATATAATGGAAAGTTCAATATTCATATTTTTTTTAATCCCGTCATAATATTGACTTATAAATACATATCCATACTATATATGGTGATAAAATTGGAAGCTAGAAATGACTTGGATATTAGAAAATTTAGTTTGAAAGTATAATTAAATATCATTGTGGAAAGAAAATCAGTATATTGGGAAAGTATAATAAAATCAAGCCAGGTTTGCCATTAACAAACTCGACTGAACAAGTACTAGTTACAAGATTTTTTTCTTGCATGTTACTTGTGCACAACCACATTCTATTAAAAATCAATAACAGGTGTTCAGTTACTTACTAGAGCATAAATTACCTTACATGTTAATAAATCTAGCGGAATTACTGGTATGTCAGCAAAAAAAGGAAATGATAATTAAGCAGCAACATCTCAAGGCTTAGATAGAATAATTAATTGTTACTTGAATGTTGTAATATATTTAATTAGCATTAAATGCCTTAATTAAGTTATAAAATTATTTAAATATTTAATGTTTGAAGTTTTATGACTTCTTCACAAAGGTTTGTGCTTTTAATAAGTACATTTATGCAGAAATGGCAAATTAAGTAAATAACTTTCATTAATCATAAAAGAAAAGAAATTTTCACATATCAAGATATTAACTTGCATATTAAGTAAATAGACAATGAATTCATATTTTATTCATATACTTAAACCTCAAAATAAATTGAGTAGTTTTAAAGATTTAATCGAACATTCAAACAGACAGTGACGGCAAACTGTGATAGATTCTCCTTTCTTCATTTAAAAATTTACTTATCAAAAGTATTAAATCAAATTTTATCCTATCTTAAAGGAACCTTTAAAGAACATTAAATTGCATTTATAATTGATAGATAACAAGACTATTAATATTAATTATAGAGGAGTGACAGTGAAACAGAGCATTACAAACATTATATCTGATACTGCTTTTAATAATTAAATTCAGTAAGTAGATGACTACCTATTACACAAAAATTGAAGGCTATTATTTCACACACTCAATCGGGCAGAATGCAGTGTTTTCCTTGCAATTTTTGAAGCTTAGGAATGCCATAAACAAAAAAAATAGATAATTCTAGAACATCTGTTTATGATCAAATCCACATCTATTGTTCATGCTATATTTTTGTAATAGTGATATGATATACATATATCAACAACATGTACAACTGCACTTAACTATACATAATAACTGAATGGAAGTTAGAAGAAAGTTTTTCATTAACTGAAGAGTTATGAAAAATGTAGTATAGTTTATTTTGTGGATCATAAATCCAATTATAGCAAGTAGTTTTACTCAATATAGAAATTATTTTAAAAGAGTAATGTTTGAATCATATCTTTATTGCTCAATCAACAATATTTGATGTGCAATAAGAAATGAAAATGAGATTAAGTAGATAAAAATAAAACTTGGGACAATTTTATTATACTTAATGAGTTTTGTAAAAAACAACTTATTATCAACTTATCTTTATTTAAATTAATCACTGTTAATCTGTATCAAGATACACGCTATCAAATTCAGGAAAGATAATAATCACTTATCTTTTTTATTATACTGTTACAAGAATCAATGTTACATTCCATTAGCATACCAGTATACAATTTGAAGGCAATTTATACTGCTTCTAAGAAAATCAGTACATAAACAGAAACACGAGACACAAAACGTGGTGATATTCAAACTGCATTGATGCATCACTATCATGAACTGTCATCACAACGCATTCATCTCTTGATAACAAATAGTGAACGGAACTTGTGAATTTACATACCTAAAATCCAGGCTGAGGTTTCTCTGATGCGCCGTGGCTTTCGAGTTTCGGGAGTCGCTTCGACTTCCGTGGACGGGTACATCCTCCAACATGCTCACACACGCGATGCAGCGGCACAACACAATATACCCATGTCACTACCTCCCCGTAGTAAAATCACAAAGTAAATAACAACATGGCGTCCATAACGAATACTACACAATCGCAGTTGACCCCAGCTGAATCTTTTATAACCAGATCCCGAACAAAACTATCTACTCACAGCCCTCGATATAACATTAAATTCATATATTGTAACACAATATTACAATATAGGTTGCTAAAACATGTAAACCTTCAGGTGCCCTACAAACTATTCCAACACGTAACCCAGAGATTTGTATGAAAAACAAACAAAGAAAAAACTCGTAAAACGATTTTTGAATATAAATCAACGGTACGCGTAATAAAAGAAACAAATTCTTCAAAATTAAAGAAATCGATGACGCTCCAACCGAGACGACATCATATTATTTTTTATTTTGTGGGTTTTTTTCTGTTAGCAGTCACTAAATACTTTCGACACGCAACACAAAGTCACAGTGCTAAGATAATCATTTATTTCCGTTCACTTCTATCCTTACTGCCTTTAAAATAAGGACTATAATTAATAAAGGCAAAATAAAGTCAGATAGTTGGAAAACTCAGAGTTTACTGTGTATATTTATCAGAACACTAATGTTGCCATTTACAATAAGTTATGTTTGGCACAGATAGAAAATCTGACAATTATTCATGTGTCAAATATTTTGGTTTTTAAAATTTGTATTGCTTGAAGTATATAAACCTGCGGCAATGATTCTAAGTCTAATATATAAAATTCTCGTGTCACAGTTTTCGTTGCCATACTCCTCCGAAACGGCTGAACCGATTCTCTTGAAATTTTGTATATGCATTCAATAGGTCTGAGAATCGGCCAACATCTATTTTTCATTCCATTTTTTTTTGTTTTTCGCGAACGACAGCTAGTTGTATATAAAATTCGATGTTAATACATTTATAAAATTGTACGTTAAATATTCTTTCGTGATGCTACCTTGTCTCTTTTTTAATTCAGCACAGCATTTCAAAGTTATATCGCTATTTCGATTATATTTCTCAATGATAGAATAATAATAGAAACCACTTACATTCATAATGTTTATCTAGTGTATATTATGGCTGAGATCTAAGCTTTTTATGCACCAGATGTTTCTAATATTATGAATGGCAACAATATTTATCAGTCTGTTACTGTTCCTTTTCACAAAGGCTCATTATGTGAATTATCATAATGTAGGTAGTTTATTTTATATTTACCTAGAGACTTCCAACCGCCAATTTAAGATGGTTGTATTACAAAAAATCTGGATATAGATTCTTACCAGATATTTTAGCTCCAAGTTTAAATACATTCTAAGCCATACCTAAGTCTAGAAAACTGGGTCACTCAAATATATCTGAGATAGAGTCAAAAGCCAACATTCAGTATCAAAATACTTGATTATTCAGTGAAAGCATTAAATAAATATAAAATCTTAACTTATTGCATTACAAGCTATAAATAAAGGTTAATACAGTGCAACATTTAACAATATGGAATGTAACAATTATGGTTTTGGAGAAGGCTCTGCAGATTGCCTAGTTGAAGGCTGTCGTTTATGAACATTTGGTTTCCTTAGTCTATGGTAGTTAGGCATAACTTTGCTTAAAAAGTCTAGTTGCAGTAGTTGTGAGGGTTGTTTCTCCAACGCTTCTCTGATGTGATGGTCGGAACCCCAGATCACAGTATTGTCTGCTAATGTTTGTGGGGCAGTTAGCCTACAAGCTGCACCTGGGAAAAGAGAACAAATCTTGATTTACTTGTGTTTCTTATTAAGTATTATAGCTTTCCTAAACTATAGAGAACTTTTTCAACTAAGTATAAAGGTAAATATAACAAAATATAAGGTATTTAAGGCAAGGATTACCAATAACGCAACCACTTCCAATTTTAACGTCTTCTCCAACGTAAGACCTGCATTCAAAGACATTGCTCTCTCCTATATGGCCGCAGGGTGACTCCAACTTACACCCAACTTCAAATACATTATGAGCACCTATAAAAAGGGGTTTTGGAGGATTCTCTTGCTTCTCACTTTTTCTGAAATCAAAAGATTAGTTTCAATATTAAAATGATAAAGTTGGATTTGTATGAACTTGATGCTACTTATAACTAAGGCCGATGTAGATGTAACTGATGTTATTTCTACGGTCTGCCTATTGAAATAAGAAGTAAGAGGGTTGTTAATGCATGGCTAAGGTTTATGTTTGCACAAGGGTCTTACTTATGAATAATAGTTGAGTATTCTTCTATAATACAGTACTCAGCTATTATGATTGGTCCACCTTCCGCTATGATTGTCACTCTTGGGTGAATAACTGTCCCTCCTCCAATCGTGATGTCACCTTCGAGGGTACAGTCTTCGCAAACCGTGGCCCCAGGTAGAATTTTGACGCTAAAACGCAAATATCAATGAGTTTGGTTGACAATGCTTTATACATATATTAACGGTATTGAATAATAGTTGTTAGACATTTACTTATGTGACATAATGTCTACTTTTTATGTAGTAGTCCTACAATTATACAAAACTATTGAGATAAAATAGTTTTCAAGCAGTAATTTTGTTCGTAGCTTTGACAAGTTGTATCTAAGTATTTGACACTAAAGTGACGTTGACACATGCGTATTGCATTCCTTTCGTGTTCTCACTGGGATCAAATAAAACAGCAAAAAAAAGTCGAATTATTTTAATGGTGATAGCTAAATAACAAACGTACAATTTTTCTCAAGTACCAGGTCTATAAGTTTTGTAGTAAGTGTTTTTTTAATATATTTTCAAAAAATATTCTATCTATCGATTTGATTTTTACCGCTCTTTCTTCTCACTATTACGGGGAAATAAGTTTAGTCAACTGTCAAAATCTGATAAGCAATTATTGTCACAAAGTGGCGGCAAAATAGTAAAACCAAACAGAAAGCTAAAAAATTGAATTCGTAAACAATAATAAATAAGTTCAGTTGTCATTAAAGTTACGATTTTTTTTATTAAAAACCAATTTCTGTTTAACTATGGAAATAAGTTTTCCATTTCCTTTTAAACCCTACGCTATTCAGGAAAAGTTTATGAAAGAACTTTACTTCACAATAGATGATCAAAAGTTGGGAATATTTGAGAGTCCTACTGGAACAGTGAGTAAATAAATATCTACCAATAACATAGAAACGGATTTAATATAGGATTAAGTCATATAATTACAATTTATATACACAATTTGTTTACTAGCAAAAGGAAATATTATTTTTGATCTATGAACCATATTAATTTATCCTATTACGATTTACAACTTACTACTATTATTAATATATAAAGATATTCAGCAAAGTCTTGTAAGCATGTTAGTTATTACTTATTAGGCTTCTTTCAAAAATCCTCCTATATTTTGTACTTCTTTCTTATACTCGTAACTATAAACTATATTTCTCAAATGTTTCAGGGTAAATCATTAAGCATCTGCTGTGGAGCTTTGAAATGGTTGAAAGATAGCAATCAGAAAACTAAGGAAAATTTAGAAAATGAAATAACTAAATTAAAAGCTGAATTAGCTGAGAGTGCTGGTAAGTTAAACTAAAACAGTTAAAAACTAAAATTGGTTTTAGTTTCATGTTATAAATTTAGTCTATAGTCTTCTCAATATATCCAGCAATTATATATATCAGTTTGTTCGACCTATCAATCTAAAGAAAATAACTATATTTACCATCCAATTCAAAATAAAGTGTTAGAAAGATAGCTTAAGACAGTCACCTTTATCATAAAAGTTTATAATGTACCACCATAAAATTCCAGCTTCAGATGACTGGCTCCAAGAAGAATATGAAAAGATAAAGAAAAATCAAACATTAGTAACATTACAATTAAAACTAGACAAAATAATTAAGCAAAAGGAATTATTTGATCAAATGAGAATAAGAGTTGCAAAGCAAAAAACTAATACAGGGAACAAAATAGACTTGTATTTCCAAAAGAAGGATAAGTTTAAAGCAGATGATAATAAAGAGAATGGTTTAGATGAAAAAGTGGAGACAGAAGAAGACAGAGATTTAATTCTGGAAGAATGTGATGATGAGATAAATGAGTCGGGTGATGAAGAAGCTGTTGAAGAGGATGATGAACAAATAACTAAGGTTGGTTAAAAAGATTTAATAATCGAGGACTTCTTTTAGGACCTTTTCCGCTTTAATAAGAATTCCTGTGAAACATGCTTTTTTCTCTTCTCTCTTATTCTTGCACTCTCATAGCCCGATGGAACGACAATCTGACGCAACCTGAAAGAGGTCAGGCGCAAGAAACAAATTTTAAGTACCTTCCGAACCAAGGATGCTGTGTTATTTCTAAAATGCACACAACTTCGAAAAATTTGGTTTGAGATGAAACTCAAGACCTCTGACTAGGCAGTCCTGCAGTCTTACTACTAGGCGAACACAATTATACATTGATGTAATGTAACTATTTTTCGTTCATTGTTATACTCATACTAGCTTTCCGCTCGCGGCTTCGCTCACGTGTAATTTTGGATTGTGGCGTTTTTAAATGATCTCGACAGGACTTTCTTTCATAGGCTAAAAAATTGTTACAATTCGAATTATATTATACAGCTTGAGTTACTCAGGGATGATGTAGCTTTCTAATGGTGAATATTTGAAAACGATAAGTAGTTTTGGAGTTTGTCGATTACGTTATGTAACAAAAAAGTAAAGCGAGACAAAAACATCGTCTAGAAAAATTAAAAGTATCAGTTGATCTCCTCCCCCCCCCCCCCCCGCCCGCTACCTAAGGGCTTGCTACTCCAAAAATCCCTTCTTAGTGGTCAATTGTGTTACTAAAGGAAGCCTTATTCAAAATATCAAACTTCTATACCGAGAGGTTTCGGCTGTGCGTTAATCAATCAGTCACCAAATCGCAACCCCCTAAATGACTATTGGAGGGTAGTTTGGAAAAAAATATAATGCCAAACTTATTTACTTGACTATATACGTGTTTGTGCTAAGTTTCAAGTTTATAAACCCAAGGAATAAGATTTTTCATTAAAACATTATGACCCCTTTTTACCCCCTTAGGGGTTGAATTTCCAAAAAAATCTTTTTTTAATGCTCACTCCTGTCAGTAAAGGAAGCTTTGTTCAAAATATTAGACTCCTACACCGAGCGGTTATGGCTGCGCGAAAGTCAATCAGTCACACAATCGCAACCCCCTAAATCACTATTGGAGGGTAGTTTGGAAAAAAATATAATGCTAAGCTTATTTACTTGACCATATACGTGTTTGTGCTAAGTTTCAAGTTTATAAACCCAAGGAATAAGATTTTTCATAGAAACGTTATGACCCCTTTTTACCCCCTTAGGGGTTGAATTTCCAAAAAATCTTTTTTTAATGCTCACTCCTGTCAGGAAAGGAAGCTTTGTTCAAAATATTAGACTCCTACACCGAGCGGTTATGGCTGCGCGAAAGTCAATCAGTCACACAATCGCAACCCCCTAAATCACTATTGGAGGGTAGTTTGGAAAAAAATATAATGCTAAACTTATTTACTTGACCATATACGTGTTTGTGCTAAGTTTCAAGTTTATAAACCCAAGGAATAAGATTTTTCATAGAAACGTTATGACCCCTTTTTACCCCCTTAGGGGTTGAATTTCCAAAAATCCTTTCTTAGTGCACCCCTACATATCTCAAGGAACCTACATGCCAAATTTCAGCTTTCTACGACCAGTAGTTTCGGCTGTGCGTTGTCTGTCAGTCAGTCAGTCAGTCAGTCAGTAACGGAAGAGTTTTATATATATAGATTGTTTGTTTCTAGGTATACATAAGCAGCAGAACCCACAGTCAGCTATCACAGTTTATAGGTGAGATAAAAAGAACGGCCTTTAAAGAAGACACAAGAGTGGTGACATTAGCATCCAGACAGCATTACTGTATCAACTCTGAAGTTAACAAACTGAAGAATGTTAATCTTATTAATGAGAAGTAAGTGTTTGACTTCACGGATAGCCAAGCGGTATAGGTCACCGTGCCACTGTGCGCGACGTGTCGCAGGTTCGATCTCCGGGTTGGACAAGAATTTGTGTGTTCCAAAAATGCTTATTCGAGTGTGGGTGTCTCTGTGCATGTGAATTGAATGTCTGTGAAACCCCCCATGATACAAGGATTAAATTCCTTAGTGCAAGAGATGTGTTAAAAAAAAATAACAGCATGCTGTAAGTACTGTTTTTAGGGTTTGCTATTACCGAATCGAAAGTAGTTTCAGTGCTTAGACTTTTATCTCAGACCCTGTCTAAACAATGTAAGAGGGAGTACCTATTTCCTAGTTTAAATTGGTTAAATTTTGTAATAGTCCATACAATAAAATCATTGCATAATACTTATAATACCTGCTCTGTAACTACCCCTCTTTTAAGTCAAAAAAATGTAATTATGCAGTTGAATTGAAAAACCTCCTTTTTTGAAGTCAGTTAAAAAAGAATATGAATGATCAAAAAATATCAAAGACCCTTACTTTCTCAGATGTCTTGATATGCAAAAGTCGAAAACTAAATCAACATCTGTGGGAGAAGAAGGGAAAGTCCTCAAGAAGACCAAGACGAGGTCTTGTGCAGCTTGCCCATACTACAATCAAACTAACATCACGAGGTTAAAGGAGAGAATGCTGGTTGATATCATGGATATGGAGGATCTCGTCAAATGTGGTAAAGAGTTGAAGGCCTGCCCATATTATGCTAGTAGAATGGCTATGGATGACGCTGAGGTAATTATTTTGATGTTTTTTTTTGTTGTGGCACACAATCAATGATTTATTCTTTATGTTAAATTTTAGTGTTTTGTTCACTATATTAATTTTTTATTATATTATTCAGCATGAAAAAATATAGGAATGAAATCAATTGTATTGCAAAAATCAAAATGCTAGTCTTTTTAGACAATGGTTTTTTATCGTTGTTAAATAAATAATGTGCCATTGTTGTAGATACTCTGTTCTTACAATTTTCAATAATTATTCAATAATAATGCATGTTTATCAAATAACGATAACACTAAGTACCTTACACACCACTTTCTTATTTAAGTGCTTCTATTAATTTATCTGTGAACATAAATTGTTAAATAAATAAATTAGTAGTACCGAAACTTGTCATTCCAGGTAGTTCTCATAAGTCATGCTGGTATAGTCAGTGCAGGAGCTCGATCTGGCATTTCTCTAAAACTGGACAACAATATACTAATACTAGACGAAGCTCACGGCCTAACTGCCGCGTTAGAAAACGCGCATTCAGCCCCAGTGTCCATCAAACAGCTGTCTTCAGTTAAAACCTTCTTACACTTTTATATCAACAAGTACAGATCACGGTTGAGTAGTAAGAATCTGCTGTCTTTGAATCAAATTAGTTTTGTTATTGGGAAATTGTTAGGTAAGTTCTGTTTTAATATTCATTTAGACAAAATGTAGCCAAATTTTATACTCATTTATCAAGAAAATGTTAACGTTTAGCCGTCGGGTCTCATTATTTTACGCCTTGTTACTTCACAATGATGCGAGTGAAGGGTGAAATTCGTAAATCTCGATAAAAAGAAACTACTTTAGCAGCAAAAATAGGTTTGGGAAGTCTACACTGGCGATAGACTACTTTTTGTCGCATTACCAAAATAACATACGTCATACACTCTAATCCTTTACACTTAACGTTTCTTTTCATATGCAGGTATGATCAAATCAAAACCAGGAGAAAAGAAACAAGACACAACGATATTTAGTTTAGAAGACTTTGTAATAAAGGCTGAAATAGACCACATGAACTTAAGACCCTTAGTAGAATTCTGTAGAAACACAAGACTGGCTCCGAAACTCCACGGATTCTCTATGAGATACAGTCAACAAGCGCTTGAGGAAGAAATGAAGAAAACTACTGTAACCAAAAAAAGTTCCTTCGAAATGTTCATGAATAATATTACGAAGAAAAAACCTGGTGAAAAAGTTGAAGAGGAGAAAATTGAGGAAAAGCCTCAAGCTCAAGTCAATGTTAATGTGAGTAATGAAAAGTTGATTTATTGCTATTTATTTGGCAAAGTTTACCATGACATGTATCTGTATTATCTTAATGTCGCAGTTATAATGATATAATGTCCAGACCGATTTCGGTCACGGAAGCCGATTTCTTCCGAAAAACGGAATCTATGAATAGATTAATAACACCCAGACGCAGAACAAACGATCATGCTTATCACACAAACATTTGTCTTGGGTGAAATTCGAACCCACGACCTCCGGTATAGCAGGCAGGGTCACTAACCACTAGACCAACAGGCCCCGTCAACTATGTATTCTATGCTATTTTTAGGTACCCACAGAAACATCTGCAGGCAGCGGTTTATACGCTCTACTCGACTTTCTAGATATGCTCTGTGACCGCAGCGAGAACGGCCGAGTGTTGGCCCAGAGGGATGATCAGGCTGGACTGCTGAAGTACCTGTTGCTAAACCCTGCGGAACACTTCGCTGAAGTCGTTAAACAGTGTCGATCTGTGAGTCTTGCTATATTGAAATAGATTAGTGTTGCCACATAAAAAATATTTTATATATTAATTCTGGCTCTCTGCGACGTGTATGTTACACGTCGTAGAAAGCCGATTTTTTTTATTTTATACCCTATATATTCATAGGATGTTGATGGATGGAGAGGAAGGGGAAAGCCAAAGAAAAGATGGATGGATTGTATAAGGAATGATATGAATGAAATGTAAATGATGATGTGACGTCTGATAGGGACTCCCAAGTAAAATGGAATAAGGGCTGGAAAATGATGATCTTCTCCATACTATAAGGGGTTAAACTTTACAGTAAAATGTATAACCCGAACAGGCTTTGTTAGATATAGAGTATCCTAATAACATTGTTTGTTTCTAGGTAATCGTCGCTGGCGGCACTATGGAGCCTATATCTGAATTTCAAGAGCTACTTACAAGCAGCTCTAATAACATGGATGAAATAGTCAATGTAGTTCGATGCGAACATGTGGTACCTTCTGAAAATATGCTAGGAGTATGTTTGTCGAAGGGACCTACTAACGTTAGTCTCAACTTCTCGTATGAAAATAGGATGTCTAATGAATTGGTAAGTACTGATTACCACTGAAACCTAAAATTATAAGGTTACGGAAACTTAAGCTACATACTAGAATCAGTCAATGTCATTGTTGAGTAGATTTGACTAGAGTCTTTTATAGTCTACGATAGTCTGACTAAAATTGACTAGAGTCAATTAATTGTTGGTATAATCTCAAAATGCTGACTAAGATTTTAGATATGTGGTACGCATTTGTCTTATTATATAGAAAAGAGTCAGCTTGGTTGTCCTAGTAACAAGAATATAGAAAAATGTTATACAACACATACTAATAATATGTATGAAAAGAAAATTCGGTGTAAATCTTCACTTTGATGATGTTTGACGTCATTCAAAAAACCTTTTTTTGTTTTCCAGCTAAGCGAAGTAGGTCGTATCCTAAGAAACGTTTGCAGCATCGTGCCAGGCGGTGTCGTATGCTTCCTACCATCGTATTCCTACGAACAAACCGTTTACGAACATCTCAAAAACAACAAAGTTATTGAAGCAATCACTAAGAAAAAGACGATTTTTCGTGAACCAAAGTCTGCTGCTGATGTTGACCAAGTATGTATTAATTTGAACCTTAAATGTATGGACATAAAGTTCGTGTTTGAATTTGTGTTTTTTGTTTAAAGGTTTTACATAAATTCGCAGCAGCTGTTAAATTAAAAGATGGACAGCATAACGGAGCCTTACTTCTAAGCGTTGTAGGTGGAAAACTTAGTGAGGGATTGAATTTCAGGTAAATCTCATAGTACCTAAGATTTATTTTTAAGTTTTAATACTTTTTTTTGTTATTTCGTTCATGTTTGCTATAAGATCGTAACTCCCGAATTGGAAGTTTCAAAGGAAACTTCTGTTTCACTACTAAAAATGTACCTCTAGTAAGGCTCTCCATAACAATTTTGATAGTTATGGTTCATAAATCCATTCAGCTTAATGGTAGACCAGCATTTTTGACACATTTAGTAAGACCTGTTATGTTATTCAACTTTGCTTTCAGTGATGACCTTGGACGATGTGTGATGGTGATTGGGATGCCTTACCCTAACGTTAAATCACCGGAATTACAAGAGAAGATGAATTACTTGAAAAAAGTCGCAGGCGGTAGTGCTGGCAATATTTACTACGAGAATCTCTGCATGAAGGCGGTAAACCAGTGTATTGGTAAGAATTTTGCTATGCTTACTTTTCCGTATATTGTTAATTACGTATATATTACGAATATTGTTAACACCACATTTAAAATGTTTTTTCACGTTTCATACAAATAAACATATCTTTATCTTTATCCGAGTATTGTAGATGAAACAAATAATTGCGATAGGTAATAATATTATTAATCTCTCCTGACCGATATCGGCCACGGCGGGCAGGGTAACTATGACACCAGCCAGCTACGCAGGACATATTATAGTGCACAAGCGTGTGCAAACACAGGTGCACTCTCTGTTCCTTTTACTCTCATAGCCCGATGGGACGGTTATCCGACACGACCGGAGAGAGATCAGTCGCAGGACCCACATTTTTACGTGCTTTCCGAAATACGGCGACGTGTACTAGACGCTAAACCTAAAAGTAAAATAATTGCAATAGGTATTTCGGGACTAATATACAAAAACAAAATAAGAAAAAACCATTTGATTTACAGGCAGAGCCGTCAGACACGCCAATGACTACGCTAGCGTGGTGCTGGTAGACGAAAGGTATTCAAGACCCCAAACTATGTTGGCATTACCTTCATTCGTGCAAGTAAGTATGTTATTAGGTATTTACCATAAGTAGTGATGGGAAATCGTCTGTCTTGGTATGGACATATGATGAGGAGGGATGAGACTCATGTGACTAAGAGTGTGATGAGTATGAATGTTGATGGATTGAGAGGAAGGGGAAGGCCAAAGAAAAGATGGATGGATTGTATAAGAAATGATATGAATGAAAAAGGAGTAAATGATGCTGTGATGTCTGATGCTGATGCTGAATGCTCCCATGTAAAATGGAACAAAATTTTACAATGTTCTCGAGAAAATAATAAGCGATCACGTCCCTACTAAAACAACCATGAATAATAATAGGTATCCGCTATGGTACTCTTCCGCGTTAGTGAAAATTATAAAAGAAAAATTAAAATTCCATAAGAAATGGAAACGTTATGGTAGTTATGGAGACTATCTAACTTTTGTGCTCTTGAGAGATAGGCAAAAGAGAGTTGCTAAGGAGTGTTACAATCATTATATAAGTAAAATCGAAAACAATATAGCTAAGAACAGTAAACATTTCTGGGTCTATGTCCATTCTAAAAAAAACTCAAATAGTCTGCCCGATAGTTTGCACCTAGACGATGTGTTTTCCTCTGATGGTGAGACTATTGCTGGTCTTTTCAACACCTACTTTGGCTCCGCTTTTGAGAATGATTTAGGAAATCCGCTGATCACATCATGTGGCACTGCTAATCACACATCGTTGAACTTTAATAAAATTAATATTTCCTTAGACACAGTTTTTAAATATCTAAAAAAATTAGACACTAAAAAGGGTTCTGGCCCCGATGGCATCCCAGCACTATTTCTTCAAAAGTGTTGTAAGACCTTGTCTATCCCTTTGCATAAACTTTTCAATGCATCATTGCAATTGGGTGTCATGCCACTGTCGTGGAAGCGGTCTTTTGTTGTGCCAATATTCAAGGGTGGCGATAAACATGACATTAAAAACTATCGTCCTATATCGAAACTTAGTGTTATCCCTAAGCTGTTCGAATGTATTGTTTGTGACTTTATTACCCCGCTTGTCAAACCAATATTGATACCTGAGCAACATGGTTTTGTAAGTAGGAAATCGACCGAAACTAACTTGTGTGAATTTATTGATACTGTAGTCATGGCTATGGATAATGGTTTTCAGGTCGATGTCGTGTATACCGATTACTCAAAGGCATTTGATAAAATTTCTCATCGATTACTCATACACAAGCTTGAGGTAATCGGGATACATGGTGACCTACTGCGCTGGCTAGAGTCTTACGTCGAAAACCGTACACAGGCTGTTACTATCAAAGGTTTCTCTTCTACATTTATACCTATCACATCTGGTGTGCCTCAGGGATCGCATCTCGGACCCTTATTATTTAATATATATATCAATGACATTCAAACAATTTTCAATAAGTCGAACTTTTTGTTATATGCTGACGACAAGAAAATTTATAAGGTGATAAAGAGTAAAGATGATTGCATCAAACTCCAAAATGACATTTATAATTTATGTAACTACTGTAATAATAATATGCTTTATATAAATACTAAGAAATGCAATGTCATCACATATACGAGAAAAAATAAATATATAGAATACGACTATAGTATGAATAATGAAAATATTAAGAGGGTGTCTGAGGTGCGAGACCTGGGTGTGCAGTTGGATAGTAAATTAATCTTTGATAGCCAAATCACTGCTGTTACTAATAAAGCTTATCGCCTACTAGGGTTTGTGTTGAGGGTTTCCAAAGATTTTAAGCGCCTATCTACATTATTACTCCTGTATAAGACCATTGTAAGACCCATTCTCGAGTATGCATCAGTAGTGTGGAATCCGCAATACAATATTTATATTGATCAGATACAAGGTATCCAAAATAAATTAGTTAAGCACTTGACATGGAGAAATAATAAAAATCCCATAAGTCTACCTTATTTGCCCACTCTACAGGCCCGGCGTAATGAACGAGATTTATTATTTTTATATAAAATTGTTAGAAATCAAGTTGACTCTTCTTACCTCCTAAGCAAAATAAGTCTAAGATGCCCGCGTTTCAATTCTCGTGACAAATCTTTGTTTTATACGCCCACCACCCGAACTAATTATGGTAACAACTTGTTTATAATAAGATCCTGCCGCTTGTACAATAACCTAATTAATAATAGCTGTAATATAGACATATTTTATATCTCTTTGCCCAAATTTAAAAAATCTGTTCACGACTGTCTGGTTCATCCTTCTAGTAATTAATATTGTTCCTCAATACGTAGATGTAAGGTAACTTCTGCTTTTTTTTTATCTTAATTGTTTATTTTTGTTTGTAATTCTTTTTAAATTTTATCTAGTTTCGCATTTGGCGCAAATGTTTTAATTTAGTGTGGAAACTGTTCTGGATCGTGTTTTGTTTATTTTGTATGTATTTTATTAGCTATAGCATATCTGTTTGTTTCCCAAATAAAATAAAAATAAAAATAAAATAAAAATAAGGGCAGTACGATGAGTGACAGGAATATGTATATTCTAATACCTGTTTTGTTTTCCAGAAATCACTAGTGGCAAATTGCAGTTTTGGACCAATGATCGGAAATATGGCAAAATTCTTTGCGCGACATAAAGAGAAATAACCTAAGAATTTAAAAATGATGCTCGCAATATTAATTTGAAGCTATTTATTGGAAAAACTATGTCAACAATCAATAAATTAAAATTTTATACATATATACAATTGGTTTTGTATTCCAGAAGTTTGAAATTATCTGAATTTATCTAACAAATTACAACTTCCATTAATTTAATTAAATAGTACTTTCTAATTAAATAGTATTTTTAAGAAAAGTGACATAATAATTTAAAAACCAAACAATTGTAAGGAATCAATTCCAAAATTAATATTATCACAAATAAAAAATGAGAACTTAGTTCATTTTATGCACATAAAATTTGATCGATTTTCGAATACAAATAATTTTCATCAAAATCAAACCCTATCTCACTAGGTAATCTAGTCAAATCGAAACAAATTAACAAAATGGGTTGTTCTATTCTGATAAGGCCAAAGGTAATGTTTTTCCGCATTCTCCTGGGAAGTAAAAGTGGAAGTTGGGTGTGGCCGGTGTTGGTTCAATGTTAAACTCTGCTACGATTGCCCCTCTGTCTGCAGCTTGGGGGGCGAACATGGCCGCTGGGTACACAACAGATGATGTGCCCACCACTAGACACATATCACATGATGAGATGGCTTCCTCTGTAATGATAGAAAAGTTAATAATTTATAATGAGTCTTCATGTAACATGTTAAAAAACATGTTGCGCCGACCCCAAGTAAAATGGGATAAGGGCAGGAAGATGATGATGTAACATAGTGGGTAACAATGAGTATTGATAAATGTTGCTTAAAGAATATCATACCTGTACATACACTTATTACAGTTTATTTTTTAATAAAAAAAAAAATTTGTTCTTTTTTTAATGATTCATGAGCTAGGGATTTTAATCATTGTGTCAGGGTTTACAAACATTTTAATTTCATAACAGCCTTGTTCTCCAGATAGCCAGTTTTTACTAAGTACCACATTTAAAACTAACCAGCTCTCTGTAAGACTTCATAGTCCAAGTTTTCTCCAAACCAGACAATGTGTGGACGGAGTAGTCCTCCACAACTGTATCTTCGGCAGTGAGGCAAAGCTTGTTCTGGAATATCTTCTGCAACTGCTTTCTCATCAGGGGCACCTCTACCTGCTAATGCCTGGAACATAATATACAAACATAACATAAACTTATTAAAAAAGAAGAAAAAATAAATATTTATGATTTTTTGTTTTAAAAAGTTTATGTTTTTTTGAGTTACTATTAAATTTATCAAGGTGGATGAAATAAAAATATTTAAAAGTCAACAAATAAGGTACCCATTCCATAAGGGGTTGTTGCTAAAGAAAACAAAAAAAAAGAAAATCAATCATACCTCACAGATAGGGTTATCATAGTTAGTTAAGACCTCTTTACATTTAGTGCACCTGGTTTTGAATAGATTACCATGCAGTTCAATCAAATTTTTACTCCCAGCTCTAATATGTAATCCATCTACATTTTGAGTGATCACTGTAATTTTCTTCATTTTACCATACTTTGCTTCAAATTTAGCTATAGCTTTGTGACCCTAAAATAAAGAAAATATTATTAAAGACGAAAAAAAATACAGTTTTGCATGTAAAATATTAATATCTCAAATGTATACCGCATTTGGTTGCGCTTTAGTGGCCACTTCTCGTCTATAATGATAGAACTCCCAAACTAAACTGGGGCTGGTCTTGAAAGCCCCGGGGGTAGCCAAAGCGGACGCTTGGAACTTCCTCCAGAAACCTCCAGCACCACGGAACGTTGGTATTCCAGATTCTGCACTAATACCGGCGCCAGAAAGAATCACAATATCTTGTGCGGCCTTCAAAGCCTCCTTAAATTTTGACATATCACTAGATTGTCGAATAGCCATTATTCTAGAAAAACTGCAAAGAACTGATGATCTACTTAATGGAGTAATCAATCTAATGCACATAATTATAACGTAAATACAAAGCTCAAAAGAGTAAATATTTATCAAAATTTATTGTCAGTGTCAGCTGATTTTTTGACGTTGACGTTAAAGATTTCGTCATAAAACGAATATTACAACTTATTGTAAAATTATAAAACTAAAGTCTGGCGCTTTAAACTAAGCGCCAGGCTTAAGACCTGATTTAAATAACTGGATTACAAAATGTGACATTCAGTTGCATAATTCTTAGCATTTTATTACAAAGGGGCAATAAAGTTACGAAGCGTTTTATTTTGTTTGCAACTGGAAAGAGTTTTATGTTTCATAAAAATATGCTTGTTCGTCAAGTTTTGTACAGGCATAAAATATCAAACGTGAAAAAATATAAAGATTTCTGTTGGGTGTCTTCTCACAGGAACGACCGAGGGTTCGTTGGGTTGATGAGGTCGTCAAGTTTACTAAAAACATCTGAATGTGAGAGGTGCAACGCAGACAAAAAAGACAGAAAAAGATGTTAAAGCAGGTTGTAGAGTGGGTGATTTCTGGATACTGTTAACTTTTGAGAGATATTTTATAGGATATTATATTTTGTTTCCCAATAATTTTACATAAATAAATATTAACAGGCTTCAAAGCTACACTAACTTCAGGTACCTAATTCTCTAAACTACAGTTTGCAAAGGTACTGTAGAGTCATAGTTAGAACTATCGGCTCATAAGTCTCACAAGCTTCCACTTTATCAGTCGCTATTGAAGAGACAGTAAAGGACGACGTACAAGCATAAAGCAGGATGTTTAGCAGCACGTACGGGCCTTTAACAAGATACATAGCTCGATAGAGTGAAATATTCAGGTATCCGCAAAAGGTATAAGTAAATAGTCTCACGTCTCTGTTATCCTGAGCCGTTGGTGGAGTAATATTTTAAAGCTTTATGGCGTACTAAAGTAGATTCAAAATGGAGATGACAAACATGGTATAGATAGGCAAGTACTTCAAGTATTAAGTAACTGCATTTACATTACGTTGTGTTGTCTTTTTTTCTAGTGACGATTGTCCTAAATTTTTCATCATTCGTTATTTCGTTTTCGTCATTTTAAAGTAGAGTCGGTAAATTAGGTTTCTTTCTCGATAAAATCATTTATTCTGTGTCTATTTCAAAACTTGAAATAGCAATAAACAATCGTATGTTAATCTAATTAAAGTCTCACAATGTTAGGTACACAGCATTTGTATTTTGCTTAACGCGTCACTCAATGACATAATAGTTCAAATATCATCTTTGAAAAAAGGTGAAATATATAAAATAATTCATACCTAATGAGTCTAAGAGTAAAACATTTATTGTGAAATAATTATGTTTACTTATAGCAATTATTTTCAGGCCATTGTCATGTCATGTCATATTTAATTGCGCAGAAGATAAACTAATATTTTCAGCTAGATAAAAGACAATCTTATTCTCTCTCTAAGAATAATTCAAAACATTTTTTTATTATTAAAATAGGTCAATGAACAGTTTGCCCTCCTTCTCATACGATTTATAGTTCCTGTGTAACGCTATTATGACGTGACAATTGACGTATCTAACTACAAAAATACTTTATTTTATTTTGAGAAATGAATTTACTTGCTATTGGGCTCGACTTCGCCTGCGAGAATGGTGGTTAGGGCTCCAAAAACATTATTCCAGTCTGACGGTTTTGGTTAGAAACTAGTCTGTGTTAATCCAGCGTGTCAATCAACTCCATAAGTCCATCCTAAATTTCATCGAAATGGCTCCAGCCGTTTAAGCGTAAAAGAGTAAAAAGTCCATCGTTTCATAGTTACAAACTTTCACTTTATAATATAAGTAGGATATACACTGATTTTATCCTATTGCAATGAGAAAACCGCAAAGTGGCGATGGATTTTTTTGAAATAATTGCTCTCCATTCCTAGTTCCCATATCATGTGTACAAACGTAACGTAGGCCTCGCAGGCAAATGCTAATAACAGTGTCAATATTGGTCAGTGTGAAACAAATGCAGAGCGGTTTACACCAGACCACGGTGTGCCGTGACTGTGTTCAATCAATGCTTTACGCTTTGTTAGACCTAACGACTGTAACACTTATGTTTAATGAAACATATCTAAATGATGGTTTAATGTTAGTTATTAGCAGTTTGTGGCAAGCTAATATGATGGTAGTTTAATATTAAGTGTTGTTTAGTGGTGGTAAGGTGGGTTCCTGCCAGGGGCGCAGTGAATGTGAAAACGAACGCCGTACCTCTGGCCATAGGCAGATGAGGACGCCCCAGTGGATTTAGCTGGTGAGAATCCGGCACATCCTTCTCGTCAACCCCCTGACGAGTGACAGTCCATAACGATTTCTACTGGGATACAAAAAAAAGGTGGTCTAACATCTACGCTTAAATTAAAAATGATGCGAATGTGGGACACGGTTCTACCCCCTGTAGAGCAAACTATAGACAAGTCCTGTCGAGCAGAGTCTCCATAAATGAAGAGAGCTGTACTCAAGAAATAGTGGCAGGAACTATCAGGTTTAAATTTAAGCCACAAGACCTCCTACAATATTTTTTAACTGAGCTCTAACTTTAAGAAGAGAAATTCCAACGAGTTACAATCAATTGAATTGACATTCTTAGTGAGCATAGCAATCAATGCACGTTTCATCTGTAGATAAGGTTGCTTTGTTTTGCAGTAGGACAGTTACAGGTATAATTATGTCAATATTCACCTCTAACCTAAGGGCGTACCACCACGTTTTAGAAGTAAGTCTCTTGTAGTGTGAAAGAGAGACGTTACTCTACGCCGTGTATGCTATCTTGCTTCTACATCAACACCAGTGTTATTTTGGGATGTGGTGGTAGGACTCTAGAGTCCGTATTGGTTTTGTATAACGACCTCCATTCACAGGAATGTTGGTAAAGTTATCGTAACTACCTTTGATTGATGATATGCGCATCTTCTTATCAGATAATTATAGTCTACGGCCTAGAGATGTTGTAATAAAAATAGTCTGTGATTAATAAGGTTAAAGCCAAGACTACGTAGCTAGTAAACATTTTAAAACTAATGATAATAATTAAACCTTCAACGGCAATAAAAAGGTTAGATATTCCATAAGGTTACTGTAGATATATTATATATACAGTAATAGCTATTGATATTCAAATAAAAAAAGTGTAATATCTCATGTTCAAACAAAATTCATCGTACCAAACAAATACGCCGAGCAAAAAGAAAATAATCCCTTAAAAATTCTCAAGAAAACTGTACTCCGTCATACGTAAGAACTTGACTAAAACGTAGAGATATTGAGACGCGACGAGATTCTTGAACATCTCGTGTAATACAGTCGAGAACATCGCATGTAGATTGTATGTTAGTGAGGTAGGTATACGCTTTCTGCCACAGTTTCTTGCAATACCTAGCCGCGCGCAGTCGTCTCGAACGAAACTGTTTTCAGTTCCCGCGGCGAAAATACAGCGCGTAACGTGTTTACTGAACAATTCTCTTAGTCCTACAATATTTAAATTATTATTTTTATTTTATTTTTTATACGGATTTTTTTTTATTTGAGTGTGTGTTAAATAAAATAAATGAAGATCAATTAAAATAATATAGGTCGTGTTATAGTCAAGGTGGTGAGATATTTCGGTACCCGGGCGTAACGCCAGACAGTGTTGATTATGATTCTGTGACGAAGACGATATAATTGGTAAACAACGATAAAAAGTATTCGAAAACTAAAATACGTTTTTACAAGTTATGTGTGAAATATTTCGTTTTTATTGTGAATTGTTGAAACAATGGGCAAATGAATGCGTAAGCATTTTTTGATGATTGTATGTAAACGGCTTATTTTCTTTAAGTGACGAAGACGAAGTTATTTACTTTGATAAGTGTTGGAAATGTGTTTGCTATGAATGTGCCTACTATTAAAACGGATTCGGAGGTTGGTCTCCAATCCCAGAGCACGTCTCGACTTCAACCAAGGCGAAGTGCTGGGACACCAAAGAAGTCCCTAGCCTCAAAGTTATGGGACCTATTGCAGCCTTTAGCTAGGCTATGGGGAGTTATTACGGCAGTCGGTGAGTAAAATTACTGAAAAATAGTGTAGTTTTTGCTTTCGATCTTGCAACGACAGACCAGAAAAATAGAACGAAGATGCGTTGAGATATTAAATGTATAATATTGAGTAGGTGGGGTGTATTAAATCAAATTCTGATTTATATTTAGGCGTTGTGCTATATTATTATGCTTTGAATATCTTTAAAGAGAAAAAGTGAAATACCCCGTAGATATTTCCAGTAGTTAGTTCCCAGTGGAGTTCGTTGTATCGTTCTGATTTTAGTACCAGGGTATCAGACACACAAAGATGATACCAGATAGAACATATATTAGTTGTCCTTTACAGTACACCTCTGCTTACCCTTCAGGGGTTAAAGTCGTGAGTCTTTAAATATATTTTCGAGGAATATTGAATGCATTAGTGCCAAATGTTGTTTACAGGATCTGTCGTAGCTATTTGTAACATCTGTGTACTGTTTGAATCGTAATAGGAAGAAAAGAGCTCGAGTAATGAGGGTGTATCACAGTATAATAATATATACAGAATGAAGTCTTCATATAAGCTGGCAAAACGCGAGCTATGCCTACGTTTTCTAGTCGTGGCATGACTGTGGCATCATACAGTTGCGGGCGTGTCGCAGTGACGAACGGACGGAGTGTTTTAAAATGCTGTTGGTTAGCAACCCTATCGCTATTATGTATTTCGCGGTTGCAGGCATTTATTTTATAGATACGGCCGAGTTAAACTACCTACTGTATGTATTTATACTGCGGTAGTATTTAAATGTTATTATTTTATACTGAAGTATGCATTGTGATAATAGCGGGCTGTAATGACCCGTTCCCGAAGAAAACGTGGCAAGGTGTTTAGAAATCCTGATATTTTGGAGTAAGAGTTTTGGTGTACTGAGTAGGTACCTGTCTTATAGCTATATCAATATCTGTAAAGTTTACATTTAATATTTACACAATGATAAATCATATTCAATTTTAATAACGTTTCATCGCACTAAGTCTTGATCACTATCTGTGATAGGTCAGTGACACTTCTATTACAATATATCAATATTATTTAGTTTTTAATGTATTAAGATATATAAATACAACCATTGTTTCTTCATTGTACACATATTACACTAATTCTATCATACTCTTAAAGTACAAAAATGAAGGTTACCCGAAATCTGTCAAATCATTTACTATTAAAATAGCGTGAAAAATGTAGAACGACGAAATTGAGCAGATTTTTTTCTCGTTTTGTCTGTTGTGTGCCCATAATATTTGCTAAACAACTGCACGGTTTCCTCATGTTTATGATCGTCATAAGGGTGCATTCAAAACATTGCTATTTGCTTGAAAATAAACATTTTTCTCTTTTTTGTTGCTACCAACGATATTTTACGTCAAAAAATAAAGATACTCAAACAGTTCTGAAGATAATCCCTGAATTACTTAAAAACTTTATGTAATTAAAAAAGTTTAGCCCTAGAATTTTAACTAGGAATACTTGACTTTAGAAAAAGAGCCCTTTCGCTATCCGTAGAATAAGATTTCGAATGTACATATTATTATTGTAGAGAATGTTTAAAAAAATGTCTCATGCATTCATTGCAATATTTACGAGTAGCCGATAGTAGTCTTCACATTAGTATCTAAATCCTATTTCATGAATAATTCGAAAAAAACTTATTTAGAACTTACTAGAAAACATATAAAACAGTTCCTATCATAAGAAATAATCAATAAGTACTTATATTAGACTTGCAACCGGCCCCAGCTTCGCACGGGTGTAATACTGATGTATATTACATCAGCAAAGGACCTGTGCGTACTGATAAACCTTTCTCTTAAATCATACTTACTTAAATCCATTGCGTAGTTTTAAAGATCTAAGCATGTATTTAGACAGACAGCAAGAAGCGACTTGGTTTTATACTATGTAGTGATCACACACCGTACTCAATACCTAAACACATTAAAATTTATATTCTGGTAGTAATATTAATTATTTAATGCTTGCACACTCAACGACTGGAATAATTTACGTCGACATGTAATATATTCATAGTGTTTGTATGACATATTATATTAACGTAAAGACGTATGTTATGGTTAAGTTTACCGTATAGGGTGCATTATAATGCATTGGGTCTGAGTTTCTTAGAAATTTATGTTCTAATAAAGACCGAACTATGAAATTCTTATATATCTTGTGTGCCATACCTAATTACATAAACTTTAAGGTATTCTTTAACGAATTCCAAAAAATAAAACAAATCCATTCAGTGGTTTAACTACAGGAACTATTTTTAGTTTTTATAATTTAGAACACCATGTGTAAAGCAGAGATTAAGAAATATGTATGTGTCAATTGTATTAGCGGCTATTTCATATAGCCGCTATTACAATACAGATCAGTGATTTATTAAAATGGTGTTTTAATTCTCACACATTTTTATTCTATTTACTTTGTTCGAAAAAAAAAAAGTTTTTGCTTTTTCTTTGTGTTAATCAACATATAACTAACCTAACCAGTCTATTAACGTATTTAATTTAATGCGATTAGGCATGACACACTTTGTATTATATTAATAGTTTATTTTACGTAAATGCCTATATCTAATTTTAATGCAAATTATTTATTATCTTACACTGTTTTGTATTCAAATTTAAAATAGGTATTCACTACAGTATGTCATTTGTTTTCCAATTAAAATACCTTAAATGGTTACAGATATAGGATTGTAAGAAATTAATTGGCCTTTTAATTATTCCGATATGAATCTAATATACACCGTGACTTTTAGGTCGTTTTAAAAAAGCAGCCCAGTTCATGTATCCAATGACTAGTAAACGTTTATAATAAAAAAATATGTTTTTTTTAAGATTTGAATGAATAAAAATATTATTCATTATTATGACACAAGGCAGTTTTACGAACACTCTGTAGTGAGCGCGGTCCGAACCTTGTGCCAAAGGGGCCGCGCGGGCGGCGCGGCGGCGTCTTATCACAGGTCATTCACCTTAGCGTAAAACAGCTGTCTTACTATTGCAATCATAATGTTCGCAGTAAGTATGTAGCATGTATCTTCAACAGTTTGATACGTAAACATTTTTAACAGGATGTTTCATATTTCCAATGTATTATTTATTTTTTTCATGCATATTATTTTAATTAATGATAAAAAAATTATATTCGCGCCTAGAGGTATTTTATGACGGATACATTGTGTGGACGAGTTTTTTAAAACGACCTAAAAATCACGGTGTATAAAATTCTCGTGTCACAGTTTTCGTTGCCATACTCCTCCGAAACGGCTGGACCGATTCTCTTGAAATTTTGTATATGCATTCAGTGGGTCTGAGAATCGGCCAACATCTATTTTTCATCCCAAGTTTTTTCTTTTTTTTTTCGCGAACGAAGTCGCGGGCAACAGCTAGTATTTTATATAAAGAAAAATGTAGAGCTTAGACATACGCTCTCAATTTGTCATGCGTTGACGTTTCTTGATCATATTGTACCATTTTTACGACAGCCGTGTCTCGGGCAAAGTCTCCGTAGTAGCCCTCGAATCGCAAAATGCCTAGATAAATATAAAAAGAGACGTTACCTACATAATATATTATGATACTTTTGTTTTGTTTTCGTACTAAGCTTAGATAAATATTGTACAAAATAAGTAACTAAACGAAACACAAAAGCCAAATGTGAAAAAGATGGGAACCTAATTATTACTACAGTCTTTTGCTTATCAAGCACAAAAATTAAAAATAAATTGTTTTTTTTTTAAATGGCTTCTTATATTTCTTAAAAATAATGTTGTTACTTCAATATCGGTAGGTACCTGCGTTCAAACTTATGGTAGTAAAAAACTCACATACTTAGATAAATCCTAGAAACATTTAGCTTCTTTTCTTAAATAATAAAATCTCCCTCCTAATAAAAAAGGAGAGTCATGAGAAGTCCTTTTCAGCAGAATGTTTCTGGCTAAATCTCTCTCTCTCTCTCACAAGCGCAAATATTGACAGGCACTGGCGAGACTTAAAAGTGAAATCTAGAAAAAATATTGTAAAAGAAATCTTGTGTAAACGAATCCAAGCCAGACAGACCTACATAATATTCTTAACACAGTCCTGTAAAAATCATTTAAAAGCCATTGTAACTATTGACTGTTATGTCTATACCAACATTGTTACTTGAACAAATATTACGATTTGACAAGAAACAATATTCCAGTTTATATTACGTAGTGATTTCGGGTCTACGAAAACACGTGTATGTACCGTTTGTGTGTTTGTTAAGGTATTTATTATGTAGAGCCGTCATATCTGGTGATTTTAATACTCAAGTATGGGGGAATCATTTAAATACTACTGTTTGTTGACTTAAACAAGCAGGTGATATGATAAAAATTTAGCACGACTAGTTTATTGAAGGTTGGAATAGGTATATCAAGCAGCTATTATTTTTTTTTAATATACATACGGCCTCTGTTACATGAAATGATACCAGTCTTTGTTGCTAAGTAAAATTTCTTCAGTCGTTCTTTTTGATAGAATAGGCTTAAAAGTATGGAAATCATATTTGGTTTCATCTACACACGTGACTTCAACCTGTCATCTTCAGCTATTAAAACGTTTTTTTATAATTGCGAACGATTTTCGAATTGTAACTTGACCAAGAGGGAGTCAAAGTTAAATAATGAAACTACAATGAAAAACGCTGTTTTTTTCAGCCTTCGAGTAGAAACATAAAATAAAAAGACCTCTTTTGTTTCACTCTTTTTTCGTCTGTTTGTTGAATAAAAGTACAAATACTCCCATACAGCTTACAATTGATAGTATATAGTTACTTGTACCTATACTTTCTGACTTGTTGATCTGACCAGCTTAGGCGACAGCGAAACGAATCCCGGAAAACAATGTTATAGGAAAACAATATAATTGGATTTTTCTGTCAAGAAAATCTCAGGGTTTCCTACGCTAGCGTGTAGCTTAGTGTGGCCCGTGATAGTTTCTTATTTAGAAATTGTGTCAAGCCGAGAGGTCTGTACTTAATTTCTCTTTGGTTTTCCGCCGGCCTTTATGTGAAAGATAAAAGATAACATATGTTGGTGTTTGTTTTCTATGATTGATGATATGTGCGCTAAAATATATTTTGCGTTGTTGGCAAGTCTTTACCTTATATACTTGTTAATCATTTAGTAATGCATGAAATGTAACACAGGTGTTCGGGTTACAATAGCTGAAAGCGTAATTATAAAAACGAGTTCCAAATTTATAAAAACTGGGCCCAGAAATGCGAGAATTTTATGAATGGTCTTGTGCTAAATATTGTTTTTATTTTGACACATTAGAATATAGGTTACAATGATATATCCACAACCGAAATAGCAAGTCATGGTTACTATGGTTAGCCCGAAATATACGGAAAAACTCTATTTATATCTCCAGAAAAGATACCGTTATGAATTCAGAAGCGCAATATTGAAATTTACGTGAGTATATCACATACATATTAATGTGGCTGAAGTGAAAATGGGTATAGATATGTATCTAGCTATGTCTGTTTGTATCACCCTGTAAATTGGTTGTGGCGACAAACCGATTTTGGTTGTTGTTGATTTTTGTTTGCGACTTGATCGATCCTCTTGATGACGTTGCAAACCAAATCGAAATTCGAGATTCAGTTACTGTCAAGTGAGATGTGAATGAGACTGTGTGCAACTTTCCAATCATAAAATCCTACCATTCTTTTGTTTTAGCGTTAGCATCAACGATGCCGAGTAATTACGAAAAGTAAAAATCTTTTTAAAAATATTGGCATGCTCATCATAGCTCTCTACTTCGTTACTATGCCCTACAGGGTGCATACTGTACTATATTATAATATTATGTAAATATGTAACACCTTTTAAACATATGGAGTGCCATAAAAATTGTCAAGGGTAAGGTTTTAAAATTTTGGAGTGAGGGCTTGTGAAGTAACGACAAAGCAAAATTTATACATAAAAGTGACCTCATACCTTACGGTAGTTTAATGAATTACGGACACTAAAAATGTACACATCATCCCTATTTTGTGGATCAGGCTTAGTTCCACGTCACGGCAGTAATACTATGTGACGTTTGTGTCAGGTTCAGTCAGTGCAGTCAAGTTAACTTGCAGCTGATGGGTGATAGGCAGGCTCATTTAATAATGTAATAATCTAGTATGGGGTTAGAAGACCAATACTTCCTGTGTAGTTCAAGCCATAGCACAATTATTGTAAAAAGAAAGGTACAGAAATAAACAATTTTTCATTTTCAAAGACTCAAACCGACAAACTTTAAAGACGTTTAGCACAAACTTGCCATATCTTACCAATATTGTAAACGGGAAAGTATGTAAGTATGGTTGGATGAATCGCATCCATCCATCCATACTTACAAACTTTCGCGTTGTTACTTCTTCACGCTTAAAGGTTTGAACCTATTTAGTATAGAGTTAGCTGACACTCTACATTAACACATAGGCTACTTTTACCCGAATGCGGAAAAGGTGTATAATGTCTTGCAAGCTACATTTTTGTTTTTAATTATTTTCGTTCATTAAAGAATATTTTATTCCCACATTTGGCTATTTCGACATTTTGATAATTTACGTTGTTGTTGCATACTTATTGTTAAGTATAAATTTAATTTTTAAAAGTGTAACTTATGGAATTTATTGCCGGTTCTTCTCCATAAGAATGACATTTTGGGACCGCGAAACTAGTCAGTAACGTTTTGAAAGTGCCTGAGAGGGCCTACTCGAAATTAAAACCTTTCGATTTTGATTTTGAAAAGAAAGTTAGTGTTATTACTTAAGAGTAAATCTCTCACCTGTTCGTCTGTCTACCAAGTACTGGTCCCGTCATGTCGATATTAAAATAATCAGGAATTTAATTTTCACTAGTCTTGCCGAAGAATGTGAGGAACGCTACGAACAATGAATTCTGGGATGAAATCTTTGCGGGTCCCGTCATTCCTGAGGTCACTGATCCACATTCTTTTTACGCCATTTTCTCTCTCTCAGTAAATAAACCAAGTTAGACTTAGTTCAGAGTTTTTTAGCTGATATTTTTCAACAGAAATATAATATGTAGGTATATGGAATATGTAAGGAATTTAGATTATTGTATAGGTAAAATGAAAAAATGATTTAGTTTTAGATTCTGTGTAAAATAGATAAGGTTGAAATTAACTCCTCAGACGCACAAAACTTACATGTTAAATTGCATATACTAACCTAAATAGCACAACTTAAAATATACCTATTTGAGTGCAAAAAAGAGACAAATGTATTCCTAAAGATTTACATATTTGTAGTGAAATACCTACTAGATATAACAAATGACAAACAATAGATACAATAACTGTTAACACAGCATAATACAGCAGTAAAGCTACAACTGGCATCTACCCGGGGCACTTGAGAGACAGCTTGTGCAAATCGACGCGCTCTGCCAACACCTAAGTGCAGTACAAACTACTACGGACCCACAATCTGTATAATCTTAAAAGGACCACACACAAGATGATAACACCTGCATATAGAGACCAACCTTATCTAGTCTTGCATCTTACTACAGGTAAAGTCTTTAAAATAAACGTGGGTGGGCAAATCTGAAACTATATCTAAGAACGATAAATGCTCAATAGGTGTGTTTCTATGTAAATTTTTGCAGAATCGACCTCCAACTAGCGAGTGAAATCGTCTTTTTAGTTTCATATTTAAAAAGGTTTTCGACTTAAATACAAGATGTGTTTGGTACGAGCACAACCTTTTTGAATTACCCAATTTACGCAAACACGCCAATTTTAAAATCTCATTCTGTACATAACGAGTTTCTCGAATTGCGATTAACATATGAAAGACTGAAACCTAAGCACGACAATTAAATTAGAACTACAGCTACGGCGTGAACCACAAACTCTAGGAATACGGTGCAAAATGAATCATGTCTGACAAGAAAATGAGTAAATCCATTTGTGCCATAGACAGATAAAATAGATAATAACTATTTATTTACGAACTGTCACCCGCAACTTCATACACATTAGTAATACTCCCGCAAAGATTTGTAAAAAAAAAGAATTCAGGTATAAAGTATAGATGTTTGCCGATTCTCAGACCTACTCAATATGCTCACAAAATTTTTCGGAGGAGTACGAGTAACGAACATTTTGACATGGAAATTTTATATATTAGAAGACAAAGGGACTTGTAATTTTTGTATTATTATTCTTATACTGACCATTCAAAGTTTTCAAATTCATACTTCTTTGACGCTTTATTCAAACAGACATCATAAAATAACAAACTCAATGTTTTAACTGAATAGTTTATTGAACAAGTTAGTTGAAATACAAAACAATAAACGGAAACTAATATTAAAGTTTCGTTTGTTTCAATAGAATTAAATCGTTATTCCACTTTAGTATTCCATAACTTCGTATACTATAAACTTCCTGGGGGACTATTGCTAACTCTTATAGTAAAACTCTTGGATTGAGGAAAAGAGACGACGCTCTACATGTTGTAGCGCGCTATCTCGCTTCCACAACTGCAACAGCTGTTTCAAAAGTAGGTGGTAGGCCCAGTATAAACCACTGGGCGCCACTTGACATGAAATAAAAGAGACAGTGGGTTAACAGCACTCGAGATTTTCATATTGAATTTTAATTCGGCGGCAACGACCGCTTTTGTAGGCAAAAATGTTGGATTTTTATTAGATAGGCGTAATATATAAAGTAATTTGTTCAATTTCCGTGTAGGAAGAGTAACTATGGTAACTTAATAAGATTGGCAAAAATATTATAGGATTATTTTAAGAGAAAACATAAAAATAAACTGGAAATAAATTCAGCAAGTTTGTGATTTGTAAAAAGGAGAAAATTTGTCTGCTAAGTACATCTAGAAACGTGCTATGTTCTCTCCTAGCCGAGTAAGATAGGAAAAGATAAGATAAAGCAAGTTTTCTTAATCCAAAGTAATATTCTTATCAAAAAAAACGGCGCGATTCAATTGATCTCATCAGAACTTTGAATCAGAGCGATCCTTTTATCATTCGAGAAGATTGAAAACATTGTACGTGAACCTTTATCAATTAAATATATACCTTAGAGAATAAAAAATATTGCTCAATTTTGAATAATGCATTTGCCATGTCTGATTGCTTACGTGTATATCCATTTGATTGAACATATGAATATTAATATTTGGACGTGTCTGTGAACAGGAATGGCATCTTTATGTTAAAACGTGTTTCATATCTGTGATTGAAATGTACGATTAATGTATCACGTGTACCAAAAAGACAAACAGAATTATTGATAAAAATATCTAGTACAGTCAGTAAGAATTGAGAAGTAAGTACACCAAACACAGGAATAATTCAAAAGAGTAAGCAGTTGTACTGACTATCAAGTAAAAAACCTTGACAGTTAACGATAAATACGAAAAAAAATAAGGCAAATGTAGTGTAGGACGTCCTCAGGCACGGTGGAATGATGATTTGTGCAAGACTGCTCGTAGGAGCTGGATGCGAGTGACTGAAAACAGATCTCAGTGGAATGCACTTGGAGAGACTTATGTCCAGCAGTGAATTGCGATAGGCTGATGATGATGACGAAGAAAATTAGCAAATTATTGTGTCTAAAGATATTTTCGACATCTACCTATCGCCTCTAAAAATAAGACTTGCAGATCTGAAGATTGAAGCGAGACGGCACTATACAGCATAGAGCAGCGTCTCACTTCCACAAATACCTTAGTCTATGAGAGTTGGAAGTTTCCCTGGTAGAGTTCATCAACGTTTATTGCTGACTTTAAAAATTCACGAAACACACGCAGCTGGCGGTATCTTATCACGTTATCTTAATATTTATCTCTACGAGGAAACTCATCTGCATGCCTTGTCAAGTTTATCGCAAAGCAAATGTATGACGTAGGTATATGTGATGTAGACTTTTTATTGGTTAGAAACGCATTGAGATTTCGGATCTGGTTACTATTGGAAGTATTTAAGACAACATCACGTTCCTATTCGGGATATAATTCGATATTTCTTTTCTCCTGACGTTTCGGTCGAGTAGCACCGACTGCGGTCACGGGTGGACTCTCTCACTATTTGAGTGTTAAAATATCACTATGAAAGGCATCCTCAACATTTTAGATGTAACTGCCTAGAGCTTGTTGTATTATAACAATGTCCACTTATCACTGGGAAAATCACTTGCTTTTCGGCGATGACATAATAAATGTCAAAGTGTTAATTTCTGTAATATAAAGTCAGTGTCTACAATTCTCATCAACACTTTGTACTACGAGTATGTCTAGACTTTTGATATTCTGGACGTATGCCAATCATATTTGTGCATGACCTAAGTTTTTCTATACGTTTGACCTATCGTGTTATGAATAAAGATACCTTGTTTTGTTTCTGCCAGATGTCTTAAAATATTGGTTTAAGACCGTTTCTAAATCATTAAGATCTGTTTTTTTTTACTATTTTTTGATACTTTTGAAGCAGTTTTCAGCAAGGATGTAATCTCTTTATGTAATTCGTCGGCCTTATTTTCCCTCGTTTCTCGAGGTCGAATAGTAATTATCCATAAACCCTATAGTTTCTTCTTATAAGTTTTATCCTCCAGAGAAATGACCATTCCTTTTGAACTACCGTTTACAGAACTTTGTGTCTTTAGGAAAAGTTACTAGAGCAAAAGTTTTATAATGTTAACAAGGGGAAATGATGTTGGTACTGTATCATTGAATTTTTGATGTTTAAGTCTTTGGTAAGACTGGTCATAACAAAGACTGAACTTCAGTGGCGAAGGGTCCATATAACTCGATTCCTACCGGCTTCCCTTTTGAAATATGGCAAATACTAAGATTCTGTTTATTTAAGTATCATTTAAAAATATCAACTATAATTATAATAATTTACGAAATAATAATGTACGTGTATAGCCTTTGCTTGAAAATAACAATAAACGCCTAAACTTTTTTTTTGAGCAAAACGCATGCAATAAACGCCTACAACTTTTATTGAGTAAACCCACGACTCGCTTTACCGGTGAAAAGGTAAGCCGGGACGCGATTTGGGAATCGCGTACATCTACTTCATAGTGCGATCTCTTTTACTCCATTGAGTAAAAGTGAGACACATTATGTAGTTTGACACATTGAACAACCGCGGCCAATAGGACTTAGGGAAGCCGTTGATTTTCGGCTTATGACAAAGACAGAAAAAAAAAATACTTACGCCAGAAAGAGATGCAATATGAACTTCGTACGTCAACTGAACAGAACAGATGACAGCTGACGTTTACGTTCGCGCTAATATTACAAAAGTTTTATTTGTTATTTTCACCGGTTCATTTGCATTAGATTTGGTGTATTCGTATCATAATTTAGAATCTTATAATATTATTACTTGTGATTGATCAGTGTAGTGATTGTGCAGTAAAAACAAAATTACATCAGTTCAGTGTTATTGTTTGGTTATCGTCTATTCGAATAAATATTTAGGTAAGTCAGAATTACTAAGATTGTTGATTTAGTTTGTAGATCTATTAGAAAGTAGTTATTTTTGTTATTTTTAAGTAAATTCGATAATATAGCGGCATTAGTGAATGTAGAATGCTGTCTAACAGATTATTTGCTGACTGAGGGAAAATCTTTTTCAAAGTAGAGTTTTGAAAAAGACCTGACATGATTTGAATTAATTACAAATGACGATCAAACATTTTAACAATTCTTTCTACAACAAAATATCATTGGCTCACAGGAAGTTTTAAATTAAATTAAATGTTTTGTTTCCCTTGCTTGTTATTCTCAGATCCAATACTCAATATCTTATTTCATTCCACATAGTAATATAAATTAAAATGTGAACCTTGTCTGTAGGACAAGTTAGTAGTAGATATGCACAGCATAGCATAGTACATATGTGGGAAGGCTTAAAATATTGTGTTTATAATTTCTATATTTATGTACTTATACTATTTGTGTATTATTGTTATAACATTACAATCTTCTAAATATGATAATATATAAGTAATTTAGAAGTGTTGTATATTGTTGTTTTGCAACTTAACAACAATATAAATATTCATATTTTAATTATAATGCACTTAAGTCCATGTTTATGTGGCAACCAACTATTATATTTTTAATATTCTATTATTTAGTTGCATTTTATTTTATAGTATACATTTTAATTTGTCTATCAGTTAGATATTCATTTATTGTACTTATAGTAGAATTTTGATTGTAAAAAGGTTTTAAATAATAAATTATTACTGTATTTCTCTTATTTTTTTAATTTTCAGCGTGTTTATAATATTAGTAGTGAATAGAGCTACACAGGGTTTAATGCTCTTATTAATTCATCTAAAATACATGTTCAGACAAAAAACATATCCGTACTTGTTGTTTATCGTTGCATGATAATAATGCAATTTTTGGACGGGCTTCCCTTTTAAGAAATTTCACCCTTCGCCACTGCTGAACTTGCTCTGTCGACTTTATCTTTTTAATTCACCATATGGTAATATTTTTTTCTTAAAAATTAAACACATTTTTTATTTTACATCGTATTTCGGCGAACCCCGGTCATTGCATGAGACAAAAAGCTTTCTGAAAGGAAATTATCTGTTCCGAAAAAGAAGGAACTGATTAAGAAGAGAAAGAATGTAACAAGATTGCATTTCATAAACAATAAAGAGAGAGTAAATTAAATAGACCAACATTAGCGAAAAATATTTCTAAAACACGAGTTTAGTTAAGGATATTCTTCCCGCGTCTTGAATGGGATGTACAAAACATACGTCTTCATCCGTCGAAATCTCGCGGCGCTATAAATATCTGGGTTCGAGCATCAATGCGCTACTATTTATAAAATCAACGGTGATCTATCTTGTAGATGTGTAAGGGATTCCTTTTCAATTTCCTTGAGTAACATATTGCAATTGATACTTATCACGTGTTGTACTTAATTTATCTTTGAAGGTTCTTTGGAGGCTCTTTTTTCTCTTATTTGGTCTTTATGCCCAGTCTTTTCTGATCCGTTTAATAAATTAATATTTCTCAACCACGTCATTTAGTCTCAAAGTAAGCAAACTAAATAGCTGAGTTATTAGTACTAGAAAACAGATAAACATACTTATTTACTTCTAAATACATGCATACTATAGATAATTTTTAAATTTAAATTACACCCAGACACAGGACAAATGATCATGTTCATCACACAAACATTAATGTCCTGGGTGGGGATTGAACCCACGACCCAGGCCACTACCCACTAGACCAACAGGCCATCTAATATCGATGACGCATTTTCTTCTACGTTTTCACCTATTAAGTGGTAATTGGTCAACATATTTTGTTCTGATAGCCTAATTGAACTACTCCATGGCGAATTTTCTAGTGTAAACAAAACGATTTGATTCTGCGTGGTAGTTTAAATGATATGACCGTGACTATGAGAGAATTGATTGTAGGTATTTAATATATTGATACAATAGTTCAGATAGCAAGTGGAAATTTATTATTAATTTTTGTTCAGCGGTTTTCTCTAAGGTTCTTTTTAAATAATTCATTTTGAGGAAAATAAAGATATGATAATAAAATTATCTGTCAACAAATCCAGACAAAATATGGTTGTTTGTTTATTTTTCGTTATTCTCTTTAAAAATAAAAGATGTGAAAATTATCATTAAGTCAGACTCTACTATTTATCCCCTAACTAACTCTTACTGACAAATATCCCTTTTACTAATAGAACTCTAACTAACACCTAAATAACTATATTTGCAACTATTATAGTACCTTCCTATCTATTTAGGTACAAGAGACAGATGTTGTCCCACAAGGCCACTTCCACAAACTTCTAAAAATACATTTCTTGCTGTAGACGGCAAAATATAGAGTTTCGTATTGTGCTCACGTTTGTACATAATGTCGATGGTAATTCTTTTTTTTTTCGTCCTTAGGGCCTGTGTTGGGTGGATCATTTTACTATTTTTGTACTTTTGTGTTCATTGCTAGTAACAGTAGTAACAGCTATTGTTTGCAAAAATGATTTTGATAGGCCTCGTAGCTGGGTCGGTCTTTCTGAGCAGGGAGTTGTTGAGTTGTTTGGGAGAGCCCTACATCCAGCATTGTAGAGCCATAGGTTGAGTAGAGTGATTGAAAATCATGTATTTTCTACATGATTTTCAATTCCCAGGCCGATTTAGAGGGCTAAATGAAAAGGCTTGTGATAAAGAGAAAATAAATATCTTTAGTCCGAAGAAAGAACCACTTTAACCATTGAGTTAGGCCCAAAGTGTAACAGTTCAAGCATACACTAAAATGTATATTTTTAATTCAGTAAAGTAAAATAACGATTTATATTATATGGATAATTCCGCCTTTCTGCCCCAAATCTCGGAATGAGCTACTATAGAAGCACAAAACAAATATTTATATGGATGCTGAAAGCGCTGGCTAGCTTTGTTCAAACTAGTTTTGACTTTCAGTGTTTGTGCATCCGAAATTAGTGTTTACAGACGTCGAAATGAAGAAAAATAGAACGAAACAACTATTTTTGGTAATGACCTAAATTAAAGGAACGATAGTACATAATTTACATATAAGTATTTGTTTTTGTACATTACAACAATTAAATGCGTTTGTCTGCTTATAATAAGTAGATGAAGAAAAGTATTTGACAAGACGAAAATTACGAGAATTCGTTCACTGAATAGAATTTCAATTGAACAAATCTTTCGTGTCAATATCTTACTGGAAACTGATGTTTATTTGTGTAAGCAGAATGGAGAATGGAAATCAATGGCTTGAAACGTCTGACACGATCTTAATGTATAGGTACCATAAATATAGATTTATGATCAACACGCACTATGAATTATTCTACAAATAAGGTTTTAGTCGAAGTAAATACTAGAGTACTAAAAACTCTAACACCAATGAAGATACTGGGCGTATAAAATTGAAGCCATTTAGCCTGAAAAACAAGTTATGCGGTAATAAGTAACGGTATTATGAAATAAGTTTTTTATCTCGAGTTTTAAATTCGACCGTGAAAAGTTGTTCCTTATTAGATAGATTTATTTTTAGAACAAGTGCCGTACTAGACTTTGTTTTTAATTACTGATGCCTCAAATATCCGTAATGCTAAGCTTAACTAAAATGAGAGTCCACGTTAATGAAATATTGACGTATATAACTTCATAAAATGGAGCTAATAATATTCTTCCATGGAGTTTTTGACCTACTGAAAAATTTTATCAGTTTATAAATAGTAGTGTTTTTTTTTAATCTTAAAATGTAAAACCATTACAGTTACTACCAAAACGTTTGGTTTAGTTTTGGAAAATAATATATCTTCTTCAGGGTAGTGGCTGTCCAAGCTCGTCTGTCACGTATATAATGTGACTAAAGAGAGTTACAATTACTTTTAATTTAAAAATCTATTCTCATACTCATCAAGACTCTACTTTTAAGACTGAGATAGCATGTATAATCATATTGATCTTGATTCCATTTTTGACAGGTAATATTGCATGTTTTCCTAACATATTTTATACTCACATCTATATCTGATCCCATTGAGAGTTTCCTGCAAAACACAATAGCGTTACTTTTCAGAGAAAACTTTTGATATCCATGATTTTAACGTATTTTCCTCTTGCGTTATATTTTTCTCTACGATTCATCCGATTACGTGATGACATTGATAACCTAAGATAACATTGAAATAATATATAATTAACACTCATTTAACTACACTTAAAGTTAAAGAAAATAATTCTGTATACTTGATTTTGTTAGCCCATAACGACTGACAGCTAACCGCTTATAATACCTATTAATAATGTTACAAATACAAGGTATTTCTTCTACAAGAATATCATAACAAAAGGTACAATAAGCCATTATTATCTAAATAAATCCGTGTATTAAATAAAGAATGGGATAACGCTACACAAGTAGGTATCTACTAAATAATTAATGTTTCAATCTTCGGTACTTTGCTACAGAATGCCGAACAAAGTTTCAAATTCCGTTTACAGTTCATTGCTTCGGCGAACGTCTTGACTAATGTATTTGTGTCACGGTTATAACGAATATTATATAGGTTTACCTTAATAATTAATACAAGTACTGTTTTAGGGCGTGTTGAAACAAGAAAGATTGAACAACGAAGATACAAGTTCAATTATGATAAAATAGCTCAAAAAAAAATATATGATTAATAATATACATAAACCAGCCTATATACATCCCACTGCTGGGCATAGGCTTCTTTCTATATAGGAAAAAAATCCACAAAGCAAATTAAAAGTTTAATTTTATTGTCATTAACCAACCTTATGGATTCTTTATTCAAAATATGTTTTATGCTGGTGTCAAAACCACTACGTATACAAACTACTTTAACAAAAAACAGAAAGTATTCTTAGGAAAAAACAGAAGGAGAGCGTTGTTTGAAATTCTCCGAAAATGAAGGGACTTTTTTAGTTCTTAAGCAAGTGCCAAAAAATATATCTGGCAGAAGCGCAAACTTTACGAAATTCCAAGTATTTCTGACACTTTCAACTTCGTAACTTAGGGAAAGCTGAATTTCAACAGCTAAGTTTTCTAGATTATAATTTCGTTCGCACACACCTACTGAAGATGTCTGTTCTCCTGTAATTCTTTATAGCCGTTGCGTAACAACAAGAGAATCGACTTAAATAAAAACTTTTTTAATAATGTTTACCTGTTGTGTTTTTAAACGGCCTCATATTCTTTGTGTCCTCTCAAGTTCAATGCTTAACGACAATAAAATTGATTTAAAGTGCCTTAAACAGCTGTTATCATGGTTTTATGGCAGCAAATAATAAGAATAAATAACTACGAGAATTGCGTGAGGTTTTATATCTAAGTTGTAAATAGTTATTTAATGAGTTTTGTAAAGAGGTTAAATAAGAAAATTTCAAGCATGATTGCTTTGTAGGAGTAAGGGGTCAGTTTTTTTAAACAACTATATAAATTTTAACTTTGAGTAAAAACAAATAGTGAGAAAAAGCTCGGCTAGGTTTGGCTTATAAAAATATTGTATTAATCTTTTATAGTCAACCAATCACACTCCTGATCAGTCGATTTGACAGCAGATGCAATAATTGATCAACCTTTCAGAAACCAGGGGCTAGAATTCTTAATGTTCTATAGCATTTCACCTATCCTTTTTAGTTCTGCTTTTCAGTTATTCTCGTATTTTCGAGCGCTTCGTTTCTATTTTTCTGGTCTGTGCGAAAAAGTTTTGGAGGTGTTATTCGTGACTGACAGTTTTTTGTTTTTCAGTTATGAGCGGCGCCGGTACAGAGCTACTAGTTCTGGGGTACGAAATAGCGCCGGGCCTGCTGTAAGTAACGTTTCACTTACATTTTTTGTGAATAGTAATAAGCATGCCAGTAGGCCTCACCGTGGGGAACACAACAGTTTACAAATCAGTGATACGCGTAACAAAACATATTCTGTTATGACTTAATAAAATAAACTGAAAAAGTATTCAAAATTAATACGAGGTCGTGGTTATGATACTTCAATATAAATCAAATTAGAAAAAAATATATACTTAACCAATAAATAAATAATCAAAAATCCTTTTTGATCTCTCACTATTAGAGTCCATTTATAACCAATTTTTAGCAATGGATCTACGTATTACGCCCACAATGTCCAAGGGAATAGTCATTTGTTTTTGACTGAGACTGGTCTGGCTCATATCTCATATAGCTAACGACTAACGTGTCCCAAACAGTTCCACGAACTTGATAGCTATTTGAACTACGATAGCCATCTATAATTTTACACGAGTGAACTCTTGACGAAAATTTCCCATTTATTTTCTTGGCACAATACATATAATAGAGCAAACTTGAAAAACAAGAAGCATTTTATTTATCATCTTACTTTCCAACAATACTTATTACGTATTGATGTTTTGCAGGCTTGTAACAAAACGTAGATCAACTTCGGATAATTTATTACTCCTTGGATCGGAAAACGGCTGTAAACTCTTTTACGGCTTCCAATTTCCTAAAAGTAAAAGATTAAAGTTATTTTTGGATCGTGATCTTGTTGTTTGGAGTATGTGGTGTAAGTCTATAAATAGAAATATATATACAACCTTCGAGTACATAAGTGTCTGGCAAAAATACATATAAGAACGGTGTTATGACTTCAGAAAGAGACTACCTTGGAAGATAAATCATAGTTTATGCTAAGGTTTTATAAACATTGAATTCTATGCTATTGAGACAATAGTGCAACAATAGCAATGCTCATATGACTCATGGGTCAGGAAGAATGTGTACTAAGAAAATTAAATAGTGAAAAACACACCAATGTTATTACTCGTATGTCGAAGGCAAGGCCTCGAAATATTTCCAACACATCTGTATCTGAAATATAATTTGCCTGAAGCTAACGCCTTTGCTATCGATCTAAAGATATCCACTACCAAAATGGTCCTTGTTTGTACCCATAAAGAATACTGGAAACAACAGTCCAGGACAAACAGATCCCGAACCGTTTACTCTAGTGATCTACGGTCGAGTATTTTCAGTTTACGCCAGCTAAATTCTCGTAAATGCCAGAACTGTCATGTGCGGTCTCGGCTACCGTGTATCGAGTATTTTATTAACGGTACTTTTTGGTCCAGTTTGCTGTTCCTATTAACTGGAAATGAAAAAGTGCAAAAAAGCGAAACCGTTTTTAGGGTTAAATAAACGATACTGCTGGAAATTGTTCTTTTATTTGAAACGTTTACCACAAAGAAGTTATTTGTGAAATTTGCAGAACAAATACTAAGGCTGGAAAATTTTGTTAAGTACTCATCTTTTTGTAGGGAAACTTTAGTCTAAAGGAAGTATTTAGCTATTCACAATAAAGTCTAAAGCCAACAAACGGATTGAGAAAAGCTGGGCTTTCTGCCAGACAACTTGAGAACTAGTTAATTTTCTGTCAGCTGTCTAGTGTAGGATCACCTTAGTACTACCTCAGCCACCTCTTAAAGTAACACTATTACGATAAGGAAAGCGAGACGTCTCTCCACGCTGTGCCGTGTCCAGTTCTTCCATAGTTGCAATCGTCTAACTTAAAGATGTGGAGAGAACAAAGGGGTTTTATACGCGATATAATTCGTTTTTTTTTTCTCCACACGACTTTTTGGTCGAGGTGGCCTATCCCAGGACGAAGGAAATTGTGCCATGAACAAAAGTCCATAACATCTGACGATCTTTCTAACATATGACATTAATTCCAGGGTGGGAGCTGCTCTCGTCCTAATCCTAGAGACGATGTGGGTGGCAGCACTGTTCGTGGACTTGCTCTGTCGCCGCGGCGAGTACACGCTGTCGCTCCGATGTTGGGACTTCATGCGGTGGTCGTGCGGCCGTGCGCGCGCGCCGTTTTACGCATGCGCGGCGACTGCGCTGCTGTTTGCTCATCTCACGCTGCTGGCTACTATTGCAGGTGAGTTTGAGAAGTCATTAAAACTGTAAAGGGCCTAGTGGATATGGTCTTATAAGTGACCTATCCGTTATAAAAAGGTGGCAAATTTTTTGGCACTTCTTGATACCCTAATAGCAGAATTAAACTAAATTTAATTAATCTGTGTCAATACATTCTTATCATGGATAAACAGTTTCCAAAATGGCAAGTTTCTTAGTTTTCATCTCACTATCTATAGAACATCGTTGGAATCTAAATTGCGTCTAAAATAAAAATAATTATTTAAACAACGTGTAATTTTTGTACATCCCTAAAATTATTTCGTACTTGACGTGTAATACTATAAATCAGTACGTGACAGGCAGGCACGTTGCTCAAAGATTTAAGCTTTTTGTTCAGCTAAAATACTTGGGAAGCGGTGAAGGGTGACTGAAGAGACGTAAGTGCTGTTCCGACGTCCCAAGTACTGTGATTATTATTTGAGTTGAATAAAATTATTTTTGTAAGACGTTATCATTTTCGTTTTTTGACACTTGTATACTGTGCTTGTATTCCGATGTTTTTTTTATTATATGGCCATAATGACCATTTTATGGCAACCGCAAACGTACGTTTTGGTTTTTGAATCCTATGTGGCCTGTGAGTAAGTGATATAAAACCTTAAATCAACCAACATTTGAGAATTAAGGAAATGACGTGTCGATCTGGGCGAAACGAAATTCGTATTCGAGGTTACAAAATTTGATTTTTCACACAATAAGCCCTATTCAAAATCGGAAAATTTTAATATCACGTGTTCCTAGTTCTACGTGTGCAATTCACGAAAAAGCAAAGCCAGGCTATAAACATGTCGCTACCACGTACCTGTCACCGTACATTAAACTCTTTGAAAAACATAAAGTTCGTGCCTTGAAGCTCAGTGTTCCATCGCGCGACCCGAATTCTGTTTGTGCAACCTAAGAGATGTTTACGCAGAATGTTTTCGTACTTTTAAGAACGTTACTCATAAAGACTAAGATAATGCTGACGTTTTCTTGTTAAGAGAGACTTTAGCTTAATGAAAACTATGAGAGAGATATTAGTCTTGTATATAAAATTCCCGTGTCACAATGTTACCGTACTCCTCCGAAACGGCTTTACCAATTTTTACCAAGTTTTATATGGGTATTCAGTAGGTCTGAGAATCGGCTACTATCTATTTTTTCATCCCTATTTTTTTTTCTCGAACGAAGTCGCGGGCAACAGCTAGGTTTTAGGTAAAATTTTGGGTGCCACAAAAGTTTCAATCCGATTTATTCTTCAACGTGCAAAAAATCCTGTTATTACGAAACATCACAATTAGGCCACGTTATACAGTCATTCCATTTTCCTTACTCATTAGGGTCTTGAAATCTTTTATCATTTTCCATAACATCCATGTAACGTTTATAGGCGGTATGCTGTTGGTCCTGGCCGCCTTACGAGCCGCCGTGCCGTTCTCGCCGTACGCGACGCACGGCCCGCACTCGCCCCGCGCCGGCTCCTCACTGCTGAGCCAGCACGACTCACCGCTCCCAGACGTGTTCTACAACGCCGGGCACAACGAAGAGGAGGACAGGTACTTTATATTTATGCTCGCCTAGTACTTTACTAACCAGGTAACTCTAGGTAACGCGCTCTATAAACGCGATTCAGCTGAATGTAATTTACATAAATTGAAAGGCGACGCGTGTTTGATGGTTACCATTTGTTTATGTTCGCCTAGTACTCTGACCCGCGTCCTACCGAGGTAGCATTATGCGATTCATCGCTGATCGACTATCGACTGTTTTACTAGCGGCGCGCTCTGAAACGGACAGGTACGATTTGTCTATGTTTTCCTGGTACGCTCCTCGTTTATTAACAGGTGTTCAGTTTGTAGGTATAGATGGTAAATAATTATAATTCCGCTCGCTGCACAACGCTGACGTCACATCGAATGTTTTCTCATAACATTAGTTTCTAAGGAAATAAAATAAAATTTGATATTATTTTACCTAACAGCTGTAATAAATAGAGAGATTAGTATAAATAGTTAGCCTTGTACTTGTTGTGGTTTAATTCTTTTAACAACATGTTTTTTGTTTCTAAATGTGTATTTAGTAACGGAGGAACAAATTATATTTTTGTACTAATTGTTAAATAAATCCTCTTTTGTATTCCAGATCGGAAGAGATGACAGTTCTGGACATAAAGACCACAGAGAGATCGCGGTCAGTGACACCAAAGCCGCCACTTCTGAACTTTGATTCGTAAAATATTTTTGTATTAGATAGACTACTTTAGCCAATGAAGAATCGTGTATGGAAATAGCGAATGTTGAACAACTTTAGCTTACCAAAACATTGTTATCTAACTTTTATCGTGATATGTAGATGCAAATTAAAAATTCAAGAGGTATCCAAAGACCAGAGAAAATGTAAAAGTATGATCTGTAGCCGGATTCCCGCGCTATCGGAATGAAACGAGGTGTCATTTTCAAGTAGGGTCCCGATCGCGTTTCAACTTTTTTTATTTCGCGTTCAATTTTTAAAAGTTGCTGGTGCAGGTTCTATGTTTTTTTAAGAAAAGGAATATATTATTTCAGCCAGCTAGCTTTTGACTACATGTTACCTTTTCATAGACTCGTTTCGTTATTATTATTTTTTTGGGTCATGGAGTTTTCATTTAAATTTTAGTTTAAAGAACTCAGAATACCTTTTAAATTCCATCAGATAATTTTACATCCATTTTGTAATTTGCATCTATTATACGAAAATGTGTAAAATTTCACCTTTTCTCTCAAAGTGACACAATTTTATTGCGTTCTTTGAAATTTTCCGCTAGCGTCCAACGTTTCGAGTTTCAATTACAAAAGGGCTTTGTAAAAATATAATGTAACAAAAAGTCTAACAAAATTTCATTCTGTTTTAATCTTGTCTACAATAGTCAAAGTTGTTATTGTTCTGTATGGTGGTAAAAGTAGGTTTAACTAGAACTACATCTAAGTTTTATTACTTTTATAATGTTTATACGTACGAAGAAACTGTGATAGTATAGATTGTAGTTATGTGCGAAGTTCTGTGGAGCTAAAATATTATAATTAAATTATATTACAATTATAATTGTGTTTTATTTTTCGTCCTTTTGGCTGAGTACAGCGTAATATGAGTAGGCCGCTTTCATTATCTGGAAAAGAAAGGTATTTATTATAATATTTTAAAGCAGGTATCACTTTACTGGAGAATACACCGGCGTAAAGAGTTCTTTTTTGTGGTTGCAAACAAAATGTGATGAAAAATAATAAATATCATACAAGTATAAATAAGTGCGTCACCTATAGTTTTCATTGTAGTATTGTTTGGTAAAAGTGGTTTTACTAAATCGCTACTAGCGAAAACAATAGGAAATCACCTGATTCTATTGTTTGATAAGAAAGGAGGTATTTTATCGCTTTTATTGTACACTATAGTATTTTATGTTGCTTGTTGCGAATGTAGCAAGCAACGTCAGAGTATTATTTGCTGGATAAAAACTTCTTACTTCATTCAACTACTTCTAATACTAAGAGAGACCATTCATCACAATAATGATGAATATGATTAAAATTGTAAATTAATGAATGTAAATTACTTTGAAATTCAGACAATTTGAGTTCAACTAACTCATAAAAGATTAAACTAGCAAATTTCATACGGCATGAAGAGTTTACAGTTTCATGTTACATTTATCATACTTACATTTTGTTATTCTGTAAATGTATTCAAAACAATATTAAATTGGCAGTGTCTTTATAAAGACTGTGTAATTTTAAATTGGTGTTAGTCTGATCGGCGACCCCAATATAGCCTGAATAGAGGGATCTTTACGTAAGCAAACTTTTTAAAATAGACCTAACTGGCAGAGTCGAAAATCTCAAGTAAATCCAAACTGTGCTTAAGTGAATACTGCAATCTGGTCTCAAACTAAGCAGAGCTTGTATTACGAGTATTAGACAACTGATAAACATACTTATATATACAAAGATAAATTACACCCAGACTCACAAATGATCGTGCTCATTACACAATCTTTTTCCCTGGGTGGGAATCGAAGCCACGACCTCCTAGTTGGTCTAATGGTTAGTGGCCCTAACTGCTATACAGTTAGGGCCACTAACCACTAGACCAACGGGCCAGTCAAAAACAGTCAAGAACGATAAATCTAATCCTATACTAACTCGATAATGCGTTAAATGTAGCAACAGTTGATAGTTCCACATTTAAGTTGCATTACAACCTCAAAATGCAGGAACTCGCGGCAAATGAGGCGAGTAATTGATTTAATCAATGCGATTCGTTGTTCGTTCGAACATGTCATTTGAATGTTCAATTACCAACGAATGAACTTCGAACTATTATGTATGAGAGCATGTATGGAATTGATTGTTGTAGAGCGTTCCTCGTATGATGTGGAGACAACCAATTACGTGATGTGCACGTGAATAGCTTTGAATGTTTTGATTAGAATAGTTTGGTTGTTTTACTAAATTCTTCTGTATACACGAGTAATATAAGTAATTGAGAATAAAGAAAACTATTTGGAAAGCAACATAGAGAGTAATTGTAGACCGGTATAGAGTGTTGTTAATAAAATACTATAAGTAATGTCCTATACTTAAAAAGCCTAAGCAAAAGGTGACATGAATAATGTCCTTTACTAAAAATGCCTAGGCAAGGGTAATATGAACTACATTGACATGAAAAAACCATAAGTGATTAAACAAAAAAAAAAACAAAATAAACATCAGTTATTTCAAAATAAACCTAAACACAACGCAATAAGGTCCCTTATCTTACAGCAAGGAAACACGCGTTGTCCATGTGAGTGAAGCCGGCGGCAGTCAGCCTCAGAGGCCGTTGGGCCCTCATCATGATCATGAGCAGCAGACGGCGTTGGCGCGGCGGAATACGCTCCCACTTGCACTGCATCACCGCGTCCGATATACGTTCGGCCTGGTAATATAAGGTTAAACTAGTTCCATCAACCAATAGGTAAATTTACATGACTGCACGGATAGCCGAGTGGTATGTCACTAAGCCTAATTAAACTGTGCGCGACGTGTCGCGGGTTTGATCCCCGCGTAGGAAAAGTATTTGTGCGACCTACAGATGATTTTTCTGAGTTTAGGTGCCTTTGTGCATGTGAATTGAATGTTTGTGAAACCCCGACACAAGGATTAAATTCCTAAGTCGTTTAAAAAAAAAACAGAGAAAAAAGGTTTTCACTACCTGTCATTTTTATTTGTCTAAGTACCTGTAGCGTCAATTCGTTTCCCGTGAAGCATTGTATGGCCAGCTGAATGATCATGGCCACAAAGAAAGCCAATGACGTCACCAGCTTCACCGATTTAAAACTCGACGCGTCTTGCTGCAAAGGTACCAGTGGTAATTAATTTAGGAAGCAACATAAAGGAGGTTTTATTCGGCCTAACAAGGGGCTTGTTATTTTTGGCACGTTTCCAAAGTAGAGACATCAAACTGTCATTTGTAGTCCCCACCACTCAGGCCACGTAAGTTTCAGATTACTTCAGTTCCTGCTTACGGTCTCATTATCTTCGGAACTTCGCCATTTATACATGAAGTTTTGGTGTATGGAACTTTCATTGTTTAGGCAATTCGATTGTTTGCTATTGATTTTGAAGGTAGGATAAACAATAGTAAGTAGGTCACTGAAGGAATAATTTAATTGCTTCTTATAATTGATGGCTGGCCATTACCAACTTTATGATATTTATTCACAAATAAACAGTTAATAGTCGAACAAAGTAGAATTTTATGTTGAAAGTCCATCTAGGTTCTTAATAATAAACAACGTGGAACGACATTAAAAATAAGTATCAAATTTTATGCAAAAATAAAAGCAAAGTAAATCAGAGGATTTTACCGAAACTTGAACCATAACAACGCAAATGGCTGCCATGCTGGAGAGCAGTTGTGTCATAAATCCGTATGAATAAGTCCTGGAGAATAACTCGACGCAACTGAAAAATAAGTTCAAAAATATAACAACAGTAGTACGTAGTGGAAACTGTATCCTAATATCTCGGCAGATAGGTGAATATAAAGCACAGATTATGTTGATCTAAGTGTGGAAAAAAGGCAAACCAACTGACAATATTGGGGGTGTAATCCTGAGATATTGCAGTGCGTCATATCCACGAGACTCCGTCCCCTTATTGCTTTCGTATCGACTGTGAATTGACATTTTTTACGCAGCGGGATACCCATCATTTTTCAGACCTGCCCCTTATTGACCCCGCAAATATCTCTATTTGTAGAAGGAGGCACGTTTCCAATAAGCGCGGGAGTCGCGCCTTTCGGATTCTATTAAAATGAAAATAAACGTCTTGAATAAACATATCTGTCCTTTATGTAAGGTTTATTAGTTCGATTTGGTTGCGTACAATTGTCTAAGGATGAGGGGAAGAGACTGTATGGCGATATTTTTCCCGTTACAATATTATCGTAGTTAGAGAGGGCTTTTGGGTTCCGCTCTCTTTTTTTACTGCTATCAGACATCGTATTCCCATTTGCAAGAGATCGTGTTGCGATGTAATACGTTTCTTCCAGTCGATTAGGCTTTCTAGTTCGGTATAATTGCCGGCTATTTATGTGGGGTTATTCGTTAAAGTGCGCTAGTTTGGCTCGCGATCCCGGTCCTTACAGTTAATTCACATTGCACTTTATGGCAGTTTAGGATGTTCGACTGGAGAGCCAGTCCAAGTCGGTCGGATGCCAAAAACTTCGTACACTCAGGGGCAGTCGCGACGAGCGTCGAAGCCAACGTTCTGTTTGTAATTCCTGTTTTACTTGATTGTTTTTTTAGAGAAAACTCTTTTTTGATACAATAAATTTAAATCTAATTTACGTTAAGTTCATTTTTAATGTAAGTAAAGTTGTTATAAAAATAGATTTATATTAAATTACTCTTAGATTGATGACCCATTGTTTGTCGGTTAATAATAACATTAGCTGACAGTAGTATTATGAAGAAACGGATCAAACAAAACAGCTCTGTAATAATTTAAAAATATATTTCAGCTATTGTCCAAATGTCTCATTGAGTTGTCAGTTTTATAGTTATTTATTCACGTATAATGCATTTTTAAACATTTAGTATTACTATGCATAAATAACTCGACTACTTTAATTTAAAACAACAACAATACAATCTACAGCTAAATCAAATCAGCGTGTAAAAGGGTGTAAAACATTTCTCTACACTTTTATAATCCAGAAAAATGCTGAGCCAACAGATTGAAAAGTCAGGATGGAATACAAAGTGTCCCTGATTATCTAGCCCGGTCTGATTACTCGACACGACGTAACATAGCTGTTCCTTAGGGTACTAACTAACTAGGGCGGAATGACTTTGCCACCTTGCCAAGTGATGCATCTTAAATGACGGCCAAATCCATAGGCGACGATTTAGTGATGTTGATGAATAATGTCTCTTGTCTCTGTATATTTGAACGAACCCTAGTTTAGTTGTTTTTCAAAGTTATTTGTTACTATAATTCTGCTTTATTGCGCAAATTGAATCTAAACTAGGAGGTAAAATATAGAGTATGTGGAAATGACGAGCAGAAAAATCCTGGATTTTGAAAAACTGCTGTAATTTTTTTTTATTTTAAACGATTTTAATTAGGCCTTGAGTATAGGGTGATGCCGAATACCATAGGTTGGCGATTTTAGTTGTTTCTGGCAACATAGTTGCGTCACAATGAACTACAACCCTTATATCCGTGGACGCTCCATGAATATAACTCGGGACATTATGACTACAACTGTCATATTCCTCAGCGTTTGATCCCCCTTATCATTACCATATTTCATTGATGAAATATAAAACAAAGGACGCATGGACCCAACCTTATCGTGAAGACGATCAAGGATTACAGTATTTTATTTGGTTCTTTACCAAAAGTTAGCGTGGTATTCAAGATTTATTTTATTTGTGCGCCCCTAAAATTATGACTACTTATAACTCAGATTATGGCATCTGATTTAGGAATTTGTTAGAACATTCTTTTGTTTTTGTTCTCTGTTTTTTTATTTGGATAGATTTATTATAAAGTTAGTTATGGGTGTACTTACAAATAAGTTACTGTAAGATTTTTACATTATTTAGGGATTGGAAATTAGTCAGCAATGTTTAATTTTCAGTAAAATTGTGGCTATCTGTTAATTCCATAAATAACTAGTCGTATTTTTTGACGTTAATTCCATACTTACTTTATGAGAACTTGATGTTGTATAAAGCAATTCCTGAAAGTATTTTGCAGAGCTGCACCAATTTCTTCTTTCGAGAGAAGCGATTGTACAATTTTTTCATTGTTATCATCTATGTCAATTGCAGTGGATTCTCCCTCCGGAACATTAGCCGCGTCATGATGTAATCCTTGGCGTAGCGCTCCCATTGTGCGATCGTATGCAGTCGTTATTGCCTCGTGCAGTATCTCGAACTGAGAGCTCATATGCAGGATAACTGACGCAATAAACGTGTCTATCGTCATAACAATATGCCCAGTCCATAGCAGCCCCACTGTCTCGAGAACAAAAGTAGATACGAATGAGCTTTCCTTCTGATACTCCCAAGGTATGTAAATTGGTTGCGGAAGGGTCCTAAATGGCCGTTCTGATGTATCGTTTAGGTTCGCGACGATACCTTTCCATTTTATATCCTGAATTGTTCCGTAAACATTTGTGTTACCGATAGTCATCCATCCAAAGAATAAGAACGATCCTGTCATTATTCTAGAGAGGCGTACCGTCCGTCGGTTTTTGGCTTCGTTCTGATAGTAGTCGTACATTTCAATTTCTAACGTGCGAGCTATGGCTTGTATCTGAGCGTTTCTAAAGAAGAATATACATAGTTTAATGAGGGTTAGATTGTGGGTGATGACGAAGGAGAGACTGAACATGAATCTATCGAGGTCTTTTTTGCCGACAAAGGGATCGATGGTCTCTAGACCGACGAAGCCAGCGACCCAGATGACCTGTGTAGCTATGGAGTAGTACAAGTACCAGCCGGGAAAATTCTGAGTGTTCTCTTCATCAGGCTGGTGCCACCATCCTAAGCCCAAGAACCTTAGAAGGCGAAAATGCAACACAAAGTACCGTCGCGGCCGGTCAGTCTCAGTCATGGTGCTCACTCCGCAGATTTGTGAATAATACTAACACTTTCGTGTCCCTTGATTGACATTATGAATGTTACGTCGTTAAGCTACAGGAGGTTCACAAATTGTGTTTTATGTGATACGATAGTAACAGTAGAATTGTAAACATTGACCGTATGAACATTGATATAGCAATAAAACGACTTGTCATGCAATGTTTGGGATTCCACGTAAAAGTCAAATCGAATAAAAAATCTAAGTAATAAAAGATTTAAAGTTACAAACATTATACGTAGTAACATGTTCAAGATAAGAAAAAATTGTTAATTAAAACCTGTTTCGAAACTTTAACACAGGAACACTTTGTGAGATTGTTATTTCTTGTCTAGTTTGCTCTTAGCAAGGAAACGAGAGATGAAAAACACCGGTGCTCTACAAACGAAAAAGCGAACGAGACGCTTTACATGCATCCGTCAAGTATAACCAGCGCGTAAAAAGTGTACTGAACCATATAGGTGTGTGTTTTTAGTACCGGCCTTCCTATTCTTAATTAAACATCATTTGGAATAGATCAAATAGATCTATCACTCGTATCTGATTTTTATCTGACAGCTGTACTCAAATATTGAACACTATGACGGATCTAAAGGGGTTAAAAGGCTTAAGCTCCTTCCCTTGTGTTCAATTGGGTACTTGACTAAAAAAACTAATTAGTCCGTCGGATTGATTTCCAAAAAATATTGGCTGCGTATTTTTTCTCTTATCACATTAACAAAAAAATAAGATGATACGGTAAGTTGAAATCACAAGAAAGTGTTCCTTCTGGAACCCAATAATTAGTTTTTTTTTTGTCAAATAGCCTATTGTTCCTAAGGTTTTCATAAAGTCAAAATGCATCAGCCACTGTTACCGGCGACATTTCGATTTACAAATAGGACCTCATTTATTCATATTTTCATTACGTTAAGCAAAATCTCGAAGGTTTATGCTGTAGGCCAGTTACTGGCCCGAAAAAGACCCCGTGCATGTAATTACCTATTAAGGGTAGCCCTGTAAATTTACAAGATGAGGTTGTTAAAAAACAATTTTGCTACGTTATAGATATTTATTTGTACAACCTCGGTTATTTTATCAATAAAGAATTTTACGGGAAATCGTAAGGCTTTTTCTTTTAATGTCTACTTTTTTCTTCTTCTACTGGCCAGTTTCAAATGAAGAAAAAAAAAAACATTATTAGTAGAGAAAAATGTTTTTTTTTTGTTTTGAAATTGGAACAGATATATAATTAGGCCATTTATTGAATTTACGAAATAAAAGGTTCTAATTCACCAAATAATTCGATTTTCAAATTATTAACATTGTTACAATCATTCTACAAACGTAGAACCAAAAATGAAATGTCCATGAAATGTCCTATTTACTTATAAAAAAAGGTCACACGCTTCTTTTTAAAAAGGTCAACTTTCAAAATTACGTATACTTTGTTCTTAAAGCGCAAGGGATGTTACCGTTACGTAAATATGGTGATGTACGCAGTTTCCCTCGAGACGTTGAGGGCGGCCCTTAGTGTAAGAGCGAGGCACCACTTAGCTGCTGAAATTTCATGTAACTGCTCAAAATGAAAGGAAAATAGGCATAAAGAGTTTTCTTACTCGGTTGATACTTTTAAGAAAATGTGGAAGGGAAAGTTTCGTGCCATTTTATTTTAGAAAATAACGGTAAATTGTATACGGTAGGTGATGAAAATAAAGGGTAGGTACAGTCTGGAGCCATAATTCCAGTAGCACAACAAGGATCATATTCGCTTGCATGCTACTGCGTATACATGTGTGCGTGACGTCAACGCAAACATTTACCCGTCATACAGTATAACTACAAGAAGATGACAGTGTGTGGGTAATCCTAGACAAAGATAACAATATATCTGTTTTCTTTCCTATTAGTGTGTAATGAACCTTAGTCAACAAGTTAATTTTCAAATCTACCTACAACATATTCACAATTTTATAATTTAACTAAAACTACCTCATAATATCTGCGGTGTCTTAATGAACTATTATATAAATTTGATCACGTGTAACAATGTGTGACTTAGAAATGAGTGGCAGTCGGTTCGAATCTCAAGTGATTTGTCAGATCGCTTTTATTTTTCTTTGACTTTTTATTACTTATAAGCAACATTATTATATATTTTTGAATTAATGTTTTTATAATAAGTTATGTATCATATTTATTTATATATTATATAAATATATACTTAAATTAATATTATAACATAAATATATAATAAATCATAACTTTAGGTTCAAATAAAACAATAACAGGTAATTTGAATAAACATTTATTACTTAAGTTAAAAAATATATATATTAAGTTTGTTTTATATTTAAATAAAAAATCAGTGTTATTTTACTTTTAACTATATGAGATTATAGCTTAATATATTCATTTTCTCAAAGATATTCTCAAAGAGAAAAGAAGATTGAAGCGTAATCCCAATTTTACAATCATAAACTAACTAACGTAAGACTTTATTATGACCAGCACGCCCACTGTAAAAAACACGGCGTATTATTCAATATTTAGTATAGCCTTCATTGTTTTCAATGCAGCTAAGCAGACGTCGCCGCATGGAGGCCACAATATTTACATAATATATATTTAAGGCTATGCTCAGGATATCTCTCATCTCGTGCTTTCCATTTTTGAACCAATAAACCTCTTACATTTTCAATGGGGCTTAGATCAGGGGAACGTGCTGGCCACGGAATAACTTTAATGTCAGTATGCTTGCTAAACCACTCTTTTACAACACTGGCACGATGTATCGGACAATTATCTTGAACAAAAGTTAATTCACTACAGTCTTCTATGGGGTAAACATTAGATACGCACAGTCGGTAGCATTATGTCACTAAAAACTTCGACGTAATTAGAGCTGTTCGCACGTGTTGGTATAAATTCCAATTCACTCGGCCCTTGAGCACAAATCCACCGCCAAACGTTCACAATATTATTCTACTGTTTCATATTCTTCGATCATGACACGTCACTGAGTCGGGTTAATAAGCGGCGGCTAACTACCTTTTCTCTCGAACCCAACGGCTCACTGCATTTCTGTAAAAAACGAAAATTTTATTATTATCTTGCAACATATGAATAATTATAAAAATATAGACCACAACAATCATAATCAAATTAATAAAAAAATACTTACACAGCCGGTTTGATTTGAAATTTGAGAAATGTTTACAGTAAAGTAGAAATATTTAAATATTTATATTTTGATAGACAATATTTGCCCTGGCATCAATAGCAATATTTGCTTGCATCTTGATTAAAGATAATCGAACAACACACTAATCGCAATAATAACACAAACTGTCTGAACAAAATTTACGAACAAATGAATACCAATATCTATGCGCTAATGCGCCCCACCAGACAGTCGCGGTCACGGTTGCGACAAAACAGGTTTGTCACTAAAGCATTATCGTTACATCGCGCTCTTTCTGACTAGGTAATGATGAAAGAGTGCGGGAACCGTGTATGTGTGCAAAATGTAATGTGTATTTGTTATGTCAAGAGGTCGTAAGCGCCACTTGTTTTGATGCCATAAATTTGTGAAATCGGTTATGGACTTAAGACCCCTACTGTACAATGGTATGTACATAAGTATCACCGCTATATAGTATAAATCAAAGTATCGTTGTCTATTTGTCCCTATGAATGTATGCTTATAATAAACAGATTGTTAAAACATCGCAATAGATTTTAATGCGATTTTTGTAATAGATAGTACGTTTCAAAAGGAATATACAAGTATAATACATCAGTATTACACCTGTACGCTGCTGGGGCAGATCGCTAGTATACAAAATAAAATTTATTGTTTTAGTATTGTTTAAAATTCTGAAGAAAACGCAATTCTCGGAAGCTATGTCCTGTCTAGATTAAAAATCTGCTTACTCAGCTCTCAGTATGCAAGTGACATAATTGGATAATTTTCTCCGTTTTCCATTTAAGTTTTCGCAGAGTATTACTTAAAACTTTAATTAACTGTTTACTTTTAATTTGCATATTATGAAAGTATAACTGAGTGTTAAGTATAAAAGATAGTTTCTATGTTAAAATAGGCCAAATTTGTCTTTGATTATCCGCCTTTTGATGGTGCTATTTGAATATCTGGAGATGAAATTAAATAAACCTTTCTTTACAGTATCTTTGATATGAAAGAAAGATGTAGAAAATGCACGTTTTTTAATATTTTTATGGTATAGTCTGCAACACACCTACATTTACGAACTGCCAGAAAAATTATTGATGAAGTTTTAAGTAGAATTTTGACATTTTATCTACTACGCATTCCAGTTACTATACGAAGCAATTGAAATTTTAAATATATCCGGGAGCCTTGTAAATCTGACAGTTCCTTCTGTTCCTGACCGTACATGTGACTTGTAAGTCGAGATAACATGCGGTACCTATTATGTGCACCGGGTACGGACGCGACCAGAATGTGAGAAATATTAGCCCCGGGAATGATATTTGATTATGTTCCGAACATGATTATTTATTCAGTATCTTTGAGGTTTTCATATGTCCCTGCTTTAGACCCTTGTATTACAAGGTAATCTGTCGTTTTTGTTGGGGTAGAAAGGATTTTAACAGATTATACTTGTATGCAGGTAGTAAGTTTTCTTTTTAATGTTTGTTGTTTGTTTTAATGGTGTTAATGAAAATAGGTGACAGTGACTTGTTTTCCTGGTCATTAAGTGACTAGTTAATGGCACTGGACAGTTTCGTTTTAAAGAAAAAAAAAACATTATTTTTGAGAAAAAATAAGTTTTTAGTATTTAGCATAGATATAAATTATGAAAAAGATTTTTTGTTAAAAAAATCTTGTTTCAAGTATTTTAGTTAATTACTATTATTCTATAGAATTGGAACTTAAAAAAAACATTTATGCATATTATTAGTTTTTTTATTGACAAGAAATGTCCTCTTTACTTTTAAAAGAGATCAATTTAATTCAAATTTAAAACATTCTACCATTAGATCCGACGATATCATTAAAAAAAAAAAATTGTATGACTATTGACATCTTCTTAAAAACTCTTTATTATAAGTTAAATATTATAAAACAATCAGGCTGTATATCTTCACACCCTTCTTGACCAATATCAAGTATTCATGAGTTAGCACCGAATGATTTTACTATTCTATCGAGGCACGTAATAATTACTAGTCTTCACACTCAAGTGTTCATTTCATATGAATAACTAATATTTACCTATTACCTATAACACGCTATTACCTACAATATAACACATTACTGAGTTTTAACTAATAAATTGTCTTTATAATGTGTTTATATTTAATAAATGTTTTTGTTGCTGAAAACATTAATTATTTATTTTCGTAGACACAATTTTATTTGAATGAATAAATTTATTGTTACATGATTACTTATTTAATTAATTAAATCTAGTCTCAATTTGAATATAGAACTTTACAAATTTAGAATTCGATTTCATGAAAAGAAGATTTCTTTTTCTTTTATTTGACTTCAATTAAGAAAAAGTTTGTTGAACAAGGAGGTTGTCCTTAAAGACACAAATAAAATTATATTTTCTTCTGTATTTAACTACGCAAAGTAACTACCGTACCTTTTACGCATGTAAGATAGATGAACTCGATATATAATTTCAGTGGACCACGCGTGTATACTACACGCGTGGTCCACTTTCTTTAGTGGGGCCGTAAGTAAGGCTTCTATTTAGTATCAATTTACTCTATTGGATTGTATTATAGCCGAAAGCAATTAACCTTTTTGTGGCGTAGATTCCTGGGCCATTAGATTATTTTTTCTTAGGTTTTTTTTTTTGCTTCTATAGTTGTATGATGTTGATTACTGTTTGACAATTAAAGGCAACTTAGTACAATGTGTTCATGGTTTAAAAGTACCTACAATTAATTTCAGTTATAACTGGAAAACTATATATAAAGAGTTATACATACAAAATATGAGCAGCTATTCAGCAAGTGAAAAGTAGGTTCAACATGCATCAAAATAGCAAAGCAAAATAGACTACTGAGGCACTTACCGTGCCTTTATGACTGATAGGAGCCGGAACACCAATCCCAAGATGACAACAGCATAAAGATGACTAAACGTTGTAAGTATCGCACTTATGGTACTCATTATTAATCATATCCCGTTGATGATAGTTTTGGTTTGCCTCTCTGAAGGGAAGCGATGGATTGTTAAAGGAGTTATCTACTTAAGACGTAGGTAGACATAGTTCCTGGTTTTACGGTGTGCTGCTGTGGAGTTTGTAGAACAAGGCGCCGTGTTTTTTCTTTAGCCACTATAGCCAGAGCATTTGACAAGCCGTGAAGGCTGGGCGAATTAGGGTGCTGTCCAGTTTAGGCTCCGCGCAAACGAGCCACCGACCGACGGCCATTGGTGGCCAGCGACAACCACTAATCATGCCTTTTTCATATATTTTGTATAGGGGCGCCGCATACCTGATGCTGGCGGTGGCAACGTACTACGTCAGTGTCCTTTCCAGAGGCTTTCGCTGGAAAAGGTGTGGTCGTCGGCCCGTTTGCACGAAGCCTTAATCTCAACGTTCAAAGAGTGATATTCGGTGACTTACCCAATAGTAATGGTAAACAATTTCTTGGTTCTATTTGAAAATCGATCTTTTAGCACCGAGATAATTTGAAGAGCAGTGGAGAGCTATATGCAATAAGCGAATGTTTAACAACAAATGCGAAGGTATTAGGGGGCTAATAATAATTACCAATAATAATTACTGTATCCCATAGGCGTTCCAAACCGTTAAAGGGAATGTAATTTTGTGTGGAATAACCAGTCCACTGTATCATGCCTGATATAAGTCAGTTTTTTGGAAAGGTTATAAAGAAGAAGGATTTATTCTATTGCTAGCTGATGTATGACTACATTACGCTACCAAAGTTTTTGAATAAAAACTCAATCATGTAGAGTGTGTTTGTGTTATTTCATACAGAGAGTACGCTGTTTTTCTTTATAAAAAAGTTCCATTGATGTTGGACAAAATACATGGGTAGGATACCTATGTTTTTTAGCTTTAAATTTTACTTTAATAAAACTAATCTATCACTTCGGAGGGTAGCCTGGTGATCACAGACACCAGTTTCTATTTAGGTACCTACCTACCAAATATTGTTTTGTTATGTGATGATAAAAAAAAATAACTTTAATATTTATTTATTTTTATAACTCTACAAATTACATGATTTTTCTTTACTATATTTTCCAGTCATGAATGATATGCCTTTTACTTACTTATGGGTAATAATTACCACAAGTAGTGATATACATACATATAACATTTATTATCCAAACGAGACACGACAACGCCATCTCGCACAGTTTGCGGTAAGCTCATGGGGGCATAATAAACTGTAGGACTTGCGTATGAGAAATAGAATTACTCGTCGTTTTGCTAAGCGCATAACTGAGCATAAATTTACTTTACAAAACTTTTTTAAATCTGTAGAGTTGCTATAAATTCTATGGCTAAAGATTTTATAGACTCTATATTAGCTCTTTCACCACACCTGTTATCGAGGGTAAACACCAATTGGCAATAACACAAAAAAGAGTTTTAGGTGTCGTCTAATGTAAATATAGTTTAAATCTAGTCTAGGTTTGTAGGTCATGCAAATATTTGTAGTATGCTCGTAGTCATTAATGCAAAAATGCAGTAATCATTTCTAAAGTACTGTTACGTTAAAATCTAAGCATAAAGTTTGAAGTCTGCTGCACTGATTTGGCAATGCCAATAATAGTTTAATTTTATATTTAAGTGTACTTTTAAATCAATTTATTAAGTTCACATGATCTGCGTGCATACCAAAGCCTAACAATAAATTCTTGGCAAACTCTACATAGAAGTCTGTTGCTCAGTGAGTAATATTACTAATTAGTGTTAATCAAACTCGATAGATGGCGTTGTCAGAAGTTTTTACCTAAAAGACGCATGTGTAGAGGTTTATTGAATTTAAATCGATACTCAAATTATTTGTGCTTATTTTGTAAGTAGGATGATATTAAAAAGTAATGTTATTTCTAAAAACATGTGAAAAGCTCATGTTTTTAGGTAGTTGTCGCGAATATGTGCGCGCGCATATTAGTCTTTACAGCGCTGAAGCGCTTTCTATTGCGAAATTAAATGCAAGCAATATAATTTCCACCATAACATCAAAGGTTAGTGTTCTCTTGTAAATGTATGTCTTTAAAGTTTTTCTAATAATCTAATACAATTTGCAGATACCAGATATTCTGTTTTCAACAAAATTCAGTCGGTATTTTTATTGCAGAACAACAATAATTGTAAAATTCTTTCATAATTTTTATCAATATCAGTAAACTGACTCGTAAAGGGAAAGGGTTTGAGTGTACTTCCTATTATTCTCTTCATAACTCAAATCACTTTTATTTAGCTCTACATTTATATGACGTAACACGTTTACTAAAATCATGTGACACGCTCGCAAAAAATACCGCTACTAAGCGCTGAAGCCGCTTGAAACCGTCGTGCACGAACATCGTACGATCGTCAAACCATCATAACCTCACAGCTAACAGTTCCCTCTATGCGAGCCGTGACACTGTACGGCTCTACATTCAATCAGTCATGCCACAAACAACCACTCGTAAATTAATTTTACAGGTGACTCTCATATGAACGGACGTATCATTTGTGACGTTGTAATTTTATATTCATCTTAAATATCTCGGGAACAATATTTAAAGTTGCCAAGGTTATGTGATGTTTATGTACTTAAATATTTCTTGTTTAGTTATAATGCGTTAAAACGTCTTGTTGCCGACAAAAACTGAGTGCACGACAAATTTTTGTTTTGCTGCTGTTACGAGATTATTGTAAGTAATATTGGTATTTTATTAGATGTATTAAATATTTTATTTGTTTTATTTTTTATGTGGTTGTTATTGTGGCCTATTACTCAAGTTTAATTATGGAAATAAATCATTTTCAAGCGCGAAATTGCATCATTGTGAAGTTCATGCGTGAAGTATAAAGTCGGTGTTTACGTATTTATTCGCTGGCAACGTTTAAAAGCGGGAAACTTCAAACGTCTGTCGTATATATTTACGAATATTGTAATTAATTAATTACAATTTGAATGAGGTGATTGACTTTGAACTTGAAATTCCAAACACTGACGTAAAATACTACAACTTCTAGTTTACTTAACATTTTTTATATTTAGTATAATTTAAAAAAAAAATGCAATAAAAAAAATATTGTACCGAAGTAGATTTGCGTATAAATATTTTTTTACAACTTTTATATTGTAAACGCAATAATGCAATAATGGCTTAGGATTTCTAAAATTAACAAATACATTTGTTTATAGGGAAAATTGTTCAAGGAAGTTAAATCAAACTTAGTTCTAATAACAACGTGCGGGGCTATAATTATGCAATTTTAATATTATTAATTTAAAGTACATATATAGGTACTATTTTTGTTATCGCAGACTAGAATTAATTTTAATATTCTATCGCCATCATTAAAATATGCAAATATTTCGGAATCTTTTAAAACAAAACAATTGAACTTTGAACTCACGTGATACTTGAAACAGTTAACCTTTTAGCATTCGATACACGCGTACATTGATTCCTTGCGATGTCAATATATTTAATTCGATGTTACTATGAAGGTGATATAAGTTCGTATATTTTATAATATACTAACAACTAGCCCCAGCTTCGGATGGCTGCAATACTGATGTATTATTAATATAGATCTTCCTCTTAAAACATTTTATCAATTAAAAAAATCGTATAAAATCCATTTCGTAGTTTTAAAGATCTAAGCTTATATAGGGACAGATAAACAGACGCGGGAAACGTTTTATACTATTTATGACGACGATGACGATCTTGTAACTGTCGGGTAAAGTTTCTTCCACATCTAACTCTCAAGACATCGCAAACTATGTTTGGAAACTTAGTTCGAGAACGAAGACGAATAAACTTTAGATTTTCTCCGATAGTTTGTAATGTTATAAAATAAGTTTCAAAGTTACTTTAGGTGACATCTTTCACTTTATAAAATCCGTTCAGTGAACCACAAATCGGCTACATAGCTATAAGAATAATATTGAATTTAAGTAAGCTATTTTATAATATGTTTAAATATTGTAGAATACCGGCGTTTGCCCATGTTCTCATAGGTCTTTGACCTCAAGTTCTTGAATAACTAACCGTTTTTTGTGAGGGGCGTACTTCGCCAATGCCAGCTTAACACACCAAATATTTTTACCGCTTCTATCTCTATAAAGTATTTTTTATAATTCACTTTAAACGAACAGCTTTGCATGGCGAAAACATCTTAAAATAATATTAAATCTCTCACAACGTAATACAACTATATGAAGTTAAACAAAACCCATCAATCAGTAATAATACCAACTTAGTAACTTTTCCGAAGAACAGAAAATAATAATACACTGCTTGAAAAGGTAATAATATACTTCTAGTTTTGTGAGAAAGGTTTACTGATTGATGGATGATACTTTTCGTTTTGTAAGTAACAGACTTTCTTTTGTTTATGAATGACTTCTATTTCGTCTTGTCATATTTTGGTCTTATGAAGTATTTAAGATGCGTAACGCTAAGAACTCACGGAGCGATTTTTTCCCGCGCCCGCCGCGGTGGCGGGCCCGCAGACTCTGTAGAATGCAGATTTACATGTAAAAAACAAAAGCACAACTCACGACGCGGTTTACGCCCGCAGACCGTGCGATTGTTTGCGGCTCCCGCGGCACCGGCGGGCAACTTGTAGAATCGCGCGGGCCGCGGTCGCCCGCAAGCTCTGCGGTTTGCGCCCGCGCGCTCTGCGGTCGATTGGCGGGCGATCGCAGTGGCGCAGAGGCCAGTCTTGCTTCTGCCGCTGCGGTTGCGATAGTCGCCCGCAAACGTGGCGGGCGATGATCGCAACCGCAGCGGCTGCGGGACCGCGCGAATAAGCGGTCTCGTGAGTTTGGAAATAAATTCGCGGTTCCGCAACCGCTGCGGGCGCGGTAAGAAATCGCTCCGTGAGTTCTTAGCCTAAATCTCCATTAGATTTCATTGGTGCATGTGATGTATGATTCCCTGATCACAGTTGCAGTGATCTACGTTGCAAAATGCTGACACTACTTATATACGACGTACTATCTTACTGATACCACTGAGAAACAATAAAGGAAAACACCTTGAGAAAATATAAATTCCAAAAAAATTAAACCTACATGGGAAGGCAAGGAATAAGTCCAGCATTGGGACGTATGTACGTTCGTATTTTTATTATGCACTTTATGCAGTATCAGTAACATTGAAATCAACCTAGCAATACGTTGTATCAACTTGTTTATAAACAAATTGCATAATGAATATGTTTAAGAGCAAACATTGTTGCCTAAAAATTGATGAGTCATGACCAGAATCTATCACTATCCTATCTTTGAAGAGTTACAGTATCAGAACATTTGGTTATTAATGACGTTCATAAATTTGTTGCGACGGGAAATCAATAGAAGCTCTATGATAAAACCACCGGTTCTGTTTACAATATTAACTGCTCTTTATATTTTAGTAACGATTTTGAAAAAAGAGTTTCAATTTTCTATGATAAAAGTTTCTGTTGAATTTTGTAGTATAGAATTTGATATGATTGCAATTCTAACAATCATTATAATTCTGGGACTCTTCGCTACCTAGTAAAATGGGATGTGGGAGTCAGGAACATTGAATTTAGCAGAACTGAAAGCGGATGCCCGGAAATAGGCTAGGAGAATAATATCCTGTCTTTTTTACATTGTATGATTTTTTTATTGTACCTAAGTAGTGAACATATGAGTAACAGTTGCAAATAAAAGCAAAATAAACGTAAAACGATTAATAATACTTTTATGCGAATGCATAAAATCATAGATAACGATTTTATTGATTTATCAAACATCAATTATCTCCTTCCTACCTATTGAGATAAAGTTAACCCCTCTATCATATAGTTTATTGGTTGTTCAATACACGAGGATTTTTCGGTCACCTTTTATATTAAAAAAGGACTTAAAATGTGTCCGCACTATACATGCAAGGGATTAACCAGGCTTAAAAGAAACTAATTAAATAGTATTTATTATAAACAATAAAACGAAAAGACGAAAATGAAACATTTAATCTTAAATAAGCACTTTTGTCACACAAATTTTGACCTACGGGAATCAAACCTACGACACCAACGCACAGTGATAATTCTGCGGTGGTTACGACCAACGCCTAAACATGCCTCATATTTGTATGCCTTCAACAATTTTTATTGTGGACTGTCAAAAAGATCTTAAATTTATTCGATCATTCTTTTTTCCATAAAATTAACCAAATTCTAAAACACGTTGACTCTACAATAGGGTAAAGAAATCTTTCTACAGTATAATTTTGTAACATGTTCAAACACTAATTTCGTTTATTTATTTTTGCGATGACCTCTATATTGATTCTAGGAAACGTACGAATAGTTACTAAATATGCTTACTTCCAAATTAATGTATCGTTACACTTACCGACGTCATTGTCAATGAACTATGTAAATCATAAACATTTGTATTTCTATTTTGGCAAACTAAGAAATATTCTTTGTTTTTTTCTCAGAATATCATAGTAGTACTACATAGACTATGGACATCAATATTAATGAATATTATTGCAATAATATTCCACGACTTTAACATAACGCTATCCAGTCTCAAACTAAGTAGAGCTTGTATAATGAATACTAGACAACTGATAAACATACTTAAATGTTTTTAAGTACACACATATATAGGTTACATCTAGACACAGAACAAATGCTCGAGCTCATCACACAAACATTTGTCCTGGGCAGGGATCGAACCCACGACCTCTGTATAGCAGTCAGGGCCTTTATCCACTAGACCATCAGGCCTGATACATGCAGCAATATTTAATGCTAATTATAGCTATCTTAAATAGAGGCCAATAAAGATTCACAACAATTTCAATATAATAATAAAATAAAATGCAATATCTTTACGACTAATAAATACATAAAGTTAGTCACATATGGCCAGACACCTGATAAAAACCAATACTTTAACTTTATAAGGTCACTTGCGATAGATCTGCTAGTTGCTATGGTAACATATTAATATGCAATTGGTTTAAATTACTTACTTCTAAGAAGAGCAATAATATATTATACTCTGTCGTTTAGAAATTTACTGGGAGAACAACACAACAATTACATTTTATTTAAGGATCTCAATGTTCATGGATTATCGGAATAAAAAAGTCCAGCCCTTATTGTAATATAGGTCGGAACTCATTTTTAAATAATTACAAGTTGATATATAAAACAGCCTCTTGAAACATTAAACATCTAAAATATTTCATTTGATTGATTTGATCTATATCTGGATAAAAATCCGTGTCAAAAATAATTGAACCTGAGAATACGTAAGGACAGACTGACAGCGAGAAGCAGCTTTGTTTTATAGGTCGTGGGTTCGATGTCCACCCAGAACAAATGTTTATTAAATATTTTCCTTTATTTTAATACACATCGGAGCTTTTTCAGAGCCTTAGAAGTTTATGTCACTCAAACAAAGCTTTGTTACCGTTTGACATTATAAGGTAACTCATACCTTGTTTTTTTGTTTTCGGGGTGAATTGCAAATGACTTCAACCCACGCCGAGGGCACGGCATAGGGAAAGGTAATAGGTACCTGTGTCTAGAAACTACGATAAAGTAAATACGCGCCTTTCAAAGATCGAACTAGAAGCTTCCATCTTCTAATTTCCTTAATATAGAGATCAATGTTCTCAATATTGTATCAAAGCGCATAACAGAGCACGCTCGACCCGCGTGAGGACAGTAGGCATTCAATCAATTTAATTGATTACTGCGATAGCGAGCCTTGTTTCAATTATACCGCTGACTATGTTCAATGCTTTCATTTGTGTCATCGTTTTTATATACGTTTAGTATGTTAGATTTTGATAAGAAAAGTCTGAGACGGTCAGACGTAGTGACTGTTTTGTTTAGTTTTTTTTTAAGATTTTTTTTTTGCTATGTGGAGCTTGATTTAATTGTGCCTATAGGTGTTAAGCTAAATCTTTTGTGAAGTATTTTTTCATACATTTTGATTCGACAAACAAGCTCAAAAATAAAATTGACAGAATGTTTGTATAATTGTTAGAGTTAAATAGTATTAATACGCTTACCCAATATATCAATGATTTACCTTGACACAGCAGAAACAGCGTACAATTACAAACAGATTTTTACACATGGATAGTGCTGATGCACCGAAAACTAGATTCTCAACTATTTTTACGTTTTTATATCTGGCATAGTTCACAAAATTTGCACTCCTAAAAATTGTGCTTTGAAAATATTTTCTTTTGTGTAAATTATTGCCATCAGTTTGAGATAAAAGTATTTCTACTTTATTTCAGTCTATTTTGGGGATTACCGCAAGGTAGAAAATATTGCCCAAACAAAATACCTGCTGTGGGATAACGCACACTTTACTTTTATAATATCAGTAAACCAGCCTTTATACGTCCCACTGGGGCACAGGCCTCTTCCCATATAGGGAAGGTTTTGAACATTGATCACCACGCTACCTCGCTGCCGATAGGCGATTTCAGATTCCAATATTTGGAATCCAGGTTTCCTTATGATGTTTTCTTTTACAGTTTGTCAGTAGTGTCTTAGAATAATTAAGAAAGAACGTATAACTTTGAAATCAAACCGCTAGGCCAACAACACACGTTTATTTTGAGTTGTATATAAAACCGCATTGTAATTAAGCTTTTGTACATGAATTAACGTCAATTCCTCGTCGTGGGACAACTTTATTCTGCAAAAAACTTATTTAAGTTATACGTCGGCTATCATTTGAAGAGTGTAGTCGTCAGGTAACAGAGATCTGTGTCATCAAAATGTAGGTCAACCTTGTGAACAAGAATTTATAGAATAATTTAAAACAATAATAATAAAACACGGCGTTCCCAATTTTCAAGTATCCCTTATCAAAGTTGGTAACTGAAAAGTCCCCTCTGATTGTCTCAACAGTTTTAGAAACATTGCATCTGTCGTATCATGCATTTTGAAACTACAACGTCATGACAGTATGATATTATACCTCATCTCTTGTTCCACTTACACTTATAAATGAGATAAAAGTCTTAGATGTACTTCATGATAACAATAATCTTACGTTATCATTTACAATCATATTTATATTCAGACTTTGTGCGGATCAAAATATTATGTGTTTTGTGACTGAACGAATTGTAGCTGCAGAATGTGTAGTGGTTGCTATGCTAGTGATATTTAAATAGTTTTAATAAGTGTTAGTGTAGAAAAATGGAAGTGAGTTTTTTTTCTAACTATTTTTTGATGAATTGTTGGTGTATATGATTGTTAGAAATGCAATTATCGAAATAACGGTCTGTGAAACGGTGGTTTGTGTAAAGGAGGATTTTTTTTATGTAGCCTGTATGAAATCTCACTGCTGGGGAAAGGAAAAATTAAAAAAGAATACTTTGTATAATGAAAGCTATTTATAGGCTTCTTATTGTTAAAATTCGTTTCGTAGTTAAAATATAATGATGATAGGATTACAGACAATACGACACCTAGATACAGTTAAACGAACATTTTTACAATTATATCATTTTACATAAGTACAATTTACCGGGCGTATGGACGTTGTGTTTAGCAGTGGAATACTGTGTTACTCATGCTCATACTAAGAAAACCAAGTAGCAGTCTGTTTATATTTCGCTAATTCCGAAAAGACCGGGTGACTACCCAAACATACCTAAGGAAAGGAACGAAAAAAGATTACAATCTTGCAACCACACAAGCACTTTCTAACTTATTTTTTTCTAGCCTATTGTGCCCCACTGCTGAGTAAAGTCCTCCCAAGTTCCTTCATTTTTAACTTACTATTCTTTTTAATTAACATTACTTTTCATTTGTTTCAGTTCAACATGGTTCAATCGGTGTTCGGGGCGTGGGACTACGCCATCATGGCGGCCACCATGATCGCTTCTGTTGTTATTGGCCTGTACTTCCGCTTCAGTGGCGGGAAACAGAAAACAAATGAGGTATGTGATTTCTTTTTAGGACTTTCCTTTATAATCAGTTAATACTTTGAATTATTTATTACTAGCGACGTGCCCTAGCTTTGCGCGGGTGAAATACTGATGTATTTTACATGCATATAATATTGTATACCTTCCTTTTGAAAAAATCCATTGCGTAGTTTCAAAGATTTAAGCGACCAGACTGACAGCGACTTTGTTTTATTCTATGTAGTGATTGTGAGTTTGAGCTTTATTATAAGACTCCAAAAGATATTAACCCCGAAATACTGCTCAGCGGCTATGACTATGCACGGGTCAGACAGTTTTTGTAAAACATCAGATCCCACGTTTAGCAAGTATTAACGTTTATTGTTGTTTAAATGTCATATTAAACGACGCTTGCAGCGCACTCTACCTAAGTAAAAACACCGAACCGTTTCATTGCATAACATGCATCTATTACGAGTACGTTTGTAAACGAATCGTACGATAGAAGTTATGACAATATTACTTTTTGAATCACGGTTTACTGACTACACGCACTGTAATATCAATAGATATGAATACTGGTGGGAATGTCAACAATCAGCATATGTCTGGTAACAAACTCAATATTAATTGTCGTACAAATCCCAAAACTAGGGAATTTTGACGTATGTCGTCAGTTCCCTGAACGAAAGAACCGAACTTTCGCTATCAGATTGTCATTTGTTTCAATGAATTCTGCCATCGCGATCCATGTGGTTTCATTATCGTCGGACGTTTGTCATTTGTTTAATTATTTATCATTAACTCTTCCACCTAGTATAGAAAAAATAGTAAATTATATATTGACGTCTGATAGGGGACAATAGAAAAAAAGTGTTGCGTCGACCCTAAGTAGAATGGGATAAAGGCAGGAAGATGATGAGTATCATTATTTCATTTATTAAAAAAGTTTCTTGTTTTAGGAATACCTACTCGCCGACCGCAACATGTCAATCTTCCCCGTGGCCGTCTCCCTCATGGCTTCGTTCATGTCAGCCATCACCCTCCTCGGGGTATCAGCAGAGAACTATTACTACGGCATGCAGTTCGTCGTCATCAACTTATCATACGGCATCGCCACCCCTATCGCCAGTAGACTGTACCTCCCGGTCTTCTTCGGCCTACAAAAGACCAGTACTTACGAGTACTTAGAACTAAGATTCGGCCCTCACATTCGTATGCTGGCCTCTTTGACTTACACTTTACAAATGGTGCTCTACAATGGGATAGTTTTGTACGCTCCGGCGATTGTATTAGAAGCTGTAACAGGGTTGGATAGACTGATCTCAATATTAGTGGTAGGTTTAGCTTGTACTTTCTACTCTACTCTGGGAGGCATGAAGGCTGTTCTGTTTACTGACCTTCTCCAGTCAGCGCTGATGTTTGGTGCAGTGTTCAGTATCGTCATATTTGCATCGATACAAGTTGGTGGATTTGGGAAAATTTTCGAGATCGCTCAGGAAGGTGGAAGACTTGACTTCTCTAAGTAAGTAAAAAATAAAAACCTATCATGTTTTTTTGTTTTAATGTTAATGTACATACTGATTGTCTGTTGTTTTTTGTTTTAGTATCAGTGTGGATCCTACGGAGAGGCATACCTGGTGGTCGCTGATCATTGGTGGTTTGGTCACCTATCTATCGTTGTATGCTGTAAATCACACACAGGTAAATATTAAAATCTTTATGGATTAGCTAGATGTCGGTTGATTAAATCGTAAGTGTATCCTACTCACAACCTGTGAAGTATTTGATAGAAATATTAGATGAAATAACTAGTAAACCGATAAAACAAAATTACGAGAATAGAGATCTAAAACTCAAACAAATGCATACATACCTTTGGAACAAAGAAACAATAAGCTGATTTTTTATTCACTTTGTTTCAATGGAACGAGATTTATGAGTTACGGTTCTCAAACTTTGTATGTAATTTAAATTGGTTTATAATTTTAATGGAAATGTGTGAATGCATCTTCGTATAAATGTTCAATTAAATGCACTTCACCCAGTAATCAGTTTCCAGTATTGAGGTAGGTCCTATCCAAGAGATAAACTATACGTTATGAAAATGAATCTTATTGTCTATACTACAGGGTCTATTTTCAAACAGTACTTGACCCTAAAGGTGTTGCAATTTTTAGTTTGATAGCAATAAAGTAATTATTTTGCCAATTTGACGTTAATGTTTATTATCAGGGCTATAAGTAGCCTCTGTCCTCTAAGGGTTCAACAAATCTATCAATATCACTCGACCACAAGTCGCAAAAGTTTATCTGACAGACGATACCTACTTTCTCATTTCATATGATATGCATATACCGCAGTATAATAATATATACAGTATGAAGTATTCATATAGCAGGTGCAACGCGCGTTATGCTATTGCTATCGGAGCGTGGATGAATCGTGGTATGATAGTCGACCGTGATAGTAGAACGTGCCGCAGTGACCATACGGTGTGTTGTTACGTACCGCACTGTAGGCATATATTAAAAAAAAGTCGAGTTAAACTTCTGTATACAGTATTTATACTGTGCTCGTACTGTCTTTACTGTACAGTTAGCAGCAGTAGTCGGTTACCGCAATCCGATTATAAAAGTTCCAATATTTTTCAGAGACTTGATTTAGTGATTTGTACGTTTTAACCTATTCTAAATAGTAAGTAAGTGTCAAGTTTATTTGTTACCTAATAGCAAAATTGAATTGAATTTCAAAGTGAAAATCTGATTGCGTTAACCGACTTCTGTTGCCGACTGTACAACGGTACATAACTTGTAATCAGTATAAGAATAGTCCTCGAGTGTGTTAGATAGTTTAATCTCCACTTGTCGATGCGTTTCTTATCTGTTTGCATTTCTGTTATATAACTTATGAGGAAGTAGTAAGGTCATAATAATATGTGGACTAACATAGTTGTATTCACTTGTGCTGTAAAAGGTAATGCGATTAAATTGAAAAGGAAATAAAATATTTATAGTAACACAAGTAATAGTAAAACTGATAGTGTAATGTCAAATCTTTTGTCCTGGAAAATTCAAAAAGTATTTTTTTGTATGCGGTTTCGTTTTTGTATCAAACAATTTTATTCTTAATTAAATGTTTTATATATAATTTTAATCAAATATAACATAATTTTATTTATAAATAAACTTTATAATAACATTTTGACAACCAGTGATATCCGTAACGATCTTTTGCAGACTGGTTTTCTATACCTATAGCTATAGAAACGGTTTCTCGTTAGGTCCGTATAATAGGTTCCAAGAACGAAGTTCTCAATTTTGTTGACATTCTGTTTGATAAAAGGTGCCTCAGATATTTGACCCTCATCACAATGCCCGAAGGTCCCTCGGGACACATTATATTTGTACGACCTTGTCCGGGCAGTTTAAAACGAGATGTTTATAAATTTTGTAATTTTTATTTGTTCTATAAATCGTTTTTGTTGCAACATCATCGTTTTCTATTTATACGAGTAAAGCCAAATCAGTCGTACTGTGAACACTTTCCAGTTGACACTACGATGACAAGAGGAAATTTTGTGTGCTTGTAAAGAAATTATTGATTCTTGCAATTATAACTTAAAAAACCGGCCAAGTGCGAGTCGGACTCGCGCACGAAGGGTTCTGTACTATTATCAATAATAGAAAATCACATTTGTTCTAGGTATACTAATTTTTAGTCTGTCCTGTCTGACGCTATAGGTCGGAAATATATCTTTTGTGAAAATTTCAGCTTTCTAGCTAGCACAGGTTATGAGATACAGCCAGTATACAGACAGACAGACAGCGGAGGCTTAGTAATAGGGTTCCGTTTTACCCTTTAGGTGCGGAACCCTAAAAAAGAAACCATAAATCTATTTTAAGCTTACATTCGTAATAATTACTATCTTACATTATCTCGTTTCATAGGTACAACGCCTGCAAACAGTGAAAACATTAGACCGATCTCAGAAGTGCCTGTGGTGGAGCTGGCCAGTCCTCTCGGTCCTCAGCGTGGTGACCTGCATGAGTGGGCTGGGCATCTACGCCGTGTACAAGGACTGCGACCCTTACCTCAGCCATAGTATTACTGCTGTAAGTGGGAACATTGGAAAGTAGAACGAAGTTAAAGAATTTATTGAGCCTCGAAAGGAATGTTCGACTAGGCTGTTGGTCTAGTGGTTAGTGACCCTGACTGCTATACTAAGGTCGTGGGTTCGATACTAGATGATCTGATGACTACAGATATTTGTGTGATGAGCAGGATTTTTCGTTATGTTTCTGGGTGTAATTATGTATTTAGAAGTACATATTTTTATCGGTGGTCTAGTATGTAGCACATAGTCATTACAAAAGTTATTTAGTATTCTGAACTTTAGACTAAATAGAGTTGTCTGAATGTTGAAGAATTTTCAATGAGACAATTTATGATGAACGATATATGAGATAAAAATTGATGATGGTAAATTAGATGGACGGATATAACAACAACATTTCAGTTGCTTTATATGAAATGAAAATTAAATCATGAAGTCGAAGACCAGTCATTGACCTTTCTGATCAGGCCATCTGGCAATTGAACTATTGCTGTAGTAATTCCTTCTATTGGATACTTCTTATTGTTTACAACTTCAGCAAAAATTTCAAATCTGCAAACACAATTTAACGATAATCAGGTGGCCTTTGCGAGACACAGTTCAAAAACCTCTCAGTTCTAATCAAGCTTATCAATCATAACTTGATGATCTTGTTGTTGTTATCGGGATAGCCCGACTAGTTTCGACTTTCGGACCCAACCGCAGTCCTTAATTATGAGCTGACGCGACATCGAAGTCGCGAGTCGAACTGAGAACTTTGAGAAATGAATAACCCTCACGAAAGTTACTACTTACTATAAACTATCTTGTTATGTACAGATGGACCAGTTGATGCCTTACTACGTGGTGGACGCGATGAAGCGTATCCCCGGGCTAGCGGGACTCTTCGTGGCGGGAATATTCAGTGCCTCCCTCTCTACTATCTCAGCGTCCTGCAATGCGCTGGCCGCTGTCACATTGACAGATTATATTGGAAGGTAAATGTGGCGTCTTCCAACAAAAACAAAAGGATTTTAACAAAGATTTTTTTGACTATAAACCAGCAGTGATCTTTTTCGTTATAACCTTTTAAATAATCATCTGGAATTTGTTATCTGGAAAATAAAATGTTTTGATTTATCCTGTCTCATAGGATTATTGTGTACCAAAAACTCCATATTGTGACTCCTTAAAATAAAAAAAAAAGTCAACTCAAAAAACGAAGAAAAAATAGCGATGTTATTCAAAATAAAACCTTATTATCATCATCAGATGGTGCAAAGTCCGTCAATCCTACATCCCGTGGCTGACGAAGCTCGCGGCCTGTTTCTACGGCCTGGTGTTCCTGGCTCTGGCCTTCATCGCGGAGTACCTCGGCGGAGTGCTGCAGGCCGCGCTCACGATATTCGGAGCCGTCGGAGGCCCGCTACTAGGGGTGTTCACTCTCGGCATGTTTACTACTTATGCTACGGAAGGGGTGAGTTTGTTTAGCCCTTATTGAACTCTAAGCTACTCCTTTAGCCCCTAAGTAACCCTCCTTTAATTATAACCTAAAGTACCTCTGTTATTTTTTGTTGTTGTGGGAAATCATCAAATGACCCGCTGGCGCAGCGAAAAGGACTGTCAGTCTTTTACTGACTAAAGCCCACATGTGCCTCCTGGAGCCCTTTAAGTGCTAAGGTCGCGGTAACTTTTACGAGCATCTCGCAGCACCGGCAGAAAGTATCCCTCCTGTCTTGAAGTGTAGGGGCCCACCAGCACCTCTTAAAGTAATATTATGGCAGTTGTGGGAGGAAGGCACCGCTTTGTGGTTACAGATTAGACAGACAGAAATTACGATAGGCTTCCCTTCCCCTGGATAATTACGGAACAACGCTGGTACCAATGAATTCGACTGAAAAATTCCGTGTGAATAAAATTGTCCTATGTCCTTGTCTTTTCAGACCTGGATACATTATATTTCCTCATTTCGATACAAACAATAGTATAATTAGTTCAGGGTTGTATCACTACTAAATTACTTAAGAACTGTAAGAAAATAAAACTGCGCTCGTGTTCACCACGTGTGACATTGACGGGTTAAAATTAGATAACTAACGTTTATTTATTTACGTTTAGTCTAGGAAAGATTCGAACATTTCAACTACTGCACAAAAAATTACCACGTTATCCGATTATAATAATTAGGATATAATAATTTTGCTATCCTGGTACTGCCCTATTGCTACCATATAGAGGAGAATATTACCTATGGAGCAACATTAATCTAAATATTAGGAAATGGAAAGTAATAGTTTTTACTCGTAAAGTAATAGTCCTTACTCCTTTTTGTTTGTGTTTCTTTAGTCATCTGGACCTTTCACAGTTTAATAACTCCTTATACAATTACAATTTGTTTTCAATGCTAACAGAGATGATTATGTCAATATCTCCAGCCTGTATACACAAAACTCTTAAACATTGCTCAGTAAGTAGTAACGTTATATCAGCAAGATCTATTGTTTGCCATAATAAAGACTAATTAGGCTGCTTTAGAATGCTTATTATATCAACTGTTCTTATCTGAAGATAAACCTCTTTTTAGAGCACGAGGTGGTTGGAAGTTTGATGCCGTATTGACTTCTTGTGCAAATAGTCTTATCATTGAGAGATCATCATGAACATCCACTTAATGTTAGTTTGTTGCTGAGAATTTTATCATCTTCAAAGACATTGTCAATAGCATCATTGATTCAAGTAGGTAACTGATGTAGAAATACGGATGTTGATTTTAGTATTTCGACGCTGAATCTTAAGGAATAGTTAATGTTTACGTTTTCTCATGAGACTTGAGCGAATGTTTTACAAAGAAAACTTTGTTCTAAAGAACAAAGTATCACTAAAGTGATGTTATCGGATCTGCGATTTAGCAGATTTTATCTTTAGGTACTAGTTCAAAACGTCACATCATGAATAATTTATTAAAAAACAGACGACAAAATATTTAAAGTCAGGACTAAAATAGCTATCTTGTAATGTCTAAAAATCTTTACTTCCTGTCGATTTTAATCAAATGTTTCATAGATTTATTGAAGGAAAATTACTTGGGATGAATGTCATTTATAGTCTAGTCTAGGTTATAGGTAGGTCTATAAGTCTAGTTTACCTTGAAAGCGCGCTATAGGTATATAAAAATGAAAGCAAAGGAAGCGCAAAAATAGCCCAGACTTGCTAAAAATCTGTTCATACCAGACAAAAAAATGTTTCATAAATTGCACGATAAAGAACCTTATGACCATTGGAACTAAATTTAATTTTCTTTGTACATATTCCTTGTGTTATTTTGCGTCGTGTTGTAGTAGTTTTACGGATTAAACAATGAAAATCAACCTTATGTTGTAGAATTTTAGTTTATTTTTTTTTGTACCATTCAGATTGCAAAGATTCAATTTACCATGAACATCGTGCAACAATTTCCGAATTTAACAAAAATTACCTCAACCCCTCCGGTATAAAGTCTATTTTTCTTTGTATTTTACAAGCTGCCTGTATCCATTTATAATTATTGAACGAAAATCGACGTAATCGCCTCGGTTTTAAGTCTAGTTTCGCTTGTACCTTCCAGGCTGCCTGTATCAGTCTGCTCAGCGGGATGGCGATGATGCTGTGGTTCAGCTTCGGCGGTCCTCGTCCTCCTATCATGAAGCTGCCTCTTAGCGTGGAGGGCTGTGGGTTTAATGTCACCGTGCCTGAGGTCACCTATAATCCTAAGGATTACTTCTACATGTATAGAGTGTCTTATCAGTGGACCAGTCCGGTAAGTTGCTTTGATTACAATACGTACTGTTAAAGTGTCTTTGGTACATGAAATGAAGTCTTCAACGACTAGATTTTTTCTAATTTTAGTCTCCTATAAGCTACTAATTTTGTGTTTGACCAAGCTTCTTGAGCTCATAGGAATCTGGTTTGATATTCATGCATCAAGAATACATCTGGCTTTGTGTAATAAAAGCATATAATATAAACGTAATACATATTTATGGAATGTTCAGAATTAGAAGTAGCAACATCAACTTCAAGTAATAATATCCATCACTTGTTAACATTCTTTATAAACAGAAAATAAGTTGTACAGTAGAAACCGTTTATAATGCTATAATATTTTTTGACATATGGATGACATTAACATGAGAATAATCACTACAAGAAGCAACTCAACTGTCTGTCAAAAGCGATGTTTTTCATATATGACATTAGTTTCGATTTCGGCCACGTGCCAAAGGATTCTTGTATCATTATGAGTACACTCTAAACATGATGGTTCTTTGTCATTCCCAATGGATGTGTCTTGTGTTAGCAGCAACATGAATGGAATCACGGTCGTCAGGTCAATAGGTCGTTCTGAGTAGATCATTGTGTAACTGATAAGAATTACGATATAAATAACATTTATGTAATTAATATGAAGCGAATGACGAAGGAGTCACGTGCTTTGATATAATTCTTATTATGTTTATATTTGTCTGTAAATATATAATGTTGCGTGAGAAAACAGATTGAATCTGTAAAATTATTTTACGAGAACCAACCAGAAATGACGAACTGGCGCCATATTTAAAGTATGACGGTATTTTTTTTTCAGCCTTAATCATTTTGCTTGGTCTGCATAATATTTTGAAGTAGTGAAACGCCCCACCTTCGCACGGGTGTAATGTTCCTCTTGAAATATTTTATCTTAAAAAAAAAAACATCAAACTCCATTGCGTAGTTTTAAAACTAAACACATCGACAGACAGACTTACTGTTTAGTTTTTAATATAAAATATCTACAAACTCCATATCATTTGCACTTACATTATTTATTAGTTCCAGTGCTATATCAATGCCATTAACATACGTTTTAAACTTACCAATTATAAATTACTGCTGCGTCTGGTGAAATCCGGATTATACCAGCGAATTCTCATAACCAAATACACACTTTATTTGCTTAACCCGCAACTATGCTAACACTATTCCACGTGTTAGACTAACTGGCCTGACGACCTAAATAATACTGGTTGTAATTATGACTTTTGCTCTTTGAACATTTGATAATAATGTTAGTAACCCTAAAATCACTTAAGACTTTCTTTTTTAATTCAATTCAAATCAACCAAATTTTGAGATGAAAAAAAATATGAACGTCTGTCATAGTTTTGAGAATAATGAAGTTTATTGCAGGTTTTTTCCACCAAAATGATATTTGATATTAATTTTACCATTTCAAAAGTGCTTGTAAATGACCTACTTATAATGAGAACTTTTTGATTTCGCATTTCATCAACAATTTTTGTTCCTTTTCCAGATGGGCTTCATCTGGGTAATGGTGGTAGGCACGCTAATATCGTTGCTATGGCGACAGCAGCAGCCTTGGGAGAAAGCGGGACTCTCGCACCCTGACCCCGAGCTCTTCACGCCGCCTCTAGCCCGGCGGCTAAGAGCCAGGCATGGGGAAAAACCTGCAGTGCAGGTAACCAAAGAGTAGACTAGAGTAGAAGGGGTAGAACGCACTGCATGATGGACGCACTAGTAGATTTTCCAAATTAACCAAATATGACTTTTTTTTCTATTGGCCTGTAGAAGCTAGCTTGTAGTGAGCTGTTTTAGTAGTGGCATGATTTAGAAGTGTTTGCTTAACCTGCACGACGATGACTTATTGGGATCTTTTCGGACTTTTTAACAGCTGTGCAAAGACAGCTTCTTTTTCTTGGCGTTTTACATTTGAACGAACATTTTTTTTGGGACTTACTAACATGTGAAAGATATTTATGAAAATTTGTGATATTAATTATTAAAGTGGATTGTAAAAAATTAATTTATGAAATAAGTATTCAGAGAAAGGAAGTGCGAAAATAAATGCTAAAAATTAAGTCAAAATTTTTAGCGGTGAAGTTAGTTTGTTTTTAATTTTCCTATTTAGTTAAACCTTCAAGTATTAGAGTTATTTTGTTTTACATTCCTATTTTTGTTATATTGTTACCTAACGTATAAAAGTATATTTATGTAAGGATAAATAAACAATTATTATACCTACTGAAGTAGGTGCACTAATAAATGTGTTCTTATTGCATGGCTTCAAATTTACCTACTGCCGAAATTATTATTCTGTCATTTCAGATTCTCTCCGTAAAGATGTTGTTTAATTACGTTAAATTCAAGAAAAAAAAAACAGTAATGACAGGATTTTAATTTAGGTTATTAAGACGCATACAAATTATTGGATGTGGATAAATAAATAAGTACGACGTGAATGGATTGCAAAGGGATCCTCGTTTCTTTGTAAAATTAACGAGAGGGAGTCCCACTTATTGCAGGATTTTACTTTCACAACTGCAACAGTCTTCTTAAGGAGATGATAGCCCACCAGGACTAGACCACGGATGATCCTCCACTCCAATATTTTGTTTGCAACTTCAATCACCGCACAATGCTAATAATTTCCACAGTCATAACAGCACAATATTAATACCTTAGAGACGTTTGTATAGAATGCTTTTAATTATACTCTTAATATTATTTATATTTTATACAAAGAAACGGTTATTGTAACGGAGTGTAGCGTTGAGTTCCGAAATCTTGTAGGAGTTTTAATTTTAACCGGTTTAATTAAAACTATTATGTACATTCTTACGTAATAAACTGTAATATGCTTCTATCTTCAATTTTATTTACCGATCTAGTATTTTGCTAGCATATAAGTAAATGAGTCTTTGCAGACTCAACAGGTTATATTACCTACAATTCGAGCAAGTTTCAAGCAATCTAATTATAAAAATATCAGAACTGATTTCGGGCACCTCGGCTAGTGTTACTATGACACCAACCTACGCGGGGCATATTATAGTGCACATGCGTGTGCGCAAACAACACTCTCTGTTCCTTTACTCGCATAGCCCGAAGGCAGTTTAAGCAAGCATTACGCAAACAATTTTTAAAGTACTTACTGTCTTGTCATACGCCACAATTTTTTACAATTATCGTTTCTATACATTTTCTACACTTGCCTATACATTTTAAATAATTCATCGTTCATTATTGCTTTGTGTGAGTTTCATTCAGTAGTATAGTTTGATTTTAGATGACACGTGTGTGACTTGATTCCTTAGCACAACTTTTGGTGACTATAACTTAGGACTTTCGAAAGGTTTGTACATTTTACTTTTATATAAGGCTTGTATGCTCCCTGGATCATTGGCGTGTGATGGGCTAAATTATTTTAAGAAAAAAACCCTTATTCAAGACGTAAAATGTTAATGTTTTACGTCTTTTCTATGAATAGGGGAATACGAATGATGTAAGCATGTTTGTAATAATGTGCAATTGACTAACTCAATATAAAAAATAATACTTGAGAGTGATATTAATCTTACATTTTTGAAGTACCTAACATACTTTGATGTACCTACATTATTTTTGAAAATAACAGTAATTATTTACAAGTATAATGTCACTAACACGTTTCAATTTCACGTTACTTAAAAACGAAAATTAAGACGAAATTTTATTATATTTTTCAGTGTAAACTATTGAAGTCGAATGGCGTTCAAGAATAATTTTCTCCACTATTTTTCTAGAAGTTTTTTTTAGTTTTAAGACATTTTTGTTTAATAATAATTTGTTTTATTTTGTGATTTAGTGCTGTTTGTTACATTCCTAGTTTATGAACATTGAACATATAGACGAATGAATAGCAGAAAAATATTTTTGTAAACAAACACTTAATTAATTTATTTTGGAGAAAAACTAAGAATAACTATTATATTTTTTTGGACGATCAGCAAAATTAGTATTACATTAGCAATAAAATAATTTATTAAAGAATATTTATTTTAAATAAATAATACTATTGTGGTACTACACTATTACTATAACTGTGTCTAAGTGTTAAATGTTTTCTGACGCGGTATAACCCGTTTTAAAATCTTTCGATATAAGTATAAAATAATATTGGACAATACTATTTAAATGTATGTCTTAAAATACTTGCTCAGACAATCGTTGGCCTGAATACTTAATGAGAACGAATACTGTATGACAAGAATATCAATCTATCATTCAAGAGTTCTTTTTTATAATACTCTTTCCATATTTCGATGATGCTTGCCAGTCGTAAGTCGTTAATATAAATTATTCAAAGAAGGCCTGAAACTTATTCCTCATTTTCAAATATCTTAACAAAGTTTTATGAAACTTATAAGTACTCTGTGACGTAAATACTGTGTTGGCAACGATGATAATTATACATCGCTTAAGTGACTTAAAATGTATGGAATTGCAAAATCTTTGCAATATATAATATGTCCCAAATTAATAAAAAAGATAGCTTGATAACCGCGAGATGTTCGCGAAAAAAAAAATAGTGATGAAAAATAGATATTGGCCGATTCTCAGACCTACTGAATGCATATAAAAAAATTCAAGAGAATCGGCCCAGCCGTTTCGGAGGAGTACGGTAACCAATATTGTGACACGGGAATTTTATGTATAAGATAGACATGTTACGTTCATACATACATAATTATGAGCGATGATAGAAATGACGGCTGTCAAAATGGAAGTTGAAGAAAGGGAGTTATATGTAGATGGAGATATAACTAGACTTGACTTAAAAACTAGCCTTATAGCACGGTAATATTTATCTAGATGTAATAACCGTGCTTATAATGTATCGTTGTTAGTAGAAAATATAATGCTAAAACTATTTGTACTTATATATTTCTATGTCGTGTTGAACAGACTGCCAGAATTCTTAAAGATGAATAGTTAGTACTCAAAACACTTCATACTGGATTAGCATCAGTTAATCTATATTTTGTATGGCGAGACCAAAATCTTTTTGAATGGAAAGTACAGATGAGAGTTTATTAAAAAGCATTGAGTAATAAAATGTTTCGCTGAAACACGTTATAAACATAACCGATTTGTGAATTGTATGAAAGTTTGTACATTGTTTAATATCACACAAACCCTAGAGAATTACTATACTTACTGCAAATATGTATTGCACTAATTTTGAATTTCATTTTTTTATTATTAGTTTTAAATAAACGGCAGAAGATAAGTAAACTTGTCTTGAGGATTGCGTGCATCTATGCCCGAATATGAACGTTAAAAAAATTGTAAGTCAGCGTTAAATATGATGGGATCTTATATTTGAGTAGCGCTTTATAATTCACAGGCTATTCGATTAAATCGACAAATCTTGTTGCTTTTAGGTTTTACTTCATTTATTTACTTAATAGGCTGTGTATTTCGTATAAAGTTTACCAACTTGTGACGTTTTATGTTTATTTTTATGTTACTATACACACAACGGTGCAACTACATGGTAATGTTATAATAGTTCTTATGTTCCTAAGTATAAGGTCGTAAATGTAATGGCATCACGGAATTACATTAATTCCTAAAACAATAAACTATCAATACACTTCTTTACTTGTATGAATATTTGGAGCTCACCTGCTCTCAATGTGCTCGGACTTTCCTCGCAAAGATAGGGTACATTAGCCATCTTTGAGCGCATGAGGAGTTGAAGTGTTCGCCATGGCCGAAATCGGTCGAAAAGAGAGAGATATATTTGGATAAATAAATAGAAACAAGTCCCTTTGTATTCAAGACTATGTACCTACCTAAACATCCAAACGATTGAAGATATCTACGACCATATTCATAACAGCATACTATCTATTCATAAAAGTTACACGTGGTGCTATGCTGTCTTTGTCATTTCACATGAGTGTGACAAAGTTAGAAACATACCACAGTGTACCGTCTTTGAATAAGAGCGTTATGAAACTGAATAGAGGGTTGCACAGTCACGATTAAATACATGTACTTACCAAAAAACACGATACACGACCAAACAAAAGAAGTTTAAGTCATAGTCATATGATTCATGAAATCGTGAAATTTTCTTCCAAATTAAACATTTTATGTTAAGCTTACAATATCAGGAATTTTCCATAGCAGCTTCAGAAATTTCGCATAGGAAATCTACTGTAACTGTTTGGTCTTGTATGCATGTTATTGCTCGTGACTGTACTTACGAGTCTTTGTAGGTATATTAAATTCGTCGGGGATCGACGATTACTGGTCTTGTGCCCTAAAGAGCCTTAAATGCAATGCAGTAAAACGTTGGCTTTATATTCGTACAAGTAAGGCGGTCTATAATACCGCATGTAACAAAATACCTCTGTTTTCATGATTCCACCACATTCCATCCATTTGTAATACAGAGTTTTAAGAAACAAATATAATATTTGTAAATCATTGGGTCACATTTTCGAACGTAATTTCAAATTTAATTCTAAAAATTAAGTAAATTTTAATTCAATTGAGTTCTTAATACTTTATTTAATACTAGAAGTTAAGAAGTAATTTTGGAAATTCAGTATTTATAAATAAATAAAAATATATAAATGTTTGTATGAGATACTGTGTGATGCAAATTGTCTTCCAATTTTCGGTGAACCGAATACTAATATGTATTGTGTCATTGTGAAATAGTTGTCGCATTTTAATGTATACTGTATAGTTTTAACGTTATGCTTGGTAAAATTGTGCACATATCGTAATTTGTCTGTTGGACAGGAAAAACTCCAGTGTATATGAAAAATATTGCATTGCAAGCAATTAGAAACAGATGCGAGATTTGCAGTTTGAACCCTACATTAGGGATATTTGTAAAATAGGTATGTGTAAATTGCTGCTTCTACATTGTAAAACTCTTTAAATTGTAATCAAAATCGATGCCACCTCTGTGCACTTGAGACAATTTGTAAAAAACGTTTAATTGTGTGAATTACAAACGGAAATAAATGAAAGTCAAAATTGTGTTTTCATTTTTATTACAAGCATACAAGAAGACAAGGAAACCAAGTACATTAATTAAGTATACATTTTACATTAAGTATCAAGCAGGATCAACCTGGACTAAGCAGACATGAATCCTCCTTTAGTTCTCGTGATCTCATTCAGTTGTCGAGTTAAGAATGCATTCTGAAATATAAAAAGAGATCAATAATAATTTACTATTAGAAAAGTCATATTCTCGACATTTCTGAACCACAAAACTGTAAATTTTAACTGAATGAAAAGTATTTATAGTAACGCAGCAGGAAACAAGTCTATCTAAATTAGTTTTCTCATTAAAGTACGAGACTACTGCTTCTCCCAGGGGCACCCCGAAATAGGTCTGATACAAAGCTATGAAACTATAAGGAGTATGGATTGCAAATACTTAATGGGGAATTGAGAAAATGAAGTGCAAACTAAGAGCTCTTATACACGAGCGGTATGTTCCCAACTGCAGAGGTAAGAGCCGCCGTTGACGCGCATTGGCGGCAACCATCGACATGTCGACGGCTTCCATCTTTCGCGTCGACGGTAGCTGCCAATGCGCGTCGATGTCTGTTGTTACTTCTTTTTTTTTTTGCTTTCCGGGGTGAAACTTTAATGGCTTCAACCCACGTCGAGGGCACGGCGCGGGGATATGTCGGACTCACACCGATCAAAACCACCCTGGGCCCCTTCTATTGCCAAAGCCAGAGTCGCGGGATCGGTCGCGCATGCTCTGCGCGATTGTAGCAAGCCACTGCTGTTACCTCTGCCGTTGGAAACATGCCGCTCGTGTATAAGAGCTCTAAGAGAAAACCATTTTGTGGCGAACCTAAAAACTCGGGACAAAGGGAAACGCCGCCGTAGGCCGTGTATGCGCCGTCTTGCTTCAACGAATGGATCAGTCTCTTTACAGTAGTAGGTGCTACGCCCCTGGGTCAGGAATATGTAACAGAGCTATACTACTTAGGACTTATTATAAATTAGTATGTTGTATGTTGGGTAGAGACCGGATTATATGCAACATAAAAAAATTGTTATATGCATACAAATATGCACAAAAACTGGTATAATATGCAAAACAAATCAAACATTTTAGGACCTAGATTGCCAACCATCCGGGTTTTACCCGGAATTATTTTAGGCCTTGTTCAGGCTGTATTTGATAGTCCAGCTTTTCTGCGATTTGTGATATTCCCGCCGCGCCCCTTCTATTAAAATAAATGTATAGACCGCAGAAGTTTATTGACTTGCGGGGTTCTTAGCTCGAAAACCAGGGTATTCGTTATAGTATCCATAATATTCATTTTAACCAGATTTGTGGCCAATCAAATATGCTATTATTGGTAACTGGCTGAAATATGCATTTGCATATAATCCGGTCTCTAGTCATGGGTTACAGGTAACAAAGGGGCTTCAAAGACTTTTAGAATTTATTTCCTCAAACTGTTTGCTTGACTGCTATTACCTCTCTCAACAGCTCATCTTCTCTCTCGGCTGCAATTTTAAGCATCTCCTTGGATCTTTCGAGAAGCAAATCCTTATCATGAATAGTACGTTTCAAGTTTAATATCTCTAAACGATGAGACTCCAAACTCGATCGACTCTATGAAAGAAAATGATGCTAGTTACTGCAACTGGAGTATTTAATATGGAATAAGGGTAATCCGCATTTCTATTTTTCCGAATACTTTTTTTTTGCACCCAGACACAGAACAAATGATCGTGATGTGGGTGAACTTAGCAGATCAATGTCCAGCAGATCAAAAAAAAAGAGAGTTCTATTCGCATGCAGCTGAGTTCCATAGTTCCTGATAGTTTTGAAAAATATTTCTGCTGTTTTTACCCCAAAAATAAATTGATGAAATGCTCTGCTAACTTCCCGCAGCAGATCAAGTTGCAGCAGATCAAAAAAAAAATGTGTTCCTTTCGCATGCAGGTAAGTTCTACAGTTCCTGATAGTTTCCAAAAATAGTTCTGACGTTTTTATCCCAAAAAAAGACAATTTAAAAAATGGTCTGCCAACTTCCCGTAGCAGATCGAAAACTTGAAAATATCATTTTCATTGCCTTTTAATATATTCCCACAGCCTAGAACTCTTTTGTTTTAGACAGAACTATAGCAGAACTGCAATGTACAATTCGATTCGAGTCCAGAACTCACGTCCCAGCGCCAGCAGAGAATGTGAGAATGTTTAAAAACTCAAAAAATATCATTTTTATCACTTGTAAAATTGCTCACAGGCTAGAAATATTTTGTTTTAGACAGAAATATAGCAGAACTGCAATGCACAATTCGATTCGAGTCCAGAACTCACGTCCCAGTGCCAGCAGAGCATGTAAGAATGTTTCAAAACTCAAAAAATATCATTTTTATCACTTGTAAAATTGCTCACAGGCTAGAACTCTTTTGCGATCCGCCCACATCTGCAACAGTCGGCGGAGAGGCGGAACGGAAAACTGACGTACCGCCTCACGCAGGTGTTGACCGGACACGGGGCATTCGGGCACTACTTGTGCTTGGTGGCCCGCAGAGAGGCCACCACAGCGTGTCACCAGTGCGGTGATCCTGACGACACCGCACTGCAAAAGCTGGCCCTGTGTCCGGCCTTCGATGGGCCTCGCGCCGTCCTAGTGTCTGCGCTGGGCGGAGTAGACGTCTCCGCGCTGCCGGCTGTTGTCGCAGCCGCGCAGCGTGGGACACACTGGCCTCCTTCTGTGAGACCGTTATGTCGCAGAAGGAGGCCGCAGAGTGCGTCCGGGAAAACGATCCGGACGCGCCCCAAATACGCCGTCGTCGGGTGGGGCGGCGAAGGGCCACTCATGAGCGCGCCCTCCCGCCCTAACCAGGGTCCGGGCGGTAGCACGGGGGTGCCACCGTCTGTAGTAGAGGACCCACGACGGGGGGCCACATTCGATGTTATGGGTGTGGTCCCAGTATCAGGCGAGGAGGCCGACGCCCTTTACACGTCGGCCTCCAACATATTTTGCGAAAGAGCAACCCGCTGGCCGAAAAACAAGGCCAGCGGAAGCCTGCGGTCGGTGCATGAAGTAATGCTATGCGCTGCCATGCAGCGACACCAAAACGCGCATGACGTAGCACAGCGGTTCAAGTTTAGTCAGTAAGAGTCTGACACTACCCGCGGCTCCCCCCGGGGTCGTGGGTGTCCATGAGGATTCCCCCACTTTACCAAAACAATGAAAAAAAGGGTTAGGTTAGTTTTTGAGTTAGGTTATATTAGGTTTGGTTTTTAGTAAGGTTAGGTTAGGTTCGGTTTTAGTTAGGTTAGGTTAGGTTCGGTTTTTAGTAAGGTAAGTTTTGGTTTTTAGTTAGGTTAGGTTAGGTTTGGTTTTTAGTTAGGTTAGGTAAGTTTTGGTTTTTAGTTAGGTTAGGTTAGGTTTGGTTTTTAGTTAGGTTAGGTAAGGTTTGGTTTTTAGTTAGGTTAGGTTTGGTTTTTAGTTAGGTTAGGTTAGGTTTGGTTTTTAGTTAGGTTAGGTTAGGTTTGGTTTTTAGTTAGGTTAGGTTTGGTTTTTAGTTAGGTTAGGTTTGGTTTTTAGTTAGGTTAGGTTAGGTTTGGTTTTTAGTTAGGTTAGGTTAGGTTTGGTTTTTAGTTAGGTTAGGCTAGGTTTGCTTTTTAGTTAGGTTAGGTTAGGTTTGGTTTTTAGTTAGGTTAGGTTAGGTTTTAATTAGGTTAGGTTAGGTTTGGTTTTAATTAGGTTAGGTTTGGTTTTTAGATAGGTTAGGTTTGGTTTTTAGTTAGGTTAGGTTAGGTTTGGTTTTTAGTTAGGTTAGGTTAGGTTCGGTTTTTAGTTAGGTTATGTTTGGTTTTTAGTTAGGTTAGGTAAGTTTTGGTTTTTAGTTAGGTTAGGTTAGGTTTGGTTTTTAGTTAGGTTAGGTAAGGTTTGGTTTTTAGTTAGGTTAGGTTTGGTTTTTATTTAGGTTAGGTTAGGTTTGGTTTTTAGTTAGGTTAGGTTAGGTTTGGTTTTTAGTTAGGTTAGGTTTGGTTTTTAGTTAGGTTAGGTTAGGTTTGGTTTTTAGTTAGGTTAGGTTAGGTTTGGTTTTTAGTTAGGTTAGGCTAGGTTTGCTTTTTAGTTAGGTTAGGTTAGGTTTGGTTTTTAGGTTTACCGGGATAGCCGGGATAGAGTTCCCTAATGATAGCCGGGATAGAGCTCCCTAGGGATAGCTGGGATAGAGTTCCCGAGGGATAGCTGGGATAGAGTTCCCTAGGGATAGCCGGGATAGAGTTCCCGGGGGATAGAGTTCCCTAGGGATAACCGGGATAGAGTTCCCGAGGGATAGCCGGGATAGAGTTCCCGAGGAATAGCCGGGATAGAGTTCCCAAGGGATAGCCGGGATAGAGTTTCCGGGGAGAGTTCCCTAGGGATAGCCGGGATAGAGTTCCCTAATGATAGCCGGGATAGAGCTCCCTAGGGATAGCTGGGATAGAGTTCCCGAGGGATAGCTGGGATAGAGTTCCCTAGGGATAGCCGGGATAGAGTTCCCGGGGGATAGAGTTCCCTAGGGATAACCGGGATAGAGTTCCCGAGGGATAGCCGGGATAGAGTTCCCGAGGAATAGCCGGGATAGAGTTCCCAAGGGATAGCCGGGATAGAGTTTCCGGGGAGAGTTCCCTAGGGATAACCGGGATAGAGTTCCCGAGGGATAGCCGGGATAGAGTTCCCGGGGAGAGTTCCCTAGGGATAACCGGGATAGAGTTCCCGAGGGATGGCCGGGATAGAGTTCCCGGGGGATAGCTGGGATAGAGTTCCCTAAGGATAGAGTTAACCTAACCTAGCTTAAAACCAAACCTAACCTAACCTAACTAAAAACCAAACCTAACCTGACCTAACTAAAAACCAAACCTAACCTAACCTAATTAAAACCAAACCTAACCTAACCTAATTAAAACCTAACCTAACCTAACTAAAAACCAAACCTAACCTAACCTAACTAAAAAGCAAACCTAGCCTAACCTAACTAAAAACCAAACCTAACCTAACCTAACTAAAAACCAAACCTAACCTAACCTAACTAAAAACCAAACCTAACCTAACCTAACTAAAAACCAAACCTAACCTAACTAAAAACCAAACCTTACCTAACCTAACTAAAAACCAAACCTAACCTAACCTAACTAAAAACCAAAACTTACCTAACCTAACTAAAAACCAAACCTAACCTAACTAAAAACCAAAACTTACCTAACCTAACTAAAAACCAAACCTAACCTAACCTAACTAAAAACCAAACCTAACCTAACCTAACCTAACTAAAAACCAAACCTAACCTAACTAAAAACCAAACCTAACCTAACCTAACTAAAAACCAAACCTAACCTAACCTAACTAAAAACCAAACCTAACCTAACCTAACTAAAAACCAAACCTAACCTAACCTAACCTTACTAAAAACCAAACCTAACCTAACCTAACTAAAAACCGAACCTAACCTAACCTAACTAAAAGCCGAACCTAACCTAACCTAACTAAAAACCAAACCTAACCTAACTAAAAACCGAACCTAACCTAACCTAACTAAAAACCGAACCTAACCTAACCTAACTAAAAACCAAACCTAACCTAACCTAACTAAAAACCAAACCTAACCTAACCTAACCTAACCTAACTAAAAACCAAACCTAACCTAACTTAACCTAACTAAAAACCAAACCTAACCTAACCTTACTAAAAACCAAACCTAACCTAACCTAACTAAAAACCGAACCTAACCTAACCTAACTAAAAGCCGAACCTAACCTAACCTAACTAAAAACCAAACCTAACCTAACTAAAAACCGAACCTAACCTAACCTAACTAAAAACCGAACCTAACTAAAAACCAAACCTAACCTAACCTAACTAAAAACCAAACCTAACCTAACCTAACCTAACTAAAAACCTAACCTAACCTAACTAAAAACCAAACCTAACCTAAGCTAACTAAAAACCTAACCTAACTAAAAACCAAACCTAACCTAACTCAGAACCAAACCTTACCTAACTAAAAACCAAACCTAACCTAAGCTAACTAAAAACCTAACCTAACTAAAAACCAAACCTAACCTAACTCAAAACCTAACGTAACCCTTTTTTTTTTTTTTTCGGTAAAGCGGGGGAATCCTCATGCACACCCACGACCCCGGGGGGAGCCGCGGGTAGTGTCAGACTCTTACCGACTAAACTTGAACCGCTGTGCTACGTCATCCGCGTTTTGGTGTCGGTGCATGGCAGCGCATAGCATTACTTTATGCATTTCTAGCCTGTGAGCAATTTTACAAGTGATAAAAATGATATTTTTTGAGTTTTTAAACATTCTCACATTCTCTGCTGGCGCTGGGACGTGAGTTCTGGACTCGAATCGAATTGTACATTGCAGTTCTGCTATAGTTCTGTCTAAAACAAAAGAGTTCTAGGCTGTGGGAATATATTAAAAGGCAATGAAAATGATATTTTCGAGTTTACAATCTGCTACGGGAAGTTAGCAGACCATTTTTTAAATTGTCTTTTTTTGGGACAAAAACGTCAGAACTATTTTTGAAAACTATCAGGAACTTTAGAACTTACCTGCATGCGAAAGGAACACACTTTTTTTTTGATCTGCTGCAAATTCATCTGCTACGGGAAGTTAGCAGAGCATTTCATCAATTTATTTTTGGGGTAAAAACAGCAGAAATATTTTTCAAAACTATCAGGAACTATAGAACTCAGCTGCATGCGAATAGAACTCTCTTTTTTTTTGATCTGCTGGACATTGATGTGCTAAGTTCACCCACATATGATCGTGCTCATCACACACACATTTGTCCTGGGTCACAGTCAATGATCCTAAATTATTGACTACTGGATAGAGAACAATAATAGAAATATGTGTGGAGGTATACCTTATCAGTTCCACTGCGACTGCTGTTAGGTCTCGAGTCGACCCTCTTATAAACGGCAGCTGCCTTGTTCTCAGCTTGTAATCTGTTTATTACACCTAAAACAATGTTTCTAAGTTAGTAATATTTCGAGTATGCCATTTGACCACAATGGTATCTAAGAAAAGATTATCATTTCCAAAACAGAGGTAAATTATATAGGTCAGAAAAGATTATGCTTCCGTTACATTCCAAAAAATCCTTTAAACATAACTATTAGAATTGGACAAGACAAATCGTAGGTACAAAACGTGTGTAGACACGACATAGACACTCCTCTATTTGGATCGCAACTAGAGTCAGTAACGTTTTAAAAATGGCCAAAAAGGCCTACTCGAAATAAAAACGTTTTGATTTTGATTTTTGGATGACAAATTATTTTAATGATTGGCTTACCTCTAAGCGTCAGGACAGTTTGTTCGAGATCACTGACTTTGTGCTGGTGCGCGGTAGTGGGTGCAGTCTCCAACGAATTGATCTTGTGAGTCAGTTGAACGTTCTCCTCTTTCAGCATTTCACAGTAACTGGAATCACACAAAAGCAATGACTATCAGAAAGTGCAGCAGACTATCGGTATCCCTGGCTAAGCCGACGGTCTCTGTAACCCGATGCCTATGAATTTTAAAACTTGAATGTGTTGCAAATATATTTTTCCTTTTTGGTTGTTCTGATAAATTTAATTTTTGGTGATCTTACCTCTTCCAATAATCAAGTTCGGGTTGGGAATCACCGGCGGATTTAATCGGGGTCCGGATCTGTGATTCCAGTAGTGTCGACTCCAGTTTCAGCACTTGGCCTTTCAACGATGTTATTTCAGCCAAAGATTTCTCGTATTCAGAAACGAGAAACTCATTTCCCTGGAGTATAAAATAAACTGATTACAAGCAATTCTTTTAAGACGATCAATCGGGTATAAAGATTCGTTTTCGCTTTATTTTTATTGTTTAGAAATATAAAGCCCAACCTATCTCATATTAGTGTCACTTGTCCACACGAAATGACAATAAAAAACCACATGAGTTGTCAAATTGTCATTTCCTTTCATCTTCAATTGAATACTAACACTTGTAAAATTTTCAATAGTCTCGACAGAGGTTATTGAAATTGAAGATTGACAAATCTTATATAAATAAAAGCTGCTCCAAGAAAACTGCTGAAATTATGTCAACGCTCATCTCAACGATTCAGTACGTCTTCTTTCTACAATTTACTACATAGTACAAAACAAAGTCCGTGTAAATATCGGATATAGCTGCCAAAACATGACCCCCCCTCTGACGCAGTCCGTTATAAAATAGCCTATGTTAATCCAGGGTGTCAGTTAACTCCATACCAAACATCTGTACTCACAAACTTTCACAACATAATATTGGTAGGATTACCTCCTAGGCGTACCTTACACAGTCATGTACATGCTTACCTTCTCGGCGACCTCGAGCGCGGCGATCCTGCGCTGCTGCGCCGCCACGCGCTCGAGCAGCGCGCGCGCGGTGACGGGCGGCGCCGCGCCCCCCGCGCCGCACGCGCACTCGCCCGCCCGCGCGCTCCCCGACAACTTCTCCTGACTCTCCGACTCTTGCTTCTCTATCGCTACTAGCTGATTGTCATCTGAAGTTGTTTGGGGTTTTTTATACTTTTTTGTTTGCTCTATTTTTCCACACGCACACAACACACAATTGGTTTTCTTTTAATTTGAATTTTCGTGAAATTTAGTTTTAAAAATTGATGCGGAAAAATAATTTTACATAGCTACGGTTTACAAGCATCTGATTACACTAAACATTTTTAAATTACAACTTTTGTCCTAAAATGTCTGACTAAATAGGATAGATGTATATTATAATGTTTATTTACTTTTCATTTCATTTACTCTGACGAGAAGCATTCTCTTCTCTTTCTCGAGCCGCGACATGGCAGACTTAACAAGGCTTAATCCGGCCTCCAGTTTAGTGACTTCTTGACTTTTCTCATCGTAGCGCGATTGCCAGCGATCAGCTGATTGCTGGGCTCTGGAGATTAAACATTTTCTATGTATACAGTGAAATTTATCAAAAATATTCTTGTCGAAATTCAAAGGTTGACTTTCATTTAACCCCCTTACTGAAGAAGAACCCATATGCTATGGCTGGCTGTGGAAGAATGGACTGTCTCAATCACCAATACTTATCACTTTATAAAAATTGCTTAACAGAACTGATGTTATTTCTACTATCATAAATCCTTCGTAAGTTGTAGTCATACCTCTTCCACTTATCCCAGAGTGCGATGCTTGAATGTGTTTCTCTCCGCGCGCTCGTAAGCTGAGCTTGCAAAGAGGCAATCTTATTGTGCAGCGCTGCCGTTTCAGCCGTAGTCACTTTGTTTCCAGTCGTGCTTCTGTGACACAAGGACATAATTCCATAATTTTGCCTGAAAGTGAGGTAAAATCGACACTAGATTGTTTCCCATCAGGCCTTTATGAAAAGAATATTTTAACAATCATGGAAGAGTTGCCTGAAGGAAAATCCTGTGTCAAAGTTTAATCTTGAATATACTTATTTAAATGATATTTACATGCGAAAGATTTGGTTCTTCAAGTTCTGTGCATCCAAACGTGCGCGTCGCTCCCTCGAAGCCAGGACTTTGATCTGCCGACGTAGGATAGCGTTTTGTTTGCCAGCAAGCTGTTTCTCTCGTCGGAGACGCTCTATCACTGGCTCTTGCCTAAAAAAAAAGATAAAACTTTTTAATAAATATGACGTTTTATTTTTCTTTGGTTTTTCTTATACTACATCAATCATAGGGATTGGTTGATTGGCTGACTATTAGCATCAAAAAGTCATTGTTTCCAAATTGCGTCGCTAAACGAACTAGCCGTATGAACTAATCTGGCTGTGGTAGTGAGATGTAAATCGGAGAAAGACTGAATTTTTTTTTCCTTATAATCGATTTCTTACCAAATAGTAGTCGAAGAAGCGGGTATTCGTACAACATCGTCATGAGAGTCGTGTAAGTCCAGAGTAGACTCGAACTTGAGCTCGAGTCTCTCGGAGCCGTGCTGGGAGATCGCGTCGCTCGTCTCGTCCACCTCCACTATAGCGGACAGATCGAAACTAGGGTCGTTCACAGATATCAGCGTCTGCATGTTCATTATCTGAGTCTGAAAATACATCAGCAATGATTTCATAATGATCCATTAGGATATAATTATTTAATCAAATAAATCAAAATTTTCGAAATCAGTATCAGTGCGCACTAAATTTCGTTTGTCCAAGTAAACGTACTTTTAAATTGTTGATAATTATCCGTAGTTGTTCAATTTGATGATCCTTGTCTGACAGTTGTTTAAGGTAGATGGTCTTTTGCTCAGTAATCCTCGTCCTCAAATCCATATGTTCTCTTTGCATGTCGTTTAATTGTGAAAGCCAATGTTCATTTTCCGCTTTGTAAGATTTTACCTGGAACAGGTATAAAGTGTGTAAGTTTATGTCTAAAATATATGTCTAAAAATGTTACGTAAAATTTTTAAAATCATGTCAGAAAATATATTATACCTCATGGCAGTGTCGCTCTTCCAGTTGGGAATTAAGTTGTTCCATTTTATTGAGTCTCTCCGAAGCTAATTCCTTCCAACGCTCTGCCTCGCTTTGATAGTTTGTTCTTAAAATGTCAAAAATAGAAGTGGTGGTGAAGAAATATAAAAATAATCGCAAACACGAAAAAAAATATCAAACTACGTAAATCAAAACGATTGTTTATTTAAAGGTTTCGATAATACACACTTCAAACGTTATGTCTGTACAGTGCAGTAATATTTCTAGAATGTCACATAATAACAAAGAATAATGAATTCACTACTTACAATCCAGATTTGCATTCATCCAGTTCACTCTGTAATCTAAAACACTTGTCTTCCAATTCTGCAATTTTCATGGTATATTTCGTAACAACTTCTTTCACTGCTTCACCGTTCGAAGAGTTCGTCTCACTACTTCGTCTGTAACAATTAAGTAATTTAGTTAATGGCATGTTTTGCGTCACCGCAGTTTATTTTCATGTTATCAGCTTGTTCAAAATGATTGATTCGCGTTTCCAGGAGGAGGCGGGGCTTGTAAGCATAAACAACTTTGATGAATACCTGTCTAATTTTGATTGTAGTTCCATGATTTTCAAATGCAGATCCTTAACATTCTTTGAATACTCATCTCTTTCATTATCTAGCAACTCTTTGTATTCAACCATAATCACATTCTTATCGTTTTCTAACTGCTTCAAGGCCAATAGTAATGCTTTGTTTTCTTCATCTATACTGTCTTTAACTTTATTGGTTTCTGCTGCCCGTTGAATTTTAAAATCACCAAGCTGTTTTCTTAATTCTTCAATGGTACATCGTAATTTATCATTTAAAATGTCTTTTTTATCATTGGAATCTTTAAGGTTTTGTATTGTTGATTCAAAACATATTTTGTCTCGATTTAAATTTAAAATCTCTTCAGTGCGTCGTTGTGCTAAAGTCATCGCTTCATACAACTGACTAGAAGTTTTATCAACTTCGTTGGTTAAGGCTTCGATATGTTTTTTCATTTCATCAAGAGAATCGCTATATTCAACTGTTTGTATTGATTGGGATATTTGGTCGACTTTAATAGTTTCGGTTTGAATGTTAGCATCTGTTAGGTCTAATTTTATCCTAGTAGGTTCAGTTTTTACTGGAGATTCAATTGCTTTTTTGGTAACAATTTTCTTAGGTGAGGTGTCATATGATTGTTTCAGTACTTGTGGTTTCGATAAAGTGACAGTCTCACTTCCTGAAACAATAAAAAATCAAGAGCAATAACGAAGTGAACGGACAGAAAATATAATACTGTATAAGTAGAAATTAACGGAATTACTTCTTGGGCTTGAATCATCATCAGATTGAACGTCTTCCAATTCCATATGGATGTGGGGTTCATCCAAGTGTCTACCATTTGTTTTACGGAGACCATTTACTGAGTATTTCTCAAAACCTTGATTTACCAGAACTAAAGTTTTCTCTAAGTAATTGCAATGTTTCAATAAATCTTCACGGGACTGCTCTATTGTTCTCAGCTTTTTATTGACGTGATCCAATTCCCGAGAGTTCACCGATTGCTAGAAAATAAAACAATTTAATGTTTACTTTCTTAATTGGTCATATTTTATGTTAATCTAAAATTTAGTGTAGGTACCATCATAATGTATTTCAATTGATGAGGACAACTATTTTCTTCAATAAGGCATTTATCTTTAGTGACGTCTAGAACTTGATCAAACACGGTATGTTTAATCATCAAACTTGATTGTAGATCTTCAATTTCAGTGAGTTTCTCATCTACAGCCTTATTTTTACGTGAAACTTCTTCAATGTTATTTAGATATTTTTCGATGGACATAAGTGGAATACTTCCTTGATATTGCTGGCGTAATGTCTGCATAACTTCATACATGTATCTAAAATAAAATACAAAATCATTTTTTATTCGATTACCAAGGTTAAAAAATGGTTCTGGACACTAGAATATCATGATTATCACTACCTAAACTTTGATTCATATCTCATGGAATAAACATCAAAGATGTTTTGACGTGCTCTCAACATTTCTTCAGCTTCTCTTTTCATTTCCCTTTCTTTATTTAGGGTTGCGTGGAGTCTTTCTATTCTCTTTTGACTTTCCGAAACTTGAAGATGAGCTACGAGGATTTCACCGCTTAATCTAAAAATAAAACGCATATTATGACACTGTTGTTTGTTGATAAAAAGTTAGCCTGGTTTGACTTTGTTCTTTTACCTTGCTATAATTGCTTTATTGTCGCTAACAGATTGTAAATCTAAGACTTGATGCTGCAACATATTAATCTCCATATCATTGCTCATTTGACGTTGTTGACTATCTTGAAGCTGAAATTGACAATAATGCACATTATAAGTATTTAGATTATTGTTATTCATATTCAAGGCCATCTTCTTTTACCTGTAAGAGAGCAATATCCAATTGATTACTAACATGTTGGCATTGTTCTTTGAGCATTTTGTTATCGTCTGTAAGTCTATTGAGTTGCGACTTCATCAAATCTACTTCTTGCTTGGTTATAGAAGCTAGATTTTCATCACTGCAATTAAGATTAAGGAATTATTGACAGTTAAATTATTAAGCTATTTTAATGTTAGTTTTAGGTCTCACATGATTTTCATTTGTACTTCTTGTAGCTCCGTATTATGTTTCTCCAAAGTTTCGATTTTTCTGTTTTTACAATCCAGCTCTTCACAAATCTGCTGAATTTGCTTTTTCAAAACCATCTGCTCGATATTTGATTCTGCTATCTGTTTTGTTGTATTATTACCTACAATAAATCGCACATTAAGGAAAAACAGAGTTTCTCTTTACTTGAAGTTATTATGTTTAAACGTGAATAAAAAATTTCTTTACCATTTTTTTGGTGGAATTCCAATCGGAAGCAGTTGATTATATTAATTTTATCTTCATCTAATCGGTCTAATAAGCTTATCGCAGAATGTTGGGTGTTTATACCATCTTCCACGAGTTTCCTATATTTCAAAATAGCTTCATTTAACACTAGGTTTTGTTTTAAGAATAGTTCTAGAGATATTGAGTGACGTAACTTATCTGTTAAATTAGCTACTGAGAGCACCATTTTATGATACTGTGTTTCATATTCTGATGCGGCAATCATGGCCGCCCGTTTGTTTTCCAAAATCTCATTTTTCATATTTTCATTTAAGGTTCGTATATATTTGTAAGATTCTTCTAAATAAGTACATTTTCTTTGCAAGAAACTGAAGTTGGGTATAGGGATGATTCCCGGGGAACAATCACTATATTCGTCATCGTCGACTTGTATCTGACTTTTTAAGCGCTCGATTTCAGCTTTATAATTGTCTTCCTGAATCGACCATTTGTTGAGATCGTCACTGGCTCTTATTGCCATAGACGTCAGTTTATCAAACAACTCTTTAAATTTCATGTGGAAATATTCTAATCCCTTTTTAAGCTGACATTCGTACAAAAAATTTCCCCTTTCTACTAATTTGTCAATTTGTGATTTGTCTAAAAAGTCAACGTCAACTTGTTCTTTATCTGACATCCACGATCCAAATTCGCAAATGCTTGCATTTTTTTGCTGTAACTCTTTTTCTTCGGCCTCCTTTTGCTGATTTTGTAAGACTATTTCGTTCAACTTTTTTTCAAGTTCACTAGACTTTTTTGTTGCGTCGGATAGTTGAGTCATAACTTCAAATGTTTCTTTTCTGTAAATAGCGAGTAAAGTAAATAATCAAACATCGATTAAAATGAAAAAATAATTTTGTTTGCTACCTGGCATCATGTAGAGCGGTTAGCAGGGCATCCTTGCCACCTAGAGCAGCCCTTAGTTCCAAGACGGTGGACATATGCGGTGCAAACCATCCAGCAGAATTTCGAGCTTCCATCGATAACAATATTGCTTCCAAGCTTGGACATTGCAATGTTAGCACACCAGATGATGTAGTGCCTATAACATAAAAAGTAATATTTCTATCCTTTAGGTTTTGCAGTCTAAATGCATTCAAGACTGAATTTTGTGAAGGGGTCGTCTTCATGTTTTTGCATTCGGCAGTATCGCCCCCTTAAGAGGTGATAAAAATCTTAACTTACTGTTATCTTTTAAGAAATCTAGAATCTCTTGCAGTCCTTTACGAAGTCCTTTGTTTTCTTCAATGATTGCGATCATATCTTTGTCATCATTTGGAGTATTAGGAACTACTTCTTCTTGTGGGCTAGTCTCCCGTTGAGTCTCGTTAATCCTTAAAAACATTATTTGATTTTAGGTATGATGTGAAACTTTAAATTAAAGAAATATGTAGGAAAGAACTTACTTTGGCTGCTCTTCTTCGTTTTCTGAAGGCACGTCGCTTTCACTATCTTGAAGAATTTTATCTACTTTATCCTTAGCATATCCTACCTTCTTTAGAATTTTTGCCATTTTTTGAATTTTGGAATTCAAATTGCGATTATTTAACTCTAAACTAACTAAGTTATTTTCTTGTTTCTTCATTTCCTCTTTTATTTGTGTGTTTACTTCTTGTAAATTCCGATATTCCTTCATAATGCCCTTAGTCGGCACCTTGTCTTCAGGAGGTATATTCATTTTTTGTCTGTAACATGTGCCATCACAATATCTGAGTCATCATAACAAATAGATACAAGAGTAATATTAAAGTTAATGAGAGGAACAAACCTTAGTGCTTCATTCTCAAGTTGTAGATCATTAATTAATTGGTTTAAAGTATTTGCTTCTTGCACCAAGTTTTTGATGCCTTCATCTTTAAATCTTAGCTGTCGCTTTTTATTTTTTAATCCTTCAAGTAATGCGCTTATCCCTTCATCTGATTGTAGAAGTTGAAGTTGCGATGTTATTTCTGTTAACTAAAACCCAAAAAAGAAATAATGAAATTTTCTACAAAATTAACCATAAACAATAAAAAATTAATTGCAATTACCTCTTTTTCTCTTATACCTATCATTTCTTCAGCTCCTTGTAGACTTACAGTAAGATTTTTCACTTTCTTTTTTAACTTATTAATAATTGTCCTTTCCTTCCCGTCATCACTTACATTCCTAGCTTCAGACACGGATTCTGGTACTTCATCAATAATAGACTTCAGCTGTTTATTTTCTGCTCTCAACACGTTTATCAGATTCGCAGTTTGCTCAATTTCATTAGAAGCTTCTAATAACTTATCTTGTAACTCTTTTATTTTTTGCTTTTCAGCATCTCCTTTCTAAAAGTAATTAAATTTTCAATAATTATACTTTATGAAATAAAATTTTTCACTTAAAATATCGTGTAGCTACTTCTACCATCTACCGGCTTCACGAGTATTGTTAAGTTTACTTCAATTAATTACTTACTTTGGGTGATGGAGTTACTTTCATAGCCTGCTTTAAATCCTCTTTTAATTGAAGATTCTCATTTGATATCGCCTCTAGCTCTGCTTTCTTTGATCTGGCTACATTCTATAATAAAAAATGCAAATTAATCGTACGCATCATACTATCTAATTTGTACTTGTTTTTGTTACTTACTTTCCAATGTGTCACTTTAGACTTGATTTCTTCATAGATATTTTCTCTATTGGATTCTTTTTCAAAAAGCTCTTTTCTTAACCCTTCTATTTCAATCGATAGTTGTGATTTTGCCTGCGCTGATTTCCCGAGAAGTTCTAAAATAAAAATATTTCTCGTAATTATTTTTGTAGTTTCTTACTACGAATTGAAAATATCAGTAATATGGATAGTATTACCTTTCAAATGACTGCATTCATTGTTAATATTAAGCAACTGTTCTGTTAGGTTATCTATCAGTTGTGTGGCTTCTGTCAATTTCTCCTTAAGAACGGATACTTTATCTTTCAACTTAGTGTTTTCATCTTCGAGAATCTAAAATACATCAAAAATTTTGTTACTAACTTTAGGTTATTAAACATTACTTTGAGCGTTTTGATTGGCTTTACCTTTACGTCACTTAGCAGTTTCCTTATATGTTTATTTTTCATAGAAACTTGTTGTTCTAATTCAGCAACAGCATTCAATTCTGATAGAACATCGCGGCTGGAGTCACTGTCTACGTCGAAGTTACTTCGGCTCTCTTCCAGTTTACTTTTCTTTGACTCCAAATCAGCGATGTCGGCGTATAGCTGTTCTAGTATCTCTTTGTTTGCCTTTATTATTTCTTCTTGATGAGTTATCGTTTCTAGTGCACTATCGTTGCTTTGTGTTGGTGATACTGTTGAAGGTTTCATTTATATTAAATACGTCGTAATATCTATTATTATCTACTATAGAATTTGAATCTTTAATAGTTATCAAAAATAATTTCGATTGACTGAAGTATGGAAAAGATGTGGTGTGTATTTACGATATCATTATAAGCAACATCAGTAACTCAAATAATCATGTGCTTGTAAAATACCAATGCAAATTTTCATCTCTACTCTCTCCCCATTAGCTATTTGAGTAAAAAAATCGATTACTTTCGATTGCAAAGCAAATGATTTCGTACGTAAAAAGGACATTAACATAGACACACATTTCATCTGCCTTTCACCTACTAAACGATAGAAAATTATATTCAAGAAACACCTATGTTTGAGTGAAGCTATTAAAGTGAAATGTATTTAACGACTAGAGGGCATACCACCAGCTGTTAAAGTAATATTATTGCAATTGTGGAAGTGTGACATCGCACTATACGGCATAGAGCGGCGTCTCTCTTCCACAGCCGCAATAAAATTACTTCATGAGATGGCGCTAGGCCCCTGAGCTTGGATAATGGCTTACAATAAGGAAAGTACTGTTTACCTGCGTAAGTGCTCTCGACTTTCATTTTGCCGCTTTTCTTTTGAGTTGCCTTTAGCTGGCCGACTATGTTGTTTACCTGGCGATATACAGATATTGTCTAATAACGTACGGTGGATATGATATACACTTTAGAAGTAACATAAATACTTCATGATTTATTTCGATGGCCTATTGGCACTTTGGAGGACAGATCTAATCATCGCCAGTGATCCTGCATTTGGTGTAGCTAAATATTGGGCGCGTCAAATTTAACGATGTCGAACCATCGGTACGGAAAGAAGAACAAGATAGCTTATAAATTATATTTTTAATGTAGAAATGCAACTTCATTAGTGTAAATTATTTAGTAAGTAAGGAAGATGACACGCACAGGCGCATGTGTAACTCTGTTGTAGCTACATGCTTTCGTAAAACCTATCGTTCATATGATAGGTATAGCAAAATAATCCTGACTGTAACTGTGGGAGATATTTTATTTTTTATTGTAATGACACCTTTACGATAGTAAAACAAATTTAAAAAACAAACATCCATGTGATACAAATATTGAATAGATTTAACATGTGTTTTCATGCATAATTTATTTCCAAATCATGTGATGCGTCACGAACCACTTCGGTATACAAATAGGGTAGGAAGTCAAAGGGGCTAAAATGAGGGCAATGCGTTCCACATGACTAGATAAGGGTTAGAAGCAGAAGGAGTGTAGAAGAAAATGATATTGAGTTAGTAGAAGATGATGATAAGTTTAGATATTCAGTAACTAGTAAATAACTGAATTAACATATTTTATATGTATAGGTCGCCTGTCTGTTGCCTCAGATTAACCTGTAAGACTAGATTAAAGTTATTATTTTATTTATTTATTATTTATCATAAGCCTTGTCCCACAGCTGGGCAAAGAACTCCCTCTTGCTCTCGACAGAGAGGAATGGAAACATTGAAAAGTTCTTTGTTGTAAATAAATAAATAGTAAAAGGAATACGAAACTTCAAAATTAAAACAAAGAAAATGAGATTTGAAAATAACAGCCATTTTCCTTAAAATTTTCACAAACACGTTGCATGTTTTGTAGCGATATTGATTTATGTATGACGAGGTTTTAAGTGCAATTCTGTTCAAAATTCCTTACCTGTTCACTCTTCAGTTTCAATATATCTTGTGCTAATCTGAATAGAGTTTTTAAATCAGTGAAATTCAGTTCAATATCGTCGGCTTCCATCCAACACAAACTTTCACATAGTTTCTCTTTATCTGATTGCGTTAGTTCCTTCTGTGAGAAACTTAATATTTCCCGCCAATCCGTCTCCACCATTGTTGCTTATACTAATTTTATTACTTAATAGAAAACTTTAAGTCTTAATTTTTTTATTTTTATGAACTTAAGTCGCTATGCGTTATGATTCACTGACGCAATGGTTTGTTTGTAATCTGTGCCGTTGCCTAGCAACGCGTAAATGTTGCTATTGTAAACAAATAGGCAGTTATTCTTTATGATTATCAGAATTTATTTCTATGGTAGGTATTCTTATAAGTGTGATTCTAGGTTGATTGAATTGATTGATTTTCTCAAGAAGTAAAAAGGCATATTCGGGGTTTGATTAAAAATAACTTAAAACTGGTTATTAATTATGTTTCTTCAATAAAACGCCATTTGTTTTATTTAAAAAAGTGAAACTTTTGTTTCGAATAATGTTATACGGCTCTAATGCCATTTTTTGAGAAATATCGGCCAGCTAGAAATTACTTAGGCCTTTAATCATAAATTAATATAATTAGGTATATGTATTTAATCCTCATTCGTGAATTATTCTAAAATTTGGTTCTAAATTAATATCCAAATTCACTTTTGGATTTCGACTACTAAGGAAATAATATTTTTCTTTAACCGACTTAGTTGAAAAACTGTCTGATTTGCAGGGATACAAATAAAACACAGAATAAATACAAAGATTATTTTATTAGGTGTGATGATATCGAACAATAGCAGGTAATGTTATATTGTATGTCGAGGTGTCAACAACAAAATAAAACATTTGTGCTTTAAAAATAAATTAACAAAAGTAAATACAACAATACAATAGGTATAAAATAGTGAAAAATCTGTATCACTACACAAACGAAGCATTTACATAGGGCGAGGGGGTGAAAAGAGGTCAAGGGTGGGTCTAAAACTTTGGTAACACCAGGAAAAAACAGGACATCACACTACGACTACTTGTATATATGTAGAGTATATGATTGTATACCGAATTCAGGTAGAAAATACAATGAAAGAAATAACAGCTTCAAATACCAATGTATAAATATATGGAGATACAAAATCTGATTCATGACTAGATAATTTTAAACCGTAGCTAATACTTTTGATAGAAAGTTATAAAAATCATATAGATGCCTATAATTTCGACACCCAGGTTATTTTATAGCACGCGTATTCTTAACATCGATACAATTTATTTTAAAGTAAGCATACAATATCGTATTGTCAACCGTTGCCAACTACTCGCCCTATATCGTACAGCTTGTATGGTCTTGAGTATTATTATGAAGTACATTTACAATGCGGTAACTAATATTCATAGATACAATTTAGTTTACGCAAATTTCGACTCTATTATTAATGCCAATGCACACAAAATGTCTAAACTTTGTTATCGCCAAAACTTTCTTATACAACATTAATCAAAGTTTGACTTTTGTATATATGTAATTTAGTAAGTATTGATGTATATAAATCGGTTAGTATTTTAGAATTAGTAATCATCTTGCTTCATTCTTTTAAAATATCACTTTTAAAAGACGAGCTCGTACAACTCACTCCTACGTTATAAATAAATACTACGCTAAACAATTTTACAAGTATATAAGTATTTTTATTATTTTTTTACAATTATACAACATCGTTATTATCAGATAAACATACTCTTTGGGACGCATAAAACAACTTTGGATAGATTACATTGACGTGATGCGGTTACAGTGTTCTTACAGATGACAAGCGAGAAAGGTACAGAATACATTGATACTACTGGAGTTAGTAGGTTAGCTACTACTGCCGTCACAATGGTACACTTTGGTCAGCGAGTTCCACAAGCCAACTCTCCAGTCTGCCAGAGTCCAGCTTAGCTTATCTTTGTACAAAATATTATAAAAAGTCATGGCATAATTTTGGTATCATTTGACAATAGGCTCTAAGGTAATGGGTTATAACTTAGAGCGGAGCTTACACTAGTCATGACGAGCACCTCTATAGAAGTGCCCGTCACTGTCACTATTACATATAAGGTAATAAATACGTAGAAATCGAGGGCAGTACGATCTACAAATGGGAAGTTTGAGGATAACTATTGCACATAAACCATCTAAGTTACAGGTATTTGGTGATCGTTAGTCGTGTATGTAATACATGTCGGGATGGAGTGGTGTGAGTGGAGTGCTGGTACATGCATGACGCGGGTGGGCTGTGACGTCACGCTTGCGGCGGCTGTGACGTCAGCGGCGGCGGGCGCGGCGCGCGCAGAGGGCGGCGCGGCGCAGGCGGCGCAGCAGCCACGGCTCGCGCTATCAGATGCGCTCCACGTAGTTACCTGCGGACAATCAGTAACCATGTATAAATGTTACAAAACAGAAAATGAATGTTGAGATGTCGAGTAGTCGGAATAAATGATAGAAAAATACACTTTACGCCGATTTTGAATGATTAAGTGCCGGTCCGAGAAAAGGGAGAGTTAAGAAAAATTTAAATAAGTTTTAAAAAGATTCAGTAGCAAAAAGAAACTTTACAGGTATTAAATTATTTGCGAAAATAAATCTCTACATTTTATTTTTATACAAAGATATTTCCGATTTGCCATCACATTACAATTTTATTTAAATTAAATTATCCTACTCCATTTCTTTAACTGAGCTTACCGGGAAAAGTACCGAAGCGTCCAGTCCGCTGGCTGGAACCCACGTACCAGCCGTCATCGCACTTCTCCAGCACGTACACTGTGTCGCCCTCGTTCATCTCCAGCTCGTCGGGGTTCTGCGGCCGGTACTTGTACATTGCGCGGTATCTGAGAAAGAAGAGGAAAGAACTGTTTAGGAAAAGGGCAATGGATTGTGATTGTTAGAAATTGACGTTACTAAAAGATTCAGATAAAGATCTTGGTAATTAATTAATCTTAATGACGTTATAAAATACGATCTAAATTACGAAAATACGGGACCTTTAAAAACTGGGTCCCAGTGGCCGAAAAATCATCTATTGTTTAGCTACATTAATATGTTTTGTTCTTTTTATGTCTAGCTACATAAAATATTGAATAGGAGAGAATATATAAAATGTGAGATTAAAAGTTGTAAAAACTTAAGAACCTATTCAAAAAATACTTTTACTTTATCACAAAACACTAGACGAAATTATTAAAAATAATTGGTTTTCGTTCACTTCTGGTTTGAATATTTAATTATCAAATTAACTGTAAAAGCTAACAAGTTAATTAACAATACGTTTTACGTAATCGAGCTATTAAGTAACATCCATTTAATTATAAAGGAATGTATAATTAATGATTTTAAATTATAAAAAAATATGTATTATTCACATAGTATTGTGTAATACTAAGGTCAATGAACTTAGTACAAATAAAACTTCTGATTAATTTTGAAAACACGATTACATGCATCAAGATAAATATAAAGTAAATTTTAATACCAAATATTGTCTTAATATAAATAGGCATTGGATGTATTTGACTACGTTTTTTCCTATTGGTGCAGTAATTCTGATTGAGAAACCGGAGGTCGTGGGTTCAATACCCACCCGGGATCAATATTTTTACGATGAACATTGATAGTTCATTATAAATTTTGCATGGTAAGCTCAAGATTTTCTTTCGGGTTCAACCATTTTGAAGAGAAATGTTTTTTTTTCATGCATTGAAGTTTTAATCTGATATATTTGTACTCATATTAGCCGTTGCCCTGGATTTCATTCGCATAAATAATGAATTCGCGCATGAAAATAGATATCTAGTAGCCGATTCTCAGACCTACAAAATATACAACATTTTAAAAGAATCGGTCCAGCCGTTTCAGAGGTATACAGTAACTAACATTGTGACACGGAAATTTTATATATAAGATAATATCATTATGTATGTAATGTAATGTACAGTAATTAGGTACTAACGGTATAGCCTCCGCGTTGGTGTCGACGTACAAGGGCTCGGTGTTGTTGAGGTCGACGCCCGCGCCCGTGGGCGGCCCGTAGCCGCGCTCCGACGCTGACAGCCGCGCCTGCGCAGGTTTCGCCACGTAACCTAAGTGGGAACATACAAATAATGTTGTTAATATGTTATGGTGTATTGCAACATAAGAAAAAACCGCAAAAAGAGTACTAAATGTTTTCCATTTTTTTTTAATAATTCATAATTAAATATTTTGGGACTTTTCCATTAAATAGTTTCACTTTCATTCATGTTAGTATCTAATCGATTTCGTGTAGCAAATGTAATACAAAAAGTTCAAATATAATTTTTAGTGATTAAATAGAAACGACGATGATGATGATGAAATATAAATACATTTCCGCATTGTTTTCATTGAAAGCGAAAGGAAAATATTTTATCAGATATGTATCCAATGATACAGAACTTCAATAACGTAATAACTAAAAATTGTTAAATATGTGAAAATAATACTAAAGTTTGTTTATAAACAACTCTCGCGCAGGTTTTCTAATGTAACCTAAGACAGCGCGTCATGCCTCAGACCAGGAACAATGTACACTTGTCCATTATCCCGGCTTTGTCTCACAATAGCATGTTTATTACATGAAGTAAGAAGTTTTCATTTCAGAGATAATATTATTATACTTAAAACATAAATAAGGCGTGTGTTATTATTGTTAATCTCTAAGAATGACTTTATTTAGAATTATTAGATATGTATTTAGGTATTTAAATAAAATAGTCTTCCTTTGTTAATAAAAAGTTTACACTTAATTTTTGGAATCCTCGAAAGAAAGTCCTCCTTTTTTTGAAATTTGTTAAAAATAAATTATTTCTAATATAAACAGCCTGGATCGATTTTTCAGTAGTCACACTGGATTTAATAGTAGAGTAGTTTTTCAATTTTATATTTTAAGCGTATTAAGTTTAAGTTCCAAACTTGCCTGGCAAAGGTTGCGTGGCCGGTGGTGCATTAGAGAGCGCAGGACTGTTCGGCTGTGGAGTGTAGCTGTGAGGACCCATGCTCCTCTTAGCAGACCCATTTAGTAGGCCATGGGCCGCCGGCGAGGCCACTGGCTTGTCAGGGTTGTGGAGCTGTTGAGGATCTAAAAAAAGAAAAATCGAGTAAAAAACTATAGGAAAATATCTATAGAAATGTTATGTGAGAGAAAGTTGCAGATGGTGTTATGAATAACATCGTGTCTCAGAATAATGACTCGAATAAAATAAACATCGTAATTCTAAGTTTCAACATGATTAGAGAAAATCTTGAGAGCTCGTTTATTGCTTGTATTTTCACTTTTCTTGGCATACATTAGAATTTATCTTGAAATTGCATTTTAAGCCACGTAAACATAGAGAAAACTGGCTTATAAAACAAAAAAAGTTACTAGAAAAGAGTTCTTATAAAAAAAATAAATGAATCATAAATCTCAAATTAATAATCCTGGCTGATAGATGGTGCCCAAAATTCGCATTTCCATTTTCGAATTTTGGATGCCATAAAGTTTACAACATTGGCATGCAATGAGTCAGACTCTGTCAGACACATTACCAAAACGTTTTGTTTATCAAGTTGCGCAATATCGCGTATTAGTATGAAGTAGGCAGCCATTATCATAAACCACTGCTATTAAAGCGTGCTTAGGTAGGTACTGCTGGTGTTATTAGAAGTAAATGAACTTGCTCAATTTCTGCTAATAAAAGTATATTGGATATATTCACGTACTTACGCTTGACGCATTTCTTTTTTTATTTAATTCCATCTTTACTAGGAACTATTTATGAATTTAACAAATAGCATGCAAAGTCAGTACATTCGGAGCAATTTTTTGACATCGGAAAACTTTTTTTTTATTTAATTTAACGAAGTATCAGCCATAAAAAATGAATTATATTATTCCTTAAAATACCTTATTTTTGAAAACAACTCTCACGCTACCCCATACAACCTTCGCGAGGTTCCACAAACATCGAAAAAACACCAAATTACATCAAAGCTTTTGTAAAGCTTTACTTACCAGGTTTCCCCGGACTGGGTTCCTGCAGTATTGTGACGTAGCTGTCAGGGAAGATGCCTGTCTTGGTGCCATTCTTGCCTTCCCACCAGTTCTGGTCGATGCGCCGAGTGAGGACCACGACCTCTCCTTTCTTTAATGGCAGCTCCAGGTTGGTCTGCGCTGTGAAGTCGAACTTCGCTCTCGCACGGCCTTCGACGATCGCGGGCTTTTTCGGTGTCTGGATTACATCGCCTTTTTGTATCTAGAATTAGTTAGGTTTGGAGTTTTAGACGATACTTTCTTCTATTATCAAAAGTTGCACATATACCAAATATTGTAGCGGCATATGGAATTTGTAATACTAATCAAATAATAATTTACCGTTTGTAATATGTTTTTACTATTTAACGGCAATTAACGCAAACATTCAATAGTTGTAATGGCTGTGGTCTCAAAACCATAATATCAACTCAAGAATGTTTTTTAAACACAAATAATACTAATTCTAAATCAATTATAATTCCAGACTATAAATGTCCTACTGTTAGGTACAGGACTCTTGCCGTAAAAGGAAGATTGGAGCACAAATTACTCTGAATATATTATTAACTTTATGCAACACTTACCTCTACATAATTGTACGGGAACAGTCCTATCCTGCCGTGTAGTTCGCCCTCGTACCAGTTGTTATCAATCTGCCTCCTCACGTGGATCATCTCCCCTTTCCTAAAGCTGAGCTCCCTCTGGGTCTGTCCATTGAATGTGTACAAGGCTTTAGCGATCACTTTCTCCGCCTCGTCGTATCGATTCAAAGGCAGAATATTCTTCTGTGACGGCGTGAAGTTATCCTGATGTCGACGATTTTGCATATCTTGTAACTCCTGTAAAAAACAATTGAATGTGTCATTTTTCTCTTCCGCACTTACATGAACGCGTATGATACAAAGCTCTGGTCAATTTTGAATTTGTTAAACAAATTACATGTCCGTTACACTTTCTGTGACAGTGAAGTGCAAGGGACAGTGATTTTTTAAATGAGTTAGGCCGAAATTTGTTATACAGCATGTGTATGTTTCAAAAGTCAAACAGATCAGTTCAAACACGTTGTTACTCTCAAACGTCACCTTCATTGAGGCGTCAAACGCTTCTATGTCTGCTGGCAGTATAGCATTCTCCTGTAAAATGTAATACGTGATAGAAACACTGTTACCTCCATAACATTATTAAACATACTGTTTCCTGACGTCGAATACATTCTCAACAATTTATACAACGCTGACAGTAATTTCTAAAACTATTGTCTATTTATCTAATATCACGTTCATAGAATTATCATTTTCACAGAACTTATTTACGTAATTATACAGTCATTGAACAAAGCCGCTTGGAAAACCATTTGCACGCATATCATGATCGTCTCTCGCGCACGTTTCGCTTACACTGGAGCGCGCGAACCAACTGTTCCCCTCATAACAATACGAGAATACCTCTATACAACAAAAACATTAACATTACAACTTAAACATAAAAATACACCTTATTAAAACTCATTAAGGTCGAAATTTCAAGTTTGTGATCGAGATAGAGTCAAAAATGTGTGGTCAATAATGGTCAACGGATTTTCGTTGGTATGCGACGACAAGGTCGTTTGGATTTTTGATTATTTAATGTAACTAGTTGATATTACCATAATAGCCGGCATGAATGGTAGTGGACCATGTTATTTATATAATTTTAGAATAGTTTTGAAATAAATGATCGCTAATATTATTTGTTGCGAAATTTTTGATATTTGGAATTGTATTGCTTAATAGTACCGTTAGGTGTGATTGAATTGCAATATAATTTGCTATAAAGTAATTTAAGCACTTAAGGGTTCTACCTTACCCGTGGAAAAGTGTAGAGAGACGAGAGGTTAAAAATTATGAAATATGTCTTCATACTGTGCAGTACCAATTACTTTTAGACAATTAATTACTCATACTGTGTAATGTTATGTAATAAGTATATTGATTTTTTTTTTCTTAAAATTGAGTGGGATTCCAAAATCGATAGAGATCGACCACGAAACAATTTTACGCTGCAAAACAATTGATTAACTAAATCGAACTAAAATCACAAATTTCATTTTCATTAAGTTTAGTTAATTAAATACCCATTAACAGTTTGATACCGCAGTAAAAGCGGTAAAACAGGCATTAATAAAAACTCGAATGGCTTGTAAACTTGTAATAGATTTCTCTAAAGGGCACGATTGGTGGGACAACTTTATAATTTGCGGGAAGTTTCACTCCGAGCTGTTTGAGTGAAATCAGTGAAATGTCTCTATCTGCAAACCAAGTAGGTCGTATGCAAACTGCGCACGCATCCGTTGTCTGCGACGGGATGCAGAATTAATTACCCTTCCTTTTTTCTGTTGTAGAGAAAATAGCAAGACTTACGTACGTACTAACTCTTAATCGTCCATCGTTTTGCAAGTTTGTAGTAGGTATCACCGTATCACGGCCAGTGTAACCTGCCTGTCTAGACAAGTGGCATTCGTAAAAGCGGTAAGGGTAATCAAATCGCTCCAATGTTTTAAAATGATAAGTTAAAGTCACGAAACTTGTCGAAGAGATTTGTCAGATTCATGTAGTTAAGTGATTTGCTTGGCGAACTTCAAGCCGGTAAAGGTATATGCATGTCTATTTCCCGTTTTAATGATATTATCATATACAATAGTTACCCAAGCATCTCGAGAGATTAGTACGTCAGATATACAAGCGATTTTTTATGTTTTAAATGGTTAAGTTCACACTACCACGACTTGCAATCAGTTCTCTACAGTTTTAGAAATGGCGTTAGAAGGAATACGGAGATCTTACTTACTTGAGATTTTGACAAAAATAAAAAAACTCTCAATCTTTAATCTAGTTACACCTACTAGATATTACATCGATTATATCGTTTAATCATCTAATCAATCAACCTTGCCTGAAATACTTGGATACAGCCTTTACAAATAGCTCTACGCACTATTACAAGTAATTTTCCTAACAGCTAGACTTTCCCTAACCAAACTGTCATAGAATGATAAACGAGAGTCGATTACAGCTAATTTTATAGAAATTCAGTAGTTGTAATAGAAATTTCTTAATAAATACACATCATCACGCAACTTGATAATGATCCTATGGCATCTTTACGTGTAACTCTATCCATACAGTGGTTTCTCTGTTTATTTACAACCACTTGACAAGCTACGATCATATTTGTTTCCAATGACATTGGTATATTATTATCATCTTCCGACACTACCCGATACTCTTTATAAGCGTAGTGCTTCTGATCAAACTATACCCTACTTTGGCTAGGCCTAATTGCCAGTTCACCTGCATGTTAGATGTCTTTTAGGCATCCCCCAACTTGGCCGCTTTTTGAGGTAAAGTACTTTAAATATGCCTCTTGTAAAAAAGATTAACCTTTTGATATTTAATTAGATTCAACAAATTCTAAAGTGTTCAGTTGAGTGAGCAATGAGATTAAGGCTGTCTTTGTCACTTTAAAAAATAAAGTAATGACAATAAATATCCAAGCACATCTTCAAGTTAAATAATGTTTGATTATTCAAGACAAATCATCGTCAATTTTGCATTGGGTATCAAACCATGAACAACAATTTTGACTAGACAAGTTTCGGATTTCCCAATGTATTGGCCTAATAAACCATGTCTGATGATTTCCTGTCATTACTCTAAGATATTACACTGTCGGTATAAAGTAACCGCTCACTTAAATTCCTTGGCAGTAATGGTATGTAAATTGCGTTATAGGAACCATTACGTCGGTATTTGGGTACGTACATAGTGTAATAGCACACATATAATGTATGTATTTAAATATTTGATGTTGTCCAATTATATAGGCGTCGCATAATAGTAACCTTGTGGGTCTTCTTATAGTTTTTGGAAAATAAACTTGTACCTCATTTTCAGTTACATTAGACATACTATAATTGTTATGGCTGTTTATCCTAGTACAAAGGATATGTATTGAAACCTTGCCAATATGGTGTTTCTTAACAGGGTATCCATAGAAACGACAAGTTTCAGACGACCTTGGATTTTCACGTTGTATAAACGGTAAATACTAGGTATAATTATTTTTACACGGAATTTACTTAGTAATAGGTATGTGATTTAATCATTAACGCAAAAAATCTGTACGTTTGTTAAATATGATTATTATATCGCATTATTCTGATTGAGGATCGTAATGGTGATACATAATCGTTCATATCAACAAAATATCAAAGTTTCCAATAAATTACAAATAAAACCTTACCTTTCCAAAAACAATTTATTTCAAACCATAAACTTCAAAAACAAAAGCTATATCTTCGTAAACTTGATACTAAAACAAAATACATGAGATTATAAGCGTGTGTAACTAAGTTCAATAAATTAGCTGATACCGAGATATCGATCAAACTGCAGTCGCGTGTTAGCGCCTACTTTAACAAGATTAATCGCAATCGCACACAACATTGACTGACGCGGTAAATCGGTAATCGTATTCCGATAAACGGTTTACGTTTTTGCGCACATCGATACTCGGTTGAGAATCGATTGCAATCGTATGCAACGTAATGATAAATGACTGCGACAGGAACAAAGTTTTTCTGCATTCTATTGTAACCCAGATTTGTCGAGTTTATTGATTTTGTCATTTTTCAGTGTGATTGACGTAAAACTGTTAGAATTCTGTTCAACGATGTTATCTAAACTTTTTGCCAGTCTGAAGAGTTACTGCTTATAAATGAGTAATATCCGAGATTACAAAGAACTTTAGCTGTTTTTTTATAAACAGGCGTCGTTTCTATATTCTCAATCACAGGCGCTTGTTATTCTAGAAAATAACCTTAAACGTTTTAACGTGGCGTGTGCTGGCTCTAGTAATAAATTTCTGACTATAAATGGGCGCATCCTAAATATTAAGCCTATCGCCTGCTCTTAAAATAAGACTGCGCAAGTTGTAGAAGTTCCTTTCATCCGAAATTCTTCAGACTCCAGCAGTCTACGTAAACTTTACATTTTTTTATAGTAACTTTCGTGAGGATGATTCACATTTATCGGGATAGCCCGACTAGTTTTGGACCCAACCGGAATCCTTAATCATGAACTGACGCGGCGGTGGGGCCGCAATTCGAACTGACTAGTCGGGCTTTTCCGATAAATACGCATGAGTAAACCATATCATTTAAATATTATATTGATATTTACCTGTAAATACTTGTTCCTCTTCTGTTCCCTGTAGAGCCTCTTCATGTGCTCGGCCTGCTGGCGCGCCAGCTCGCGCTCGGGCACCAGCGGCAGCGGGTCGTGCCGCACCGGGCATCTGTAGTGGATGTTCACGTCACTCTCCACGTAGCGCCGAGGGGATTCTGTACAAACAAATGATAATAAGAACTCTACTTTTTTAGGAACATTTAGATACCTACTCCTAAGTGACAATTTGAATCGTTTAAGTGCTTGAATATAGTAACTCTTTTGGACTTTTTGATTAGCATTGCTTGTGTGTGTCATTTGTCGTGAGAGCTAACTGAGAGTTTTTGTTTTGGGGTATTTGATAGAATCAGTGTTTTAGATTTATGTTTTCCTGGCCTAAAGCAAAATAAAATCCAACTACGTAGACATAGATTATTTAATAGTAATGTAATTTTGTTTCGTAATCTAAAGCAATTTATATAATCAATAACATTCAGGTTATTGCAGTTTTAAAATAATACATAAATCAAAATGTGATTGTGGTTTAATAATTAACCCTGCACACGAAATCGTTTGAAAGGCTTAAACATGAAGTGGTAAAATACTTGCTTTTCTGTTTCTGTGCATTTTTGTGGACACGTAACGATTTTATAATTGTTTACTTTCACACAACGTGTTTACTGCAAATATGTTTGAAATGGAAAGTGTAAACTAGCTGGGCCGTCGTGTTAAGGGCTCGGCAGTAAATATACGTAACTTGTCAAATAGAAATACTTGACATACATGTAGGTAGGTAGGAAAGTTGGAAGTAGGAAACGGCAGTTCTTTAATTTCTCACCGACTTTTACATTCTATTTAAGGGCATTCACTTTTCGTTATCATCATATTAGCTTATTGTCGTTCAAAACGTTATGTGAGTATAAATATAGAAGCCTAAATAGGTTAAAATAGGCATTTCCGTTTCGAAATATCTAAGAACATTTTTCTTAAAATAAGTTTGCAATATACGAAAAAAAAGTTTTGATAGGCATGTAACGGTATCCGAATATAAATCACCGAAAAAAAAACAAAACCAGGCCTTGTTATTCGTCATTTAAATATAAAAAAAAAAACAAATGATTCACGTAAAGATTCGTCTGTGCTCCGGTCGCTATTACAAGCATCAAACTCCGCGAGGCGTGGCGCTTTTGTATAAAAGTAGTATAAACCTATTTTTTTCCACTAAAAAGTGAAAGTTGGTGTTATGTTATACAGACGCCATCGATGGCGATGTGGTAATGCAGTGATTGGCGATTTTCTTTAAGTGGTTATTATGTGATGGCACGTAAGAACCGGTCGGACGTTTTGTAATATCAACGGAAGTAAGAGGCGAAAATTATATGTATTTGGATTGTCTATATTAGAGATACTGTTGATAGTTCGTACGGCCAGCAATAAAAGTCTATGAGCAAAATCCGTTTTAAATACTGCCAGAAATGTTCAGATCTTTATAATTTTGGTGTTGATCTATATTTTAATAGATTTCCAGTGTTAATGGTTTTTTGTTGTAATTCTAACTTATTGCATTTTTTTGTACCTTGTATCTTGTAAATCGGATCTTGTAAATCGTGTTCACGGACCGTTGCTGACTGTACGTTTGATAGTTGATAGCAATAAAATTAAGGTTTTCTTACTGCGGAGTTTTGATGTCGTTTTTATGTAATTAACATATTTCTATTGGATTATCATTTTAGCGCGTAGTAGTGTTAAAAGTACGTGAGATCGTGTGTATTTGATTTCATTACAATAAAAAACGATTTTGACCTTCGTGTGAAGACAGTAAGGTCTACTTTAGATTAAATACTTCCTGGGTTCGAATATGTAGATCGTTTGACCTTGATTTTAAGAGTTGTTGAGGCGGCTTAAAACCATTGTTATAAAAAAAAACCGAGACTGATATTATACGCGAATTTCAAGTTTGTGTGTAAAATATTGTTTATTTACAGTTTTTCTACACAAAATTAATTATTGACGTGCGTTTTAAACAATTTTAACGCCTTTCACTGTCTAAAATGAATTATTTATTTCGTGTGTTGTATAATCCGATTGAATAAAAAACAGTCTATTTTAGCCGTAAGTCTATACATAGATATTGGTCAGAATCATGAATATTTAGATTACAAATTGTTCTACGAGTCTTTACCTTCAGCGTACTTAAATGTCAAAGGAACATAGGCACATGAATAAATTAACTATTTATATACATTATATGTATACCTTAGAGTGTACTTAGAAAATCAAATTTAATAACCACGTCAATATCACATCGAACTTTGACCCAGTAACCGGAGAATAAAAGACATTAAAAACACGTGTTTTTACAGTGAAAAATTATGCAAAATGACGTAATTAATGTTCCGATACTAATCTTACTGGCCAGACGTGTTTAGCATTAATTTAAGTCAAATTAAAAACTAGGAATCTGATTAAATAATCATAATTTGTTATTTTTATAGCAGTAGGTATTAGGTGTGAATGTGTGTCACTTTGAATTATATTATCAGGGTGTTCACCAGATAAAAACTTTGTAACTCAAATTATCCTCATTAATGTCGTGTTGAAATTTTTATTTAATGGAATTCTAAACACCTTTAAAAAGACTAAATAAAATAGATTTTTAGTATATCCAATACTATATTACAACAACATTTAAAAATAAACCTTAAAAGGTTATTAATTCAAATAGCCCATTGTTTTTTTCGAATGCAGGCAGTATTATGCAAAAAACGCACGTGTACACAATAAATACAGTGGAATCGCCATCAAATATTTCGAATTGGTAACTCTACAGAATATTTTACAATTGTCGTGAACACTTTCTAGAGATAATCATGCTTGGCACGTACTTACGACACGCCCTGAGTTACAAAGATAAGATTACAATTGACGAATATGGATCCGTTGGATTTACTACCTTATGCCATGGTGAAAACGAAATTCTTATGGAAACGGGCGAGAAACGCTCGCGTCGCGGCAACGGTTGCAATTTCAACTGAGGAATTTCATTTGCACAACATTACTTGTAACTTTTTACTTGTTTTTAGTCTGAATATATCGGTGTCGCGTATTGCTGCGAACTAGGCTAAGATTAGAGTTCTCGGAGGCATATTTTGGATCTGCCGCTGCTGGGATTATATTGAATGAAATATAGGCTATATGAAATATATTTAAAACGGCTTGTCGCTTGCAGATTGCAACATGAAAGGAAACAGGAACGATCGATTTAGAAGTCGAATTTCTTGGTAGAGTTTAACGATAATTTAGACGAGAGACTTGAAAACGATCAGTATTTTACTCAACACTGAATGAAATACTTTGTTTAATGAAATACCTTGAAAAATCGAGTGATTAAAATAATAACTATAACCGCTCTAAATAACATCAGATTCGATAATATTCTTGCAATTTCCGCAATTCGACTTTATTATGAAATATTTTTTTTTTGCGCAATTCTTGCACAATTAGACATTTCATAGACAACTGTCTGTTTTTTTTTTATTAGGACGACTGTCATTCCGCAATCGGTTTATTATTTTTAATTTCCGCGTAATTGCACACTCGTTTATAATGACTAGACGTTTGGTTATTGGTAAATATTTGTTAAACACATGAGGAACAATAATTCTAAAATAAATAAATATTGTGTCATTGCGCTTGTATTTCAGATGAGGTTAGTAGAAATTCTTAATTACAAAAATCTAAGAGTTTAATATAAGTTTTTTAACTTTTAGGTAATAATATACACATCTTAATTTTAATTATTTTTGGGTCTTACCGTATTAAAGCTTATAAAATAGTAATTAAACGCATTAAATCCATGAAATTACTTTGTTTGCATTTACATTTTCTGCTTAAGAACTCGCAACAAAACATGATTGGATTGCTGAAATATTTTTATGATTGTCGCAATGTGAATTGCGTCTCTTGAACCACCGGATAAATATCTAAGATCGGGCTCCAATTCAATTTCCTCTGAACTCTAATGAGATAGTTGAGAAATTTTATCTTGCGGATAGAATTTCCCGCATTGCAAAACTTACTCACACACTTCGCAATAGAGTAGCTTATCCTGTGACAAATTGTATGTTGTTATGACATTTTGTAATTGAGCTTTGCTTTTAATTACTGTCTCAAGTTGCAATTAGGTAATTTGGTATCTTGATACGGCACGACCTCACCTAACATTTCATAACCGTCATTGAAGCAGAACTCAGTTGTAACGGTTTCTGAAAACCGAATATAATTGATTTGCGAGCTAATTGCACAGGTGCCCTTGGATGCATTAAGACCAAGTTTATTCACATTTTTGAGATTTCAACGATTACATTGTCTTGTATTTTTTCTTTTTTTGATGGGTCTTGTGATGCATGAGGTAAAAACTTTTTCAGTTGTTTAACAATGATAATTATAACTATAACTCCTGGCTTGTATTTAACATTCGAAATTCATATCTAAATGTAATATAGCAATGTTTTAATTACAGATTTATTGCATAAAACTGCATTTATGGAATATTTTCTCAAACGTCATATAAAATCATTATTTACAAATATTCAATTAAAATTAATTATCACGCACACGTTATCACTTATCCCTTGAAACAGGTCAAACAAACACGACATTATGAAAGTAAACACTACTTTAAGTACTTTAGTAGTTTAAGAATAAGATTCACAAATTAACACTTAAGATTTAATCATTTACAATTTTAATTTGTTAGATAATCACATAGATAGCGCACTCTCGTTAAAAAAGTACAATAATATGAAGTATGGATAAACACTGTTGCTCAAAGAAGGTTTTAATTTAATTTAGAATTAAGGAGTAAAAAAAAAACAATATTTTAATTAAAAATAAATTTGAAATCCATTTGAAATTAGAACCTCAATTCGATAAACACTGATAAATAAAAACAATTGAAGAAAAAACTAAATATAGAACACAAACAATTTAAAAAACGAACCGTGCGTAGTCATTTTCTTGAACTGCTTGAAAATGCCCATACTCGATTCACAATCGATCACAATAATAACACAGTCGTAAACAATACGAGCACAGCACTACACTCGCCGGTGACGACTTCTGTCGCCGGTTGTCGGACGCGATAGATCACAATCATGCACTTTCGACGCCTTTGCTTCATCTCCCGCCAAACCGACTCGTACTTTCGCTCATTGACAAGAAATGTTACGACTTTGAACGTTATAGCACCGGCACAGGTACTGGTCGTAGTGGTCATGTTATTTAATTCGAGTTTAGTAAAGTTTCATAATTGCTCGACTGTTTTTAATTTTACAAGAATCAGAAAGGTTGTGTTCATTTTGAACTCTCGGACTTCTTTGTTTGGATAAGGCGGTGAAAACCGTAAAGCATTTCTAACGAAGTTCTAACTCTAATGGGATACAACCTACTGTCAACTTTTTTCGTCCCACAGTTTAGGACGAATTGAGAACGTAATTGAAAACCGCAGTGGTAAAATTAACAAGCTCTTTGTATTTGTGAACCTATTTGAATAAATATCGGGAAACGCAGAAACAACGTGGGTACCTACATCAAAATAATATAAACGACTTATGTCTTTGTCTGATAGCAAAATAAATCAGAAAATGCATATCAATAAGTCTCCACACATTTTTGCCGTGACCCGTTAGGTTAAGGTCATATTACATATACCTGTAGACCAATACGTATTTCACAAAGAACTTCTTTCTCCAGATACAATAATGCATAAACAAGTGGCAACGGTGACGAATGCAAAGAATCCACTTGCCGCCGATGAGTGACAGATAACGTTATCAGCGCCGGCATTGCATGCACCGATAAATAATTTAATAAAAAGAAAATTGAATTTTTCAATTCCGATCAAAGCGAGCGTATATTTGCTTATTATAGAACAAATAGGTGGAACCTTAAATGCCCTTGGAAATACAATAGGATTATTTTTAGAGACAGCCGTAGAAAATTGTTAAACAAAAATGTAACATTATTGTTTGTGTACTCACTGTAAGGCAATGGAGCGTATACATCCGGGTATATGTTTGTCCTATTACCCCATTCGGAAAATTCGTGTAATGTGTGACGATACTCTTCCTTCTTTAAATTTGTTGGTTTATTCCGATGCACCACTTGATCCCTAATATTTGCATTTATGGGCACTGAACTATTATTGTCGATATTTGATAAATTTGTTAAAGAAACGGAACTATTTTCAGATGCATATACAGGTTTATTTGAAGTGTAATTTGATTCTGGGTCTGATTCTTCTTCATGTATTGCATTGTTCTGTGTATTAACATTATCCAAAATTATGTCTGAGCCGTGTGATTTATCTTGTAGCTGCATAGATTTATAGTCATCTGTTAGTTGCGTGACACTTGTGACACCGTACGTAATCTTAGCTGTTGATGTTTGTCTCGCCGCCTTTTCTTCAGCAGATTCATTACTTCTCAAACTGTCAGAATCATATTTATTCCGTGATTCAGTAGGACTGGTTTCTTTAGAAAAATATACACTGTCATCTTCGTAGTCATCAGATTCATCATAGAGCATATTCTTCTTGACATATTTATTTAAGGCAAGAAGTGATCTAGATAGCGATCCCGATGCTGGCACGTCACTAAAAAACCCATCATCTTCGTAAATTATATCTTCACGGCTTGAAATATTGGTCTTATAGTACTTTCCATTGTCTTTTATATTGTTCCGATTCATTTTCGCTGTACGCAACAGATTATTTCATCATAATAACACTGTATCAAGGAAGAAGGTTCGCGTTAAACTGAACTGAACGATAACACAGATTACAGTATTATATCAGTGAATAATACTAGATAACACTCCGATACTGTCCAGTATTATGAGCCTTTAGTAGTTTAATATCGTCAAAAGTAATATATTTATATTTTAACAAACAACAAAGCTACCGCATGTGATCAAGCAGCTAGCCGAACTATTTACAATTGGAAAAAACTCAACCGACAGGTTTTGGAACTCCAATCGTATTGAATGACGTAAACCGCGAGAAGCGAACTGATAATCGTCCGATATGTTTTTTATTTTGTAGCACAGATCTCATAAATCACTTTGTAATAACATGGTCACTTAGATATAACTTGACTAGTACCCTGTCCTGTTCTCAGACTACGAGTGTTGGCGACGATGGCCAGGAGAATAAGTTAAGGCGTCGATTGGCTTGAACAAAGGCCATTGTTTCTTTTTTTATTCGCACATATTATATGGCATATAAACGTGTTGGCTCTCATGATGCTTAGACAGAATGATTTTCGGAAGTGAACTGAGTAGTGTTATCTAATGGTGAAAAGTAGGTTAGAGACATTTTTGTTTAACTTGTGAGATGAACGCGTCTAGATTCGGTGTTATTTACAGTTGCTCTAGTAGTACCATGTACTTGCCTGTGTCTGAGTAGCTCCCATGCGAAGTTCTGCGTGGAGGCTCCGGTGCTGAGTCGGTCTCTAATAGTGTATAACAAAACATGATAAGGGACCAAACAGCAAAAAGTGAACAAAAATGTATACGTTAAAGATTTATTGATATTCGTCGCGCGTACCAATGTTAACGTTGAATGTTTCTGAATAAGTATCATTTGCTCAATGTTGCAGTCAGTACATACGTTGTTTTTACTTACATACAACTATGTACTAAAAAGGTGACTTTTGTTACATTTAATGCGCGCTTTTGATTGCGCTTCGTAATCACGCAACGATAACACGCACAGTAAAACCGCAAGGTAGAACCTATCACGAAGTTCAATAAATCTTTAATTTTGTGTGTATCTAACTTTGGTAAAAGACAAATTTACTCCATAATTAAATGACAGTCAACTAAATTATAACATAAATTAAAGAAATTAACCTTGGAATGTAACCGTGTGACGTGATGGCGTGACATAGGGCGAGAGCCGGTAAGGCCATGATGCCGGTGGCGGCCGGGGAGGAGCGCGCGGCGGCTCGTACCGGCTCGCCGGACGATGGGCCGCCGGGTTAAATTCTTGCTTCGCAAATGTGTCACTTTTAAGAATAGAGCTTAACTTTATAGATTCTTTTGTTATTGGTTTTTTAACTTCTTTCTTAACGGGCGATGTACGACCACGAACAAGAACGTTTGGGTCTTCTATAGATCTATTATTGTCACTACGTCTCGGGTAACGATGTGCAATCCACGACCCCGCTAAGTACGGAGCCATATCATGCAACTCACTCACGTCAGGAGCGGATGCGTATATCTGGCCCAGTAATGACATCGTTTCGAATCGGCGTCGAATACGGTCTACCTCTCCAGGGCGACATTCTAGCGCTTCTTCTGCAGACCTAGAGCGAGGAGTAGTGCGCCTACGTAAGGCAGCTAATTTCGATATTATGTCTATATGGGGCATATAGCGATTTGTCTGTCGTAGAGGTACTCGCGCCACGGGTAGCATAACTCTGCATTTATCCCGACGCGATGCAAGCTTTTCAAATGACGACCAGCTGGTAATAAATGCGTTCCGTGCGAGCTCTGGATCGCTGCGATATCGGCGCAGCACCGCGCCGGCCGCCGATGGCGAGTCGAAGCGGCGGGCGAGGCGGCGCACTTCACCCGCTCGAGCCAGGTTAAGGTACGCGCGCCAGTATCTCTCCGGGTCGGGTGACGGGCTCCGACTGCGCCAGATTGTCTCGTCGCTTGAACAGAGTAGCGTGTCGGGCGTCCGTCTATCGACAATGTACATTTCCGAATGAGGTGAAGCTGACCTAGAATGTAGATCGGGTTTTAAAGGAAGCGACAAAAATTTGCTTTTTTCACTTTCTCCAAAGAGTTCCTTAAAGTTAGTGCAAGATTGTGATTGAACCATTTGGTTTTTCTGAGGCTCGGGCTGTTTAATTTCGTTGACAGTTTTTGTAATTTCTTTACTAGCCTTTGTACCTAAAGTGTTTTTGTCTTGGTTCTCTTTTTCATCTGAATTTTCTCTGGCATGATAAATGGTTTTAGTTTGGTCTGCTTCATTCTTTACTGATTCAAAATATTGAACTTTCTTTTTAACTTCTTTACTGGGACCTCGATAAATAACAGTTTTATTAGATACGTCTGAACTAGCTGTTTCAGTCTCACTTGCGGAAGATTGGCAAGGTGTTTCAGGTTTTTCATTAGTGTAAATGATGTGTCTTTTTGGTTCAATATCGACTTTCTTGTCGTTTTCAACCTCAGTGTTGTTGTTGCTTTCAGGCTGATGAACAACTTCATCTTTGTTTTCTCCAGCAAGTTTTTCTTTGATTTCAGTATTTTCTATTTCTTCTTTTAGAGAAAGAGGGACCGGATTATCAAATTTATTAATTCGGTTTAATATCTCTTTACTTAGTGTTTGGGAAATTTTTCTCTTTTCGTTTTCACTTAACGTCATTTGTATTTTGTTTACATTATTTTTAAGTTCTTTAACTGACGTAATTGGGCACGAAATTGCGGCTATAGAATCTGACTTAGTGAGTTTAGCAGGCTTTTCTTTTTCCGAAGTAATTAAAGAATTACATCTAACATGTAGCGATGGATTAGAATCTATTTTATTCGGTTTAACATCGATAGTATATTTATCGGGTTCGTTACTTTTTATATTAGCTTTTGCATCTAATTCTTTGCTATAAATGGCATTCAGTTGATTTTTCAACGCGTTTACTTGATCCATGGATAAACTGCTCCACAATCGGCTGCCAAGGCCAATTTTTTTGCGGAGATCGTTTAAAGATGTTTCTTGTAACGCTACGGTTGGTTTTGATATAGGTTGATGCTCTATTTTATCATTATCGTTTTTTTTATTAATATAAAATGCAGTTTCTGCAACACTAGTTCCCCGCCACAAAGGTTTATAAGTATCTCTTGATTGTGGTTGTTCTGATTCCAAGGAGTCATAGAGAGGGATTTGTTGAAAATGATCTTTGAGATCCTCTACAGATCGTTCTTTAATTCTTAAACCTCTATCTGTGTCGTGATTCCATCTAAAATCTTTTAAATCGCGAGGGTAAAATAAAACATCTTTTTCAGTTTGGGCTACTTTAAGTTTCCGATAGAGATTATTCAATTCTTCTTCTGCTCTTTCAATAGCTCTTATTTTCTTCCATCGGTCAAAATCAATAATTTCTTCATCTTTTTTTCTGTGACGCAAATCACTAGTCGAAGTAGCTTTTTCTAATTCACCCACTCTTTCCAAGTATGTATAATACCTATTTAATTCTCGGAACCTCTCTGACCTAATTTTTGTACTTTGCATGTCACGAATATATTCATCATAATCTGGGTCAGCAGCATGCAAATTGGAGTCGCTTTTGGTTCTTGTAGGGAAATTATCTGCATTCATTTTTCTCTCGGTGTCACCTGCACTTCGAGTTCGAAACACACTCTTAGGTACAGTATCCGCATATTGTCTACTGTTTTGTAAACGAGCACTGTGTATACGACGATACGAAGGAGATCTTATGGATACAGGTGAAGTCGAATGGCTCCTACTGATACTTGCGCTAGTACATTTCTTTGTCACTTTTGGAGATACTGGTCTCGATGTTTGAGAAAAAAATATAGTAGATGGATATTTATCATTGTCAGATTTTATATCTAATACGTCCAAATATGGTGAACGTCTGGTGACTACTGGTGAAATTGGTCGAACAGTCTCTGAAAATACTAGTTTTGTTGGAGATAATGATTTTTGCATCGGACGTGTAGGAGATGGCACTCTTCTATGTACAATTTTAGGAGAAATCGGTCTCTTAGTCTGTGTAAATATTAATCTTGAGGGTGAAATTGGGCTCCTAGTGGGTGACTCCTTTGGTTTTTCTTTCTTATAAAATACGACTGTAGGTGATTTTGGACGAGAAGTTTGTGAGAAGTACATTTTGTTGCACGGTGGCTCACTTTTACTCCTGGTAGTTGCTAAAGATGAGGTAGATCCAAATTCATCATATTTTGACAAACTATCGAATTTCTTAATTTCCTCATGCATTCGGCCAGGCCATGATATAGACCTAGGGCTCCTAGCTCGTGATGGACTAGGATATCTGTCCCACATTTTGAACCGCGATAATGAAACTGGTTTCCTATGAATTAAATAGGTATTCAAAGACTTTGGCGAAACTATGTCTTGAGGAAGAGATTGGAACATTTTAGCTTTTTGAAGCACAGTTGTATTTTGTTCTAAACTTGGATATACCAGTGTCGGAGTGGAAGTTCTTCCAAGAAATAAATGTTGAAAGAAACTATCGGAAACTATAGCATCATGAGATTTTTTAATTTCTCTTGAGCTAATACGTCTAGATGAGTCTTCTAATTTTCTGAAATTTTCAAAGGATCCAAAATTTGATGTTTCATTTGAAGTATCACCGAACTGGCTTCCTGATTCCGATTCGTCATTAATTTTTATATTGGGTTTCTTAGAGCTCTTAGCTTTGACTGTTTTTTTAACGGTCTTGACGTTGTCTTTAGCCTTTTTGCTGCACGATTCATGGCAAGGAACACTGCGAGGCCTTATTATCACGCTTTCTAAGGATTTTTTCTTTTTTAGGTTTGTGACGACTGCCGTCTTAACTTGATTAGGTTTTTTTAAGCTTGATGAGATGTTAGACGTTGATTTAGAAATATTTGATGTTGATTGAAGTGAATTTGGTTTTATTATTTTCGGTTCAGGTTTTGTTGATAAACACGGATTGGATTTTGTGTGGAGTTTCGAAACTTTGAGTTTTTGCACCCTTTCAGCTGTTCGAATCATATCTCTACTCCTGTGAGTAGTTGTTGGTGACAGTGACTTTGTACTGGACGACGTGTATGACTTAACATAATTACTTTTACTTGCAATGTTGCTAGTTTCCTTTGATAAGGATTTAGGCCTTACTTTTGAGATATCGATTCGTTCGTTTCTCTTTTCTGCGCTCCATAATTTATCTAAAGAAGTCACCTTGTCAAGTATTTTCGATATAGGCGTTCTTCTTCCAGCTCCGCCTTCTATTACCACAGAAGAACGGGATTCGCCGTATTTGCTATGTATTGAGTTAGAGTATTCCGAAGGTAGTATCATTCTCCTCGATGACCCAAAACTGCTTGTACCGACTGGTTTAGATTCACTTCCCAAAGTTTTAGTTGAGATCTTTGATGTCGTAGCAGATTGATATTTCCTATTAATAGCAGGCGGTGCTGATGTAGACATGATTCTAGTTTTTGGTGGTTTTTGATCACTCCCGCTTGGTTTATCTATAGAGCCAGATTTCGTAATTATGTGAGTATTTTGTCGCGACAATTTGTGGTTAATTTTGTCCTTGAGAAAATCTACATTCGATTGTGAATGCGAGGTTGTACTTCTTTTTGGCGATGTTGAAACAGGTCTTGTCGATGTCACTAACTGCAGAGTTCGACTATTCTTTGATGAGATCCTTCTAGGAGGAGCAGGAGGGTATTCAGAAGTGTTAGCTAAATCAATACTTAAAAATGATGGCGCAAGTCTTTTGAACTTTGCTTGTTCTCTAGTTTCTATACTGGTTATTGGGTAGCAGATCACTTCATGAACTTTGGGTGTTTTCTTATGAACTCGTATCTTCGTCAATGTAGATGAAATCGGAATGTATTCGATTTCCGATTCGTCTGTGGAATGTAATCACTTTCAATGATGATATTGTTCTCGCGTACTTTCGTTAGATGTGACAAAAACGTGATTCTCGTGCTTCTGCTCTAAATGTGATTCGTAAAGTGGTTTTTGCGACTTCTAGCCGTGATACTACGTATGTGCCGCAAGTAAAACTATTTAGTGATAAAACGCTAGATACTGTGCCGTTTAATTTTGGAGTCAATTTGTGACATGCATCTAATTTTACCTGATTATCAGCAACCTGAAGACCCAGCACCTTATTTTAATAGTTTATAATAAATAGAAGCATGCATAGGCAAAATTCTCGACTTACCTCCCGTGTAAAACAGTATGGACTAATATGTGAGCGATTGAAAGCATCATTGTCATTATACCGAGACCTTGAGTTAGATCGCCCGACAGTATGCATGTGTATCACGCATGTTGTGCATTGGCCTTGGCCAAGTTTACGGTAAATGCGATTTTTTTATTTAATTCTGTGATATATTATAGAATGTAGAGTAAATGTAGCGTCGTAGAGCCGTTCGATAAGTCTGAGTTAATTTGTCTAAGCACGTTAAATTCTGTTGTTATGTTCTATACGCCAACACCGAAGTCTTTCGAGTTATTTGTAAAACCATGCGTTTAGTTGGTTGTCTATATTTGCATAAATATTTATTGTAATAGTTAGTATCTTAATTAGAATTTCTTTTTATTTTTGAACACCGTATTAGAGTCATATTCTTCTTTTTTAAATCATAAAGTAATCCCATGTTATTGTTTTACTACTAACTATAATTGTTTTCTACTTAAAAACGTTAATTTATAATATTGCAGACTGTTTATATAACGACTTGGGTATTATAACATCCCTAAACAATTGACTTCACTAATGAGTAGTAAAAACAACAACTATCAATCATTTCTTTTTAACTAATTTTGTCACTGCCCACTGGAGTCTGAATGGCTGGTTAACTTAAAACTCTAAGTGGCACTTGTGTCAAATTTGTCAAGAATTAGGTATTACTTATCCATAGCCATAAAAAAAAAATACTCTTATAGTACAAAAAATAGTTTAGAGTAATTAAGAGAATAATTAAAATTTCAATAAACATTCCCAACAGCCTTTCAGAAACCGCGTATTAAACAGCTCTATCATTTTCAAACTCTATAGAGTTCCACAAAGGTTAGCTTTATCTTATCCTACCCTTAACACGGGACATATCTGACCTTGCCGCGGTGGCGCTGGTGAGCGGAACCCTCGCAGTGGTGGCTCCCCACCAGCCTGCAGGTCGCGGTACGCCGCCCGGCGCTCAGCGGGGGATAATGGCGCCTCCGTGTCTTCCCGACGTCTGAACACCAGGGTAGAGTCGGACTCGTATCCAGACTCTTTAAGAGCTCTATGGAGAGATTTAATAACTTAGTACACTTTATTTATTGAACAGAAACAATACTAAACAAGAAATATTTACATTTATAACTAAACATATGTAAATAAAAAATTACATATTTACAAAGCGTCGAAAAATATATCCTCATCTCCGTCAATGGCGAGAAACGCGCCCAGGAGACTGGCCGCATTACCACGCTGAATGGCAATGCCAATTCTTTGCGCGAAATATAGTCCAGCCTTCTGATCTAACTATAACTTAGTTGGTAAATAAGTTATGATGTATCTGTCAGATAACTTTTTGGAATTGAAACGTGATTGTGTGTTTGTGATTCGTGTTGAAGATAGCATTTTCTGTTTCTGGTTTGTTTGCATATTATTCAATATTATCCAGTTTATCTGGCATGAGATAACCTCAGCTAAAGCTCAGCTATTATCGGGTTATAACTTATATCTTCGCTTTGTTATTGATGAATTATGTTTTTTTTTATATCGGTAAAACAAATTGTAAGTACTTTTTTATGCAGATGTTGTACCTATGCCGTAGTAGACGTAGCAGTATGCAACGACACCAGGTATAATAATATGTTTTATATAATTAAACTCTGTTATGGACACGTTTCCAATTTTATTTGTTGATTTTACTGTAAATATTTAGGTATTACCATAAAATTATAATTACCTTGCCATATTCGATTTCGATAAAATTGTAGATGTTAAATCTTTTTTATCTTTCGGCGAAGACTGTGGTAGTGAAGTTGTGCTTGATATATTTTGCTGCAAGAGAGATAAAACTATTAATCTTAGAACATTTGTTTGAAATATACCAAAAATACATGTCTCACGTATTAGTGAGGTTGTTTCCATGCTATCACATATACGATACATAAAGACATGCTATACACAAACATAACATTATTTAATAAATATATTCCTAATTATCATAATATTTAATTAAGGGAATTTAAATAAAAAAAAAAAATCACCTGTATTTGAAATTGGCAAATTACAGGAGCAATCCAGAAAGTTTATTATTATTTTTCATATTTATTTAGATAACTTTCCAAGATATTTATAGAAATAAACAATAGAAGTACCACACACATGCAAATAGGAAAAAAAACAAGGACCCACGATAATGAATGAAAAATACAATAAATACAGTACATGGGGCTTTTATCCTTTTGTTTGATAATAGCCAAGAGAATATAACCAAAACAATCAACTCATCTTGATTTAAAGTAGGAGAGAAAAATACTATACGAAAGAAAAACGACTAGTTTCATCAGGCACTTTAAGCAGTAATACGCAGCGAAGTTCAGATTTTCTCAAAAAGAAAAAAAGAGTTTTCAATAAAATAAAAAAAAATACGCACAGTAGAGGTACGAGAAGATTGTTTTTTGTTTCTCTAATGAATTTTGACTATGATTGTAAAAATATGTTTATAACACAATCCATGAACTTTTCAGTACAATACAGCATTACCGCTTAAAAAAACGCCTTTAAACAAATATACTGAACAAGCAGAGAAGACTAAACTTTAACGAAAAATACGGCTAGAATACAACAGATAAAATAAATAGAAAATAGAGAACAAGCATGCTAAACACAGAAGGGTCACAACAGGCGTACAATCGAACATTCATGTTAAGGCCTTACACTCTTCTGTATCGCGCGAGCTAGCAATGTGGTGTACGGGGGGAGGGGGGAGTTGTCGTCTAGCCACTGTTAGTGCCACCACCCAGACAAATGTAAAACATACGTTAGTCCATTAAAACTTAGTAGCATGTCGGTTTCTGGAAGGCTGATCAAATAAGAACTATTTCGGCAAATTTGTTGTTTGAAATCTGGGCTTGCTTCAACGCACTTAAAGTCTATTGCAATTGTGTAAATGAGGCCGCTTTAAGCGGTCCTACTTCAGTTTTCACAATAGCAGCTATCCTGTTTAAAGATGCGATGGAAGGCCTGGATACGATGGTAAATTTTTGAAGTTGATCAGCGTTCGAGAAAACGACTGTTAAAATCATTAAGAGCCATAGAGACAGCAGTTGACGGATATTTACAATTTTAATCATATTTGCGAGCCAAATAATCAATCTTTGGTTTCAATTAAAGGCCTTTCGTAATTGAGACAATGTAAGCCATCCATACCCAATGACTTTAGTCTCCAAAACGATTTTGAGTAAAAACTTTTTTTACGACTACTTATTTTCTTTCAGAAACCAAGGTCATCAGGAAAATATGCTTGTCTTGTGTTATTACGAAAGGTTTATTAAAATTTTGGGCTCAAAATATTTAGCTACGATTTCTTTGTAAGGGACAATATTATTGGTTAAAACAAATACACACAATATAATAGGAAAATATCGTACCCCGTCAAAAATGTCCATGACCTCGTCCCACCACTAGAAAAGAAAAAAAACATGATTTTTTTGTTTGTGATGTAATTTCAGGCAGGTTAATTTTTATATGAATATGATAAACCTTTTTTTGGATTAGTATGTACTAGAAATATTATCTTTTAAGACTACTTTGACAAAATGTCGTGAAATCCGTTTTTTTTTTGGAAACCAAAACAAATATGTAGTTGAATATTATAACAAATCTAGTACATGGGCTTAATAATACTTATCATCTATATCCATTTAATGAAACCATTTAAATAAATTGATGGGATATTAATCATGAGCCCATTGCCTTTTAATAATGATGATATATTCAACCCTTGTATGATGTATGTATGATAATGATGGTGATGGATGATGATAAGCTTAAATATGATTAGTATGAACCTGTTTTGCTTCTTTATCAACGACTGATGATTTCCCCGGCACGTAGTTCTCTATTCTTCCTGGTTGGTTCTTGTATACTTCTTGACTCGCTCTAGCTGATGCTAATGTGCTATATCTAGAAAAAAAGAGCCTGTTAAGTATAGTACGTGAACATAATTATAATTTCTCTTGAAGTTTAGAGAAAGTTTCAACAAGTGATAAATTAGTTGCCGGCCGTAAGTGTTATGAATTTAAAACAAAAGAATTGCGAACTAATTGCTAACATATAATTAAATATTCTGTGTGAATTAATATTATCATAAAACGTACAGATCAATATTTTGACACTATTCCCCTTGTTAGTTAATATTTTCATTATAAAATTTGTTACATTTTAATCTGGTCATTGAAATATAACTTTCGTTTGTTATAATCTTATTAAACCGCAGTCGGCGGAGGCATGCTATTGACAGCCTACGGATTGACGGTTCCTAGCAGTAAGGGAATAACAAAGAAAAGAGCGACAATATTGACTTGACTACGCGGATAACCGAGTGTTATAGGTCACCACGCCAATTACTGTGCGCGCCGTGTCGCGGGTTTGATCCCCGCGTAGCACAAGAATTTGTCCGTTCCTCAAATGCTTGTTCTGTGTCTGGGTGTGGTAGTGCACGTGAATTAAATATGAGGGAGTCGTTTATTAAAAAGCAAATAAATATTTAAAAAGGAAAACAATACTAACTTATTAGTATTAGGCATATAAGGTGAAGGCGCATCACTGAACCGCCTCTCTTCCTGCACAGAGGCCGTTCTTCTTCGAGGCCCGGTGGTGACGTCACTGTCGTACGCGTCGCTCCATGTACTGGTCCCCAGTCTACTTAGACCTCCCTCTGGCTCACTCAGGTAACCAGACCGGGGGTCAAAGTAGGCGTACTGAGATTTGTTGCTTGATACCCTCTCTGGAGGTTGACCTATGGAAAATTAAGCTAATATTATACAGAGTATGAAAAAGAGGTTTGACAATGTTTGACGTGTATTTTAATATTACAACCAAAATAGATGACCTCTTTCAACTGAAATACTTTTTGTTCTCTTCAGCACGAGTGCCATTATTTTAAAATGCTTTTATTGAAGCGATCGTAATTTTAGACAAGTAAAACACAAAAAAGGTTTTTTTTATATCCTGTCAATATTAATATGGCAATGACTCGCAGTTATAGCTAATGCTAATGCCGTTTTTAAGGCGTTGTTATAATTATATCTAGCGTAATTTTAATTTGTTAATATTATAAGCTTCCAAGCTAAAAAAATAATGATGTTAGAATTAATAATATCTTATTATTATTTTAATGAAATTGTTTGTATCTTATAACGAAGACGTCACAAATGAATTTCAGGCGATTTTCTTAGTATTTTAATGCGTCGTATTTACAAAGGCAGTATGTAAAAAAAAGCGTTAAACATCACAAAATGTAAATGCGTAATGGAGAAGCAATCACCGATGAAACAAAAAATAATTTTGGAAAAAACGCAAATAATCACCTCTACGACTTTTGTACCGAATAGTCACATAATCGTCTGAAAAAGAAAAATATTATTTGGGGATTAATATATAATACTAAGCGATTTCTTTATGTGATACTAATTTGTGATGGCCGAAAAATTTTAGACCTCTACTAATGAACTTTAAATGCAATTTAAGAGTGTGTCCGTTGTGAAGGCGAGACGACGTTATACACTTCGCCTAACGCCGTCTTACTCCGACAACTGCAACAATATTTCTTTAAGGTTTGTTGTATCCCCCATGTCCTAGAATTTGTCGGACATCCTTCAATGTATCTCATAAGTAACGTCGTTTAGTATTATACATTTATAAGGACTAGTATAAATACCCAAAAATAAATAACAATACTTAAATGTATGTAATAATGTCTTTGTAATGTACTTACCGTCATATTTGTTTTTGTGGATGGTGTCGTACATCTTCTTGTACCACCTAGAGGGGTCTTTGACCTCCTGTAATATAAAAACAAGACACATTTAAGGTTACTGAGTATATGACAACAAAAAAGGATTAGCATTTTTTGTTATACAAATTTAAGTAAACTTGAAGTACAGATTTAAGGTGACTATAACTTTGAGGAATAATGTTAATTATACTTTTTTCTTTACACTATTTAAATATCGTCCTGACTGTAGGTTTATTAACAACTTCTAAGTGGATACAAAGAAACCTCTACATAAAAATCTAAGTTAATCCAAAACTCTTTATTCCTGCCTCTGGGTCGACATAAGTTCTAAAACAGCAAAGTATCGAAATACAAAATGTGTATTATACGTACAGATCTAAGTGCGACCGGCATGCCGTCTTTGGTGATGGGTCCTATTCCTTCCACTTTCCTCTGCGCATCCGCCATCTTGCGGACCCCTCCGCGTTCGTAATCGCTTCTCTCGGCCTCTCCCTCGCTCGCGTACTCTTTTCGTAGCGCATGCACTGGAAATGATAATATTAGGCTGTTATAAAGTATAGAAACAAATGAAAATTATAAGGAAATATAGGAGTCTGATGGTTATACATTTTCTGGTTTCACTTACAAAATATTTTTATTGGTATTAGCCCACTCCAGTAAGGTAAGATCTACAACGATAACCAATAAAAGCCAAAAAGGGCTAAACCTTCCAAGATCCTTGTGGCAGAGAACAAAAGTAGTAAATACTTATTAATACTCGTATAGTGGGAAAAAGGTTATGATGTGGAGAACAGTATGTCGCACAAATTCGGTATAATTTTGACAAATTGAGAACCTCCTTTTTCGAAACCGGTAAAACGGATTGCGCATGTTATTCCCTAAAAATATATTCGACATTAAAATATGACTGAATTGTCATTGGAGTAAAGGTTATACAAGAAGGTCATTATATAACGTATTTAAATTTTTATGGTATGTGCGTAAAGTAGAGGCTGTTTGAAGGTTATGTCAAATATTTGTTTTTGCCTAAACAGGTTGTAAAGATACCGTTAGAGATTTTAGGCGATGAAGTAGTGGATTAAATTACATTAAATTTTTGACATAAAATACCCTCCGAACCTGTCCGAAGCTTACTAAATTATAAATTAACAAAGAGGATAAACGAAAACCACATTGTATGCATGTATTGCGGGTTGGCGATTTAAGATCCTATTGTTGAAATCCATCATCATAATCTGGGGGTAGTGCCCTCGTCAAATCGAGAGCGCAGCAAACACTACCGTACCATCCTTTACTGGAACCTTTTCGCAAGTCAACGAGCTCATCAAGACTTGTCTAGTTTTTTAAGGAATGCTTTTAGTGGGATTAGGTTTTTAAAAAGTCCCTTACCTGGATCGCCTCTCGGTGGTGAGGGTCGGTCGCGCGGCAGACGAGCCGCGTCCTTCTCCTGCTGGATGTAGCCGGAGCCACGCAGGATCTGGCCTTCTGGAAACATTACAATGATATTTTTAAAGTAACTTTCGTGAGGATCATTCATACCATTAATACGAGTCGAACCGGGTCCGAAACTAGTCGGGCTATCTCGATAAATCCCCGGGATTAAATCGTTGTATCATTTAAGTATTAAAATAATATCATAAAGCTACTGATGATGTTATGCAACAATGAAAAGTTCAATAACATCATCAGTAGTCACCAGTAACAATCAGGACTTTTTGACCTTTTTGTCCGAGCATTTCACACTTAAAATCTCGAGGCACAGACACCAGATTTTGAATGTTAGAATAGAATAGAAATATACCTTCTAGTGAGAAATACCCTGTGACTAATATCTTTAAAAAATTGTTGGTTACACGAACAATATAAAATACCATGTTCAGATATTTTTAAACTACCTATATTTAAAATTAATAAGGGCCAAGCTCGCAAAAAAATAACTGCAAATAAGCAGTATTTTTTGTCAAATAATTCATTGTTATATTTGCAGGTCCCAACTAAGTTGTCATCTCGACTTGTATTAAACTTTATGACGTGACCCGACCCTCGTCACATAGTGTTACACTTGACATATCTCTTTCGAACTCATACATTGAACAGGTATAAATATGAGGGATATGTCATAAATATTGGAGGTGGATCACACATTGCGATACGGTTTTATCTGACTAGTGACGAGCACAATTTATCTGTGTTTTTTTGTTATTTTTGAAGCACTTTTTTGTTACATAGAGCTCAAATACGGTACGTACAGGTTCATTTGATGGTATTAAATAATTCTTTTGTAGGGGAAAGTAATTAAGTAAATCGGCCAATTTCCACGACATCTACACTTTTTTTTTAATCCACTACGGAATTATATTAATATTTTGACTTTTTTATTCCCAAGCACGTCCAAAATAAAAACAGAAAGGGGGCAATTACAGCTTTTGGTGCTAAATTAGGGGTGGCGAGTATGCGTAAGCCATTTAATGAAAGTTTGCTCGCAATTAGCTCCCATTTACGCCGTGTGCTGCTCGAATAAATTATAAACTCTATGGCAGTTGATCCCGCTACCCCGTTCTAGCTAATAATGTAGATTTGTTATGTAGTCTGGTACGGGGATAGTTATTTGAATATTATACAAATATCCATCGCTGTTTATCTTAAATGTTTTAGAGAATAGGACAATGATTTTATATAAGGCGTTTATCCGTTGTAACTTCGCAGTAATGTAAGTACACATTAGCTCTCAAATTACCTATTCAAGGCGTATTGTTACATTTGTGAAAATTGCAATAGAATCACATTTATCGGGGATATTTTTCGTATTTTTATTTTATCTCTGTAATCTAATTCCAAGAAGGAAACCAATATCGTAAAAGTTGGGTATCTGATATCCCTTGAATCGTGATTTCCAGACCTTTTGGGATTCTAAGTGTTTGTAACGATTGTTAAAGGCAGGTATTCGATTGACGGTTGGCCCAAAACGACAAAGCTGTGTCAAAAAGCATGGCATGAGCACTGCGATGCAAGCGATTGTTGCGATTTTCGGATTGAACTAACATTTGGACAATGTAACAGGCAACTATAATTTTAGGGTAGGTAATTTACAGGAGGTGGTAAAAAAATCATTGCTACATTAGTTCTAAAACAGCATACCTAGGAGCAAATAGAAATTTCGCTCATTTGAATTATGAACTTTATTCAGATCTTTCTAATCTAATCGACCTCGGTAAATATTCAAATTAAATCATTTTACTTTAAACTACGGCAACAATTCCTTAAGAAAACTCAAGCATCTGCAGTCGTCTGACTCCACGATAATAACGCTAAACCCCTATAAAACCAATTACATTAAGCCAGAAACTGCCATCCAAATATGCTTTAATTTCATCCGTTAAAATATTCCTGAGCTTAAGATGGATTAATTATAGTCTTAAGGCGCTTACATCACTAGCTAAGAGTTGGCATAACAGAGAACTTTTGGGTATAAACGAGCAGTATAATTTGGGGCGGTCGGCGTAAGGGCCCTTGGATCCTCGACGATTCATTAATACACAGCTAAATTCATTTCGGTTACTCAAACTCTGAATAGTTTAAAAGCAATGCAATAACATATAATTTAATATGAGGTACGTGGTGAACCTCGGATAAATGATTTGACGAATTTTGTTTATACACCTCACAAATAAAACATAACTAATGAGAGATGTTCCCGTAAAAAGGTTTTTATAGATTAAATCAATAGTCATATTATAGGTTATATTTAAAAGCTTTTAATTTTTTTTTTTTCTATATTATCCTTATCTTGTTTTAAGCACCTTATATTACAATTTCTTATCGACAGATCATTTTGATCTTCGCAACTAAATCGATCCCAGAAAGTTTCCGTGGAAGCTGATCAGCGGGCGTCGAATGATAATAAGTTAACCCTATAAGGAGACTTCAACTAAATTGGTTTCTCCAAGAGCTAGTACTGTCGATAGGACTTCAGCAAAACTTACTGATAAAATCCGAACTGCAAAATGTAGTAAGATTTCAGTATCTACCTTCAAATATTTCTTGGTAGTTTGTCCGCGGTTTCACCCGCATGAATAAGTGGAATGGGCCAAAAATATATTTCACTCGTATTTATCATTTTATTTATTATACTTTAAAACCATTTAAAATCCTTTTTCCATAATTATTTGACCTTCAATGAGGTTGGACTGTCACAGAAACTTCCAACCCCATTTTTCCTCTTTAAGGCAGAAATTTTGTATAATCCGTTCTTAGCGGTGTTTTGCTTTTATACCTACGTGTATGTATACAGAAATAATTCTTCAGTAGCAGTGCCTTTACCTTTCTTAATCCATTGCCTTCAGAGTGACGAATAAAATTGTGTCCAGTTTGAACTCGTGGTAAAGTCTAACGATAAATTTAAGATGATTTACGTGTCACACTTTCCCTTGCGTTTTTTAGCAGTACCGTGCTATAGATCCTTACCTCGTGCTTTCTGCAGTAGTGTTACGGTGGGGTTCTGTGCTTTAGGCAGGCGGCTGGCGGCGTTGTTGCCACCCAGGGCGCTGAGGCCGGTCACAGGCGCGCTGTGAGATGTCCTCAGGCGGCCCTCGCTCTCTGATCCGCTGGTGCAACCGTTCTGTTCTGAATTCTGTGGAGTAAATGGAAAATAAGGATAAAGAGATGTTTTTTGCCTGCCCTTCTTAAAGCCAGGCCACAGACGTAACAGTCAAGTTGAGCTGAGATACTCCTATGTTATCTTCTGAAACCTAAACGTTGTGTTGACCTCACATATACATATGCAAAAATAGTCCAAACACAAGGGAAGGTCGATTCACATTTACCTGCGTATAAAGCACAAAGTTATTAAAACATTTATAAGACGACTCGTTGGCTTTCAGCATTCTCAAGGGATACCAAACTTTTGGGCTTTGATGTTGTTTTCTTTTTGAGATGTACCGCAAAAATTAAACTTCTTAAATAAAAATCTTGGTCGTGTTGACTCGAATTCAATTACATCTGACTTTCACCTCAGCGGTTGTAACTTGTAAGTGCTTACACAAATTAACGTTTTACGATTCTGTAATAAAATAGCAGGAAATATTAGCCTTTTCTCTAATGAAACTTGTTTAAATTACGGCTGGGGTATGAATATTTAATATATGCTTTGTGGGTTTTCGGCAAGGAGGCGAATTGGTTATTCTCGAAGGATTTATAAATGAGAAAAGTGACTTCGTCAATAAAATGTAATCACCAGATGTTCAAAAAATGTTACTGTATTACCTGAAATTTTAAAACCAATCAAGTATAAATACCTTTTTTCCTCATTTGGGAATAGTTTCAACCCAAATGGCACCATATTTATTTATTTCTAAACTTGGATAAAATGTGTCGACAGAGTGACAGTGGGTTAGTCTCTCTTACCCATGGGACATATCTAAAACTTTCTTCGAATAAAGACCAACTAAGCGAGTCCATACGACGAAATAGCGTAAGAGCAAATTAAAGACATAAGAAAACATGACGTTTGGGTATGTACTATGAAGCTCATTGACCATACAGAGTCAGAGATCCCGAATTAAGCAAGTTAATATATTGAATGTTATCCGTCACTGATTAATTCCGGAGACGAGGCGATTGGCGGCAATTATCACTTTAGGGTTAGGGTCGATTGGGCAGCACGGAATATTTGAGGATAAACGTGCTTGTTTGAAGGGGATCGCTTGTTCACGTGGATGTGATCCGATAGAGAAATGAATATGATATATAATATAACATGAATTTGGGAATAGATAGTTTTTGGGAAGGTTAACTAATATTTATACAAGCTCTGCTTAGCTTGAGACTAGATGGCGTTGTGTGAAAGTCACGGAATTTTATATTGTACTACCAAAACAAGACGTTAGTTAAATGATAGCTGCTTTGAAATGCTTTGTAAATTATGAAGGACCTAACTTAAAGTACGATTTGACCCATATCTATGACATGATTACATTTAATATGACGCTTTACATACATAACTTCAGCTATATCGTTCCGTCTCCCTTTCCCGTGATACCTTATAGTAATACAATATACATAGTACATTAAAAACAACGGGAAGTGGACACAAAGCTCTATTTATTATTCAGCGAATACTGTTGTTTGACAAAAGCTTAAAGCGTGTTTCACTCTACATTATTACGATTCTGAGAAAGAGCATAACCGAATAAGTTCGCTTGCTTTTAACGAATGTTTGTTTTAGATATCTCTCGTTCTTTTGTTTTTTCTATGTTGTTTATAAAAAGTATCGTGTTTTGTAGAAATTGATAGCTTTTACCTATGATAGAACAGACCTTACTATGATTGCGTAAAGGTTGAACTGAGTTTTTTAATTGATTTTCTTTTTATATTTCAACGTTTGGCTTCTAGTAACAACTGGCCAGTAACAATTTCACTTCCTTAACCCTTTATTCTGCTCAATATACTGTCCTTTCATCTGAATTGAATGTATCTAATTTTAGGCCTCGATCATTAACTACTCTCTTATAGGCGACGTTCAAATTCCCCAAAATGTCCGAAGTGTAGCAACTGATTTCTCTAGACTTTCAATCTAATGCGTTATCATATAAGTTAAAAATACAGAATTGAATATAAAGATGGTGATATACGAACCAAATTATAAACAACATCAATTATATCATACCGGAAATTTACGGCGGGCGGGTGGCGTCTCCTCGAAGTGCACCGGCCTGAAGGTCTTGCGCGGGGTCTGGGGCGATGCGCCCGCGCTGCCCGGAGTCCACACGGGGGGCGGCGGCGGCGGCGGCGGCGCGCCCGGGCTGCGGGGCGAACCACCCGGTACTGAGAGAGGCGCGCCCGGCCTCCAGATAGCTGGAAAATGGAAGGTATTGTTAATCATCGTATGCCGAAGACAAAACAGAAGAAGATGAAGATGATGGCAGGAACTGGACGTCTTTCTTGAGAATTAGTAGACAGGAACGATTTACTGGCACCACAGAAAGGAACGGAGAGCTTTTGTTCAGCAGTATGACAGAAAAGAAGCCAGTAACAATTGAATGCTAAACACCTATAGCAAACGGTGGAAATCTGGACTTTGATAGAATGCACGTAAAGTGACACAGTAGTGGCGCTACAGGTAGTATAGTTATCCCAATACCTATCCTATAAAATTTTGTTAGTTCTAGAAAATATCATATGGCTTTTCCTTAATTAAAACAATTATTCAAAAAATATGTACTGACCACAATACATAATACTTGAATAAATATTTTAATTTTACGAACCATTATGTCAGTACGAGAAACAGTAAATACATTTCGATGTCAGTTTTACACGTGTACACGTGTACTGTCTAGTTTTACTAACAAATGTATGCTAGACTCATCGTTAAAAATTATTTACAACGAATACGTAAATGAGTAATTTGATCCACGTGTAGTAAGATGACAAAACAACATTATAATAAAATGGGGCAAGGTCAGCGGTTTATGGTCTGACATAATTTTAATTGTGGGTAGCACGTCACTCCGGGTCCGTAATAATAGACACGATGACAGAAACCCTTTAATCACTATTTTATTAATCACAGTGCGGCTGTAAAACTAAGAAGTAGAAACGTTTTTTGAGTAAGCTGAGTTTAAAACAAATATTCAACGAATCGAATACTAAATATTTGTATGTCTGTCGTATTTTATAGAGTTTACTTCGCTGTTGGGAAGAACCTAGGTTTTTGGATACGCTAAGGGCTAGTCAAAAACTACTGTGCAAATAATTTTCACACAATGATGTCTTAATTAATATACGTTACGAAAAATTTATGACATAATTGCCTACTGAAATCAGAATCTCCTCAATCACTTAGAAGGAATATGGTATACTTGCTTTTGCCCACAACTTCGCCTGGATGTAGATGTCGGGTATAGCGGTAAAAGCAATCTATGTCCTTTTTAAGAACTAAGCCTGTAATTTTACGAATTTCGGATGGATGGTTTAGGACTGAAAACGTATTAAACAAAATCCCATTCGGCTAGTTAGGATAAATTTAAGAATACCTTACCCTATCTTTCCTTAACTATACACGTTTTAACATTAATTTTATTTATGCTACTCCACCGTTGTTAAAATAGCGCTATGGAAATAATCTTTCAGTTTGTTTCACATGATTTACGATGCAATTCGACAAGGTTGCACTCGCTGTTGTTCTAAATTAGGCATGAGTCAATTTTCGCCGAGCCATGAAGGCAAAGACTTATTGTTATACCTAGCTCTTGTATTACATGCATTGGCCTTAATTTTTAAATGTATGTGGGCAGGTACAGTTTGGTGTCTATTACCTACATTAAAATAATGCTTCAGTTTAGGTTGTTTGACCGTTTTATGAACTAACTGTTTTTATTTGTTGAAGATTGTAGAGTAGCAGTGTTTGCAAAAGCTTTGAATATCAAAATAGATGTTTGTAAGGTATTCAATTGTTTATTAGCGTGGGCAATGGAAATACACAGCAATAAAGGTAAACGCTTGTGGAACACTTTATGTATGTTATTTTCAATAAACTAATTTAAGCGAAAGATGTAATCAGAGAAGTGGAAGTCTGCCAGTACTAATAATCTAATAACAGGGACGTTGTTACAAATATTAATATAGATCCAAGACCACCTTTGTGGCCATCATAAACTAGAACTCATAAAACATTATGGCGCATGCCTCGCCCAGCACTGCCAAGGTCTGCGGTCAATATGTCACACTCTGAAGACGGATCAACCAATCCAGGTCTAACAAAGCGGGCAGGTACCTCCCAAGGCCGCATTATATACCTACTTCATTCAATTTGGACGTTTTCACACAGAGAGCTGCATTTTACGATCTTGCAATAAATCTCGGTGAGGCGTAGAATCGACGTGTGTTTACTCGGTCGTTTTGTACAAATTGGGTTAGTGGTACCGCGCCCTGCTGTCGACGTAATCGCTTAGCCGGCCGGGATTGTGATGTGATCACGCCCGAACTCCAATCTTCACATATTTACCTTCACTTACACACTGATACGAGTACACACGTTTGCTAATCAAAATTGAAATTGTTACGGACGCCGCTCGTCTGTCAATATGCTCGACAACGCTTACTGGAATTGTATTGTTATATCTTTATTGACACTATCCAGCTTACGTACTCGAACAAATTGCTTTCTATAATTAGACAGATTAAAACGTGGCAATATCAAATCACATGCCGCAGTCGCTCTGGATTAAATCGTATCGAGATAATTGGTTATTTATCTAAAAGCCCTGAGAGTGCGCGTCGACATCAAAGTGAGAAAGTGAACGCAAATAAAATTAAAAGTGTACCGAAAGCGAATTTAATTAAGGCACAACGGGGGAAAAATGGCTTTTTTGCGCCGGTGTTGTTGTCGCCTGTCCATTGTACGGGCGCACTGGGTACAGGTGACGCGGGGAAATGTGTGTGCAGGATTTGCGCGGACGTGAAGCCCAATAGAATTCTTTCACAAACGATATTTGTTGCAGGGTAGAGGCAGCGCGTTGTTTATAGTTTGTCAATCCGTTGGCGCTGTGAAAAACTTTGTGAGTCAGAGATAGCCTTGTAACACACGGGGTGTATGCAGAAAATCTGAAAATACAGTTCTGTTTGGGCAACGGTTTTTACAAAAGGATGTAGGTATCCTGTTGATTGAGGCAGGAAAAATATGCGAGGCACACATTGGTGTTGGCATCGACGTCAATCACCTGCGAATTCACGAAAAGCTCTCTATGTAGGCATCTTAATTTTTCGTAGTTTCATCCCTTTAACGTGGTTTGTGAAAAATATTTCGAGTCAAAAAGTACAACATACAGGAAGAGTTCCTTTTACTTTTGTCTCATAAAACGAAGAGCTGTGTTTTGTTTTTTCCCTTTTATTCGCGCAGTATCAGTAACAACCCGTATATCAGAGAAGAGCTTTATTTTTCCGTTCGACCATTAGGGATTCAAATCACACCGGCGGCGGTACGTTGCCCGGTAACTTACCGTCTCTACTGCTAATGTCATTATGTGCTCCTGGTACCCCGCTCGTGTTTTGGACTTGGATGTTCTTTTGTTTTTTTGTTCTATTTATGTGCCTTATTTATTTGGTATAATAAATAAAAACAGAAATGTGTGAAAAATCTCTAACAAAAAATAGATGTGGCATTAAACACGATTATTTAAAATAGACAAATTTACATTTACAGTAAAGAACTAAAATTTAGATCTTTACAAAGTTATAAAACAAAAACAATATGACTCCAGAAGACGTAAAACATTATCAATATTTGAAATTCATGTATTGTTTTGGGCATGCTTGGTAAAAATCTACAAAAACTAGTATCTAAAGGACTCTCTAAAACAGAACAATTGATTTGAATGACGGAAGCTATAACATTGTTCAAAACTTTCAGTTTGTTCCTAGCAGCGCAAATAGGAGTGAATCAATGAACGTTTCCATATCAATGTGGACATTAGGTTCGGTTATTATTAAAATAGTTGAATGTTGATGGATGGAGAGGAAGGGGAAGGCCGAAGAAAAGATGGATGGATTGTATGAGGAATGATATGAATAAAAAAGTAGTAAATGATGCTGTGACGTCTGATAGAGGAGAATGGAAGAAAAAAACGTGTTGCCGACTTCAAGTAAAATGGGATAAGGTAGAAGAAGAAGAGGAGTCGAAACGTCGCGTCGTGCAAAAGGTCTATTTCAAGAGAAAACTATTTACAATAACAGACCTTAGCTCTTGAAGCGAGAAAATCGTAATTGCCCCAGACAGCTGACATTTCAACATCATTAACCGCGGCGCTTAGATGTGTGATAGTGAGAAGTCACGTGACTTATTGAAAACAAATTGCAATTCTGTTCACTTGAGCAACTCTGTCAAAGCTTACTTTTATAGGTTAGGTACTTGATTTTTCTATAAAATTATCTGTGAATCATTGAATCGCACTTTAATTTAGGAAAAGAATGAGTATGTTCCTTTCAATAAGAATTACACTTTGAATCCGTGCACATAGAGTGATTTCTTATTAGATTTGTAATAAAATGTTTTAAGGTTTCCTTTGATACCCCTATATAAGAGTTACAGTATGATAATTTTAATTCCCTTATCGACTTTATCATTATAACCCATCTCAAGAGAAGGGTGCTTAAAAAACTATTTATCACGCAATTGTCAAAGAATACCAGTACGATTTGTTCAGCAACTGTGTTTATATCACCCTGTACATTAGAGGCGAGTGGTCTGCTCGATTCAGTACAGTTCTTCCAAGTTTTCTCGTTAAGAGTAGTTTGTTTACCGGATCATTCATAGCTGGAGGTAAGTACTTCCGTATTTACGATGTAAACTTTGCGAATGAATAAATTAATATTTTAATAAGAGACTGGAAGTTTGAAAGTGTTACATTAGTGTTAAGTTTTATTAGGTGCCTGAAATTGTATGCAGCGGTCTTAATGAATTTCAAATAGTTTGATAATTTTATATTAGTTTGCAAAAACGTATATTTCTGGTCAAGATTTTGTGTAGGTATACTGAAAGAAAGTTTCTGTTTAGATAAGAAGACATAATATGTTTTTAGTTTATTGAAGCATAAAACGCATTAAAGTTTTGATATGATTATATTCAACAACTTACGTAAAATTTAGATTTTGTAATTTGCTAGACCACCAAAAAGTTTATTCAAAGAAATTAAAATCCAATTTCTATTCATAAAAACAAATCTTACAATTTTAAATTTTCTGAAGTAATTGAAAGAATTTAGAAAAAAATGAAATCTGTATAAATCTACACTTCTGTTCAAGAATTCACCATACATCACATAAGTTTTCAGCAATAACCGAACAGAACCGGCAAAAGTAATATCGAAACCGTATTCGGTACGGATATTTAGGTTCACAAACCTCAATACAGTATTCACAAAGGGCGTGGTATTTGTTCGACCAAATGATACTTTCCGTCTGGCATTCTGGCATTAAGAAGTAATATGGCAACTAGCAACTCCGCTGTCGTGTTTGACGTTCATTATTTAGCCAGACAAGAGAAATATAACGCCAGTGTCTAAAGTAAATCTTATGTAATACGTGTGGGTTGGTCTTGGCTTCAATACTGCTGAAGTCATCGATATTACACGACTCTAGGTTGGGTGGTTGGTTGTCTTTTGTTTGACGGCTATTGTCTTGCTTTGGTTAAATATTATGTCATAATTTGATGGGAAATATGTGTATTGGTTCACTGAAATTACTTTTACAAAAAAATAAATACTAATTTGTAACTTCTAGTTAGTTTGTCCAACTTTACAGAAATATGCGTTGAAGACCGAAAACATTGAAATAGCGTTGTTTGATTTATAATAAATTATATTTTCAAATTCGTATTTCCTCTAAAGAAAAGTTATAACTAAATTTACAGTATTTATTCTAAGATTTAATAATTAGGAGATTGTCTTAACCTTATTTAGTGCAATTTTATCTTTCTAATAAGTTACGTTTAACTTAAATTGTATTAAGCTGTTTAAAATAATAAAAACATGAAGCTAACAAATTGTATGAAAAATCTCAGCTGTGTGTAGATGTAATGCCGACACAGGGGAGTAATTGTTCTACAATTACTTCACCTTTGTGTCAGACCAGTGCAATTTGATTAAAGATAAACGACAGTCACTGTTTCTTCTGCAATGTAGAGCATATAATGAAAAACGTATTAAAAATAAACGTACTGAGAGATTAATTAGTAAGTACAAAATAATTAATCTTTTAGTACGACCTAATGACAGCATTACGTGTATATGTGTGTAGGAATAAATAGTTTCTGAACGACAGATTTGATTGTCTCTCACGACGACGCCATTTTGCTGCGTAGACAGTTTTTCTAAAAAAAATATAACACATTAAAAAAAATGTTCTCATTTAGACCTCCCCTACATGTGTATGTGGTATATACATTGTTTTTTGGTAAAAAACCTGAAACGGACTTCTATAATTATTGCAGATTTCACAGAAAACACTCATTCATTATACCTTAACATTAAATATAAGAGATAATGATGAAGAATTTTCGTTTTTTTTACACATAGACCTATTTCCCCTCTAGCGGGTGGAGCCGATTAATTAAACTAGTTAAGACTAGTATACTATAATAATATTCTAGACCAGTCGTATGTTGGTTAGTCAGTAAATAACTGTGGTAGAGTCTGATAGAGTTGCCAGTCTCAGCTTGGCAGTTGGCTTGGTTATCCAATAATTCAGTATATTAGGCACGGTGGTTGTAGCCAATTGCTGACAGCATATTTTCTTAAATAGGCTCAGCTGAATTATATTAGTGGAAAGATAGTTTGATTTCATTACATTCGGAGAGCTAGAACACATAATAAAAAATAGCTGATATGATAATATCAAAATCGATTCATAAACGACGTCGTTATCCGCGAACAAACATAAAAAAAAGAAAAAAAACACGGCCGAATTGAGAAACCTCCTTTTTGCAACCGGTTAAAACGGAAAATAAAGCATTTAATATTTACTCATAGTAAACTCATACCAACAATTTTTGTCCCATTCGCAACCAATGCCTCAGGGAATATACAGCTAATCACTACGTTATTAAATCAGTAACGCTGTAAGGGTCGGCCTCGGTGTACATCACAAAAATATAGGCTCCCCCCATTGTGCAAATTGTGTTATGTTCAAAATAATTAAGTTGAGTGCAGCGAGGGTATTAAAAATATTCCGTATCAGCGCTTGAGCGAGGATGTTTTTAACTCAATGTGACGTGACAAAGAGCTTTCTACTTACTTCATAGTAGGAAAATTGTTTAGTTTTTTAATAAGAAAAAAAAGTTGTTTTAGAAGTGACCAAAGATGAAGATCGAAGACGATGAAAATGTCTGGATTTTTTGGCTATATTAAAGCGTACCAAGAACATTGAGGTAAAGTCATTTTTTTGCAAGTAAATAAATAATAGCATGGAGAGTTCATCATAATAGGTAATTATAATTAAGGAATAAACCGAAAAGCTCTTAATAAAATAAACATTTACCAGTAACTCTTGAGACAGTACAAAAATCTAAATTAAGTAATTACAAGAAATTTCTTCACTTTCCTTGAACATTCAGATCCCGCTTTCCTTACAGAGCTCTTTTATTCCGCATTCTTCAGTACACATTATCCACTCAGTGATTTAATTATTCCGAGATAATCAAGGCACGAGGCACAATGGCGGTTCTCATCTAAAGTTGGAAAAATCATGGAATAGGGAACACAGAGTATCCGCCGCTTAACGACCTAATTGAGTTGCAATAATTAAATAATTCAGCAAAGTACCGCTACTGCGTAATTGGCGAAGTACTGAATACAGACGTGGCGTTGTTCAGAATAGTTGTAATTGTTTCAGAATGCAGTTTATAACTGTTGTGCAGTGTTACTTGGTACACAATTAGCGAACTTTATCATCCGCATACGTGTGAGTTGATTGGATTTTGTAGAACATAGTTTTATTCACTTGTTTATTAATTGAGTCAACCCGTGACGTTGTAACACAAACTATCAAGCTTCAAAGCCTTGTATTTTTTATATGTTGTTAGCATATAATAAAAATACTTAATGAGCATAAGTAAAAAATAAATAAAAAGGTTTATTGCAGAAACGTGTACAACTTTTACAGACTTCCTTTTAAGTAAAAGATATACCTACTTGTGCTAAAGCCCCGCTCTTCAATAACATTGTAACAATGGTAAAAGTGGTGTGCAAAAATAAACTAATATAGGTAAACTAAATAGCTAATATAGGTAAGATAAACTAATATAAGAATTTAAACAATAAAAACACAACAAGAGTATTCTAAATAGAGCATGTGTCTATGCTAAGTTTGAACTAACAATTTCAATTGTTTATTTTTACGTAGATTCAAAACACATCTATAATGCGTATTCTACATACTAAGAGCACTGATCACCAGGCCAGTATTCAATAGGCCAGGATATGTCCCTCAAACCTGAGCTACCACATAACGCTCCATCATACTAGATAAGAGTATCGAGTGACCTACAAAAGCTCTGCACCAGACATGCTATCATGAGAATAGATTGTATGGAAAGGCGGTATATACGACGTGTCGGCGAAACCCGGTCATATATTATATACTTGTAATTTGAGGTGTGTTACTGGTGAAGTGAAAAACAATAATAGTGTTTATTAATTTTATTTACAATGAGCTTCAAATAAGTATTTGAAAGAACCGTAACCAATATATTGGTAAGGGTTAAACACGAGATTTGAGATAAAACTTACGAATTAATCTCCATTAAATTTTGTTAATTACTTTATCGGTTGCAAAACACCTCGAAATACGGTAAAATTTTTGTCCGTAGAAGTGACCAATTCTTCAAGGAAGCCAGTTAATTTTCAAAAGCTTCAATTAGGTGAAACCTACTTAAGAACTCTACAACTCTACCTCACTATAACAAACCTATAACACAGTTATTACAAGGAGTCTATAAAGGTACAAAACCTATCGATTTTATAACAGGAATTCAACCACACATGATATTTAATCAGCTGGGGTTGCATGCCAACATTGCAAATATGTTTTTCACCGCCAAATTCCGAAGCTCTCATTTCCCGGCGAGGGTATTCATACGATAACAATCTAGTTATCGGATGGACCCAACGATATTAAAATCCAATATTGTTTGCCTTTACATACGTATTATAATAACAGTTTGTAACTGACCTACTGTAGGGAAATGCTCCTTCCTATACAGAGGATAGATTGTGGATATAGAACGAGCATTTCCACGATACTTGATCACTATCAGATCAGATTCATTATTAAATCAAGATTACTTTTTGATACTTACCTTGACGATATAATGACTCACGGACTATAATAATATGAGAAAGTACACTCAAAACATACTTTGAGAAATAGGTATCTCATAATTATCAAACTCTTATGAGCCTTGCAATCCGAACCTTTCAAAAAACTAAGGGAACTTTTCTCCGTAATAGTGGTGGAAATCCTTATGGCCTGTATTTCCTCAGGAAGGCCGGCATCTGAACAATTCTTGTGTCACAGTAGATTAGGATGTGTGACAATTACACTAACCTACACATACCTACAACCTTGGGCATTGAACCACTGGGACCAGAACATGTAGATCGAACTTCATTAAATTTTAATGTCGGGCTCGATCTGCGCGCTTGTAATCAAGCGGCGAGTGGCCGCGTTGTCACCTGTTCGCTAAAGTAATTAGCTTTCGGTAGAATTAACTTAATCATATTGATATTCCACACGGATGAAGGGGTCCAATGACGATTTTTAAATGATGTTTACTGTGAGATAGTAGTTGGTGCTGCACAAGCATGTAATGGGGTTGATGTATTTGTCAGTTTTATCAAAAACGATTGTTGTGAGGATAAGATGTGATTTAGAGGTAATTAAGTGTAAATAGAGATTACTTTTTAATAAAACTTATTGGTAATTTAAATCACTGTATTATCTGATGACGAAAAAATCTGTAGCTGCATAATATATTAAAACGAGCGTTTTATTAATACAAGATATATTCTATCGGCAAGCGAGACGCTGATATTTTCAATGTGATGCCGTCTTGCATTGATAAAAATAGTCCGATTTTAAGAGTTCGGTACAGGTAGAGTGTGATAATGTTCTGATAAAACTAAAAAGCATAAACAACAAAGCTAAACAAGGATTATTTTCTCCCTTTGCTTCAATCCATTCACAATAAAGGAGAAAAACCTAGTGCGGCCGCGTTCATTAAAACAAAAATAATACTATCTGTCATTCGTTTCCATTCTATTTTTGCTCACGAAGTTAAATCGCTATTATAAATGAAGCAGCGTATAAACGAAAAACAAATAATGTCACAAATATACCGTTGAAATGAAAGAAAGATGTCAAGAGTTCGCGAATCGTTTTCCTTGAAGATATTAAATTATTGTCTACAAGATGCTAATAGGGTCATTACTTAAAGGAATACAAAAGCCTAATGCTACATTATCTGTTGCTTGGTTTGCGACAGCCCTACATTGTTTACCATAATACCTGTACTTTTCCAGACTTTAATCCTAATTTTATGTTAATATAATTGTGTGTAACGTAATAGGTATGCTAATACATGTAATGTTCCCATTATGTATACAGAATGTACATTGTATTGAGCATTAGGTATTTTCTCCAGCCCTATTAAACGAACTAATTGGCATTGTTGCCGAACGAATCTTGCTCTTTATTTTTCTATCGAATGTAGAGTTGCTAAATGTAAAGTTCTTTTTGTATTTTCACTTGCTATATTTCAATTTTGCACTATCGTTGGGTGAAAATGCAAGAAATTATGGTAGTCTGGCGTTGAAGTTCGACAATCCAGCAAGCATGGTGATCAATGCTTGGCATGCTTCACCACCACCATTTTCCAGGTGTGATTATGAAAATAAATAATATAATGTTATTTCTTAGCTACCTGTATTGGTTAATAACATACTCTTTCAGAATAAACTCTCTTAATACCTTGAACTACTAAGGTTGTCCCCAAAAAGGTTTACTCTATATGTATAACTAAGAACATACATAAAAATACCGTTTAGTTGAGGTTCACACTAAGTCTAAAGTAAATTAATTATTTAAAAGGGTTCTTTAATCTCTTTACTACTTTTGACGGGAGCTTTGGTGATATTATGTTATTTCATGGTTTATAAAGGATTAAATGGCCAACGGCTAATTAAAGCTTCCGATAAACTTTTGAGCATCATATTACTCTTTGTTAATTAATTTTCGGTGAAGTATAGTTAAACAGAACAAAGTAGTAACCATATTAATAATTAATTAACGCGAAATAAAATGTACTCAGCTACTTTGAAACCTAGGAATTTTAATCCAGACGGTTAAAGGAATAACGTACGAAACGTAAAGAAAACGTACAAATGTATGGAAATTAAAACAATCGACACAACTAATAGTCGCCGTTAGGTGTCATGTTGTCTTTGTTACCTTTATATGGAAGGCAAATAGATATTAAAGGACTTCACTTAGTGGAGTTGGGGAAACAGCTAATTAGACTTGCCATTTCGATTCGATTACAATTATTTATGCAAGTATACTAAGGGAATTTAGGAAGGCTTCTTCATGAAATGTGATGTAAAAGTCTAGTCTAGGCCCTGAATAAGTTAATATTCCGCCCGATGGTTCTAAATAATATAACCTTTGAATCGACTCCCCTAAGTACTTAAAATTCCTTCTATTTCATTACGGGCACGTCTCAAATAATTTCTCTAAGTTTGTAGAATAAAACTTTGAAAAGAGAATATTTATTTTAGCTATTCCTTTCATAGAACGAATTCCTTTGAACAAATCAATTAGTTTAATGTCATTCTTGGTTTTAGTCAAATTACGTTTTTGCCACTGGATAAGTCTGCGTTCTTTTTTTAAATTAACAGTAGTTGCCGCCTACAATACTATTTAAAAGTTTTACTTATTGTTCCATCGACTATTTTATGGGAAATTTTGTTGCCTCTGATTTTGGGGGTGGTGACAGATTATTAAATTTGGTGACGAGGGCTTCAATCATCTTTATTTTCTAATATCTTATAAGGAATTTGTCAAAAAGCTTATAGTAAGTTATAGTTCTTCTAGTTTGATAAAAAAAAAAAACTCCTTATTTGATGTATTCTCGTGACATAAACCGTCTATTTTACTAATTAATCTTATATTTCTAAAATGATCAAATAAGACCGCCAATTAAGATCCAAATTTTACTAGACCTCGTGAGTCCCTTGTCACTGAAAACCTTTTATAACGTAACTGCTAGTTACGAAATACACAGGTACATAAATGAAATACGTATAGTATTGTATGTATATAGATACTACGCTCAAAATAGCGGAGCTTTTGATATTTTACGCTGCTTTTATGCCACCGTGTGTTCGTCAGGAAGCATCGGTCCAGTGGAACATTTGCACAAAAAACCCAACATTTTTGGCACAAAATTGAACGAGGTAGGTATAACCTTTTTCGATGAAACCTATTACACATTTTATATGCAAAGCTAAACTGTGATGTACCTTCCACCTGTCATTTTATGGATCACTTTTAGAATGTTTTTGGAAACGAAGGATTATAGAGCTTAGCGATAGATTTTGCCCGGATTTTTGGAAATGTTTTTGTCAGATGTCGGATCCTGATGATAGTAGCCGGTAGCCGTCAAAAATAATTAACAGGAAATCGAATCTGAATAGGCCTTTGAAAGACTTCGAAAATAGAAAGTGATCAAAATTTTAACATTTTGGATTCTGACTTTGCTTTGTAAAGTTTTTGCTTTTACATATCAACCTTAACTTACGTATACATATACTGTACGTGATTATTATTATATTATAATTCTTTCTAGTTTCTGTCACCTTTATCACTTACGAAACAGCCTTTGAATGAACTTAATTCTTGTTTTTACTTACTACTTGTATATTTTATTTTCTTTTACCGTTCACAAACGCGTAGTAACAAACTTACCTGAAACAAAAAAAGAAACATGAATAACAGCTCGTCGATTCATATATTTGTGTTGGACTTTATAATGGTTACTTAAATAGTCGGGTTTCCTGTTTTCGCGACTAACGTTAGACGGTTATGCAACTTGTCACGTTGCCAACTGTTCAGGTGTTGTGACCTCTGTGGTGACGCCTATTTGTTGACACATTACGTGACTCATGAGCAACGTGATGACTGTGACGTGACAACACATTTGTACCTGATATCATTAAGACTTGTAAGCGTTTAATTGCTGTCAAGAAATCGTGCTTTGAGTTCGAATTTGACTAGGACTCAATCGTATTTTTTTAATTTGAGTAGTGAAAATTTATTATCATATTATGTTGTATTTCGAAAGAAGTTGCAGAACTATAATCAGTTGCGTAAACAAATGGAGGCGTATTCAATCAATTGATTCGAAATTCAACCATGATCGATACATAATGAAAATTAACTACCGAGATACGGTAGCTAATTTTCATAATGTATGAAATTAGTGTTGATAAAAATTACACTACTCTTAATTGAGACATACCTACTTGATTAAGATAAAAATAATGTTAAAAACATTTTCATAATCGAACTATTTGTTCAATTTCCATTAAAATATCCGATCATATTAATAAAAGCCGACGAATAAATATGATAATAAATTCGATCCCGTTTCTGCGGTAATATTATTCAATTTTGACATCCAGTTTACAAACCTCTATTATTTTTGTCAGCTGCGGTATAAATAAATATTATTTCTAAATTTAATGAAAAATAGATGTGTTTTTGTAAATGATGGCATTTATACTCGCAGTCTCGTAACTTTCCTTTTACAATAAAACTGTGACGTGGGTTAAATTTATTGCTCACATTAAGGGAAACGTTAATGGAAAAGTGAGTGTGCCGATAACGAAATGTAATTAAATAGGGAATCACATCATTGGGGAGTGACGCGACTGCGGTGCGGTGCAACACGAAACGGCCGGTAACGGTCATAAATGCCTGCTTTTGTAATATCATGGCTCGAATAATGAAACGTTATCGATATAATTCTGTGACCGAGTCATGATGCTCTTTTATTTGTTCCCTCAATAATTAGCAAAGGTTGGTAGTCATCTTTTGATAGTTGTTTTAAACTTATGTTATGTTCTGCTTTGCCAAAGGTTTGCTATTGTATTTCACGATAGACTGACGCATCGTTTAATTCCCTCAGCCCGCGATAAAATTAGCTACGTTTAAATTTAATTTAATTAAAATTATCTCGCCTATTACTCTTCATTTGACCTCATCAATCTTAATGAAACGCTGTTTGAAATTCTAATGATTTCATCGTAGAATTAAAACTATTATTCGACTAAATCGACTGCTCGTTAAAGTAATCTATTTATTATTGTGAATTGTTTGTATTTTTAGAAAAACAGTGTTTTGGTACTAAGTTTTATACATTTCAATTGCAAATAGTAAAAAATACTTAAAGATAAATATACAATTTTTAATAATTTGACTATGATTATAAAACGTTGTGTTAAGTTGTACTAACCGCCAACAATCAGGAGTCTTGGAAAGCAGACAAGCGGTCAACTCGTTCATCTCAAAATTGACTTATTAATAGAGTGGAAAGTACATAAACTATATCATAATAATCGTTGCCAAGATTCGTACGAATTAAGAGGTAGGTGTTTGTGTTAGTAAGGCCCTTTGTATGCGAGGCAACAAGAGAGAACAACATCGGACGACTTTAATTTATAACGATGCATACAGGTGAACCTTCATGAGTTTCTATGACGATAACTGTTATGAGACCGACATTGTCTTCAATCAGTCTTGTGTTGTCACATGGACGAAAGGCTAAAGAGTAATATTTTTACTAACATATTACATAAACGTAACATTTGATTAAGACAATTAGATTTCAGGATTAATAGTAAAACTCTGAATAAAAACCTAACCATAGTCTTTAGGTATACACGTAATACTGAACAATAATGAATGCAATGAAGTCGTACTAACATTTAACATTAGAACAATCTCTCTTGGCTCAAAAACTCTCCTAGAATTTTCTATAGAAAAAAATCGCCAACAAAATGAGCGGGCCCTTAATATCTGTTATGAATAATATGGAGTGGTTAAAATAACTTGGGTGTTGACACACATTTGCGAGTCGGATAGAGACCGCTATTTCTGTCGCTTGGCTCTCATAATGAGTGAGCTAGACGATGCCTAATGTATACGTTCTATAGGATAGTAGAGCTTCTTTGTAAAAGGGATTTTTGATTTATGAATTGAAGCTGAAATGTTTGTGGTGTGTTTAAACGAATACTCGTCATACTTAAATATTAGGTGTGAGCAGAAAAATACAGCTGTCTTCTAGAAAACTAATGTTGTCACATAAAAAATGAAGCGGTATAAAATTTATTTAGTTTTATTAGACATCGGATTTAACTTTTTTTTTCATCATCATCATCATTTCAGATTGGAATCACCCAGTGATGGGTTTAGCCCTTCTCTTTTTGCTGTCACTTTTCTCTTTTACGTTAGGTAAGTATCAAGATCAACAGCAAATTGGACACATATTACAGTACATTAGCCCTGAGACAGTAAAGTTTATAATTAAACACCAGGGCTGTGATTCAAATGTGTTTTATCGATACGTAAAGAATAAAATTTATGTTTTAGCAAGGAATTTAAAAAAATAATGTGTTGATATTCGTTGGGAACCACATTAACATGTATAATTTAATTTTATTGTTCTCATTAAAGCTTGTTCGTGATGATAGATAAGTAATAATAGCATTCTTTTTTATACGTTCTGCATGAGATTTCTGCTCATATATTCACTTGTTTTTCTGTTAGAATAAATTGTAACTTTATTTTTATAGCGTGTTACCGATATGTGTAAAGCCATTTATAAGGTAGGAGTTTATAAAATATAAATAATGATGTAGTTTGACGCTATTTATTCTAAATTCCCAATGCTTGAACTTTTTTTTTAACTACGAAGAACTATACTTCAGTATTTTTTTTTAAGAATGAGCTACTATTTTTTGCTACTTATCAATTACTATTATCAATTTCGTTATTTTTTAAGTTTTTCATTGATAAGTAATTTATTCCCGAAGTCTAGATAATGTCAACAACATTTGGATTTTTAATAGAAATGTTTCTCCTATATGTGTATATTTAGATATGTCACTGTATACCCACACAATGCTATAAATACTCTTATCCTAAAACAAAGTCCCGTTATTTATGTCGAACAGCGATATTTAACTCAACGCGCGATCGTATTAGTCATGTCAGAGTTAATGGCATTTAAACTTTAATGCACCTAAATATAGCATGGAAACACTTTTCACCATTTCCCATCCAAATTATCCATCTATTCATATTACGAAAGTAATATATCAGAATTGATTTGATTATCAAACTAGGATAAACCGTGATACACAAATTTTATAAATTAGTTTCGTTAAAACGTCTTATGTGCTAATGGGTTATGCGAAAATGAGTTTTATTGCGTAAGAGGAAGTGTGGAAATCGTTTGGCTGTAGACGTCGACGTTTCAGTAGGTTAAGAAAGAAAAATGTGATGAATGAACGTATAAATAATCATGGCGTCGGCCGCGTACACTTTAATCACAGTTGTATTTCAGTAATATACGGCGAGCTTAACACTTTTTCTTATGAATTCTTTTTTTTAAGCCACAAAGCTTTCATTCTGCCTGTATACGTTCGCTTTTAGAGGAGTTTTAGTTTTAATGGAACTTTTTAAGGCTAGCTAAGTAATCTAAAGTTCTTAATAGAGCTGTATAATGAAAAATAAATTATTCACTATATTGTATTATATCTTCACTTATCCACTGTTTCAAAGGAAATATTACGATAAATACTTGTAAAAAGATCTAATTATAATTTTGTTCTTGCTCAGCCTACATGCGTAATGTTATTACTCATGAACAATTCAACATTGGAAATATATTATAACACAGTAACAATGATACAGCCTTGCTTTTTCCAGGTAATTCTGACCTCCGTGAGGTCGATTTCTAGGCAATCTAGTATTGTTAATACAATCATTTTATGTGACGGAAAAATTCTAATAAAATCTAGTCTTATTAAAATGGTTTGTTGATCTTGTCGTTTCAGTATTTTTAGTAAGAATTTTTGACAGTTATTTTTTGCTTTATATGAGACGAATGGAAATGACGTATTGGAAATTGAACACAAATAATATTCCTTTTACAGCACAACGTTAGCTAGAACTTTAGGGTATAACCAACACGCAACCATATTTTTCGTTTCAAACCGAAAATATTAAAATAAAATCCTCGACATGGAATATTCAATAGTTGAGAATAGCATTTCATTGTCCGATGCACGAATAAAACCAAAATATTGCCCGCAAACGAACGCCCATTCAATATTCCGCAACGATGAATAATTAAGTACTGGACTGTCCACAACCACTCGCTAAAAAGTACCAAAAACATTGTAAGCTAACAAAATATGTTGCGGTCTTCATTTATGAAGACATGTGGTGGTTTGCAGAATATTATCTATAGTTCGTTTAGTGGCTTTATTTATAAAAAAATAAACGGTTCAACCTCTGTTTGGCAGTGACTAGATATAAATAAAAGACATTCAAGAAATCAAATAACTTAAAAGATGAATAAGTTTGATCGTTGCTGAGAGTTTACGACGCCTTTTTACAATTCTTCTCTACCTTCGATCCTTCTCAAAACTGTTTGTTTCCAACGATTAGTTTCATGAATATTTTACACCTAGGTAATACAAACACAGACAAATTAGTATCCTTGATTCGATATTATCTAAGCTGTGATCTAACCTAAGGCCGGTCAGAATATTCGATACTCAACCAAATACTAATATTACAGCGTGACGCTCCATCGATCACAAATCACACTGACATTTGTATAGATTTATTGTATCATACATTACCTCCAGTTTCAAGGTTATCGCTTGTCATAAAGACAATGGCTTTTTGTTTCGTAATAAACTTAAATGTAGTGTGGAAAACAGGGAAACGCTGCCAATATTTATAGTCTGTTGTGCATATGGAACGTTATAAAACGGCCGGAGCGTAAGGTCGCAGGCATCTGGCGCCGGGCACATGTGCTCGCTATTTTTATCGCCGTCATTCAAAGCACTGATAGCGTTCACTAAACTGTATAAATTGTACACACTGTATACGCCTCCAAAACATAAAATACAAACGTACGTTCACTGTTTAATAAATTATGTCTGATAAGAATATTTTATGCTCTACACAATTATATCAAGCGTTTATGTTCCCGATAAAATTGGTATCACTTACAATAAAATTGTTTACTCGAGAATAAATTGAGTTTTGAAACAACCTGTTGTCTAACACATTTGAATTGAGTTATGTGTGTTTGTTAAAGATATTTCGTAAAATCGAATGTGTAGGATTCCTCACGCATGTTTTTACATAATTTGTAAAAATTAGAAGAGTTCGTCTACCCACATATTTATTGGGACTACTGCTTTTCCAATTGTTCTACTACGACAAAATCGGAGGCTGATAAGCCCACGACTTGTTAATGAACGTATAAGGTTAGATTTCGCCATCAGCGTTCAACTTCATTGGAAGTATTTGTAATACGATGAATAATGCGTATTACCTATTATATGTTACATTGAATTAAACTATTAAATTAGCTTATTGTTCATACATGTAGCGGTCACCAAGCGAAAAATTAAAATTTCTTATAGTACGATCTAACTAGTCAATCTATACCTATGTAGGTGTGCTTTAACCGAAACAATTCAAACGCCTACACGTTACATTTGTTATTAATACTTTTTGGTTTCCTATTCAGACAATCATTTTAATTTACCCGACAAATGGTAGTAAAAGGTCAAACTCTTCGATTACCTCCCTTTTAGTGGGTTGGAGCCAAACAATGCTGGTTACAATAGGGCTTTTAAGGAAAACTGGTGCTTTTGTCTGACGCCGTTAGCTAGCGACGTATAAGTGCGTTCTTGACTACACCAACACATCGCTTGCTTTGAGAATATGCAAATAAAGGTAATAAATATGATGGGAAAATTGCGAAACCTTTTCTTATTTTAACGTTTGAATATTTTCTTTAAATGTTCCTTAATAATGTACTTAAGGAGAGAACTGTAAAAATATTTTCTTGTAGTACTGTAGTAATTTATACTATGGACTTTCATTGTATAGGTAATATTATAGATGAAAACAATAGGGACAGTGACAACTTTTTTAATATCCATCATAAAGATTAACGAATAATATTGGACACCTTTTTTTTAACCGTATTAAAAAATTGACCAAAATACAGTAAGTGAAAGTTACGCGTGACGTCACTTTTGTGTACAAATGTTGCCAATGCAGTAAGTCACAAACCAGCTCTCTTAAACTTTAAAGCAGCATAACTTTGTCATATTTTATTGTTTAAATAAACGCAAAAATAAGAGTCTTATATTTTTTACTTACCTATCTGAAGGATTAGTTACTTTTTATTTCGTACCCTGTCATCGTCCCTATTAGGTTCTTCCATTAACACTATCTAAGAAAATTAAACTTGTATCTAACTCTAGAACTATTTCTTTTCAAAACTGCAGATTAACTTTTCATTAAAATAATCGCAATACTTGTCCTTCATAAAAATTGACGACAAAAATTTAAGTAATATTATTTAAGTGTGCTATCTAATTATAATTAGGCTATAAGTTGGCTTAGAGCTGTCGTTAAAGACAGTGATTTTATCAGAGGTTCAGGTAAAGCATTTATGTGAAAAGTTTTCAGAAGGCGTTTCAGAACTAATCAAAAGTGTGCTTAACCCGAAGCAACATCGATCGTTTCGAATTAAAATATAAAATATTCTCGTAAAACCGTCTCTATTACTTTTTAAGAGTTTGGTTTTAAAAGAAGCTTTAAAAATATTAAGATCGTATTTCAAAACGAGGTTGAATTCCCAACGTCCAATTGGTAAATAATTCAAAACATGAATTTCCTGTAGTTCTACACAATAATAATTTTTTTAATATCTCATGACATAGCAGACCAAATTTATTCATCACATCAAGTACAACTTTGTTCTTTTTGAACAGCTCGATCACTTTTTCCTCCGTTACCACAACTTTCAAATTGGATATACGGCGTATAAGCAAGGCATGAAACAAATCGACAGGCACGGGTAATCATCGCTTACATCCACATTACACAAGGAACTTCCACTGAATTTTACTGAGCGCCTTTTCGCGTCAAACACATTTTTCCTGCTGTAAATCTGAGTAGCATAATGGGAAAAGTTGTAACAAGTATTCTGAACATATTATGTGCCATTAATATTCTGACGAGTCTCCGACGTTCGCGGCTCTATGAAGTTCAATGAACGAGCATGGCGGTACCTTATCATTTTAATATCTACGTGTTATTGCGTATGCCTCGCAACTTTTGTGAGATGAACATTGGAATGAAAGGATTTTTGTGTAGCTCTCACGAATCTATCTGAAGTATTACGTGGGGACGAAGTTGAATATGCTGATAAATCTGAAGGTATCATTTAGGTAGATAGGTAAGCTGGGACGTGGTTAGTTCGGATCTTGTAGGTGCGATTTTTTCACAAGCTCCTTTTGATGTAAGTAAATAGGTTCATAACATAGTCGTGTCTTAATGTCAATGTTATACAGGTAATAATATTTGAGCCGTTTATATCCCCTTAACGTCTTAAAAAAATGTTGTTGACAATAGAAATGTTAACTCAATAAACAACATAGAAATACTCTCGAGACGATTCCCGAGTTACATCTAATAATCGGCTATAAGAGGTTTAATTTTTCACCTTTTGTGTCGAGAAGTCTAAAAAGGATTTTGTACAAATGGAAAAGTTTCCTTTTAGAAAGCCATTGTTTGTACGGCGGCGAGGAAATGTTTTAGGGAGAACCCTTTTCAGTTCGCCACTTAGCTGTGAATACGTCTAAATGTCTGGAATTTATGATTTATTCGCTAACTGCTTGTTTAGAACTGATTTAACACCATAGTGTTAAGGTTCTGTCCAATGTCATTTGTTTTTTCGAGTATCTTATTTCCTACTGTGGGCATGACTAAGAGATAGTTTTTTGTTTTTCATTATTTCAGTTATTACGGGGTCAGAATACAGACTAGACCGGTCTGAAACTTGTGTAGGTACGTGTATTTGAAATAATAAAGTATGAATGTAATTAGGTTTAGGAGCATTAAAAAGCATTTGTACATTAAAATTCCAACTAAATTACTCAAATGTATCTCTTGCGTCAATCAAGAGTAAATACTTATTAATTCTACAGAGTTATTTTTAAAATATCGATTACATAATGTAGTTTTGATAGCTCTATTTAAAATTAAGACCCTTATTTAATATTACAACATACAATAACTGTTACGATAAGTTTGATTAAACATTAACACAAAGGTTATCGGCTATAACGGTAAGCCCACAATATCCTATACATTTCCATTGGCATCGTATTTGTAATATTTCCTTTGTAAAGGCTACGTAGAAAAGGTTGTCTGTAAGAGATCGCTATTAGTGATAATGCTGCTATTTGTAGATCCTCTTTTATTTTTCTGCCTTTGTTCGTTTGTTATTCAAATAGTGTACCAAAATATGGTTTATTTTTAAACTAATAACCATTATAAAAAAGTTTCGTTGTGCGTATTAAATTGTAAAGTTTATTACGATTATTATCAAAAGAAATGTATGTTATTGTCATAACGATACTAATATGGTGTTTTGCTTTTAAAATCGCCTTTAAAAGGATCGTAAAGATAATATATTATGTAACCGTAAATATGTTTTACATAGGTATTTAGTTACACCAGTTTTAATGGATACATTACATTTTTATTGGATGACAAGTATAATTTTACTTATATTTAAATCTTCTTTTACCCAAAACATAATTACACCTTAATCTGTTAACAAAAATCGATAGTTTAATATCATAATGCAAGTTATTCGGTGACGTAAGGGATCATTATTGACTTCGACAACTAACGTCTGTCACATACATGCTAAGTATCACATTAAATACCGCACGTGTGTGTTATGATACCAACATCACCGACTAATACACGGTATAGTGCTTAGGCAAATATTTTGAATTTATAGACTTCGATCATCGCTTACGATTTTGTCTGTGTGGATTTATCGAAATATAGCCTGTACTTTAAGTTACCTTTTACCCTTTTCTATAGTTTTATTATCATTAGCCTATCGCAGTCCACTGCTGGATATAGGTTTTCTATAGGGTAATTTATTGGAAATCGGTTGAGCGGTTTAGCAGTGAGAGTAAAATAAACAAACTGATATTCGCATTTATAATATAAATTTGGTTGTAATATAAAATTGTTAAGGTTCGTTCGGAGTAAAATTTTAAAAGAGTAACCGACGAATATTAAAACTCAACCTTTATTGTAAAATTTGGAATACACTTTTAACAAACTCTCCTATTTCATTATAACTAGGGTTAGGGGTTAAGTTACGACTAGGTACGGTACCTCACTCAATATACCAGCACAATATATCAATTAGGTAATCTGTAACAGGATATAACGTAACCAATAAATTTATTGTACGTACATATATCACAGATATTACGATCTCTGAAGGGTTAGGATGGCAACACTAACAGTCCGCAATTGTAGGGATTAGGGCCTGTAATAAAGGGCCGAGTTATTGCCGAGCATAACCTCTGTACAGAAACTTGTCACTAGATAACTATATTGCTATCTGTTGTTCAAAATCACATCTATCTATCCTACCTATCCTATCTACCTATCTTACACAATCAAGATAATTATAATGTTTTCAGAATTTGTCTAGGTATGTATGCTTACTGGTTTATTTATCGAACTATAGGTTCTAAACGTTTATACGGACTTTTTATGGGCAGTCAGAATCCGTACATGGGACTCTATTTTTCTTTTGCAAAAAAAGGGAATAAAAAAATACGAAATCATTTTCCAATTTTCTTTCAAAGACTATTGAAGACAGTAAGTCATATATTTAATGATACTCTATGTAACGAGCCGAGTGGTTCCCATAGGTCACCACGCCAATTACTACTGTACGCGACGTGTCGTGGGTTCGATCCCCGCGTAGAACAAGAATTTTTGCGTTCCACAAATGCTTGTTAGTTGTTCTGAGTCTGAGTGTCTCTGTGCATGTGAATTAAATGTTTGTGAATCTCCCCATGATACAAGGATTAAATTCATTACTGTGAGAGTCGTTTTTATAAAAAAAAAGTAAGAAAATAAAAGGAAATGCTAACCAATTTCACTTAGAAAACCATAGTCTCGTTTAACAATACATATGTCCCTAGTTGAGAGTTTTGTTGGCATAATAAAGTACGGCAAGTGTACCCCGGGGGTTGAAACTTGTGTCGGTTGTCCTATTCCTGCAGTACGACATTCATTCTAGCTGTGTGCCGATGAAAAAGGACCTTTTTACCCAACTGCGTCAAAAGGAGGATAATATTGGATGAATTTGGATATCTTTCTGTTATGAAAATATTTTTTTTCTTTTATCTACGATATACATATTATTATGTTCGATGACCAATCAACGTTCTTACATGTTAACTATACGTATAAATTAAATCAAATTAAATGATCTCTGAAACCTGGCAAACTTATAAATAACTCTTTTCCTACTTTAAATGAATATACCGTTGAATAAACAAAACGTACAATGTCAAACCTTTATCATGAAGAGAAAACACCAAAAAGGTTAATTGATTCAACAACGTCATGAAGTGTCGCGTTCATTAACAATGTTTAATTCATTTGAAAATGGAAACTCTTGCGTAAATCTATACAGGTGAAGCCAAAAAGGTTTTATATTTTAAAGCCGTTACGTATCTGGCCGTTGTTACGAAAAAAAAGTGATTAAAAACTTTTTGGTTTAAAACAATTAAAAATTTATTTGAAACGTGAACTGTTACGAGACTAATTGATGTCTGTGATTTACTCTGAACATGATTAACAGTATTTCTAATATAAAAATGTAGTAGATAAATAAATGGGCTATAAAAGACGGAATAAATAATCATAATAAAATTCAGGCCTATAAAACAGAATTCAATTTCTTTCCTCAGAAAAAAGGATAACATTCTTAAGATTCATTTATCACATTTTTCTTATTACTCCACTTTAATCTTTTATGAGAAAGCAATCAGCTTGTTCATATTTATTAACTTATTCACGGAACATCTCATCTAGGGATTATTAAGGAAAATTGTCGGAAACAATTTATGAAGGTTTTCTAGACAGATAATTCATATAGTCCGGTTATCAGATATTTATTACGTAGATGATTCACGCAGTTTTGTCATCGCTAGAATGTGGACGTCGTAAAATGAAGTGTACCAGGGTTACATAAATCTCAAGGCGATTGAGGCAATAATTCGTCTGACGTTGTAAACTAATCCTTCAAATGTTTATGATGTTTGTTTTGAGGTATTTAGATTAATATTTTATTTAATCGTTTGAGGTACGGTAAACGACATCCTGATCTATTAAACTCTTAAATCCACAGAAAAAGTTTTACGTGAAAAGATTTTTAATCCAATAGTCATCAGTTAGTATATTATAATTATCTAGTAAAGTGAAGTCGATACTTTTCAATTCTACTCATAATATCGGTTTTAGCTACAAAACATGAACCTCCGTATACGCAGTTGGTTAAAAAGTAGCCTATATGTTAATCGAGGGTGTCAAATAACTCCATACCAAATTTCATCGAAATCAGTTTCAGCGTAAAAGAGTAACAAACATGAAACATCCATCCATCCTTATTAACTTTCGCATTTATTATAAGTAGGATTAGGTAGGATTTGAAAACTGGCCTCTGAACTGCAGAGTAGAATAATTAATGTCTATCAAGTTAGTGTAAATAGAAAGAAATAGTTGAAATTACACACTGTTTTACCTACCTACACACTTACTCCATATAGTGTTGCACACACTAATCCCTACTTCCACTACTTCACCATTTGTTCTTAGTTTTTATTTGTCGTTTAGTTTCTTGTTACGCGGCCGTCCTGTACCCGTGGGTGTCGTAAAGAGGACGAAGGGATTATGTCAGAAGGATGGTCATCTCGTATGTTTTAATCACTTATAGTAGGCGAGGATTGCGGTTAAAGAAGAATTACGAAGGTAATGTGAATTTATAGGCTATTTTATTGTTGTTTATGACAGTTTACCTACAATTTATAGAGCTAGAAGCAAGGGCCTACCTACTTAGAAATAACTTTTGGTGGCAAGGATCTCCAAGTAGTGTAAGTCACTACGCCGATTACCTCTGTTTGCGAGTTCGATCCCCGCGTAGGACAAAAAAATATGAGATCCACAAACGTTTGTTTTAAGTCTTATCTTAAACGTAAATTAAATGCCTGTGAAACTTCCAGCGATACAAGAATCAAATTCCATAATGCGGGAGTCGTTTTTTCTTAAAAAGAAAAAAAAAATTATAACAGCCAACATCACAAGTTTCTCTATATTAAACAAATACGACCAAATATTTGGCATTATCAGGCACCCATCCAAAACCCAACCTAACCAACAGCTACTTAACAAATCAAACAATTCATATCTCAAACATAATCTTTAACCTAATTACGTCTAATTTAACGCCAGGCAGGAAGTGCACGGATACGTTATCGTGACGTAACGTTACTAATATTTACATTTTCCGCGGGACCACACACGTTGGAGATTACAGGGTTAACACGCTAATGTCGCAACGTTTTATATTCATAGCTAATGTTAACGCGAACATTTTTACGTGCCTTTTTAGAATGCACAAACTTTTCGTTCGAAAGTTTGACTCGTGACTTTTGGCGACGTTTGAAAAACATGAATTTGAGCAAGATTTGTTTAATAAATTACGTAATTTGTTTTTTTTTGGTTAGTTAAAAAAACACCTACGTTTTTTATTTTCTTTATTATTACAGCTAATCTAAATGTTTGTCCTTGATTTTACAACCAAAAACATAAAGTATAATTGTATCTATGTACCTTAATATGTACATGAATAAAGTATATCTACGCCCTCATACGAATATTGTAATAGGTTCTAAACCATACCAAAATGTTTCTTCCCATCGCAAACAAAAAAGATCCCAACTCAAGCGAACAATTACTATCAACCGGCAAAAATTTGTGACGCAATAAATATGAGCCTTCTAAAACCCGACTATCATAGTCCGTATGCAAATGTGGTCAGAATATAACATTTCTATTCTGACCGTCCGAATGTACCGTCAGCAGAAACATGAAGGGACTAATGCCCTTTTTATAGCATCTCCCTTTTTATGGATATTTCGGATATGATTGTCGTCACTCGTAAAAGAAGTTGTCTTATAAACGTTTTCATATTGCTCAGCTTTGCTAGCGCTAGCGGTTCTTTGATATTTTGTTTGAAAGGCGAAATTTATTATAATCTTGGATTATTTAGTGCTCAATTTTAGTACCTACATAGCATGGTGGTTTTATAACTTGTAATACATTATAACACAGACTTCATTTATTCTGTCATAACCCTTTATCAGTATTTACGCATATTTTTGTATAACGTCGACTAGTTTTATGTAGCTCAGAAAACATAAAAATAAATACAAACATAAGTACATAACTACACAATATAATTAATGAGGAAACCCTATATGCTCTAAAAAGTCCAGAACACAACTTAAAATAGAATTATAAGAAAATAATAATACATCTAAAGATACTATATACAACACAGGTTACTTCAAACAACAGCCACATCAAAATATGAAAACCAAACACTGTATTAAGGCACACCACACGACATTCCAACGATTCATTAGTATAAAGAAATAAATTCACATCAAATAGAATGAACTCAGAATAAAGAAATAAAGTTTTTTTCATATCGAACTTGGCTTACATATAAACCAAAAATTATAAGTATGGTTTTTTGTGTCGAACTTGGCCAAAACAGAAATGTCCTTATTGACCGATATTTATCCAGTACAGTAACAATAATGATTTCTGAACTGGGTTATGTTTGATCGTCAACAAAGTAATTATTGTCCAATGTAGGGCAATGGCTTCTCACCCAGAAAAAGTAATAAAAAACGTGTATCGATTGACTTAGGACTAGACATGGGATTATGTAAAACATTTACTGAAATTTCTTTATTTACAGCGAGTCTTAAAAGTCCAATAATAAATTCTATAGGTAATTATTAAAAAGTAATAATTAAATCTATTTTGGATGTACCAGTTAAAAACATTACTCATTCAAAAGGTGATTTATGCCTGTACTACAAACTGTTAAAGCAAGACCCTAGCTATTGTAAAAGCAGGACGGCACACAACACTCCGTGTAGTGTTGTCTTGCTTACACAATGGTAACATTCCTGCTTCAAAAGCTCAGAGTAAAGGTAGTGGTAAAGACGTTAAAGATTTGTATTTATATTAATTAGTATGTCAAAAGATGCCCCATTTGAATAGAAGTTTTATATGCTTTGAAATGTAATAAACATACCGTATTCATATTTGTGGTAGCGACGACAAATTTCTCGAAACTAGAAATATATAAAATAAATTTACATTTCTAGCTAGATTTCCAGGTATTTTTGTATAGGAGAGAGCTCAATGAAAACATTCTCAGTTATTCCCGGTATGGTGTATTTATTTTAGATATGAACTAGTAAAAGCATAGCAAGTTTATTTCATACGTATTGGTGTTGAATAAATACGTCAAAGCTTGCAACATTTTGGCTGTGGGCCCGCCGGCTCTAGCCATTTGTCCTGTTTACTGGCAGGTAACTGAGTTCACGAGAAGTAACTAGACTTCTGAAGGTATACAGATACACGTACTAATTATACGAAGGTAAAGATATCCAGGTTAAAAAGAATGAATCGAAAATGTTGTCTCAATTTTCAGTTAACTTTACAGAAAACTGAGTGTTTCAAATAATACGTATTATTATGTTTACGAACATTAACTATTAAAAAGTAAATTTTATACTTTAGCTCCTGGTTTTTGCCCGCGGTTCCGTTTATCATCATTATCATGCGTATATCTTTTCTAAAAATTCAAGGTAACTCATTACAACATATCATTAAAATCAGTTCTGGGGTTTTTAACCCAGGCTGACGGAGTTATTTTTGAATTTTCACATATGCTCTAATTAATAAAATGTTTACTAATTTATAACTTTTACCTTACTTAAAAAGTTAGGTCAGCAAATCAAATAATTCTAAGCCATTTTGAGGTTATGAAATTAAATTAAATCATTTATTTTTGTAACTATGATAATTATATCACTTTTACATATCTTACATTGCTTTGCTTTGTTCACTGGATACTGGGAACTTTTCTTCATTTCTATACAAGTGTTGATATTGCCTCAAAGTTCATTTATTTCTAGAAAAAGCCAGCAGTATCATCTTAGTTCGCTGAGTTTTAATGAAATTGCCTTTAAAGGGCATTCGGTTGCTTCTCAAGTATTTCTTTTAGTTACTATTTCAACTATTGAAACTCCAGGAACAGCGTTTGTAAAGATATAATTGAAATACTTTGTTTATTTCATACTTTTTGTAAATTGTATTTTTCTTTTTGCTTTCAACACATTTTTTCAAAATAGTTTTTCTTTTTGAATTTTGTACTTCAGGAAATAGCACAATATATTTCTTTCTCGCTTACTTCTTGACATTTAATTACTTTTAAACTTAATCTAATTAAACTTCGAACTTATTAATCAGCGATTTTCATCACTAGAAAAAAATCAATAATTTCTTAAGGGGGTTTTCCCAAGATAAAACTGTCAAACTCAAACACAGCTTAAATCAAACAAAAAATATTCGATTTTAAATTGAACATACCAATTAGTGTTTGATGATAATGGACTAGATTAATATTCAAAAAACAACAATCAAAGCAATAACAGACATACAACAGTATTAAGATATATTATGAACACAAACACTCGTGTTAGTAAGGCTTACGAGTATACCTGGTGAGGTCGAGCGCGCCTTGAAAGTCGGGGCGATCATGACGGTCTCTGGAAATCACAATCAAATGATGATTTAACTAGAAAATGGGTTATTTAACGTCTTCCTGTAAGTAGAACCAATCCACATTTAAGGAAAATAAAAATTTTCCGTTTTCTAATAAAAAAAAAGTTTTTGCTCTTTTAAAATCTATAAAATATGTTCCTAATTTTCTGTCAAGCACGGCTGAGATTCGATGGAAGTCAATATAGATTTTAATAATCCTTGTAAGTAGCCAAATCCAAAAACTATTGTTTTGTAGATTGATTTCGTTTCCTAGAATAAAATAACGACGTTGCAAACTCAAAGAGACATTGAATTCTTATAAACTATAAATTTTATTGAGAATCGAACTCATTAAATAAAATCATCTTAGTTTATTCCCGAATAAGAATGACTACAGTAGTTATACAGGCCGCCAACAATGTTTTTTTCATAATATTTTTTTTATTTATGATACCATACAGCCATACTTGTAATACTTTTATAGGAATATAAATTATTCATTTTTGCACTCAACATAAATAATACCAAGAATCCTTTGAAATGCGTAAAAGAACGATTCCATTCAAAACAATCTGTCGACAAACAATGCGAAATGAATACTGTAAAATAATATTTCTTTTTCATTGTACTGTATTACACCTGAACAAATAACATTACAAAATAAAATACAAAACCAACGCTATTCTACTTGACACACATACTAATGGTAAAATAAAGACATACGTGAGACTGGAATGCACAATGCATGTAAAATATGTATGTTACAGGAACAATGTTTATGTATTACCCACGTGCGTGTTCCAAGAATGCCCAAAACCTCATGAATAAAGGCTCACTAGTCTTCTACTAAGGCACTATGCACGTGAATAAAGTTGGTATTAAAAATGTCACTCACAACTCTACGCTAAATTTACGTGAAATAAATAGCAAAAAAGGGAAAGTAATAATTTTCCCGTTACATTTAATGTCCGTACGTGTTCCGATGTCACAGGGGAAAGTGTTTAATACATGTATGTAAATAAACTTAATTATATCAACCGTGTTATCTCCCGCGATGAGCGGCGTGACGTCACATCCAGTTTATCTTAACGACACAAGTCGAGTAAGGCCATTACACTGAGGAATTTGATTGTTCGTTATCATATTTCGTTCAATTTAACAATGTGAGGTTATCTATCGAATAAAACGCTTATAAATTGTATTTACGATAAGGTATCGGGGTGAAGGTGAAGGATGTAGGCCACTGCCAGCTGGCAAGAACGGTGCTAAACTAATATTGAATTAACGCGAACAGAATAATTGTCGAGAAAGCTTGTACCGAGTTACCATTTATCAGATGTGCGACTAACAAGTGTTTAAAATTGAGTTCATTACCATCACTTTATGTATTTAGGACGTCGCCGCGGCCGATGTATGTAAACTGTGGGACCCCAACCAACTATTTGTATGCTTTTTGTTACCTTTGTTTGTTATAACGGAAGCCTCTCTTTGATGTTCTCTTAAAAGTAAAAGGATTCCGAGAAAACTATGCGGATTTAGCATCAGTTGCGCATTGCTCTAGCAGGAGTTACTATAAATTTAAAGATTGAGTGTTTTTTTTGACAATACTAAAGATAGTTACTGTGATAGAAAATAGTTACTGTTATAACCAAACCAACCTCTCATCTAGTGGTATACTGATATTATTGTTAGGATTTCATAAAAAGAAAAATAAAAGAGTATATTTACAGTACTTAAATGTACGTATGTGTGTAACTTTCCGTGGTCAAAAACCAACATCTAAAACACTTCTAGTTTTGTTAAGCCACCCCAAAGTAGAGTGCGACCTTAAACGTAGTTACGTCACGCTACCCGCTCCAAAAGATACAGAAAGGGCAGTACAAACAAGCTAAATCACCTGCGAAGCTCAGTATACAGTGTACGCTAAGCTTTACCAGGTTGCGAGCAAAATATTATTTCGAATGGTAAATCAGCCCACCAGTGTTGCTATTGGCAGCGGTTGGTCCGTGAAATCGAATTGGCTCACTGTCAGAGACGAAAATAAGCAGATATAATATCATGTTCGTTGAAACGAGAATCCGATCCGTTCGCAGGCATCGCAGGTGTGACAGTGAATCACACCTATGTTTGCATAATTCGCTTAAATTCCTAATTAAAATTACAAAAGATAAAGCTGTTTAAATATTGCGATGTTCTCTACTTCTCGGTATATTTTGTGAAACTGATATTGTGATGAAACTTGCGTACTTGGATAATTTAAGCTTCCCTCGACACGTTTAATTAAAGTGATTAATATCGATATTGTATTTCGCAAGCACCATGGAGTATGGATATGGGTATTTATAATCCTTTTTATAATGAACGGGTAATTGATTGAATATGAGGTACTTAAGTGGGTATATTCTATTTTGTTAATTAATATTTTACATAATAACTTCGTGAATTATTGAATACCTACGTATTCAGGTCAACGAATCACCCCAGTATCAATTTATCTGTTAAAACAAGTGAAGGCTATAGAAATATGAAACTTATCTCTTTATTCATCAGCTTTAGTGATTGCTTTGTTTATAAGTTGTTTTATGAAAGGATCTGTTTCTAGTTACCTACTAAGATTTTAATACAAAATTATATAGGTAAAATTAAATCAACTGTATTTTATCTTGTTTTCTGGCTTGAATGACTTCTTGGAGTACACAAGTAAACGCCGAGAGTATTTAACCTCAGCTAAAACAAACACAACCTTTGAGGTGAAATTTGTTTGCATAACTTAACATGACCCCTCATACTTTTTTTTCTAACCTTGCTGTTCTATTGCAGGGTCAAAAACCTTTCTTCCCGCCCATCTCCCTATTTAAGATTGTGCTCCACAATTTGTTTTTAAAGCTTATTCTGTCATTTCTTTGGTCATCTCCTAGATCTAAGGTGACTATTATCTTTTATAGAGTTTAAGGTACCTATACAATTAGGTTTAGTAAAAACTATATAATACACCAACTATAACGGATCATCATCATCTTCCTGACCTTATCCCATTTTACTTGGGGTCGGCGCAACACTTTTTTTTCTTCCATTCTCCCCTATCAGACGTCACACTATCATTTACTCCTTTTTCATTCATATCGTTCCTTATACAACTATAACGGATAACCTATCAAAATTTCAAAATCTAAACTACGAAGAAGAATATAGCAGTGGACAACAACAGGAATTATTTTTATGAACGAGGGCGCGTCTCCACACGCGAGTGCTCGCCGGCGCGCGGCGCGGGCGCAGCTAATAGAGCCCAGATCCTGTGCAGTGTGTGAACCGGCCGCGCCCATCACAATCACATACTCTACAGATATAACTTCCTATACAACATTGCACACGAACGGATCCGAAGACCAGTCTAATTTGGTCTATGATGTTTTTTTTTGGAAGGTAAAAGGGCAATTTCTTAAAACTGCTTAAACTACCAAAAATCAAAAATATTTTCAAGTTATCCTGATATTACAAATTGATGTGAAGTACTTTTGAAGCCTAGGCACCTTAAATATCAGTGGCCAAATCTACTCTAGTTTCTTCCAAGTCAGTATTAGCATCATTTGCAATATGATCACGTTTGACTGTGAAACTGAAATTAAGTAACGAGAAGAGATTTATGCAATAGTTATTTGTAAATTGTGTCAAAAAAGTGTACCACATGACATGCAAACACAATATAGGCAGTTCTGAGTGATGACTTCCAAACATCATCAGACCCCGTCAAAATCCCATATTATTTAAAATGTGTTTGTGTGAGGGTAAATACAATAGTTGTGAGAGTATCTACTTATGCATATGTCATAGGTGCGTATGTATTGGTGCCGCACCCGTACACACAATCCCACTATGCCACTATCGGCATTGGCAGCTTGCATCAATGGCCATTTGATAGGACAATCTACTTTTGTGTGGAATACAAAATGTGAACTTTTACAATGGATGTTTTCTCTTCTAGTCTATCATCGTTTAGCAGGTTTGTATTTGATTTCTTTTCATGATTCAAAATTACTTGCTTTTAATTCGGTCGACTTAAATATGATAGATAATATCATCATCATCATGATTTGATAAAAAGTTAATACCACAAATGTAATGTTTAAGAAACACTAAATAAAAAACAATTTTAATACTTTTAGCTACAAATTAATCAATAAAAATTACCACTTACGTACCTAATTCATTACAATTTACGATACCAGCTAACAAAACCAAAACAAAAGATTCAATAATACATTCTATCTCATTTCCTCACACGTAAAAAGGCAACAAATCTTCGTGAGCAACGTAATCCATACAAGACAGCTAAATCTTATTTAAATCCTACAGAGATAGATTACCAATTTTATGATATTTAGAATACCGATCGATACTCGTATACCTGTTACAAAGTAACTGTTACGTACTATACTTTTTGTAACAGTAATTATATACTTTTTCGTTCAGTTGTTCTTTTAGGAATCGTAAAAGAAGGAACAGAGTATCTTATTTATATGCAAAATAACAGTATTTAAGTATGGAATCAATGGCGTGTTTATAGTAGACTACAAAAAAAAATAAATAATTTAACAATTTTGTGTCATATGGAAAAGGTCACACAGGTACGAGAACATTACGTATTAATATTAATTTAAATCAAACAGTAATACTCGGAACCGATAAATCAATACCTACAAACATTTGGTTGTTGATAAAAAGCAAGTGATTAACCCCAATGTCAGGCGTAGTAAAGTTTATAATATAAGTTGTAAACCATTTTTCAATGTCACTGATTACTACGTTTACTTCCCGACCGCTTATCGCCTGAAAGCTTTCTCTTGTTCGAAAGACTTTTATATTTACACACAAACATTTATAACCCTAATTTTACTTGCGTCATTATCTAATTGACTCAGCTGTTTGTCCAACTCTAATCTTTTTTAAATGACACACGCATTATTTGTATGAAGATCGAAGATTAGTATTTTTAGAATAGAACGTCTTGTTTGTTCTAAAATTAGTTTATCTCTTTACAGTTTCTGAAATACGTTTGTAGCGTGATGACGTCACTTGACGTAAGCTAGTTGTGGTTTAATGAATGAGCTGAATCATTACCGCAAGTGGTCTAAATTAAGGAAACTGTGAGGCAACAGGATGGAAAAGTTTGTAATTAATTATTCCGTAAGTTGCATCGCCGCAGTCGCTGATCACTAATTGAAACTTCATTGGTCTTAAGACAACAATGGATTAATTCATATTCTGTTTGAATTTAGTTCCGTTTATTTATTTAATTTATTTGTCTTTAACGAACAAAAAAACCTTAAAATGATTCGGTAATACAGTTAGGTAATAGGTAATTTGTTTAGAGGCTTAAAGCTTGTTTTTTACACAGCCGAAGCTTATCATATCCTTTTAAAAATATTAAACACAAGGGCATAGGGTGTATGGATGAAGTTAAAAATAAATGTAAACTAAGTAGGTATTCGTATTTTCACTATAAAGCAAGATATTTGTCTCAAAAGCTCTTATTAGGTCATAATATCATAATGAAAAAGTTATTAATCTCGCTACAGACTTGAGTGTAACTATTCTTGAGATTCCAATATCTAGTGCCCATCCATCCGATGAAAACCAAGGTATAATCCGTCTACAAATCTCAAATTGATTAGTCAAGAATTTATTGGACAGATGATATCCAACCTTCAAGTGTTTATCAGGGTACAGACCACCAAAGCCATTAAGGACATACAAAAATAGACCTTAACCCTTTGTGATACAACTGAAGCTAATTCTCAAAGGCTAATGGAATATCCGACCAAAAATAGCTGCTAATCAGTCCTACCGATTATGAGCTAAGCCTTTATTAATTAAGAGTTTTGGAAAACTAGTCTTTAAAATCGAGAAGGTAGAGTTTGGATTTCAAACTACACAACTTTCTGAAAAAAAATAATGTACCTATTCTATTTATCCTCTGATATCACTTTAACACTATAACAAATGCAAGCAATATAATTATGTTATCTAGAGCTGGTCTTTCATTTGGCTTTAAAACAGGACAGTATCAAACTAACTTTGAGTATACTCCTAAAATTTCAAGCAGTTCCCCGTAGAAACCTAAGTTGGACTCATTAACTGTTAGTTTACGTTCAAGAGGCCCAGCTGCATCTAAACTCCCCGATCGACTAACACAAGACGCAGGCTATGAATAAAAGAAACCTTTGATAGTAGTTTCCTTGCTCCTGCCTTCACTTCATTCGCAATTATCGCGTCTGAACGTCCTATTTCGTCTCCAATTACCAACACTGCATCGATTCTATCGACTGTTTTCATAACTGTCTAAATGTTATACTTCCGTTCGTTAAATGAACTATGAATCACCCATTACTTAGTAGCCCCGAATTTCACAATTAGTATGTAGTATTTGTTTTAACACCTTCGTTTCCGAAGTGTGTTAATGGTAGAAATTTACTGTAGTTTTTATATTCTCCTTAACTTTAGTTGTTCATGTCTTGTTAATTAACCTGATAAACGGAATTTGAATAATCAGAAATTTGTTATGACTAATATGGGCAGCACGATAGATCGTCACCCACTGGACGCCGGAGGACATTGTCGTCGAGGTCGTCCGCGGCGAAGGTGCCATGATCTGGTCAGATATGCAAGTCACACGTGGCCAGAAATCGTAAAATACAGGGAGGTTTGGAAGGAAAAAGGGGAGGCCTTTGCCCAGCAGTGGGATCTTATATAGGCTATACAAAAAAAATATAGGTGGCTGTCAGATCTTTAGGATCTTTAGGATGTCGGATCGAATTCTTGACATACTTAGTTACTTCACAAATATGAGCTGAGCTGATGAATAAGAGGACTGGTTTTTTTTATTGCTCATGGTTTTCCCAGTAGTATCCTTAATAATCTTTTCCATTAATTGAATCAGCAGGTAATCATGTAATTGTAGATGAGCTTTTCTCGATAACTCTGAGTAATTAGTTGGATCGGATTGGTAAAATTAATCGTACGTGATGTTTGTATTAAGCACTTAGCTTTTGTTGATCTTTCTCATGTATTTGATCAATAATACTCAAGAATTGGTTGAGTGTTCACCGCTAAATAGGTATTACTTTTGAAAATGTACCTAGCAAATATAAATTCGTTTGAAGGTTTAAATTTAAAACGACATGTTAGGTCACTTAAATTGGATGACGAGACGTTTTTAGCTATTAAAATAAACACCGGAAATGTTTTAATCTCAATGATCAGTATTTCAAATATTTTAATTATTGGAAAGCGTCGTTAAACAAACATATTAAGTTGATTACTAAAATAGATTTTATTAAACGTCGATTTATGACTTGGGACTAATAGTCACACAGTAGGTAAACCATAAAGTTAATGGAACATTATTGACATCTAATAATGTCCGGACCGATTTCGGCCACGGCGGCTGATATTACAATGGACCAGCCAGCTACGCAGGACTTATTTTAGTGGTCAAGCGTGTGCGCATACACAGGTGCACTCTCTATTCCTTAATTCTCTTAGTCCGATGGGACGGCCATCCGATACGAACGGGGAGAGATCCGGCGCAGCTCACATTTTAATGTGTCTTCCCAAACACGGAAGCTGTGATAATTATTTCTAAAACGCACACAATATTCGAAAAGTCAGTGCGCGCCGTGAGGATCGAACTCAAGACGCTGCCTCCCTACTCTTTTTCCATTTGCATCTATCAGGAGCTGCAAGTAACCAGATCGGTAAAAACAAATCCAGGTCATCTCGCCATTTCCGCCTGGGTCTGCCACGCTGACGTTTATTTTTCAGTATTAAAATATTGTCTTCTTGTCATTCTTTTTTTTAAGTTTTCATTTTTACTATCATGGTTTTTGTAATAACTTATGTCTATATCTTCAAGTTAAATTTCTGGATTGTTCCTTATTAATACAGGACACGAGTACCTTTCCTCTAAAATAGAACAAATAGTTTTCAGGTATAATCTACTAACAACTTATAAGTCCAAATTACTTTATAAGACTCTTGACCCATCTTCAACTGTATAGAAGGGCTCGGACTCTCGGACTAATATGATTAAATTTTGTAATTAATTTTTAATTTCTTTAAAATCCCTTTTAACCTCTAAGGTCTAATTGGTAAAAAAAACATTATTTTCTCTAAAAACCTTCATTTGTCATTTTTTGATTTTGACTGATTGTACTATTCGTTTTACAAAAATTAAAAAATTATCAATGAACAACCTCATTAAAGCTACTTTTAGTTTCCAAAGTATGCTGAACGTTTATGGAAGTAATACTAATACTAGTGAATTGATTCTGTTTTGGATTATTTAGAGAAATGTATAAAACTAACAGATCAACATTCACAGGCTGGGATTTGTAGAGTAAGGTAACTTGCGATGCGCTTCCCAGGCGAGAAATATATAATTGTTATTTAAATTTAATATTATTGTGGTGAATATATTTAATTTTATTTGCATTCTATCTGTGAACGAGTGCATTAATTAAGCTTAAGACTTCGTAGCTTAAAAACGATTTATAGAGCCTAGATCAAATTTGGACAGTTCAGGACAAAAGAAAATTTTGAAGATGTTGCACCTATTTCTAGTTGTTTCAATAGAAATGTTACAAGGCCTTATGTGACTTCATAGTAAATTACGTGCGGAAATCAAATGTCATCGCAAACAACGCCGATGACAAAAACGAATAGATTTATCCACATAAATGTCAACGTTTTCTTTTAGTCGGATGTAGTCTTACTATAAACATTAATTAAGCTTACCGTAGTAACATAAATACTAATACAAGGTTCATAAACTTATATTACCGTGGCCTATGCGATCCATATGTGCAATACCAGTTGCAGTACTTGGAGTCTAGAAATACTATGAGTGTTCGCGCTTAGTCTTTAAGGCCATAAAAGGAGTAAGCGCCTTGTGCCTTACAATTTACAAGCGTGGCAATTGATTTATCCGGCAATTCATGATGTAACGTCAATGACGGTCCTTAGACCTACACGCTTACTAGAAGCTCGTAAATTAAGACTGACTTTAGAGTAAGTGAGATGCCGCTATGCACTACGTATTGCGTTGTCTCGCTTCCACAATGTCTCGAGTTCTATTTTAAAAGCACTTGGTACAGGAACTGAAGTGCCGTGAAGAATAAAGTAATTGCCGTAAAATAAGGGCTATTGTGTCTACCGCACCTACGGGTAAGTTCACAGAATAGATGAGATTAGTCACGCGCATAATTCGATTACCGAGTATTGTCCAATTCTAGTTCCTAAATTATGGTTTTAGGATTATTATGATACGGGCTGCCGAGCAGTAGCTATTTGGTTAATGTAATAGCCAAATAATGCATATGACGGTGGCGTATAGATATTCTATATTTTCAAAATCAGTTGAATTGTAGAAAACGGGGTAAACACCTCGAATACTTTTGGTCATTTCGAAGCTAAATTCTACGCTAAGTTCATGCGGAATGTTTAAATAGAAAATAGCTGAACGGAACCAAATATTATGGTTGCAGACTACAAATATCCCAAAGTGGACTGGAACTTCGAGTGTTGGAGAACTATTTTTGTTCACAAGAGATAGCGCTACGCTAAGCTGACTAAGAAGCTCTCCTAGTGGCACATTTGTAATGATACATTAAGAAGAAGAAGACCACAAAGATAGCAGCTCTCATAAATGACAGGAAACCAATAACGAAAACCTCAATCGCTCTACATTAGATCACCAAATTCTTTTTCAATATTCTCTTACAAATTAAGAGCGAAAAATCCTCTCACCTTTTAATAAGCAATTAATCCCTCAATATCCAATTAATGTCGATTATAACACAATGTTCGGTTGATCCAGGCTAGGGATTATCTGAGTGTGCGTACATAATGGGTGGATGGGCGTCGTCCACGCTAAGTCCCTGACCTAAATACCTCGTGCTCTTGCCTGCAACGTGTTTACCAAACACAACGATAATATATTTATTTTCGTCTCCGGACCGCGATTCCGTCAATTCCTTGATTAAGGTAAACAAATCAATGGGTTTAGGTCCGCGTGATTGGTGTGAACTGATTCTTGGTTTCGTTTACAATAGGGTTTTCAGCTTTTGGTCAATGAGAATGCGAGGAACTTTTGAGCTATGGGAACGTCAGTCAGAAGTCAGTGTCTACTCAGGCTTTTATAGTATTGCGGTACTATAAAAGCCTGGGTAGACACTGTGGGCTCATAATAAAAAAAATATTTAAGAACTCAATATTGTTCTTTTATTCTTAAAACCTATCTATAACATTGTAATGTCACTAAGAGCATTTACAGATAAATATATAACAATATAATATATTACATACATAAACCTAAATTACCCATGAATCAAATACAACATAATAATATCCGTAGTAACGTACATCGGTGTCAGTCATACATCCATCCCTCATTGTCCCCATAATGCAGTTAATAGCATGAACTAACGAGTTTGTGCTAACCGTTCCTATTTCATAACACAATGAGCAATGCTTTGCTGATCATTTTAGGCTGATTTGACTTAATTTGGTAGAGTAAGCTGTGTTTTTGTAATTTAAGTCATAATAATAAATCTTAAAGAAATGATTGTTTTAGGATTGACATTATTTATTTTGTTTCTAAGTTTTAACAAACTTGAAAAACTTTATCTACGTTTTAAAGTCAAAATAATTGTTTTTTTCTGTGAGATTTTTTTTTTAACTAAAAGAAACAATATCTAATTCGCAAAATAACTAAAAAGACAGTTACACCAAATCATATGTTACAAACAAAACATTATCAAATCAATTTTTGAATACCAAAATCAGTCAAATACTCAATTATCTACTAACACTTCACTAAGCACTAACAATCCCATTACCAATCTCACTCGTACCACACAGACCAGTGTCCACGGATATATATGGCCGCATAATATTATGCGTATTACATATGTATCTCGAGGTTTTCCTCACAATTACAGCAACTAGTCATACATGTATGGCTTAGTGGAACATGAGTCACATCACTTAGTATGCTGTTGACATATCGTGATAAAAATACCTACACCATATTATGTAAATCAAAGAATATTAACTAGTTTTCAACGAATTTTTCGTTGTGAGATATTGGAGGTTATAGGTAAAAGGAATTTGTTTTTTTCTGACTCTACCTTTTTATTAAACCACATTTTTTAAAGACATTGTCATAATATGCTCCTTAACAAATATTTTTTTTCAAGTTATGTATATGTTTTCAAAAAGAATCTTACAAGCGATGTAATAATGCCTAGGATGTGACACAAAGAATATTTTTAACTATTTGTGTATTCGGTTAACATGCGGATTAAAAAAATAACTGACCATCGACTCTACATGAACTGTTGTCTTATAAATACTTTAATGTTTAATAAATAAGTGTATTTTATACAGGTTATAAAATATTTACCTCTACATCATAGATTATTTAATTTACCTGACATAGATTCTCGAGATGGCCTTGTTAAATAATTAATTATACTTAGTAAATTAATTATTTAACATAGTAGATAATTTACTGTATTACTGTAACGTAGCGTTCAAACTGCTTAATATTACGGGACTAAAGCTGTGTATTAACTATCTTAGAATTTACGAACATGTATTTAGTTATAGAGCAAGTTTCCTAAAACCTTCTCAAATATTAAAACACAACTTAACTATCTAGTATTTCTGTGTCTGCTATTCACCTTAAATTTGTAGAGCAGTGATAACTTAAAATAAGTTGACAACTTGATATGTGGTTTTAGAAATGTTATTTTTAAAATGCAATTTATAATCCAACACTTAAAACAATTCGAATATCGATGGACAGAGTCTGCTTATACTATACGTGTACTTCGGTCTAATCTCTCTCCAGTCGTGTCGGATTGCCGTCCCATCGGGCTATGAGAGTAAAGGAACAGATTACACCTGTGTTTGCGCACACGCTTGGGCACTTTAATATGTCCCGCATAGCTGACTAATGTCATAGTAACACTAGCCGCTGTGGCCGAAATCGGTTCGGACATATTATGTATTTTTAAAACAAAGGAAGTGCGAGGTACTGGAATCTAGTCCCTTATAAAATCCGACTGTTAAGAAAAACTCAATATATGCTTGCGTAGGTCTATTCATAAAGAGAGTTTATAGCTGTCTTAACCCTGAGTGCCTACCTTCATCTCGTAAAGATTGTTGCAGTTGTGAACGTGAGACAGCACCACGGCGTAGAGCATCTACCGTCTCTCTCAAACAACTGCGATAATGTTACTTTAACAGGTTGTGGTAGGCCCTCTGACCTACGATACCATCACAGCAACTACCCACACTCTTATAAAACTCACATATATCCCTTTTAAGCATAATAGATGTGTAATAGCAAGTTTGGAATGTTAAATTATGTCGTTTCTTATCTTATTGCCTCATTTTGAAGGCGACTCACATTGAGCAATTATAAATTAAATACTACTTGAATATTTACACAGATGCTTTTATTCCGTGACAAATAAATCGTTAATTGATTCTGTTTATATAGGTGAATGCCAATGTTGAATATAATAACGATTTATATCCATAAATTAATGTTAACTACGTAGTATTGGCTTGAGAATGTAATAAAGTGCAATTAGTTATAACTATCGGAGTATTATGCTATTATGGTAAATTTATACTCAATCGTTCTGCGATTTGCAGAAACACTTAAATATTATCAACGTTTCTTCTTACTTGGAAACATTTTAATACAAATTCATATTACATTCGTATGTATCTTCACAACTAAATTTGCGCTCAATACACAAACAGTGTCATAGGTCCAGTCTCAACAATGATTCTGCTGATCCCCTCTTAGGTCGTTGACCCTTTAATCTCATCGAAACAACAACCAAACCTAGATGTAGGTATAGACAGCTGTTAGCGCCTCAACATCCGGATAATATGATCGCTGTACTAACATTGTCGAGATTGGCTAATCACTTCAGTTACAGGGACCACTGATTTCTGGTCAATCTTATAAAATTGTCTGTGGTAAAATCATTAAAAAAATAACCTATTTTGATATGTTAATAAAGTCAGTAGTATTTTCTTGATGTATTTTCTTGAAGGAGTGTTTATTGTCTTTGTAATTACCAAAGTGATGTGATATGTATACAATTGTTACTAATTGAATCGCTCAAACGAATCTAGAGGTATAACCTCAGTTTCATCATCGCAACCTCTTTAATATCTCTTGAATCAGTATTCAAGAAGTTACTGGTCAATATAAAAATAATTTAAATAAAAAGTAAAAATATCCTTTACTCTACCATAAACATGATTTTTGAAAATCTTAGTGTTTTTTACTTTATATTCATTTCATAAAAAAATATTCGTAATACCTACCATATAACCTACACGCTGTCTATTATAAGTATCCTTATATTAGAGGCCAAAGATTTAGTTCTAGGCTATCCTAGTTTGGAGCCGTCTGGGCTTATTGACATGGAATCAATAATTCAGAGAGGGCTCCTGTGAGACACTAAACATGTCACAGACGGAATATGAACTTAGTTGAAGATATACAACGGCTCTACGATAAATTGTACCTCTTTATAGGTTAATAAAAAATTTTAAGTAAAAAAACTTTTTAAGAAAAAGCTTTTATTTAAACGCTCTAAAAAGAAGAAAATAAAATATTCCTTTTGGATTATACTAACAACTCCTCATTATACACAATTTATATATAATAATAAAAGCTTGTCGCTCGATTTACCACAAATTATTATGATATGTATAAAGGAATGTTGATAGGTATGTAAACCTCGCGACAAGCTTTTATTATTATATATAAATTGTGTATAATGAGGAGTTGTTAGTATAATCCAAAAGGAATATTTTATTTTCTTCTTTTTAGAGCGTTTAAATAAAAGCTTTTTCTTAAAAAGTTTTTTTACTTAAAATTTTTTATTTTTTACTTTTTAGTTATCGCTGGCTAGGTTCCTCAGTCTGTTCAAGTTATTATTACTCTCAAAATGCCCTCTTATTTGATACCCATATTGTAGAAGTAGACTAAAGGTAACTATTCCGCCATCCTGCATGGTCCGCCATATTGGATTCAGAATGACGTCATATTCTTTTTCTAGTCACTCTTAACAAGCCCTTTCATTTGATACCCATATTGTAGAAGTAGACTAAAGGTAACTATTCCGCCATCCTGCATGGTCCGCCATATTGGATTCAGAATGACGTCATATTCTTTTTCTAGTCACTCTTAACAAGCCCTTTCATTTGATACCCATATTGTATAAGTGGATTAAATATAACTGTTCTGACATCTTGTATGATCCGCCATATTGAATTTAGAATGACGTCACATATCTTATCATATATTGTCATCCAAACAAAATGCGTCCACAAAATTTCAGCACAAACGGTTGAATATATCTACTTCAAAATTGAGTTCAAAGATTTCACCCGAACACACAAATATCCATACATTGCAAGTTAAATAAAAGCTTTTAATATTGGAGTAGAATAAATTATTTGCAAGTTTTTATATTGCTTTGTATTATATACCAAAGGCCTTAATAGACCTCTAGCTTCAATATAAGGGTTCCTTTCTAAATAAATAAACGAAAATAATAACTAGACGATACCTAGTATTTTTACTTCCTCAAATAGCAAAGAAAGAGTTAGATTACAATTCAAAAGAATCAAAAATGATCGACAGCTCAAAAATTAAAGAAGCTTTTCCGAATGTTAAAAGAAAATGATTCAGTAACTCCTGGGTATTCCGGAGATTGGACAAAAAACCGCAATCGTTTCATAAAAAGGGCAAAAGTATACATTTCACAAAACCTTACAACCAAACAAAAATGCAAAATTTTCCTTAATGGTATCATAAAGAAATAAACGTAAAGGTACGATAATTTGAACCACCCTTCGATCAAAACCGGGGTGACGGTTAACACGCGTTTGATATGAAGATATATTGTTGATATACGACCGCAAGTATACAATAAACCAAATATGCATACGACGTGGGGGCGGGCGGGCGTGGGGTGACCAATATACCCGGGGAGAAATATAAAAAGAGGACTTCACATTTCGTGAGATATATTACTTAAACCCTTCGCATTGTTATCAAAATATTGTCTCCACATACTCTGCATGTATCTCGTATGTGTGTCAATGTGTTTTTATATTGTGTACCTAAAAATATTAATTCAGGAAATGAAAATCAACTACCGAGTGTTGTCAAAGCAAATAACCTTCTAAAAATAAAATAAAAACTGACAACAGATAGCACACAGATAACGTCAGTCTGTCAACAAAGATAAAAGATAAACATTGAATCTGTGTGACCTTCGACATGGCGTCCTCGTTATCACTAATCTCTCGCACAAAGATCTAATTCATTAACAAACCCCTAAACGTATCGCCTACTTACATCAGTAAAAACAATATTATCCCTCGATTCAGTAATCCGATCACGTGCCACACACACGGGGCCGACACACATTAACTTATCATTAACTCGATTAACTTATCCGTAGAAATAAACACTGGTTGTTTATACACACCGTTAATTCGATATCAGGGTGACATATCCCGAAGCGGCGCGGTACGGTGGGGAGCGGGCTCGGCACTAGCGCGGCCGCGCGGGAAACTCGGGAGCGGGGAGGGCGCGCGGCGGGCGTGCGTCGGGCGAGGCGGCCGCCGTCCAACTAAACTCACACACTGATAACGCGCGCCGCCACGATACTCGCGGAAAATGGAAAACAATGGAAACGCGACGTGTTATGGTTATTTCGCGAGATAACAGTAATGAGATTATACGTGGTTTGATTTACTTGAATTGTGTAATATGATAAGAATTCCTTTCGCTGCTCCACTTTACACCGGGTTAAGGTAATGTAGTCGGGATGGCGTACAATAAAGCGGCTGTTCATCGTGCTCTAACGAGCGTTTCAGCCTCGTAGCATATTAAGTGTTTGTTATCCAATTCACTTTAACGGAAAATGGTATGGTCTCTTAAAATGCAGTTCCTTTGATGTGTTCATTATCTTGGCAAACTTACAATGGTAATTTATTCCGCTGTATAGTGAAATCGCTTGTAGTTGACATGCTTTTAAACCTTCATTATAATTAATACAATGTCAAGTCCGTGCCTTTGAAACAGACTGCTTTGCACGTAACAAAATCAATAATTAATTAAGATACAGCAGAGGTTTATAAATAAGTGGTGTATTTGTAATAGTGAAGATCCCTTTGGAACTTCTTGGCCCTTAGATTCGCACGTAGTGGGACGCGACAGGAAGACCCGAAAATAAACTGGAACAAAATATCTCTAAATAAACTCGGAACGATTCCGCCAAGAGGTGCTTTGGACAGTTGAGCAAACTGTAGTTTTCATCTTGAATGGATAGACGTAAATAAATTATCTTTTCGGTGCTTAATTAAAGATTCTTTAGAATTCCTGATTTCTCCGTAATTATTTATTGTTTAGACTTTATTACTTATTCAAATTCTTGTAACAAGTTGTCAAACATCAGTTATCTTGGAATACAGTAACGAATTGCCCACGGTGTTTGAAAGATGAAGAACAATACTTTTGTAATTGATTAAAGATTCACTGATTTCTATGTAAAACACTTATATTTCCTAAATTATGTAAATTGTGAAAATACAGTTTAGAAGCTTTATTGAAATATTCACAGTAAGGTTGGCGGTTTATCTTCAATCTGACCATTAAAATATATTAATCAATTACCTCCTTTATTAAATGTATCACTGAAAATTGTTGTATAAATTTCATTACATATATTAATTGATGGAGTAGACGCATCGTGAAAAGAGGCCATGTCCTATAGAGTCATATTACAGCTATTATTAAAAACTTGTACATATATCTAACTGCCGTTTGTGTTTGTAATAGGCATAGGTCGCTAATTGTAGTGGTTATTGGAAGGCCTACGTAAAGTGGTTGAATACCAGCTGATAAGAGATTCATAGTATGATAAACAGCGCTTCAAATGCATGGTTTCAAATCGAATCGGAATAGAAATTTATCTGTATTCATTTGATGCAAGAGATAGTCAATGTAGCATTTTCAGCAAAATGCCTGAGTCAGACAAATAGATTGATAAAAAATTAAAAATACATCATCCTTAGGAAAGACTTGCCTTAAATAGAACGACAAAAATATTTCAAAGCAAATATGAATAAAAGAATTTTACATTCAGTTTTTTACTCGGAATATAAGGTAAACCTGCAAAAGATATGCAGTTAAATGACAGGATAAAACAAAGGTATATTATATAACAATACAAAGACTACAGAAAGAAGAATTTCCAGTGAATTTACAGTGCAAAACCACATCGATCCTTTGGTGATGTAGACAGAATAGATAAAAGGTAAAAGCAAATGGATGAAAGTGGAAATGCCGGGGTGGGGAACGCTCTAAAAAGACTTACAATGACATTATTGGTAATGTCCTTCAAAAAGGTCAGGTGCGCGGTACTCCAGCGTCGGTATACATGCCCACAGCGGCTTTGATCCCAGAGGGTGTATCATAGTTATCTATACTGGCGCAGGCACACTAGTACTCAATAATACGAATGATCAAAATTCTGTAGAAAGTTGTAAGTATTATATTACAGGCAAAGAGTTCGAGGTCACACTACATAGTCCTTCCATATTCAAAAAAATAACAAAAGGACGTGATGAAGAGTTTGATACTGAAACAAAATTGGACGAAAATTAATTTTATGCAAAACACGACTGGCGTCAAAACAATTGCCGGTACAGCGCAAGATAATTAGAATTTAACATTAATTAAATTCGGTACGCGTATGTTAAACGTAGAGAAATGCAACAGAGGTTAAAATGAATTGGCCCATTATTGTAGTCGACCACAGCTAAATTAGCTTCAACCTATATCGATGTCAGAAACATCGCGTTGCATTCAGCCGCCAAATGAACTGCATTATTCATTTTGAATTCTGTCTGATTTCACAAAATTGTGAGCCATTTTCTCTACACATGACGACTAATAAATAGCTTCGGGAGTTCTCCGATATTTGTTGCAAAAATTGTGAAATTTTGTTCATGATACCGATTGATATTGATCATTAGTCATTTCAAATGATGTTGGCTTTTCTTTATGTCTGTTTTGATTATACGAGATCAAAACGATCGATGTTACCATATGAAGTCTAAATTAAACCGTTTCACACGCTTTGTTTTGGTCACTTTCATCTAGTATCATTTTTATTCAGTTATCATTTTTCCGATATCATCGTATTACTTCTTCTCTTTCAGAGCTTCCAAAATCCCACCAATTAAGTTCTTTAGTACCGTTAACAAAATTACCAATAAATGAAATATATCTATCTATATGATTACTTTAAAGATTCGTAAAAACAATTGAATTACCATTCCGTTTTCAGCTTTATCGCTTTTAAATTCGATTGGCAATCTCGATATGGCGCTTCGATCCTTATAAAACTCATTTCCTAAGTGCATTTCATTTGCGTACTTTGCATGCTAGGGTTGACCTAGGTACCTAGATAGATGATTTAACGCGATATCGTTCCGTAATCCGTATGTTTCTTTAGTCTAGCAGACTGCTAGCTGTTCCCTAGTAATGTTATAAATGCGAAAATAATTCTGACCAAGTTATTGTTGTCTGGACTAAGACATAAGCAATTATGTAGAAAATTCGTTTAGAGACTTTTTAAACATATTATTATATCACTTTGGTTGCGAATGTGGTCAGCCCTCGACCCTTTGATTTATTTATTATGTAGAAGTTACTTATATAGTTCAGTTACGATAGATCATTCAAATTCTAGTTCCCGGACGCGTAGTGTGTCTTTTACAAATTCCACATTCGCGAGTAACCAGAAGCGGAACCAATATGAGTATTAACATTTGTTCGGTGCGGAAATTGAAAATACGGTCCCATTATCTAATATCAGAATGTTCAGCGGTTGTGTCTGCCAAATAACCTATTTTTACTACAGAACCGATATTCTCCAAATTTTAACTTATTGTTAAGTTGGGTTTGCTGTGGCTGAAATAGATTTACAATTGAGGAGTCGTACGTACATATGAGTTGTCTCGGTCTAGATGTTTTCAGGAATTGGCGATAGACTGGTAACATTAGTATTACTTTGAAATGACTCAAATATCCGGGATGTAAATGACATTATTCAGATTTCATTGTCCATGAAGTACTAAATTCCTTGATAGTTTGTGCAGCATTCTACAAACAAAGATTACTAAAAATGACATCAGAACGCAGATATGCAATGTTATATAACATAATATATTCTACAGTTACATTTTAACTAATGTCAATTCCTATGACCTTGGGTCATTGCCATTTGCCGGCGTGAACTCATTCATAATCATTGAATGTTATAATGTAATTTGCATCCCAATGCGCCTGTCGGCGGGCGAGCGAGCTCTGATTCTATTATACAACTAGTACTAGATACTTGTCATTTATGCTTAGACATGAAAAGGACATTAGGAGCATAATACGCGTCCTCCAGTTATTTGCAGTCCACGCCATTAATTTCCAGGTCTTTTTTTGACTTCAAAGTAAAAAGTGTAAATTTTGGAACGTTTGTTGTGAGAGTTAGGGCAAAAATTTGTGACTAAGAAATGCTGATTTTTCGTTCGATAAAATCATCATTATGCAGTGATAGATTTGTATCTATACAAACGTTGATAATACCTTCAATACTGCATTACTGCTTTTTTAATCCGTGCCGTAGTACTAAGCGGCTTGTTCAATCCCTACTCTACCTATGCGTACAACTAGGCAGCTACGTTCCACTTGAAACGGAAAGGGTGTAATCAGGACCACACCCTTCGTTGTACGAAGCCTAACTTCTACCCAGATATGCCTACAAACTCACTATGATACCTGTGACATAGGTACTGCAATGATATTTTTTGTGAAAAAGGTTTTTTGGGTGTAAATGTAAATGAGGTTGCAGATTTTATTCGTAACGACGACACGTAAGATTAAAATTCAACAGAATTGCTTAATTACGCAGCAGTTGCATGCAATGTGCAAAAAGTGCGATTAAGCTGTAAAAAGTGTAGTTTTTTGAATAATAAAATATTATGAATACAATTTTTTGAAGTTGTGTTTTTTGTTTTTCAAATTCATTCCGAAATCAAAAGCAAAAGTGGCGATCACAGTTTACTCCTAAAATCTTTCTATTAAAAAGGTCATTAACCTCATGTAATGTATGAAGTTGACTTTAAATTATTTTATTTATTTATTTATTTATTTATTTATGTACACACAATATACAGTGGATGGGAAAAAAAAATATATAAAATAGAAGAGGTACAAAGGTACTGCTTATTTCTTTAAGAAATTTCTGCCAGCAGACCTGCGACAGGAGAAAACAAAACGAAACATAGACACAGTGTGTATATAAAGAATATAAATACTATACAATTATTTTTTAATATACAATAAAAAAAAACAAGAAAGATGGACCAGTGTCATCGAAACATGATTGATAAACATTGAAAGGAAATCGTTAAGAAAAGTTTCACAAAAAAGGTGTCATTAGAATCCCGGTAGTATTCTATTCCGTCAAATTATAATATCAAAGTTTTTTCCGATACATAATGATCTTACCCTTTATACCAAGTAACAGTTCCTACGATCGCGACAGAATCTCATACATACAAATTTGAAACGGAACAAATGCGTCTAAGTGATAGAAACTACAGAACTGTTCTACTGTTGGTTCAAAGAGCTCTTGTTAGAAACATTATTTTTGTGAAAAAAAGTTTTATATGTCATTGTTACGTGTATCACTGTTTTATTATCAAACTTATGTACAGAGAAGAGATAATCCTGAGCAGGCTTTTTTGTTTCAGATTATCAGATCTCATTGCTCGAATTCTGTCAAAAAAAATTGCATCCATATTTTTTTAATATTCGGAATTGAAAATTCCTACATTAATTGTAACATTTACGAAACTAATACGTTTCAAATAGTCTCCTGACTAGTCCTTCACTTCTGCCTCTAATAACTAAACCATGTTCAACAAAATAATACTAAGCAAACAATATTGCGATCATTAATCTGATTGAATGATTCTAGTGCCGTTGAGTTGTGACAGATTGAGTGAACCTCTTTGTATGGTTAAATGATTCAATTTCGCCAATTGACTCTTTATACCTATGTGTACGAGGAAGAAACAATATATCGAGGCGTGTTCTTATATTGATTGATGACTCGTTTCCTCATAAATAACGTATGGAGTACCAAAATAAGCGTTATTACTGTATTGTTCTGGTTTCTGGCTCATTTTGTCAACTGATTCATTAGGAATTGGACTTAAGAGCAAAATTTTTGTGGACTGGGATACTTTGTTAGGTTATGCTGTCTGATGAATCTTTTTTAATTAGTTCCAGTAGTTTTAAATTCTGAATATTTTTATGATTTTTATTTGAGAGGCAACGAACCTAAATCTCGTAACTGTATCAACTAATGCGTATTATCTTTATAAAAACTAGCTTACATATTTTCCAGAAACGGCCGCGTAGCAATTCTTTTTAAAAATAAACTATCGAATTTCGTGTACTAAGCTTCTAAATACCAAGTAAAAGGACTTCTAATTTTAAAACGTTAAAAAGATTTTCAATTTCCATCGCTGAGTTCAATAAGAAGCCGTACTTACGTTACGTATAATAATTTAATAACCTAGTAATAAAAGTATCCTATAAAGCCCTTTCTATACGATAATACGATTTGATTAGCCATTGTGTCGGCCAGTGGAGGCCGGACGCGATGCGTGCTTGCCCTGTTATTAATTTAACCGCAACTCTAATTAATCTTGTCCGTTGTGGATTCTACCGCACTACGATTCGAAGTGGCGGCATTTCACCCGAATTCCGTCTGACATGACTTATATTACATAAAGCGGTCTGACAACTAACATTAAATCCTGTTACATTGTTTACTGTCTACTTGGTTTCCGTATTGAGGCTGCTCGAGGTTCAATTCCCAGAGCTGTGGGATTTATATTATTTCAAGTCTGAGAGCTTGGCGTTTTCAGTGCTAGTATTGGAAACGTGAAAATTGTTATTTTCTATGTAAGATTTAAGGTTAAGTTGCGAAATAGCTTAGATGAAATCAACATGGAAATGTCTCTAATTAGCATCTTTCCGATATGTTTCTGCAATAGTTTTTCCAGGTAAGATTTTCCGTGAAAATTTTTAAATTAAATTTTCACCCTTTTGAATACTGGAATATCAAAGAAGCTGCATCGGACTGATTTCAAAAACCCTTACAATAACGTAGCTATAAGTCGGACACCTGGCGCGGGATAATCCAAGCAGTGACCCAATGAGGAGGAGGGTCACGATCCTCAGTTGTGAGGGATCCAATAAGGAGGCCAGGATATTATGCGTACCCCGAAACTTTGTAAAGGTTGAAAATTACAATTTGATTATCTGTTAGCCTGTGTGTTCGGTTCGCGGAAAAATATCACAGTGAACGTATATTGAATTTGTATGCAAAGTGAACGTATTTTTAGCTTTATGCTGAAAATGTGATTGTCCTGAATTAAGTTCGTTTTAAGGTGAAAATGTTGTGCAGTATTTTTAGCGAAGAGTAACTCAGTTAGTAATGGTAGCCGATATTGTATTACCTGAAATACCGGGATTTTGCATTTTGCCGATAATTTTTGATGTTTGATGCCAAAAATTTGGTCCTGCCACGAAATTATCGTCAGTTAAACAATATTTTGTACATGATGTCTAAAATTCTTTCGCAATACACTTACTTTTCTAAAAAAGTTTTTATTAATATTTAAAATGTTTAAGTTGCCTAAGTTATTCAAATGTATTACGCATAGAAACTCGTATAAATTTCATTTTACATCTATATAATTACTCAGTCACCTCTAGTAGTACAAAAACAGCCACAATGAATCGATTGCCACTATAAATACCTGATTCCATCAAAGAAGCTCGCCAATAAAGAGCGCCACATAAACAGATGCCAACCTGCGCTTGCACATAGGTCAGGTCAGTAAGTCGACCGCGCATATGTAATAAGAACATTACACATACGGTCACTATGGACTGTTTGTATTTATTTTGATTCTATTTTAGCGTTTGAAGAGTGACTGATTCTTTTTGTGTTTTTTTTAAGTATTTTTAGTTACTTGTATTTCTTTTTTGCAGTATTTTTGGTTGAGTACTGATTAATACATAAGTTCCTATTGAGGAAATATTTAACGGAGATCGGAATTACAATAACAAGAGGGGTTAAGAACATATAACAGCTGGTAAACCCTATTAATAATAAGTACGTAGTCTACGTACGTATTAGTTTTAAATAAATCAAAGCTTATTATATTTTATTCAAGTTACTGATCAGTAAAAAAAGGTAAGTCTTTATTTGTAGAATCGTCGAAATCACACTTTGTAGTAGTTGAGTCTTATAGTTTTATCATGATTGTAGATAAATATACATAGATTGTTTAAATCTGTTCTAGAAGGTTAATGACCGGCCTGATTTTGCTATAAATATCTAACATAATAGTACTGTAACCAATTTTATTTCGTAAAAACATGTTATCAAATGTTATTTTTTTTTCAATATTCACATACCAACGCATCCGTTTTACATCACACCGTAAGTTACACAATAGTATTCAAAGATTAGTATCATTTTAATATCAAAATAGATACTAGTAAAGCAAAACGAATAACAAACAATACAATTTCCATCCACATAAATATGAAAATATACTTCATAATAAACAAAAGAGCATAGAAAATAATTTCATTTACGAACATGACACGAACGTGGCGTAGTGTGCAGGGGCCATAACTTACCTGGATCCACAGCCTACTGTGATATATATTCCTCTCCCGCGCGATCTGACAACTGTTACGACGTTGATAGCACAACATTACGAACGCACTATAATGTATGAACTATATGACGAAGTAATGTAGTACAAAGTGGAAGGTGTGAGGCCTAATGCTCCTGATCGTATTATAATGAACATGTTTGATTAATGTAATGTGTATTGCCGCTGTTAGGTAAAGGGTTTGATAGATCAACGAATTGTAGAGCTGCAAGGATCTTTTAGTTCGCAACCGAAAATAATTTCGTCATATATGAAAAACTATCACTTTTGACAGACAGTTGAGTTGATTCTTGTTACGAATATGCACACTACCGCCCTCATGTTAATGTCGTCCACGTGCCAAAAGATCTTAGTAGCACAATTCCGACAAATGCTGTTTCAGCCTGTTAACGTGACTTCTAATTTTCCAGGTATTTTTAGGTCGTATCTTAAGATATAAATATTAGAAATATAAAGGTAACTTCATTTGTCTTTATGTCAATCTAAATAACAAAATGTAATAAATCTCCAATAGAAACTAAGTTTGAATTTACACCTATAAAATATTAATAGCTACACATTTTAAAATTACTAATCATTATCGATTGACAGTTGACGTCCGCTTTACCTTTCAATACAGATTTATGTCAATTGAGATGTCACTTTGATTAAGTATTCGCATAATTGTTATTAAATGTTAAAGTAAATTACATCACGTACACAAACTAAATTTCCTATCGATTATTATGAAAGTGGATAATTCACATTTTCCTAGCGTCACCTACCAATACCTCTTAAAGTAAAACTAAGAGTTGTGGGAGAGAGACACCGCTCTACATTGTAGAGCGCCATCTTGCTTCTACAACTGCTACAGTGTAACTATAAGAGGTGGTAGGCCCCCTGGAGATTTAAGAACTTTCTAACTGCAGAAAGTTTACATTATATCGCTATTGAACGAACGTGCTTCTTAAGAGCATTATGCTCTTCATGCCGTTAAAATTTTTCAAATTGTAACACAATATAATAATATATGAATATCAGTAATATGGTTGAGACAAAATCAAGGATATTATTATCATACTTACGTCATTTTAATCATAAAAACTGTGTTATGAGCTACAAAAAAGTCACAGTATGTACGAGAAACGTTTTGTGGCATTTAATCAGTACATAAAGTACACAAAATGGTCCGAAACATAACATAACTACGACTATATTCTGACGTCACGATAATACAGATTATCGCAAACTATAATCGCGTAGCTAATTTTCTAATTGCAATCCAATTTGTTAACAAATGATTTAATCCCGTTGCACAATCGTTCATTTTATTAATCACTCGCGGGATTTGTACTAAACTTTGAGGGCTATTAAATTAATTCGTCGATTTGTGTGATACAATTTGGAATCATGATGGGGATTAATGAATGTTTGTATTTCGATTGACAGGTTATAGCCATAATGCGTAAGATAATTTTGTTGCTCTTAATGTTCATAAAATATTTAGTTGTATGTATACAAAGATTATTAATTATAATAGATAACTAAAAATTCTAGTGAAACTTTCTGGAAGCTGAAAAATTTTTGTAGTTAAAAAAAATAGTGATTTTTAAACTCTTTTACGCTTTTCTGTTTCTACTTCTTTGGAAATTCAAAGATTTCAGCCAAACACTTAATTTGATTTTCTAATCAGCTTTTGTCTTGACTAAAGAGTTTTATTATGGAACCGATTTGATAACAATCCTTTAGCTAATCCTAAGCTCTATATAAATACAAACTCAGATAGAATGTACACAACTTTGAGATAAGTTGAGTTAGTTCGTATTAGTGCAGAATAACTTAGTTTCCTGAAGTGCAACCTTTGTTTAAACTATGTATAAGCTAAGTTATATTGCTTGTTGTTCGCAGAACTATTTTTACAGAATGTCTGTGAAGCTCTCGTGGTTAGTAGAGCTAGTTCGAGTTTCGCGATTTTCTCTACAAACACTTTATTAAAGAATTTACAAAAATGAATAGAATGAAATAAAATGCAAATCCTGTAACTGTGCTAGAAAAATATCTATTTAAAATGTTTATTAATTTATGAATATTTTATTTAAAAATGTCTAAAACATAACCAAAGCAATCCTTATAGTCTCCATAAAATTTCTAATCTATTTTAACTGGCCAATCTCTTTGAAATGATAAATATGTCTGAGTACTATTATATAAAAGTTTCGATAAAACAAAATAATTCTAGAATATGTATTAGATTATTAATTAGACCTACTATTCTAAATTTAATTTGAATTTCATTTAACATTCGTCTCTTCAACTGTTTTAAATGCACAGACAGAGTTCATCTAGTAGTTTTGAGACCGAATAACCTCGACGACCTTTCTCCTTACACAAAGGTGTCGCACAAAAGCCTTATCAAGATACCTGATATCGAATTACATAAATCTTTCTATTCACTTGATAACTCTACATTAAGCGTACCTATGTTAAGATCATTTGAATATCTAGAGGACTGTGTGTCTCATTGTGAAGATAATCTGAAGGCTAGACTAAGTCTAGCCAAGTCTATTTATTGGACTGTAAATTACGTAGTTTACTTAAAATGATAGTGCATTTGTCCTTGCATGTCATAGCATCCTTTCTTCAACACAGAAAAAATAATTACCGCAAAATAGTATCGAAATTAGGATGCTCCCTTGAACAAGTAATTTCAAAATTACTAAGAAAACCTGTCTTTTCAATAAATATTTTTTTATTTTTTTTGAACTACTGAGGCACATTCTACATTCTTCAATTCATAAAAATAAGCAATTCTCAGATTTTTTCATTTACATCCTGTCATCTCGTAAGTATATTATATTAAATTATACAATCACACCTAATTAAGCTAATACCTTTTAAGTAAATACAATTCAGCGTTTAATTATCTAAAAGCAATCGTATGAAATCTAAATGTACATAAATGCATTCGACTATTTGCGTCATAACGTTTTGGTTGCACCGAATTTCATAATCGTGTTTATCGTGCACTGATTGCGTATCATATAGGTTTATCTTTATGTCGATAACATAATTTTGAAGCACTTCTATCGATAATTAAAATAACGATTTAGTTTTAGTGTCCCTAAGGTACTTGAATTGTAGTACAAATTGCGCAATTTGTTTTGAATCTATTTCAATGTATGTACATTTTAACACTGGTCAGAAGTTACAGAGGGTTAGCCACAAGCACTATCGAAATCGAAAACATTAGCCTTTGTACGATTTACTATTAGTGAATATTAAAGAGAGTTTTAAATATTTTCTCAATGAAAAGACGCTTTATCGGTACAAATATTTTTTCCATGGAATATAATATGGAATACTTGCTTGTGGTAAATGGCCCTCAAGTTAAACCTAATTTGCAGATCCAAAGTACGATTTTCATGCCTTATATTCTACTACATCTTAAATTATGCCTCTGTTTATTTTTCTATTACAATTTTCCTCTTAGAAACAACATACCTACCTCTTATTTAAAGTCACGACCTTAGATCGTGAGTCTACAAGCCATATTGGTTTTATGCTTCATAATAATTAAGGAATCACAACGCTATCATTCCATGAATATGTAACATAATGTTCTAACTAAAATATGAATAACTAATGTTTGTGTGTTTGCTCGAGTAGAAGTTATAGGGCAAAGATACGGAACGTCAAATAGCTAGTTCTCATCAAGCGATTGTTTTCAATGTAGAGCTGATTGGGGTAAACATAGAGTTTGTGTTCCTTGTTTATTTAGATAGAGTTGCATATTCAAGAATAAATATTTGTATTGAAGGCAATGATTTAGAATTTTAGATAGTAGATTCTATTTCGCATTTCCTAATGTCTTTAAGATTGGTCCGGTTTTGCGCAAGTGTCCGTGGCTTTTTTCTGTTTGCCTATTATCCTGTATGAGCATATTCTTTTTCCAGTATACACGACTCTATAAAATATGTTTTAGCTTTGAAGAATAGATTTTGGACTGTATCAAATAATTTATTTAATCTATCCAATACTTTTAAAACAACAACGTCATTTTCGCATTACAATTTATTTACTTTTTTACTTTGTCTGCTGCAACAAAAATGTTAAATTAATTGCTTTCTGCGAGGTGTAAAGAAATACAAAACTCATTAAAAATACTGCTAATTTATGAACTAAATAGGTACAAACTTGTACAAAGTCTTTAGTAGAACATACACAAAAAATACTATAAAAGGGTACAGTTAGAATCTTATCCGTGTTTTGTTTTACTAAGTAGTAAAAGCAACTCGGTGACGTTTATTATTGCTTTTACGACAAAAACCTGTGACTGCAGCTGACTAAATAAGTCACATCAATCACTCAAAGAAACAATTTAGATATTACGACTACTGTTTTTATTGAAAGGAATATGCTTAGGTATTTGTTATTTTACTCTGGACTTCGCCTTTTTTGTTTTATATTGAAAATGCGATGAATTAAATAACCGTTGCACTAAATAATGCAAAAAAAATAACAAGGTTAAGACTTTAAGGTTTATAAGTGATTTATTATTATTATTATTACTAGCCGTTAGTGTCCCACTGCAGGGCAAAGGCCTCCCTTCCCTCTTTCCAACTATCCACTATATCACTATTATAAGTGATTTGATTAACTTTAATGCATACTAACGGTTAATTCGTTTTACTAATCAAATAAAATGCTATGGACTATTACTAAACGTTTTACTTATGGTTTATAAATCACAGTTCTAACTTTTCCAATAAATGTAGCGACATCTAGCGGAGATATATGAAACTTATTAGCATAGTCTTAGAAAGACGACATAGATGGCGCTATCGTTAGTAAACTCTACCTACAGTAATTTGTCAGTAAACATATTATTTTAGTTCCATTGGAAGATAAAATAATAATTACCATCTTATAATAGGAAAATAATTATTGAAATTTATAACCAAATGGTGTTAGAGTTTATCTTCTTCATAGTGTAATAACATAAAGTACTTATTCAATATTTAATCACCGTAACTCTACAATATTGCTGACCACAATATAGTGTAGACATAGAAAATATGTGAGGCTTGCGTGAAAGTTTCAGAAATTAAGGTTATTTAACAGAGTTTTAAATGAAAAAGTTTCGAGCGGACGTAAAGTGGCAAATAGGCAACACCAGCATGACGTGACATTCATGAAAAAAATATTAGGCGAAACGGTTTCAGCCAAAATGTAGGCAGGTATTCAGTTAGCAACAAAATTTTAAATATAGGTTTAGTATGTGCCAAGAATTTGTATAGCTCAGTTATTGTATAATATTTTATACTGTAAAGTGGAACCTTGCTCGTCATCTGTTTTTCGGGACGTAAAATATTCAGCAGCAAAATAATTTAAATGAGGCTGTATACTTAGATAAGGAAAAAGTTTTCATTGGTGATGTTGGTCCAACGGAGATTGCGATATGAACTTGACTCTTTTTTAAGTGACTGACATAAATTGGCAAATATGAAAAAAAATGTGGTACTTTTATTTTAAATCGGTATATTTGAGGCATATATGGAATGACTCTACATTTTTGAACCAGATAGAATAAATGGGGAATCCCCATGATTCACCAACCCGCGGATCAAGTTCTAAAACGATTATTAGAACAGAAATATTGCTCTAGCTCATTATCAATGAATTTATCCAGTTAGCCATCACGCATCACCAGAATATAATATAACTCTACATTAATACAGATATGCCATCAGATTCCTGATAAATTATAACATGCATACTCTCTGAGTTGACAGCCGTGACTATACCATACATACTTACACAACAGCACATAATACGATATAAGACTAAAGAATAAGTTCCCGGCTCTTTTGGTAAGGAAATTGTTTTCGAGATTAAAAATTGTAATATGGTAATGGCTGTGTCGAGCTTATCCATTTTGACGCCACAGCGGCGTAATATGAAAGTAGTATGGAACAGATATCATTTGATAATGTAAAATTAACTTGAACGTACAATTTTTTTTTCTTGTGTCTATCTTTTCTTTCAGTGATTATGGTTAAAAACTGAACGTTCTGTTTCTTTTGAAAGTAAAAATTTCAGTCTAGCCTAGTAGACAAATTGTAGTTCAATTAGTTTAATGAAAGGCACTGGTGTTTAGCTAAATCTAGTGAGAATACAATCCACCTACCCCTAACTCTTAAAAAACCAGAGTATTGTAGTTCTAACTAAAGTCGAACCTGCGTTATCAAATCAGAGATCACGTAGCATTTTTAATAAACAGCTGACTGGTAAAATAATTATCAAAAATATTGCTTGATATCGTGTCATATTTCACTTCGATAACAAAACAGGTTGGTTGATTTTAATTTAATTAAAGATAATGCTACCGATACCGTCTTCAGTTTATCTGACAATGCATTAAATTGTAATTTTGACATAATTTATTTATCGCACATAAATACCAGTTTCCGCAACCTGGCTTAGATTAATTTGTCACAATATACATATATAACGCAATGCTAACATGTTTTGACATAACTAGGGCACAATTTAATTATGTATGTCAAATGTTATCTCATTAATTAATTTAGATTTTAGATAAATATTTACAACACATGGTAAGAACATCATAATTATTCCATTTGGAATCGACCCTCAATGTTTTGTTTCGTTTTGTTAAAATACTATTTTATGTCATCAGATTAGTCATTTTAGACTGCATTGTATATTTAAGTTCTATTTTAATAACCAGTTCCTAACGGTGCATGTACAAGAAAATATATTTTTTAAATTACTTATTATTTCTCTGAATATTTCATATAGGTACTCACCGAAACATTTTGATCAGATTTTTTAGTTCAATTTAGTATCGAGTGATCCGTAGGTGCTTGCCAATACTTTACAAACCAATACTTATACGAACGGAATAAAAAAAGTATTTGCCACTTAGTACATTCGACCATCTGTTCTGTTGACGCATACCAAATAAACCTTACTCAATTCGATAGTGACATCAATCAACATTTGACCTTTTAGCGTCAACACAAATCAAAAGTCAATGTCAATGAAATAACTTATACTAAACACGTTATGCATGTGTGCGTGCGTCGACCCCCCCTTGTGACGTCACTTCCGCAGTCAAATCGGTTCCGGCGCGCCTGCGGGCGCTTTGACATTCTCTCTTTGTTAGAAACTGACACGTAAAATTATCTCCTGAATGACTCGTGTGATTAGCCAGGTGGAAAATGTACACAGACTTCCAGACAAAACTGTTTTATCGACTAGTTTATAGGGAACTTGTGTTATGAGAGTGAATGTTTGTGTGTATGTTTTTATGTTTGTCCTGTCTTTACGCTTAAATGGTTTGACCAATTTTCATTAGGTTTGGTATTGAGGAAGCTGACATCTTGATTTATGATATAGGCTCATTTTTATGTGTAACAAAAAAGGCATCTGATTAATAACGAGTAAATCCATGGAGTGTAGCTAGTCTATCGTTTATGGGTATGGTTTAATCATGTGCAGTTTTCTTTTTAATTTACTGTGAAATGCCGTCATTCAGCTCTTTGAAGACAAAAATAACTGAATTTCCTTACTATTCACTAAATAAAATACACTAAGAGATACCAACAATATAAATTGTTTTTATCTTCATGACGACGAAGCACCTCCAACTTTAATGTACCGCGAAAATGGAAATATTTTGATAGAAAATTCTTTTGTCACCAATATTGTATAATTTATCACGTAGCGAGTTCGAAACTCATTGAATATGTAATGTTCTGATCATGGACTTGTATTATATTATCACGCTTATATTTCCCAGCGGGCCACACTGTGTTATGAACCTAATAGTCTAATTTTAATAAACTGTGTAATACCCATAGGCAGAGAGTCACTATTCTTTTTTTCCAACTTTATCTAAATAAAACAGCTTTGCTTGGGCGAAAACGAGATGCTGTTACGCAGTTTAATACGCTACCTCTTTTTCACATACGAAAATCCACCTTTTATGCAGCTTACCTTACAATCTGAGGAGATTTTTTTGCAGAATCATAATCAACTCACTCAAAACAACTTTGCAACTACAGCTTATAAATTAAAGAGCCAAACTGTAACTAACCAAAGCTTGTATCTATGAATCTACGGGAAGTATCTGTCACCGTGCTTGCCAATATCGAAACTCAAAACATTCTGTCATTTCTACACTAGAACAGTGCTATTTGACGCTGAATGTTTAAAGAACAGCTTCGCTTCGAGTAAACTGTAGGCTACGTCATGTATCAATACAGACACCGGTAAGTATGAGTAAAACTGTTATTGTTGGATGCTGTTTAAGCTCACTTATCTAATAGCCGCGTGTGACGTAAGCGCAATGCCTCGGACGTCATCTATACCAAAATTGTAGGCGGCATTTGTTTGTTTTCAGATATTTTCGGAAGCATTGGAAAGTTGAATGAGTTTACATCAACTTTTTCTTTAGTAAAACATGGATTACGTGATAAAATTGTTTTGATGGTTTTTCTTGCGTAAAACATACGGATATAGCTGTTACTAATATTAAGAAGGCAGCGAAATATAAATCTTGAATTTGAACAATTGGTTTCAGAGAGCTTTTTTACGGCTATGGCATCTTTTTTTTTTTCAAATTTTATTTAGTCGATTTAAAGTTCACAACATTTTTATCGATGAGCTATTTGTGCATGCCTAATTTTTGTGGTCAGTTCATCAGTTTTAAACAGGTTTAAACGATAATTAGACCAACTGGGAAGCAATGAGTCCGCAATTTAAAGTTTGCATCGAATAATTTATAAACCTGATTTCATTGTGACTCATAAAACTTTGGTAGACTACGTTTTGATTCCTCGGTTTAGGTCATTTCTAGGTTAAACGAAACATATTCTAAAGAAATAAAAAAATAACGAGTAGGTAGACTTCTATGATAAGTGAATGTTTATATGTAATAAATTTCGCAGCCAGCTATTTAGAAACGTAAATATTTTTGACGTCTAAACGAATGCAAAACTATATGCGATTCGGTCACGCGTAAATTTTCACTGCAGATTCTCAAAAAAAAAAGACTGTCCGCGAGTATTTCTGTCGCCCTCGCTCATAAGTCCAGCTAAAGTGTATCGAATCCACAGCGAGTGAAGTTTTATTTCAGCGAAACAGTATATAACTATTGTGACGAAAGTTATTTTAGGTCAATCGCTGTGTTTCTCGAAGAAAATTCCTCCTACTCCATACCGATTTCGAAACAAATCGATTACGGCTAATCGAAGGATTGCCAAACGTTCTCTGGAATGCTACACATCTTTCGCGCATTATTATAATGTGAAGTCAACATGTGGTGAGGGATAAGTTCATTATATACTGGATTAATGTACTTGCCTGCGATGTTAATTGAAATGCCGTCGTTATTGCCCCTCACCACCGGCGCGCTCGTGATTGGACAATTTAATTGACGGTGATTGATAATTTAGATAGAGATTATTACAGACCCCTGACCGATCGCGATGATTCATTATTTATTTATACGTCGGTTGTAATTTCACACCGTTGACAAGCATAACGAGGTAAAACACCATTTATTTTGCTGTATTTTGTTATTCAACAAAGAACTTTGCAGATAAAAGTGCATAATTGCATTCTGTTGTTAATAAATTGTATTAAACAGTATTAAATGATACTAACGGATTTAATTAAGTTGATAAGTTTCTTAGCTTCTACGGAGATGTTCGAGACGTAATAGACATAATGAAAATCGGTACATAACTGTATATACGAAGGCAAATAAATTATCTTGAATGATATTTCTATAAACTTTCTTTAAGCCAATAAATTTATGAATATTCTAACCAAAGTTATTTATTAATTATGTTTCTTATTTATATTCTTTGCAAGATCTTTTATTGACTATTACGCTCATATTGAAAGATTCCGTGTGTACAAAATAACAAGGTTTGCATTGCGAGTTTGAGTCACCAAAGGCCATTCGCACAGATTTAGACGATCCAAATATTTTCACGGACGTCGCTCTTGCCACACTCGGCAAGCAAAATAATATTCTTGTCTGATATAGAGATATTTTGTACATAACATACATATTACGAACACACAATATTTACTTCATATTTATGTCAGCAAATATACTGACCTAAATATTGTTATTTTAACATGACTTATTTAAATTTATTTTCTGTGTCGTAATGTTTTGTGCCAGTTTGTGCATAGGAATTTGATCATTTGTGTTGTGTATCAGTTATAATTTTCTCAGAAACAAATAAACAGATTTTGATGTGTTTTTTTAATTACAAGTCAACAAAGGTTATTCATTTAGTTAGTGATGTTATGTATGCGTGTAATATCTACTTTATTTATAACGTCAAAAATTCTAATATTTTGAACGGTTTTTGCATAACCTTAAAACAAAATCAATATATAATCAGATAAAAACAACACGATCATTTGCAATCAGTAATGTTATCGTTAAAATTAGCTCGACCGATATATTTGTTCTCGATCTAATTAACAATTACATATGATTGCGTGCATTCGCGATAAGACATATCAGTTGACCGCGGAGCAACAAACATCTGCCGATCACCTGCTCAGCATTTGTTCTATAACCATGAAATTGTATTATTCCGTGTTGACGTCCTGACAACAATACTGACATTGTAACACACCGACATACTACACTACCTTTATATAGACAAATGTTCAAACAATAACGAGAACGGTATCTTTCGGTCTGTCTGCGTCAGTTGCCTGTGCTAGCAGTTAGACCAAGGCATATGCCTATACTCGTAAAACGAAAATACTGGCGTAATTTGAAACAGATCCAAATAGAATTTTAATGATGCATCCGTCATAGTTTCAGTCTTAATTTGAAGCGAACAGGACATAGGATTACTTGCAAATAAATAAACCAGATTTGATTTAAAACAAAGTTTATTTTGGTGAAAAGAATTTTAAGTGTGCGATTAACCAAATAGATTACAGTGGAATAATGTGCTGAATTGAAATTAAGAAATAAATTAAATCGAGTATTATAAATTTAACACATTAATTGTATACAAAACGCATACCGAGTTCACAAAATGTTCTGACTCATCACAAACGTTTCCATTAAGTAAATGAAACGTATTGTAATGTCACTTGATTTACAGTCTAGAGGTCATTATTTGGCATGTATAGAATATGTACAAATCACGTAATAACTCACCTTGCTATATAATGTTGCTGAAGTGTCTTGTTTAACTACGAGTTATGATAAGATTAGAACTATAATAAATACATTTTTACATTTCATGCAATACACACAGCTACACACTAAGCATTCAAATTATTTAGAGCGTCAGTCACAAAGGAATGTTAAGTTAGTTTTCATTTGTTTCTTAGCAGTCGCAAAAGGTATTTGCCGACTGCTATCACAATGATTATCACTGCACACATGACCACAAGATGCGGGGATGCTCGTCCGGGCTTGGACTCACCGGAGCTGCTTGTCGCCTGCTCACTGTCTTTAGCCGTAAAACGAACGAACTCTTGCAAATGATTCGGCAACTTTTTAACGTCTTTCTCTTGTCCACACTCAATCACTTTTATTTTATGTTCGATCACTTTTGGTTCTTTGTACACGTTTTTGCTAGAGTCCTGTTCGTCCTCAGTTTCGGGATCTTTGATACCTAACTTGTCCCACCGTTCCCTAGCCTTTGATATGAATTCCTTTTCAATTCTATTATTTACTTTTGAGTCAAGCACATCAAGCGTTGGCATACTTTTCGATATAGTTATGTTATTTGTTGTAGCCGGAGAATTTGTGATTTTGATCACTTTGTGTTGTTTTCTCTCCTCACGTTGCGCCATTTGAGTAACATATTCAGAATACATTTTTTCTCGAAGTAATTCCTCCTGACTGCTGCTGAATACAGATGACATTTTTGACTTTTTGTGATCGGAACCTTGCGAGTTCATAACAATATCCTTTTTCCGAGAAACGAAGTAATTGTTTGCGTCTTTCACTCTTTCTTCAATAATTTCCTTTTCTGATATTAAAGGTGCTTTTGGTCCCTGTCTTTGCATTTCAGGCATACTGCTCTTCAAAGCTTCAAGACGTTGTATTTCGGCTTCTACTTCTTTTTCTTTTTTGCGAATGTATTCCATTTGTTGTTCGCACAGATCTTTGGGTAGAGAAGGTCTTCTCGGAGTTTTGTAGTCATTCATTTCATCTCTAGTGTCTGTAAAGTAGCGATGCATGTTCTGTATTGAAGAAATATCGCTCTCTATTTCCTTATTTAGATTTCCAGTTGAATAATGAAAGTATTTCTTTTCACTTTTCATTGAACGCATAGAGTTATCGGTAAAGTCGGAACTTTCATCACTTTCATAAAATGAAGAGGAATATTTTTTAGGCCTTGGTGGAGGAATAGGTTTGAACGAAAAGTCTCGACTCGGAAACCTGTCGTGATTAGGTTTAGAAAACAAAGTTGGTGTGTGTTTTCTGTGTATTTCGCTTGAACTACTATTAAGGCGATCATTCAAGGAATTGATGTTATTTGTTAGAGCTGGATCACGAATCAAAGCAAGTAACCGGCTTCCTGTTTGTGATTTAAATGGAACTACTACAGGCTGTTCGTACTCATTTTCTACGCTCTCCTTTTCGTTTTTATAATGCTCGTTGTATCCTCTTCGATCTACAAATTTCTTATGCATGTCGACTAGGTGAGTGGCATCATCTTTGGTTATAACAGTGTTTGTTTTTTCCATCAACATTTTTTGAGAGGGTGACAGACAAACGTACACTGGTTCCGACTGAGTCGGAATGCCAGTCCAGTGATCATCATCTTGTGACGTTTTCTTTAAAGACGAATTTCTCGGTTGTATCGGTGGTGGTTTTGGGTCTTTTGGTTTTGTTGGTATTGCAATTGCTTCAATTGATGACACGTCAGGTAAGCGATAATGAGGCATGTTTTCCTTTTCCGATTGGTTATCAACAATCTTACTTGGAGTTTCTCCGTACAGAGCAATATTTTGCAAACGTTCTGATACATATGCCAGTTCTTCTAGAATGTTCTTACCATATGGTAAAGATGCAATGTTTCTAACACATATGTCTCTTAATTTAAGAGGTTCCTTACTGTCATCAGATATGGTGTTACTTTTTGTTGTAGTTCCTGTAACACATTCAAACACATCTTTGACATGGCTGGTAGTTGAAGAAATCTGATCGGTATTTGTCTTGTTTCCGTTAATTTCATCATGCGTAATGTTAGCTATGTCATTAAGGGACGAGTAATTAGGGTTATATTTGGCTGTACATTGGGAGGAATCCACACTACTAGAAGAATCTTGGCGAGTTATCGGTTCTTTTAAATTTTCATTAGTGTCTTCCGACTCTGAAGCCACTTCTTTGATTAAATTATTTATGGCGTCATTAAATTCACATTTTATAACTTTTGATTGTAAATCGAATTTATTTTGAGTTTGCTGCGTTTTCTTGTCCTCTTTGACAATTGATTCATCAATGTCTTTAACGTAGAGATTGGTTTTAATATTATCAGTCGATAGAACTACTATTTCATGAGAATTGCTTGCAGCGTGTCCTACATTTAGTTCAGGTGATTTTTCATACTGAACAGGTATAATTCGCTCATTGTTTTCTTTTAAATTAGGGGACGATTTATTGGTGTTCTTGGTATTTGGTTCGTACACAATTTTTACTACGTGTTCGTTGTTATTAGTTTTAACAACATTTTGTCTATTTTCTTGCACTTCTTTTTCACATTTTAACTGTACTTGTTTTTTGTTATTTTCTTCTAGAGTATTATTAATAGGTCTATCTTCTTCAAGGCTTACTTTTATGATATGCTCAGAGGCAACATTTTCAGTTTTTGATTGTTTTTTGCTCATCTCAAATTCGAGTTTGTTCGAAATGTTTTGAGTTAATACATTGTTTTCTTCAAATTGTTTATTTTCAGTGTCACCACTTTGTTTCTCGGTTACGTCTGTGTTATTTGATATAAAAGTTTTCTTTAAGAAATTTTCTGTATCAGTTACTTCTATTGTTGGTGTTATCATACGAACTGTGACATCAGTGTCAACGCCATCATCTTCATCTTCAATTTCGTGTAAAGAACTAGTGCTACTTGAAGTATCAGTTAGGTAAACAACTTCAGCTCCTGTCATTTTCTCCATAGTTTGCATTGTCCAGTCACCTCTAGCCTCAGTTACTTCGGGAGCTTTTATCTTTGCTCCAACAAGCATACATTCTTGAGGCACCAACTTCCCAAAACCTTTTTTATGAACAACGCTTGAAGTCATCATTTTTTTCTGTTTCGTTAATTTGTTTTTATTGTCTTCAAATACATCGTCTTCTAAGTCTTCAACATCGCTTCGTTTCTCACTTAAGTAAGACTGACGTCTGGAGGTCATGGATGATCCACTACTACCTTCTTCGTCAATCACATCTAACATTCTCGGCGGGCCGAGACGCTGCAAAAAGAAGTCATCTGCGAGTGCTTTCTTGCGCAGTCGATGTTTGATTTCTTGATTAATTATTTGTTCTATTTCCGTTTTAATTTCGACAGAGTTTAAACTTTCTGGCTGTGTTGCTAAATTAAGAGTATTTAAATATTTTCTGAGAGATTTTTCTTCGTCAGGTGTTAAACATTTCGTTTGGTCGATTTGGGCCACACTGAGCGGAATCGATGTAACAGATAAAGTCCCAGTAGCAATTTCTTGAGATTGGTTCTTGTTTTCATTCAAATCAGTAGCATTTTCCCATTCAATGTCCGAATCAACATGAGTAACTACAACATTTTGACTATCTATTAAGGCCAATGCATTTTCATCACCAGGCTGAGCATTAATTATTTCTTCAGTAATTTCAATTATTTTCGTAGCTTCGTCATCGTCTAAACTTTTACTTTTTAATTTGTTACTTAGCTTTGCTTTACTTTGAAGTGAATTCTCCGGAGATTCTACAACGTAAGCCGTGTCTATGATTTCAAGGTCTTTCGTTCCCTCCACCTGAGTAGTCGCTAATTCGTCCGTAATAACTTGATTACTATTATTATTTAAATCACCGTTTAAATTTACTACATCACTGGAAGAGCTACCCGTATTTGAAGTTTCTAAAACTGTTTGCAAAATTTCACTTTTAATTATTTCAGTTCCGATCACTTCACTTTCGGCAATTTCCTCTACATTGTCATTTTGACTTTGACATGATTCACTGTTGTCTATTGTTTTCGTATCACTGTTATTTTTATTAGTATCAGGTTTATTGTTTTTATTTTTACGTTTGTTTTTATTATTTTTACGGCGCTTCGGTCTTTCAGGCATGTTGAAAAATTCGTTACACTGTTATCACTAAAACAACAACTATTATCACAAACACACACGGTCCATTCACAGACGACTTCACACGTCTCACGACAGCGTATCTATTGCGTAGGAGTGACGATTTAGTCGAGGTTCCTCTAAACGTATTTTAGGGATTTCGCGTCGTTCGTTAGTGAATCGAACAAGGGCCCGGTGTTCAACAACGTGAGATTCGGGTTCGAGGTTAGCGAATGTTATTTTCTTTTAGGCGAGCGGTCGCCGGCCGCGGCAGTCATGCACTCGCGCGGCGATTTACTGATAATTATAAATGGGTTGAAGTGCGAGAGCGCGGGCCGTGGACTTTATTTTTACGCGGAGACGTGTACGCGAGTGGTGCGCGCGCGACGCCGCAGAACGAAGGGAGCCGGCTCGCCGCCGCGCGCTACCAACACTGCCCGACTGTATTATCATCGAGCGCACTAAACATCCAATATTGCTAATTAATATTGCGCACACGCACCTTCACCATTTTAGGGAGGAATAACGGGGAAGGAGCTCGATAACATAATGGCTTCTAATACATATTAGGATTTGAATAGGACGCAAACCAAATTCTAAGTTCAATTCACTAAACAATGAAACTCTTAGGTAAGTTTGAAATTAGTTGTTTGTGATGATTCAGTGAATAAATATAGTAGCTGTATGTATATACAATTGTGCGTTGTAATTAAAATAGTATCCGCAAGACAAAGGAAATAATTAGTTGAGTGCATTGTGAAGTGTTTTTTCTACAAGTACACAAAGACATTTAAAATAAAAAATATATACAAAAGCTATTTTCTAGATTGAATGTTGGAACTAAAATGTTGGGAACATGGTCATGTAAAGGAAATTACGACCTTCGGCTTTGTAACGTTTAGTATTGTAAGCGATGCCTGAATAATTTGTAATACAGCACAATGATAAACATCAAAGGGTATGATACTCGATAATACGTATCACTGTTATCTGAATCACCTTGAGATAGCAATAAAATAAACTATATCAATAAAGATTTCTTTTCATTTTGCAAGATTTTAAAACACTAGCAAGATTATGCAAACTTTTAAGTAACTCGATTGCTTAAAATTTTAAAGACCTCTTGTACAATATTTAAATGCCACTTGTACTTACATTCAGATATAAAATCGCCCGTTTGGGAGTCGAACATTAAACTCTCAGCTCTCTAAACTAAATACATACATCTATTTTATGTAGTATCCAAGATTTCAAAAGACTAATACCTAATAAAAATAATAGTCAATTGTTTCATATTATTATATTAAAAATGTGCAATAAACAATAACTAAGCGTTAAGCGTTTACCTACCTAATAGCCAGCTTGCAATTTATTTCTTTCGACGCATTTGTAACACTATACATTAAACATAGTTAGTTACAAAACACCTCAATAAAAACTTACGAAGAAAACAATAAAGTAAAACGCAGTCCAATCCAGAACCGTTAGTCATTGCAGCAAATCGCTTCACAGATTTATGTTATTAACCTAATTACTGCCTGTTGACATTGATTCGATTCAATGGCTTGAGACGAGTTTACAGACCAGTAAAAAGTTAAGGAAGATAGAGCCTAAGTTCATTCGAGCGAGGATACTAGGGATCTACCATCAGCTGTCAAAGTAATACTTTTGCAGTTGCGGAAAAGAGACGCCGCTCTGTGCAGTGTAGAGCAACGTCTCTTTCTACTGCAATAGTCTTATTTTAAGAGGTGATGGTAGGCGCTCTGGATAACAATATCCGATATTTTATCAGCTTTCGCCCGCGGTTTTGCCCGCTTGGTCGCCGGTTAAAGCTGCGAAAATAGTTTATAGAGTTCTTACTATATCAATATTTACTCTATTTCAATACTTTGCATCAAGTTTTATCGAAATAGGTTGTATAGTTTGTCCGCTAAAGCGTAACACACAGGCAGTTATTTTTGCTTATGACTTTATCATAAAACACTTTCTCAAAGTTTCTGAACAACATGCTTGCACTACATTACGTAGTCACGCGTAAATAGCGACGGAAAAAAACATTTCCTATAAAAATCTGTGTACGTAACAACTACGCTAGGCAAAACGGGATATTACGCGTTATGTAATAGACTGGGTTGAGCTAGTCTAGATGTGGGCTAGCTAGTGTGCCTAGAATCTAGACTTGCGGGTCATGTGGACTGATTGACCACTTCCACTGGTGCAGTTTAAACCAATCAGCATGTTACCGTTCTCTGCTAGGCAATTTACGTGCATTTTTTTTGTTCTGTTATTTATAGAACCTATTTACTGTAGGTATATGAGTATATTCTCGAAAATTTAATAATTATTCCCAAATAAATTGTAGTTTTTGTAAAAGTTAAGCACTTAGTGATACATTTAATTTGTGCATTCAGTCTTCATTTACACAAAATCGTTTACTAAAACTCTACAATCACAATTGATGTATTATGCAACACAAACGTAAACCTTTTAGCAACAAATCCTATCTAATCAATAAATTAGATGATTCACCGTAAGAAATGATACAACCTAAGTAATTTTCCCAAAATAGAGTCAAAGTGTGGCAATGATCCACAGTCTTTCGTTACCGGATCGCCTAGCGCCGGTAATGAGGTAACACGCTATAATAGTTTTAATAATACATAGTTAGCATCTATTTTGTACCTATGACAGCCTAGTATAATATACATAAACCGCTTTTTGTAATGACTCGATGCATGTATGACGAAATCAGTTGTCACAAAGCAACCCGTTATTATAAGTTTAAAGTCTGATTTCTCTAAACCAAATTCGATTAGCTCCTTTTATTAATAATTTACTTTTTTGAAAAGTGTGGTCTATCCTTTCGTGAAGAGAACTATCTGCAAAATAATACGAAAATCATTTGTGTAATTTACCTGCGAAAGCATAACAGATGGAAAAACATAAAATGGAAATATAATAGTTTATTCTGCAAGAAAGATAAAATGACTTTTACATGCCTTTTTAAATTTTCTATGATTGTAAATGCGAAGAAAACAAACATAGAAATAACTAGATAATTTTCTTAGCTTACAAACATCAAGAAAATTATCTTCTAACCTTGACTATTATCCAATCACGTGGAGATGAATGATTTTCTTGCTAATTATAATTATAGTCTCGTTAATGGCAGGAACTCATACCGTTTATCTTGTTATTCGCTTTGTAGTCTACGCCGTGACATTTTGTTGTTGTATCTATTTTAGATAAGACATTGATCCTAAACGTTTTAAAAATATACTATTTAAATAGTTACATAACTGTTTAATAGTATTATTAGACTTAAAAGTAAATTAATTTAATATCGAATCATTATTTTAAATTCTGTTTTATATCTGCACATTAAAATATTAAGGTGACAGTAAATAACGAATAGAAGTCTTATAACTCATGAGGAACTAATGCAGTTCTCTATCATTATATCGATTATTTCAGGTGGTATTACATGTATTTTAATTTTATTTGGATATTGTTAGTTCTCTTGTAAAGTTTTTAATAGTTTCTTAAGCGCCATAGTAATGAGACAAGATAAATTTCTCCAAGCATAAACTATGATAAATCGCTTTAATGTATTGAACTGACAAGTCAAAGCTACGTCACTTGTCAAATAAGAATGTCAATTTCATACATTTTAAGTTTTTTATTCCATTCTAATGCGATTTAACGTTGTCTAGGCGTTATATGCAAAACTAGAGCTAAATTTAACAAGTATCGAAAGGATTCGTGCAGTTGTACTACGCGATAGTATTTACTATCTTACAGTGGAACTGTTAAACAAATCTCATACAGTTCAACCTCATACAAATAGGTCAATACGTCCACTCTTGTATTATACGTGTTTAAATCGGGAATTGTGTCTCATTCAAAATACTCGCGTATTTACAGAGAGAGCTACGTTCAAGAATTTAAATCTAGATCAAGTGACGCGGCCGAGTTTGACCTTTTTAAAACCAATCAATCAATTGAAACCATCTCAATTGAGAAACGCCTCTTATAATGTTTATTTATAATTTTTAATCCAAGGTTAAAATATTAAATGCAAAAATATATTTTTCGAAACATATGGTACCGTTTTCAATTTCAATTTCGAATTCACCTATAGACAAATGAGCATCAAAATTCAAAAGTCTTTTATACAAATCTCTGCGGTCAAATTCATACGAATGATCAACATTTAAAATTCTTTACTAGACGACGTGGGTTTTAAATGCGTTTTGCATTGCCAACAGCGATGCACTCGACCTTCCAAGATCCAGAAATAACGTGTATCCCCCACGTTCCGCTTTCACCATCACCACAATAAAACGATTCAATATTTTGTTTGTCGGCGGCGAATAACAAACGGGACCGAGAGTCCGAGATCGTTCGGGATCAGCGCATGACATAACCGCCGGATAGATCCAGGCTAGTATGCCAAAACGCCGGTCTGTAACTCCGGCGCCGCTTTTTTGGCACGAACTCAAAGGGTTATAAGGTGAATGTGTCGACTGAAGTAACCAATGTTTTATTGTTACGCTTTATAAATAAGTTTAGACTCGATTCGACAAGGCGAACGTTTGTAATTAGGACGGTGGTTCTGATTGTGTGTCGGTGTTCATTCCTGCGGTTTATGAAATGTTTTTGAACTATAGTTGGTTGAAATGGTGATTGTATTTTTTCTCTTTGATTTAAAAAATTTTGTAGTATAATGAACTTGCAAGAATAGAAATTATAACCGATCTTATGATATCATTATTAAGCTGTAGGTACACAAAACCCAAGGATTATTTGAACTGTACTTAATAATGTTTGTTTAAATTTAAGTAGAATGCACTTAAACACCTACAAGGATTTTTTATACAATCTGACTTGTAAGTAAACACTTTATTGGGACATTTAATAATTGCCAAAAATACCATGATAGATATATGATATTCAAAAGAAACACAATTAAGAATGAATTTGAGCTTCTAATGCAATGATAAGATTTTGCTTTGATAACTATCTATGTATAATCTATAAATAACACGTTGCGTTTTCAAAATTAACCAAAGATATTTCATCATCATATTTTCAGTCTTTTTCAAAAAAAAAATTATTAGGTCACTATTTATTACCAGTATATGCCAATCTTTTTTCACGACTTACCCAAACTTTAATTGGTTTTTACAACGAAATGCAAATAGCCCACAATTAATGTTAACGTCAACTTATTTTACCTATCCAAAAACGTATGACTACTGAACACTTTGTTTGCATCAAAAGTTTAATCATTTTCAGCATTTCACGATGCATACGGACTGAAGTTGTTACATACCACGTCTGCAATTAACGCCATTGGAATTGTGGAAACGAGACGACATTCTACACAGTGTAGAGCGGCTTCTCTCTTTCACAACTGTAATAGTCTTGCTTTCAGAGGTAGTGGTAGGTTTCCAGGGCCAAGTAAGTTAGGTCGCCGCATGACAATCGAGCCATTTCACTTGCTAATACAACTGACCAGCGGTATAATGTATCCTGTTATCTTGTTCCTTGCCATGTTTGTGTTATATTTCGATGCCTGTGACTGTTTTAATAACGATAACAGATGTAAGCTGTTCAAATAATACGAGGTGCAGCGAAAATGTAGTTATAATTCAAATACTCTTTCCGAAAGTAGAAAAAGGTCAAAGAACTTTTCCAGAATAACATAGTTGACTCCAAATATCGATGAAATTCTAGTGTTTTTGCCGCTTCTTTACCAGCGTGGATGTCGGCGATAGCTGCAGAATAACATCCTTTTAAGCAGTGGGGTAAAACGATCGACTATCTTATTCATGCCTACAAACTTTCGTGTTTATTATATTAGTAAGATTCAATATTGAGTTTTAGCAGCTGTTGTTAAATAATATATTTAAAAGGTCTTACCATACCAAACAAATGTACTTAATGTTTGGTAGGGTAAGGCCAAGTTTTTAAGTGAATGATTATACCTTACTCTAAGAAAATTTATAACTATATGGATATCCCTCATTTAAAATTTGAACACGCATTTCCTTTACTCCCTGTATTAGGAAGTACTGCACGCCATAGACCAACGACAATTTCGAAAGAATAATCAAGTTCCTTAATCTAGAACGAGCAATTGTGTGGGTATGTAAATGTAGTCGAAGACATCGTACAATTTAAGTAATTAGGGCTCATGTTTGTCACTTACAGATACGGGTCAACGATCATTTAGCAAACGTCGTTCCTAGCCACCTAGCTACCTACTGTATTAAGTAGACTATAATAAAAGTTTATGAGAACGATCAGTTTTAAAAGGCTCCGGATTTTTTTTTGCATTGGGTACGATAAGTATAGTACCTTAAATAAATAAATATTCCTGAACATTTCCGCAACGCCATCTAGTTTCAAATTAAGTATATGAAAGTAACTTGTAATATGAGTACTAAACAAATGAACATTTTTATGTATTTCAAAATACATACATATTATAGATAAATTACACCTAGACACAGAACAAATAAATGATCGTGCTCATCACACAAACAGCTGTTCTAGGTGAAAATCGAACCCACGACCTCCGGTATAACAGACAGGTCCACTAACCACTAGACTAACAGATTCATACACGAATCCTACGGAAAACGTAGAAAATCAATATTATAGATTGTTAAAACCATTTTTTCCAGCTAAAAAATCAACGTGTCTTCATCGACTCTCTTTTGCTGACCTGATATTTTTTTTCTGATATTTCAATGTTACAAGGTTAAAGCATTTTGAGCACTCATCACAAAGCACGTGTTCTAGGTATTATAGATATGTAAATCAATCTTCAACTGATAAGAGATAAGGCATTGCAGTAGTCACGTCATGATCTACTGCAGAAAAAGTACGTGACACGATAAATTGATAACATTAGACTTATTGTATTAAATTTGTATGTCAAATGTACAATTTAAATCTTAGGGCAACACTTTTTATGCTTCTAGGTATAATGAAGTGGTAATAATGTTCAGTGCATCGCAAAATACATAAGACTAACTCTACAAAGACTAAACACTTTATGACATTTTATATCTAAAGGGAATATAATATTTGCTCATATCGAACACTTGAAATCAAGGTGCTATAAAGCCGTACCAATAACTAAACACCCTATTAAAAAAAAACCTAAAGAAGATGCTACCTTTACCTATCTTGTAATCAGAAAGCTATAAGTGATGTGTGATAATAGAGCGAATAATTTACCCTATCTTACATTTATTCTATTACTTGATAAATTTCTTCAACAGCATTTTGTCCGAGTGTAAAATGTAAACAAGTTATTTTGCGTCGCCGTCGCACTGGCCTCAAACAATAAAACAAAACACTACGGGTTCTGTACCGAAAGTTTTAGGTTACGTCAAAACAATAGGGTTTTTTGTGACTGTTGTGATTGTAACAAGGGGTCATTTGTTCAAACTGTTACTCACGTTTCGGGCTGGGGGCTGCAGTCGGGGTACCAGGTGACCTCAACGGGGCGCTCGGGACCACCTCGGCTTGCGTCTCCGCTGTGTAAACAAGACCTTGGTGGTTAATATTGTTATTGTAGTAATTTAATTCGCTAATAAACGGCTTTTATTTTTCTATTTTATAATACAGTTTTCTTTAAATAGTTGGTCATTTACGTTTTGTTTGTGTTTGGGTATTCAAGTAGAGTATTAACTCTCAGCATATTAATGCTTATAATATTTCAATTGTAAAATTAAATGGAATGGATTAACAGGTCAATGTTTGTGTACAATTTTAAGTAGCAATGACAATTTAATAATGTTTAAAGGCACATTGTCTTCTTATTAAAAGTAAGTGGATATATGTTGTGTGCTCAATCTGACACCTTGAAAATTCGATATAATCTGCATATCAGCAAAACACATCCCAAAGCATCAAAGTGTTTAATGGCCCGTTCAAACAGAAGAACATCGTGCAAACTCGTAATCACAGCTCGAACAAACGTTTCCACAAAGAACGGCGCTTATAAGGAGGAAAAATAAAAGCAAATATGAGGACGCGTCTTTACGAACAATAAATTATTCGAAAGCAGAAGGCTCTCGCACTTTGTTTATATTTGCCTGACATGTCCCAACAAAAAGCTCCCGATATTAACGCCCACTATTTGCCTCGGAAAGGATTTTTCCCGGAAATTCGTATTAACATTAAATACCGTGAATTTCTACGAAAACCTCTCGGGGACGCAGCTGTTTTAATATAGTTACTACTCTCAAATTCTCGAGGGTACTTAGTTAATACAGATTATTTGTATTGAAAATAAATCGATATGTTACTATGCCAATATTTGTATTCAAGATTTGGTTTCCTGGTTATAGGGATCATTTCCCCTGTGATAACAATTTGGGTAAGCTTTGCAAATTTTCCTGTCTATTGAGAGTAAGAGGTCAACACAAGTAAGTCATATTAAAGGTTATCGCTCAATGATAAAGTAAATTTGGTTAATAATAATGAAGCACAATGTACAAGAGATGTTGACTAATGCATTTGCTTCGTACAAGTCTTAAACAAATAGACCACAAACAAAACGATTGACAGAACAAAAGCACAAATGAATCACGATACCCAAATAAATGCCTTATGCATTACACACACGTATAATTCAAATGAACGGAATAACAAATATTACAGCTGACTATCGTAAATACCACCCACGTGCTGCTAAACAATCACTTACCATAATATCGAACTACGTAAACCGATACAGTTAGGAAATGTCATTCGAATGATACTTGTATCGATGTAACGAATAACAGGTGCGAATCGATTACGTAACGATGCTTATAATTAGGCACAGAACACGATATAAGGGTTTGTTGTTGTAATCAAACGCACGGTAGTTCCCGGCAGTGCGTTGCGATTAGCTAACCACCAACTGCAGAGTAAATGCGATACGAGGCGCGTGTTTAGAATCCGCTCCTAGGAAGTGCAGCATTTGGCACAGCGCACTGCTCCAACAACCTATTGAAGCTACTTTAAATAAATCACAGCTTTCGAACGTCACACGTATCCTTTTATGAAGATTGTGGATCGCTTTTAGGAAGTAGACGATGTCGGAAACCTTATTTAGAGTGCTTTAAAGTTTGTTTATAGCAATACTAAATATAAAGCTCACTTTGGCATATTAAGTATCGACTGGAAACTCTGTATAGTCGAATATGAAAGAGGAAGTAGTTATGAGTACGTTGGCACAGTTTTGCCAAGAAAATCGTTTAATTAGTGCGAAGTTTTAATGCAATGCAATCATAATTTTAAAGTTTTGTTTAACCCAATTAATTGTGCTTGAATATATTTTCGCACAATCCAGCTAATTAACTTTGATTGCATATCAAATTTGCCATATGCCATTAAAGTATAATCAATCAATTTATTGTTATTGAAACATCTCGTTGTTCAAATGCTGTAGAGAGCAGATGGTCGCAGGTTCAAGCTTCGGGTTAATTGAACCGCTTTATTGATAGCCGGCGGTTACATGAGGTCCTGGGTTTGACCTCAGGGTCGAGCTAAGAATTTTGCGTTTACCGCAAAAGTATCAAGCATTTTTAGACTCGAAATTTATTCTATCAAAATTTATATCATAGGATGAACCATTTTTTTGTTTTAATAAAACTGATTTAATTTAATTAAAAAAATGGTTTGTCCTATAAGTTGGTAAATGCGCATATTGTTTTTTGGCAACGAATACATTTTTAAATATAATTATAATAGATTGTTACCAATTAATTTGTCTTAAATCTTTTTATGGTCGGCTCAGTCTCACACAGTTCTCAATCAAGAATTGTTGGAACTAACCTTTAATTTTAGGTATTTGGTGTAAATATGAAATCATTTTATACTGCTCATTCATTTATATTTTGATACAAACAGCTCCCAAATCCGATATAAATCGTCAATTAAAACCCTCAAAGTTAGAATATCAACAGTTTATTTCAATTTCAATAGATTTATCTTAGGATAATGCTGTTTCGACGGCCCAATCTATCCCAATTGTGTGTTGAGGAGCATCTGATTCACTGAAAGAAAATCCAATTCAATAAATCCTTGTTTGTAACGAGTACCTACCATAGACAATTCTCCTCAAGAATTAATTCTTATTTCAAATTAAGATTAACGTTGGATTTGTTTATGGATGAGCAACGTTTTTAATGATCTACTCTCGGCTATAAACATAATAATAACTCAAGGGTAAATTCCTGAGCCTATTTTTGTGTTTGAATGTACATAGAATAACAATGTTTCGTTAAAGGCGTTGTATTACAACTAATAATGGAGTAAGTACCCACAATATTAAAATAGTACAACTTTAAAGTTTTTCACTTTAAAGTTGTTTTTAAAACAAACAAATAAGAAGGTTACTTAATAAGACAGAGAGCGTATTATGAGGTAGGATAACCATTAAAGACTTTTTATCTGTCAACATCTCATTGCCAATACGTCGTACATTCCTATAGGTATCACAATACGAAGCCAGGTCAGATTCATTAAAATTATAATCGGCAATCAAATCATTGAGAACCTATTCACAACTTATGTAGTCAAACAAGTAACATTGTGACATGAAGCCTATTAACTAGAACTATCGCTCATAATGATAGCTAAGACCGGCATAACTCAAAAACACAATGGTTCGTTGTAACTATCGATCTATCTAAGCTGCGTGTGCGCTGAAACTTCGCACTAGATTGATTTATGTAATCATTATTCATAGATACCCTTATTATCATTCGATTTAATTTACGAATATAGTCAATTAAAGTCTGTATCCTGTACCTGATGTACGAGTATAAACTGTCAAAGACTTTTCAGTATTTTTTTTTTGTCAAAGCTTTCTGATGAAACTAAATATTTTGAATGCAATGTATAGGCAAAAACTTTTTCCATACCAGTGTTATACTGGAAACCGATATTTGAATACGCTTTTACAGTTTACATCACAAATATTTATGCAACCGTCCGAACATGCTGTATGAAAAAAACAGCACCATGTATAAACAAACTATTTACAAAAGTACACCGCAAACCTTTATGAAAATAAAAGCACAGAAAAAAAACAAATGAAACTTACAATTAACTGCCAATCACAATTCGTAGATCACCAATAGAAAGTCCATAGTTTGGTCATCAAAATTCAAAGCACATCACATAGATACACGAGTCTCCAGACCAGAGTCCAGATCCCAGACCGAGTGTCACCGGTCTACTAGACCACGCCGGCCTACGGAGGCCAGAGGGCAACTGTGACAGGGCGCGCATTCACAATGGACACTTTCTGTATGTAAATCACAATAAAATACCCGCTTTGTACTCTGATTGCGACACGGTGAACTAAACACCGATCGCGTCATCTAACGTACAGTTGATTTTTAAAGCGAATATTGACTCTATGTGGTGCACGATACGGATGCAAAGCTGTATCGATAGGGGGACGAAAAACGAATAAAACGTAATGTTTTTACGAAGGACTGCGTTGTTTACTGTTTTTGTTATTCTAGCGAGGGACAATGTTAAAATAAAAGCTCTGAATTTGTAGAGCTAGAATTTTTGACCAAATTTAATACAATTGAAGACTAATATTAGTAGCCTATATCTAATTAAAGAATTTGATTAAAAAATAAGAAAATGTCAATAAGATGTTCAGAACTTTTAAAATTTACTGCATTTATACATAACTACATTCTACATACACAATCAGGTCAATGCCAAAGTTTATTTCTAGTGGGTACATTCATTACACATCCGACAAATCAAAACTCACACCTCTCAACGCATAAATACCAGAAAACCAAAACAAAAGACTTTAGTTATGAGTACTATTCAACATGTAGTAGTAAACTATGTTGTAATAACATTCAAAATCTATCTATCACACCTACAAACGTTGAACCAAAGACCAAAATGCACAATTGCGTGCGTGCTCCCAATGATTGACATACAATATATCGCCAGTTGCCAAGGTGTGGTGTGTCAGCTTAATTGTGCGAGACCAAATAAGTTAGTTTGAGCCATCCATCACTCGACTCTATTCACCGACCAAAAACTGTAACTGGGACACGGAAACGCGAAATAATTTGTCATTGTACACTTGTTTTATAATTGTTTGTGACGGTTTGGACCGATTATGTCAGTTTTGACGTAAATGTAATGGAAGAACGTGTTTTGTTTAGCTTTTGTTTTAAAAAGATGTAAGGTCAGGAGAGTTCATAAAGCAAAATTCAAACATTTATTTTAATTATTTGGTCTTAAATGTAAAATGAAAAGCTCCCAGATTTGCCTATCCTTCTCTGTTGTATGTTGAGGATCGAGAAAACAGTCAAAACTTGCGTGTAGGCCTGTAAACAGTCTACCCGTAACGGATCATTTAATGTCTCAGAACAGTTAAATGATTTTGCAGAGTATTACTGCAGAATGGGGATCGCAACATGGTGAATAAAACTTGTTTTGAGTATATTCCTGACAAACTTAGATTATAAATAATATAGTAAATCTAATAAACTACTACAAATACGTCTTTATATTTTGATGCTCTATCTTTTCTCAAGTCCCATCCATACTCTGTCTCTTTCCCTCTCATCTTCTTCCTCACTCTATAACGCACATTCTTTTTACGCTTTAACATCAATCATACACTACTATAACTTATATAACACAAAATAATTTGTATTTAGCCTCTACAGAAAGCTCCACTCCATCTCTTCCTAATAATCCCTAATTTAGGGGTGAGGGTGTGCTAAACTATTACGTTAGTGTGCCCCTCATAAAATCATACGTCGATCACTAATCCGACGGTAGTTATAGCAACGTTCCCTCGAGGGCGTTTGTCGTAAGCTGCAAGGGAGAGCAGGGATTACAATATTGTTTGTTTGCCTGGCTTTTAGAGTAGAATCTTGGCTTAGAAAAATAATATAATATTTTCCACGACTTTCACACAACGCCATTTAATCTCAAACTAAGCAGAGCTTGTCCAGACACAAATCAAATGACAGTGCTCATCACACAAACATTTGTCCTGGATGGGAATCGAAACCACGACCTCTGGTATAGTAGTCAGGGCCACTAGAGCAACAGACCAGTCAGATATTCAAAATATCAGTGGAACATTAAAATATAGGACATAAAAACCATAAATAATATATGAAAGACTGTATAAATGATCAATACTGAAAAGTTCGGAAAGTTTGACATTTTCCACGAGTTCTAAATACGACACAAAAGTGGGATCTTTCCAAAACTCCCACGATCTAATTCTATAAATGAAAACCCAATAACAAAACCTTTCACACTCTATTTACTCCAAATTCGAGTATAATAAAGTAAAGTTATTCAGTAATTCTCAATTCTTACGGCGATCACAAATCATTCAACAAAAGCGTGGACGTCGGCCATAAAATCGCGTATATTATACTCATTCTAAACATTCAATAAACTGATCTAGTCCCAATTACATCACAACAATTCATTTGGCGTGGGAAGGCGCGTACGAAACGTCCTTTCGATAGCTTTCATCCAGTCAAACAAACCAGAATAGAATGAACTACGCAAAACAAGCGCACAACACTATGTATTGGAAATGTAGAGATCTAAATATGTTGGGTAGAGTTATTTGCGCGGGAAAAATCTTGAATAGTTAGTTATGCAAGCGTGATTGTAAACGTATGTACGGTATCATTGGAGCGTGACAACAACGGGCCAATCAAAAGGGCGGAACTATGGCTATCACGGCAACGCAATGCGTAGCCGCACCCTTAGGCCGAGGACACATTGTACGCCATCCGGTTACATCAAGTGTATTATGTTTTGGTAACTAATATAGTGGTATATCACTGATGAAATGCTATTGTAGTGATGGGTATTCGCCCAGAAACGTCACTGTTCTGGTTGTGAGGATTTAATACTTAATTTGGTACTTCCTTCCAGTTTTGGACGGCCCCAGAACTATGTGTAACAGTAGAATTATACAATATCAAACACATGTTTACATACACATACAATGCAGCGCAAAATATACCACAACAGATACTTAAGTCCGTAGAATACTTTCTTACAGACTTTATCGGCCAATACTTTGACTGAGTAGGGTTTTAATGACGCTAATGCTGGAAAATTATTTCAGCTTATTCGATGTATGCGTAACTGCGGCCCGAAAACAGTCTAAAAAATAACCCGGCCTTTCAGGTGCCCAAAACCGAACCTGATGAAACTTTTGGCTAATAAATTCAGTGGGATTTCAGTATATTGTAAAAATAATAAATTTCATAACAGTGTTTACCACTATCTCTTGCAGTGTTACAATTGTGGAAGAGCGAGACTACTTTATACTGTGTAGTGCGCTATCTCACTTTCACAAGATCATTTTTTCTTTAACACGTGGCAAAGGCACCAAGGTCGCAACCGATACCATCTTTAAAGATATCTAGTTATGAACTACTTCATTAAGTTGTACCGTTTTATTTAGATCAACAATCAGTACTAATAGCCATCAATCCTATCTGCCTTATAGACCTTGAACTAGGTTGATAAGATAACGTAACACTGTTATTTCTAGGAAATTGCTATTTAGTCTACGAGTTAGCTACAATTCATGTTACGTCATGCACTGTATTTGCATGATGTAATCGTAAACATATTATTATGTTTACCTACGTATCGATTATAATGTATTTAGTTTTATAAAATGGTTATGGAAAACTAGGAATATATAATTGTGTATGAGAGAGAAACCTTCTTAGTAATGACTTTTGCTCTAATTTAATCTTAAAACTTTTACAAATTTTATACTACGTAAACTGTTATATTACATAGAACGTTCTACTAATAGTAAATTAGTTTGCAATCCAACTTTTTTATGGCTAATTAATGATTAATTTATTATACCTAAACCATAAAAGCAAAATAAGTAAAAAGACCATAAATCAACATTCCCGAAATTAAATATTCGAAACAGCGTTTGATAATAACAAAATAAAGTGTCGGAAATATCAAATTATGTGCCACAACATGTACCGCATTCCCGGCCTAGCATTAGATAAAGTCATGTAACATCCAACAAGCCGACACAAGCTCACGACCAGCTAATACGAACCGCATGGCACACGCGATCACAAACGGAATACGCTGAAACGCTGCGCATTTTATGGGTCAGCGAATCATACCTCAAACGAGTTTATTAAGGTTATATACTAAAATCTAATGCACTACCCAAGTACCATGACAAAAAAACGGGAATGCTTTATTGTAGAAGTGAGACACCGATAGATAAATGTAGAGCGCTGTCTTGCTTCCACGATTACGATGGTTCTGTTTTCAAAGTTCATGGTACAGGCCCTGAAATACAAGTTAAACGGAATGCGAAGCTTCGTGTATTTCAGGCAAGACATTCGTGTTGGTTTGGTTACCGCAACAGGTTCGGTCCAACCATCCACGGCTGCAACATAGTCCGGGAGCGTTGACCCAACACAAATAAATACCAGCCCGTATGTACCCGTATATAGATGCATGTTTCCGATCGTTCACGGAAACATTACTTTGTATGTACCAATAATATTAAAATTATTGGTAAGCCCTGAAATAGCGTGCAGTTATGAAATAGGATTTCAAGCAACTTCTTGTTTAAGGAAGTAATTTTCTCCATATGAAATACATTATATTTTTGCCTAGATTTGGGTGTATCTCTTTTATGTTGCCAAAAATTGAACAATGACATCGAATTAGTATGATCGAAAAGGTAATACGGCATAAAAAACGCCAAAGTTGATACCCAAACCTCTTGACACAAATCTCACAGTGAGAGTGTTTCGAAAAACTAAGGATACAGAGAGCAGTAAAGTTGTCGACTTTGCAGGGATCCCCGCAACATATGGGCTGAGTGATATTTATGTCCTTATTACATATTTTGGAGATAGGGTCGTGTAGATCATCATGACTAGCAAAGGAAAGAACAGATTGGATGAGCTTTGGTTTCATTACCAAGTAAAAATTTTGTTCACATAACACACCTGGAATAGTCATTGTAACGATGGTTAATTGGCACAGCTTCCTATGCATTTATTAGCACAATATCATTTAGGACCAGTACCAAATGATTTGATTTTATCCCGTCATTTCTTTCTAAATGCGATACTAAACAATAGAGTGCCTAAATATTAGTAAACTAGCAACATCAGCGCAGTTTAACTGTACCCAGATGTTTCAAATATGATTGCACATATGACATTCATGTGTTTAGAATTGTCGTAACTAGAATCGTTTAAGCCAAAACAAACGGGGACTATGCCAAAAATCTATAATGTTTTGGACGGAACATAAGATATGTGACACCGTTATATTACATTAGACAGTTCTAGGTCATCATAAAGTATATCACTTTTATTTTTATTAAAAAACTTGTATGTAAAAAGCATCAACTATTTTCTTTTATAAAATAGTAAATTGTAGTAATTTTGTATCATTATTATGACTTTTTTCGTTCATCAGAGTTCCGCCTTTAGGCTTTCGGTTGAGTCCGAAACTAGTTGAGCTATCCCCATAAATGCGCGTGAGTTAAAATAATAGTAATTCTTCTTCGATATTTCAAAAACTTGAAACTATAGAACTCTGAACATTTCCTTTACTGTTATATGAGAACCACCTGTTATGAAAACATTCTGAAAAGAATCAGATTATTTATTTTTGGCAAAAACTTTTTTGATCTTCGTTAACATTATTTATGGAAACGAATTCCGTCTTCATTGGTCGGATAATTTGAAAGGTTAGGGCTATTTTCGTTCTGAATATTTCTAGAAACATATTTTACTTATTCCAAAGATATGTTTGAGGAATCTGAGTACACCTGGAAAGCATTCCTAGTGCCTACATCATATTGGATATGCGCCATACATGCGTCTAAATTCTGAACGATACTGAAAATACAGTCGCGATAGTTACTTAGAATGCATTCCTGGCATGATTGCGACCACATTTTAATAATATTGTAGCAAAATAAAATGAGATTATTCCTTTCCACGAAAAGTTACCATTGAAAGGAGTTCTTCATCTGATGTAATTTACGTGTGGTAATGAATTCGTTTCAAGATTAATAAATTACGAATGTATTTTTTACTTATCACAAGTTTCCCACTTATTTGACCTACATGTAAATGCGTGAACAAATAATAAACAGCGTAACCGCAACAATCTGTGTCAAATTCCTTCAGCAGTAAAACGCGAGCAAAGTGTTAATAGAACAAAGAATTTAATCCAAAGGTGATTCGGAATTCCTTAAAACACACTCTTAATGTAACACATTACACCCCAAACTCGGTCATTACCGGAGCGCGTATCACCTCTTAAAGTAATATTATCGCACTGCCGGGGCTGCGGGATGTTCGTGAGAGTTACCGCGACCCTGGCACTCAAAGGGCTCCAGGAGCCAAGAGGAACATAGTGGGTTTTAGTCAGAAAATGTCTGACACTTCCTCCCGCTGCACCCACAGCGAGCGGGGTCACTTGATGATTTCCCACGAAAAAAAAACCAGCCAAGTGCAAGTCGGACTCGCGCACGAAGGGTTCGAAAATTACTTTTGTTGGACCCCCTTAATATTTTTAGTATTTGTTGTTATAGCGGCAAGGGAAATACATAATTTGTGAAAATTTCAGCGTTCTAGCTATCACGGTTTATTAGATACAGCCTGGAGACAGATAGACAGACAGACAGACAGACAGACAGACAGACAGACAGACAGACAGGCGGAGGCTTACTAATAATTCCGTTTTACCCTTTGGAACGGAACCCTAAAAAGTAATATAATCGCAATTGCGGACATGAGACGCCGCTATACACTGTATAGAGCGTTGTCACGTTTCCACAACAGCCATAATATAACTTTAAACTGCGGTGGTAGGTTACAAGTACTATACCTTGTAAAATATAGCTTGATACCTGTGACATTACCGAACGTTTTATGAAGACAGCTACAACCCAAATTTTATTTTTAAATGTTCAAATTTTTTAACATAAAAACGACGTTTGTGTATAAAAATAAAATGCATTTTTAAAAGCAATCATGTAATTATAAAGATACCAGTAAAAATATGAGTAATTTAAATAATATTTAATATTTCTTAAATAATTTTTGGTTCTTAGCTTACTTTATAAATGCACTCTAGGGACGTGCAAGTGACTGACAGATGATTATCGATAAATAATACTATGAAAATTTCACTAGTATAAAATGTAGTTATTTAGTTTGACAATAATGGTTTCGCGTGCTGGAAACAAGCGGGCGCCATCGTTTTTGAGTCAGTACGAGTGCTGACGCGATGCAGACGCCTTATATACGCTACCATTGTTTTGTTGATATTTGTGTTACTATGGTGTTATTTGTGTTACTTTGTTTGGTGTTCCCTTTTTTTTGTTTGCCAAAATGCCGAAAAGACAAAAAAAGACTGTTTTGAATAGTGAGTGTCGCGAATTTGTGATCCGTTTGCGAGATTATTTTGAATTATTTTCGTTTTATTTTATTTAAATCAACTACAAATACATTTATTTTTAATTTACATCTTTACAATGACAATGACTACAATGTCACTTTTAATAAAACTCATGACGTCACAGACATCGATAAGCTACGAAACACGCCTCCATCCCTAGTAATGTCATTCCGACAAACGTCACAGGTATCAAGCTATATTTTACAAGGTATAAACTCGATTGTTCGAAACAAACTCTTCGGAAGCTTTACGATTATCGCTATATCACCGCATCCACTCGTAATTGAACAACATTTAAACGCGAAACATTTAGTAGACACACTTATTTGACAGCAAAGTCCCATTGAGCTGTGCGTTAAATAACACCATCACACTGTACTGTTATTTAAGGGAATTTAAACTTAATTTTCGAAGTCGTAAGGGTTATATTTGTGTGGGAATGTTGTGTGAGTTGATTAGGGTGTCATGTAGCGCTTGATTAGTATTATCGTTTAATCAGTGAGGAAATAAGGTGCTTGACCTGAGCTCTGGTGTAATTGACACGTATTCCATATTCAATCTAACGCAAGTGCCTGAATTGTGGCTTTGTTTGTAAAATGAATCCTGTTTAGATAAAGGGTCATTGATTAATTGTTTTTCGAACTTATTTTCTAACGAAAACTACAGAGTATTTGGTTTTTTGAAGTATATCGGTTTTTTACCGGTTGTAAGTTTTAACTTTTCTGCTCTTAAACTAATGTAAATATTGTTTTCTCGATATAAAAACTAAAAATATTTATGTTGTTTTTAATCTTGTATCCAAATGCAATGCAAACCCCACAGGCAAACCCGCAGTGAGCTAGCGTAGTGATCAATGCTCAACCTTTCCTATATTATTATGTGAAGGGGTCTGCCCAGCAGCGTATACAGACAAAAAAAATGCAAATGAATCCAACAATAGGTAAGTGTCCATCAATAATTAGACAACTGTTAATTTTCTATCTATTTTTAAATCGTTGATCTATATACCATTTAAACAAATAATTCTCCAATGCTTTAAAACTTTGTTTTGTACGAGTAAATTCAGGTACTGGAAAACTTCTTATTGAGAAAGTTTAAAGCTGAAAGACTAAGTAAACTTCTAATCATATGTAATGGCGGAAGAGTTGAAATCTGGATAACTCTCCACGGTCCAATTACACCCGGTGGAACTTTGCTTCTTCTTACAAACATTAATAGTGAATGCAGCTTTAAAACCTCTTTAAAATTTCTTTAATGTTCTAAAAAAAATCTAAAATTTTTGTTTGCAAACACAAAAACTCGGTCGCAAAGAAACTTATTTTAAATCGTAAAATTTGGGTCATTACTTAAGAAAAATAAGATTTTATTAATTTTATTTTTTTTAGAGGTTACTCTAAAGCAATCTAAAGCAGTATTTCACAACAGGGTAAATATCTCCCATCTATCCATGACTCTTTTTCATAGATAAATTACAACATTAAATACTTTTTTTACTAGAAACATTTTGGTCGCATCAAAAACCGCAAAACGATTTCTATAGTCGGTAACACGAGTATTTTAATTCGACAAGCCGAAGTAATATAACATTTTGTCAGATGTCCAATTTGTGTATAAACAGGCGTCAATCGCTCGTCGCTTGTCTAATTAATTTAATTCTATAAAATCACATTGTTATTGCGATTTCAGTAACATGAGATCGTAATTAAAGCCTTCAATGATTCATTCGATTCTCGGTATCTGATTAAAAACGGATTTATCGGTAGTATTCCGCCGTAATGATGTATGAATAAATATAATTATTACCTTACATTTAATAGCTTATTTGTGGTATTCATTTGTTTCTGTTTATGCCGATGATAAACATTGAAAAAGACTTAAAAACCGGTCTAGAGAAGTCTAGAGACCGCAGTTTTATAGTACGAGCTGTAATAGTGATTATAACAAATTAAGAAAATCGACCCTAAGGCTCAATAAAGGACTCTACCAATGCCAAAGTGTAACCATTAATGACCTAACTTTAAATAAAGTGCTTTATGGTTAGTTAACGTTGCCTGAGTACGTAATAATACTAACCCTGAACTGCCGACTGGACGTCTTTCTTCGTTTTCTTAAGCTTAATATTACAAGTGAGTTTCTCTATAGCTTTTAAAATCTTCTTGCTGACTTTGTTAATAGTTCTGTATTTCGGATCGGAATATTTCTTCGTTTGAGGACCGTCGCTGAGGGTTTTCTCGCGGCCGGAGTCCACACTGTCCTCAGATTCCGTAGCCGACGTTTCTGACACGGGGTGGAAGATGTACGGGCTGCCCGTAAAGCAAGGCGAGTTCATTGTGAATGCACTATCCCACTTAGTCTTACATCGATCACGGATTTGAGAATTATATTTAATTTCTAAATTGTATTTCTTGTGCGACTATTCGCTGTGAAGTCTTAAAGAACGTTAGACAAAGTCGGCGACGGAACTGTATGAGAATCAGGATGTCCTATCCAGTTGGGTCTGTGGACCGTGAAACCGCTCCTGCGACAAGCCCGGAGACCTTGGCCCGTCTTATTACTTGCTCGTAATTAATCGGAATTGGGCTGCGTATGACTGTTCAATGACAAACTGAGCATAGAAACGATTAACTGAATCAGACTGAAACTGAAGCAAATCGACTGTAAATGTCTGAATAGGCCTGTGTTTAATGTGCGTTTTTGTGTGTAATTACGTTACGTTCATTTTCTTGGCCATTATGTTTGGAACATATTAGGTAACTTGAGCTTAATATGTAATAAAATGCGTAGGATATGTTGTAATATTATATTTATGAGCTTTAATGGTACTTTAGACAGAATATCGTGTAATAAACGTGTATATTCTTTTGTCAAGTCTGTTTATTATGTGGTGTGCTATATAAAATATTCTATTTATACTAACAAAATATTTTTTATTCTTTTTTCCTTCACAAACCCACAATGTACTGTCCTTATCTCAAAGATGACTAAGATGTCAGCAATTAAAAATAAAAAAGATCTAACAAAATTTTGAAATCTCCATCAACTTAAAACGTACGAAAAATTTATGAATAAAGTAACTGTTTAACTAATAACCAACACAACATACCTAATTAGAAAGACATAAGATCAAAGATAACTTCCCAAAGAGCGGTTAATAAAAGTTTCTCGTAGGAAGCTCAATTTCCGTCACCAGATGTCTTAAGAAACTATAATAATCTGACTACCAAACCAACTGAGAAGAAATCACAAAAGTTCCGAACAAATAGGTCAACGTCTATTTTTGGTACTTTGATGCTTCTGTTGAAAAACGTGTTGTTCGTAAATAAAGCGCCTACAACAATAGTTAGAGCAAAAGCCGCGATTTGAATATTGCTATTACATTATGCGTAGGCGTTCTCAAATCACATCAAATGTAGCTATGGCTAAGTTAGAAATTATAATAATATGCTTTGCTCATAAAAGTAATTAAAAAGGACAAAGTTACTCATTTATCTGATCTTACAATTTTAACTAAAGTAAGTTAATCATTTTATAAATATACCTGTCTAGGATTAATATTTACAATGCCCACAACGAACGACAAATAAAGCTTCCTTTACAGCACCGTTGTTTCGCTCATATTTATTATAATGCAGAATATTTACCTTTGTTCCTTTACGCCCTTTATCTAAGGGAAGCGGACATTCAACACAAGACAGGAAAACGTTATAATGCAAATATGCAGCCGGCGAAATGAAAAGTTGACTAAAAGTGGCTTAATCATAAAGACGTTTAAAATACAGGGGAATATATTTTAATAATGTTCTTATTTAAATAGACTCTTTATTTTAATCTTTTAAAGTCCGATTAATATTTTCGATTCAACTTAATTGTGGAAAAAGCTAGAAATATTAACTTTACAAACCTATCGGCTCTTTTTTGTCATACCTAGTGTTAGAATAGAATAGAATACATTTATTTGTTTAAACATAGGCAACATATTATATAGAAGCTCTTAACAAAAAATAACAAAGTTTCACTGGTGTTCTGGTGGTTAGCTAGTAGGTAAAAATAACAAATATCACTCATAGTCCAGTCATTTGGTAGAAAATAAGGGGGTTACCTGGAAAGTTTTCCGGGAGTTTTGAATTTTTGGTATTTTATAGATTTGGATATGCTCTTTTCGAATTTTAACTTTGCCACCTCGTACGACCGCCGCTCGCGCCGCCATTTTGAAAAAATGGCGCCCAAAAACGGTTTTTTGGGAATATCTCCTTTCTGAGGCATTTTACGAAAAAAATAATTTCTACAAAATCAAACTAGAAAAAATTTCCTACACTTTATGTCTTATTCACTTTTTCATAAAATCAATAGTTTTGGATGTACGAGCACCGCAAAGTATTACTTATTCATCTGCCACCACCACGTGTTTTTTGTATATTTTTCTAAAAAGTTCCATTACTGCCGCCGGTTTTCAAGTAAATTGTCACAAATAAAACAATTTTCCGTATAAGAAGCCATAGATCTAAGAACATAATCAACACTGAACGTCAATAAACGTATATTGATGATTCAGTCTAAACTAAATATTTCTCTTAATATAGCTTCTACCAACAAATTTTTCGTTGAAGTTACGTTCAAAGTCAAGAGAAAGGGCCCGATTTAAAAGTGACATATTACCCTGACACCTACTTCTTAAAAACCGGCGGCGGTAATAGAACAGTTAACAAAAATATACGAAACACTCGTAGTGGTGCAAATGAACAATACTTTGCGGCGCTCGTACGTCCAAAACTATTGATTTTATGAAAAAGTGAATAAGACATAAAGTGTAGGAAATTTTTTCTAGTTTCATTTTGGAGAAAATATTTTTTTCGTAAAATGCGTCGGAAAGGAGATATTCCCAAAAAACCGTTTTTGGGCGCCATTTTTTCAAAATGGCGGCGCGAGCGGCGGTGGTACGAGGTGGCAAAGTTAAAATTCGAAAGGAGCATATCGAAATCTATAAAATACCCAATCTTCAAAACTCCCGGAAAACTTTCCAGGTAAAACTACTAAATGACTGGACTATCATAAGAAGTTTTGTTTCCATCTCATTATGTTAAAGAAAAAAAAACTGTAACTTAATAAAAAAAAATCTATGACGTCTCTGTTTTACCGATTTGTTTTTTTTATTTAGCCTATACAGGATCCCACCCTTTTCTCTTTACAAACCGATTCGTTTACCTAAACAAAACAAATAGTCTACGATGCTGTTTACCTGCTATCTTATGACATAAAACAAAACTCATAAATCCTTATATTTTTATAAAACAACGTCGTAAAAGGCAGTTCAGTCTCAGTGCACGATACTTCACAGATTCAAAGGCTCTTTAAATAAGTCGCGAACCCGTAGTTACTCCGAAAGTGGTCCTCACAACTTTCGAGTTTAAAACTTAAGTAAAATGTGAAGTTGTGACGTTTTCCATAATAACGTAACGTCTTATTCTGGAAGTTTGTGAGTTTAATCACGAAGAAGTTGACATCAGGTTGATTGAATTTAATAAAGTCTATAATAGTTAGTCGCTAGTGGTTTTAGTGGAGCTCAAAGCTATGCAGATCTCATTTTAGTGCACAAAAGGGATCGATATCCGTGCGACACAAATATTTGAGATTCCAGGATCGGTTGAAAGGCAAATAACTCAATGTGATTTTAACAGTAAATCTATGTTTAATATAGTAATTCCTAGAATGATTTCACAAATTTTCATAAAACCTTTTTTCTTTTGCCCTCACGCTCATTTCACAATTTAATATAAACTACATACTTGGTGGACTATATTATTTTTCCGTTTAATAACGTGCTCAGGACATGTTTTTGTCATACAAATTAAACTTCGTTTCGCAATATACGGGTCCCTGGAAATTGACGTAAACCTTTATTGCCGCGGAGGGATCAACAGAAATAATTTGGTATTGCCTAGGCTTCACTTAAATTAAATATGCTTTATGTACAGGGATGCCTGTGTGAAAGCTTGTGAATGTGTGATATATTTTCATAGAGTTTACCATACGTAGGTATACGAACCAAAGAGGTATTTCGAAGTCTTTCATATCGCCGAAATAGCTCAGTTGGGAGAGCGTTAGACTGAAGATCTAAAGGTCCCCGGTTCAATCCCGGGTTTCGGCACTAGCGACGGAGCAAAACACTTTTGTATTTTTTGTTTTTTTTTATTGTCTACGAGAGATTTCTATGAAAGTGTACTGAGATTAAATGTAGTTTCTTCATAAAAAAAGGATGTCAGGGCTATTTTGTTTTATAGCAGCAACAAATACTGCTAAGTCAAATGTCAAATATATGTTAAATTATATTGCTTTTATAAATTTACTGATTAATATGCAAGTATTTGTCTATTTATCATGAGAAACTTTGAATATTTAGACTAAACGATAAGGCGATACTTAGAGCATATTGAAGTTTGCTCGCGGTACGTGACGAAGAAACTCAACGTAAACTTGTGCCGTATCGAAAATAAGCTCCTTTAACGATCCACCCCTAACTCGTATTTATGTAGGTCTCGGGAAGAAGCCAATGTGCTCAAGCCAACATGGTTAACGATTCTAGAGAATTAAATTGTAATTCAAGGTATTGTTAGAAACGAGCTTTCGTTCCATGTGAATTACACTCGAAATTAACGATTCCGTATTAAGAAAATACATCACTACCGCGTGGGAATAGAAGATTTATACGTGAATGGATGACCTACAATGTATTTGTATTTCTAAAGCTAAAAATTTTGTACTTGGTTCGATACAAAATATCACACTTACTTGATGGTTTTGCTTGATAAGCCGCGTCGTATGGCCCCGTTGTGCTGCAGTTCCTTTCTTCCTGATTGAATGTACTGTAATACTCGCTTCGTTCCTGTATTGGGGTTGCTACCTCACGTTCGCTTCTTGGTGATTGATGAGACAATAAACTAATGTTCTTCGTGTAGTGTGTGTGAGGGAACTCCGAGCCGTTAACACCACTTTTATTTGTTGGCACCTCCGTCTTAAAACTACACTCGTTACGACTATCGATTTGATCGTCGCCTCCGTTTAGTATTATCTTCTTTATAGTCTTTATTTCTTCGATCTCGCTGATCTTATGTTCAGAAATCGTCGAACGCTTTGTAATTTCCTCACTCGAATGGAAATTGCTATCACTGATGGAGTTCGACATGGTCTTACTATCATATTCGCATTTGCCATTCAACTTGCTATCTGGTCGCAAATATTTTTCAAACGGATCACTATTTCTCTTCGACTCGAAAGGATTTTTTGTGCTATTTTGTGCGTCGTTTGGAAGACTTTGTTTTTGGAATTGATCTACATTAATCCTATGAGGAGAGTTTTCAGCTTTCCCGTTGGCAGTGGAAGTTGTTGAGTAAGAATGATATCCATTTGTATTCTCACTGTTATATACATATGGAAGACTTGTAGGCCCTGAATCGACAGTTTTCGTAAAAAATGTCGGTGATTTTAAGTCTGAGCAATAGTCAATATTTGACGAACTGTCTCTGAATTTGTTTCTATCTAAGCTGGAGAGAGAAGCTCGTCCATTTGGTACAGGTAGTTTGGAGGCACCTGCATGGTTCAAAGGTAAAGTAGTAAAAAATGGGTTTGTGGGATGGAACCTAGGCGGTTCCTCATTTTGAGCAACTGATTTGACGAGAGGTGTTGAATTGAGCGCCGCTGGTAAGGAGTTGAGTGACCCACGAAAAGATGAAGGTGATGGTCTGTTTTGGGGTGACTGGGATGGCCTGATAGTGGCGTAAACTGGAGCCTGTGGCGTTGCCCTTCCACCTTGTACATCAGCAATCAACTGTGACGGTCCTGAAAGACAAAAATATATTCCAGTTATATTAGATTTACCTAAAAGACTTACCTTAACTAACAGTAGGTAAACAAAAAGCACAACAAAACAACGCAAAATAAAGTTCAGCCTGTCAATACATTTAAACGGGCTCTGCTATTTTAGATTGGACTTAAATACTCTAGGAATACAGTTGAGTTAGTAATGCAGTGCTCAACGTTTCCTCGCAAACAGCGAAGAACATAAAGTCGCTCGCTTTGCAATGGGGCTCTGCATATGCAGACGTGCGATAAAGTAATACATGTCTCCTACACAAAAGGGAATATTCCAGGCAGCGAGAAATATTCCACCTCGTCTGATTTAAACACCTCATACTCATATTTTCACTTGTAAACAAGTTATTTTTTTAAACTTATTGCGTTAGTTAAGCTCGGATTGCGATCTAGGTCATCTTTGCGTATTCTAGGATACTAGGATGTTCTATTAACAAAAACTATCTTTAATAGTTCAGTTGTAATTAAATTTTCATCGACCCTATTGTAGCTGTTTAGAGTTAAAACATTTGTTATAATATGTAATAAATAATTTCATGAGAGCATGAAACAATGCTTGCAACCACACAGTCCAGAATTTTGGCAGCTTTTTTGCAAAGTTGCAGTTGAAAACTACATACGTTCATGTTTAACACAAAAGATCAATATTGTATAGATCCTGCACCCACATTCACTTTAACCAATACAAATACCATTCATAGGTATTTATTTAACAGAAATCACCAGTTTGAATGCGGCACGCATTTATGCAGTAAATAATGAAACCGCTATGAATGTATAAACAATGAGTTTGGAATACAAGTCGTATGTGAACGGTAATACGTAAAAATGTCAGAGAGCAGAGTTTTGCCATTAAGTTCCCAATGTCGTCGGCTAATCTTGTTGAAAAGCAGCTTGAATGCTCCATTTAGTTTCAACCAATAAGGGAGGTGAATATTGTAAGCTTATGAGAAGTTGAAACGCTTGTTAATGTTGTTGTTAATATTTCATCGAATAATAATATTCTTTGTATTGTTATTAAAAAATATATAAAAATTTAGCATTTTCTCCAGGAGTTAGTTTTGTTTGTTTCTACCTGCCACATTATTAATTACTACATATTAAAGAAACGATCTTTTGATTGAGCAGTAAACTGTCCTTTCATTTGATAGATATGAGGCTACATATAGATACCTACGCATATTTACATATAGCTACACACACATGCTCAATAGAGGGCGCTACTGTGCGTGCATAAACATCAGCTCCGTATGTAAATAAATCCTAAAAATAGTAAAAGTGATTAACTAGTGATAAAAAGACAATAAAAACATAGTGGATAAAGACCATCAGTGACGTAAAGTGTAGTACAACGTTTTGGTTCAATAAAACCCAAGAAAACTTGATTTGTGTTAATTAACGAACAAATTTCAAATCTGTGCAAAAAGCAGTTCGACTTTGAAGCTCACAAAACCTGAACACCAGCTGCTGAGGAACTTGTGACACATACCGGCAACCATAAAAAGGTACGAAGAATCCTATTCGATTATAAATTTGTTGAAATTGCAAAACAAAAACACTCCAAATAACAAAAGAAAATACATAGGATTGATAAAAGCGCCATCTATTGGCGAGTTGCAAATCACATCATCCACCACAAAATTCGATATTTCCTTGCTTCATCTTTTGACCGCTAGAGGGCGCTATTTGTAAGAATGGATCCATTATGCGCCGGTTGTAAACAAATCATAGCCAGCACTAAATACTTAAGTTGCTCATTATGTGAAAGCGCATATGATTTGGAATGTGCCAACATTAGCCAAGAACGCTTCAAAGTAATGAAGGAAACACAGACTACTGAAACTTGGAAATGCCTAGCTTGTTACTGTAAAATACCTAAGCGAGATAACACTAACACGCCTATACGCTCACAAGGACATGATTCATGCCTGACCTCACCACCGGAAATAAATAATGTCACTATCAGAAAGACAACAAAACCTATAAACGACACTATAAGTTCCTTGGATCTAAGTCTACTAGGAGACACAATATGCACGCAAGATGAAGGAAAAACTACCCAAACAGAACTTACACTACAGAACTTAAGTGAAATTATAATGCTCCGCTTGAAAGAAAATAATAAATCAATCATTACCGAACTACAAAATACTATCCAAATAGAACTAAACAAAGCAATCTCAAACTTAAGAGAGGACTTTGAACGCGAAACTAGTTCCTTAAAAAGAGAAAATGAACAGAGAATATTAGATATCCAACTCGCAAACACGGAAATCATAAACTTAAAAATCGAAAATGAAAAGTTAAAAACTGAAATAGAAAACATAAAGATACAAACTAACACTTCCCAGACTCACTGCACAGATAACTATTCTAAGAAAATTGTATTATATGGTTTTGATGAATACTACAAGGAGCCTGTAAACAACCTACATAACAGATTAATCGAATTATTTCGTGAATTTATGAATGTTGACCTGATGGGCTACATCGAAGAAACCTATAGGATCGGCAAGAGAAGTTCAAGAAACCGCCCATTAGTTATAGAACTATTAAGCAAAAGAATGGCAGCTTATCTCAAAGAGAACAGCAACCTATTTCAGGGAACTAGATTATTCTTATCAGAATTCTTAGATGATAATGCACGAAAAGAAAGGAACCTACTGCGCGAAGAAATGCTGAAAGCGAGAAGACAGGGATCACACGCAATAATTCGAGGTAATAAACTATTTATTGATGGAAAAATAACAAATAAAATGAACGATACTCCCAATAGTCACAATAACAACAATACACAAGACCTATCAACTACCCAATATAATAGCAATTTTTTTCGAAGCCACACCTACTCAGAAGACAAATACAGAACCCTTCGAAGGCAAAGACCTACTATTTAAAATAATATTTCAAAATGTTCAAAGCCTCTCAAATAAACAACACATACTAGAAGCGTTCGTTCAACAAACACCAAAATATAACGCAATATGTGTAACAGAAACCTGGCTATCAAAAGAAAAACTGGATTTAATGCATCTTAGTGGTTATAACGTTTCCGCTTCTTTCTGTCGGAAAACCCGCACGGGTGGCGGCGTCTGCATTTTTCTACAGGAACACATTGAATGCATACAGAGAGGCGATATATCGGATATGTCAATTGAATATATTATAGAAGTTTGTGCAATAGAGTTACCGATAGAGAATTTATTAATAATTGTTATTTACTGGAATAGGAAAGAGGAGGCTATATTTTATGAACAATTAAAACAAATATTAGATTATATTAATAAAAAAGACTCGAGACTGAATATTGTTATAGGAGGAGATTTTAATATTAATGTATTAGATAATAGTTTAAAAACGAACCAATTTTTAGATCTCATGTTAGAATATAAGTTCAAACAACACATAACAGCACCAACACGTGTAACACAAACCACCTCAACGTGTCTCGATTTAGTATTCACTAACTTTAATACCAAACCACACACAACAGTAGAAGAATTGGGATTTTCCGACCATAGCAGTGCAATTATACATTTGACCGTACCCCGACTTACTAGACAAATAGCCTGGTATGTTGAGAAAAGGTTATTTAACAACAAAAACAAGCAACAATTCAAAAACAAATTGAAACAACTAAACTGGAACGAAATAATCAAACCCGATAAAGACATAAACGAGAACTATGAATCATTTAACAATATACTTACTAGCATATTAAATCAATGTATACCAAAAATAAAACTGAAGTTAAAAACAAATTTTAAAAAATATTGGCTTACTAAAGGAATCAAAATTTCGTGTAAAAATAAAAGATTAGAAAAAATACTTTCACTTAAAACAAATAACCCTTTAATTAAACAAAATTATAAAGTATACGAAAAGACTTTAAAAAGAATTGTAAACAAAGCTAAGAAACTACAGTACATAAATAAATTATTAAAATCTACCAATAAAGTAAAAACGATGTGGAAAATTATAAACGAAAGAACGAATAAAAACGTAAAAAAATCTAAAAGCAACATAACATTACAAATAAATGACAACGTTGTCACGGAACCTAAGCAAATTGCAAATATGTTTAATGATTTCTTTGCATCTATCGGAGCAGGGAATGTCGAATACCCCGGTAAGTCGTCGCGACGAACTTCAACTTTTAATTTTAACCCCACTGAAAACACCATGTTCCTTAGCACAGTAGATCCTGCTGAAATAAATACATTGTTAAAGAGTCTCAAAAATAAAAACAGCTATGGAATAGATGAACTACCACCAACCCTAGTAAAACAATGCGCAAATGAGCTGACCCTACCTTTCTACTTGCTAGTCAACCAGTCGTTTGAAGAAGGAAGATTTCCGGACTACCTAAAGAAAGCTATAATCAAACCAGTTCACAAAAAATACTTAAAAACTGACCCTACAAATTACCGTCCCATAGCACTCTTACCTACCGCCTCTAAAATATTTGAGAAAGCGATGTGCAATCGTGTTTATTCGTTTTGCGAAAAATACAAGATTTTTAACGAATCTCAGAACGGTTTCCGGAAAAATCGCTCTACCGTCCTAGCAGTATATAAATTTATCCAGGAAGCCATTAATACAATTAATAAAAAGCAGTATGCTGTAGGTATACTATTGGATATGACGAAGGCTTACGATAAAGTACAATATGATATCTTACTTAATAAATTACAAGGAATAGGGATCCGCGGAAAAACTCACGAATGGTTTAAATCATATTTGGAAAATAGAGAACACCAAGTCGAAGTTGAATACTACAACGAACACACAAAGGAAATACAACATATTCAGTCGGACAGCAAACAAATTAACGCCTCAATTCCCCAAGGGAGTGTAATTGGATGTCTCCTATTTATCATCTATATTAATGACCTCCCGAAAATCATTAATGAGTCATGTGTTCTATTTGCTGACGATATCTCAGTTCTAACCTCATGCCAAAACAATAATAACTTAACTGAAAAACTAACAGAAATTCTAAACAAAATAACAACTTGGATGACAGAACACAACCTCGAGCTTAACTTTCATAAAACTAAAATCATGTCTTTCTACCCTCGTCAAAAAAGCCCCTTAGATATAAAATTCATCTACAATGACACAAATATAGAAATAGTTCAAGAATTCACCCTACTCGGTCTAACTATAGATACAAATTTAAATTGGAAATCGCATATAAAAAAAATCAGATCTAAATTATCAAAATTTGCTTACGCCCTTCGAGAAATTAAAAAAACAACAAATCTCCAAACAGCTTTAGTTACCTACTATGCCTATGCATACGCGTGGTTAAACTATGGTGTTATACTATGGGGAAACAGTACACACGCACCTACACTCTTCACACTGCAAAAACGACTGATTAGAATACTAGCTAACATTGAAGTCACAGACAGCTGCAAACCACATTTCCAAGAACATAAACTTTTAACCCTTCCCTCTATTTATATCCTGGAAGTGTGCAAATTCGTCAGAAACAACCAACACTTATACACTACACGAGAAGACATACAAACTAAATACACACTACGACACAAAAATAGATTAAACCTACCAGATTCTAAGCTAAAAATACACTCAACAAGCACTTTAGTAATGTCAGTAAAAATTTACAATAAGTTACCTGAAACAATTAAAAACGAAAAAAAATATACAACATTTGTCAACAAATTGAAACATTTTCTAATCTTAAATTGTTACTATACTGTTAACGAGTATCTAACTGAAAATTTTAAATAAATAAATAATATAATTATAGCAAGTTCATAAATGTAATAAATAAAATAGCCCTCTTCCACTATCCAATTTTGCTGTGCCCGTCAGGGTCCACAATGATCCAAAGCAATGTATTTTAATATATTTTAAGTACCTACCACCTAAGCTCACATTGTGGAATGCAATAAATTTATTGAGTATTGAGTATTGAGTATAGCTTGTAACATCACTCTTTCGGGCAAGTAAATAGATATTGACGGTCGTGGCTGGTAATTATTATTTAGCTCATTTAATATTACGAAAAATGGTTTTCTCTTTTTAACATTGATTGATTATAGGTATTTTTTTTGTTTTTCACCTATAACCATTTATTTATCTGCATTTACACTATAGAGCTACGGTAAATATAATATTTTATGGCTCAGCGATGGACTAGATATAGGTACTAAAAAGATATTGGTTCTGTGTCTTGTCATACGAACTTTGATTGAACTATGGTTATTTTACATTAGAGATCCTCTTTCGATGATTAAAATATTGTACACTTTTCTTTGTATTTGCATCACATAATAGTTTGTTTTGGTTTAAAGTTTCATTTTTATTCGTAATGAGTACGTACAATATAAATATAATTGTATTTATTTTAACATTGACGTCTTCTACGCCACGCTAATTGGTTAATTTCATTTTATTTCGAAAATGTATGAAGAACACTTGAAAATGATCACACAAATATCTATAAACCTTATATTTATAAACTGCATACATTTTAAAAACCTGTATAACAATGTCAGTTTCTCTTGCGGTGTACAACAAAAACGGGCATAAAATAATATGCTTAATTAAGTGATTTTTCGCTGAAATAAACAGACATTTTAAGTAGCTTGTTTGAAAATAACGCTTTGTTTAATAAAACTTCACGATATAAAAGCATCCTGGTTGAATTTATCTTGCTTCGTTAAAGCGACTTTGATATTTTATATTTTTTCTAAGCTCTCCTCGTGTTTTACGGTGCACTTGATTATAAAAACAAGGACAGAATATTACACACAATATTCCAGTGGTTCTAGATTATTCTAGATAAATAAATCTGTATAACATTTTATGAATTTGTATTTTGAGTTCATTCTAGTTCGAGTTTCATTATAATTAACATTTTTGTTAAACTATTTTGTGGTTAGTTGCAGAACTCCATGCAATTAATTAAAATTGTATAATGTTAGCTAACTCGAATACATTTTGATAGAATTTAAACGTATTGTACCTTTGTAAAATAAGGATATGAACCACCAATTTACTCGAGAGTTTATGTGGTTTAACTTTAATAGTTAATACCTTTTTTATAGAAAATACATATCTAAGATTCCAAAGATAAGCTATCTATATATGCTTTAATATGCATTAACAATCATGCCCTAATATTGGTCAACGATCACCAATCAAGTCACAAATTAAATACACAAAAATTTCTTACAAAAAATACCAACTTCAAAATTATACCTACCTATTTTATTGAAACTGAGTAAAATTGTCACAGTAACCGTCCAACCAATAATCCGTCAAGATTAGCCGAAATCTCTACAAGTGTTACTTTACATTGTAATGTCAAATAAAACTTACTTTTCAACTCCGAGCCTTTGCCTATTGATCTTCTTCGTGGTGACACCTCTCTGTCCCTGGTGACAACGAAACTTAGATTAAAACTAGGCTATACAGCAAAAAGTTTTAAACAAGAAGTCTGTATTTGTTGCTAGGTAAGACTAAGTAACAAGCTGTCTTGAGACAATAATTTTGTATTCTGAATAAGGGGGAATCAAGCCTAATAGACGGCTATGCAATGCAAATGTAATGTTTATTTGTTAATAAGGTCAATAACTTAAATACTAAGAGAGATGTACATTAATTGAAATAGGTGTTCAAAAGAAATACGCTTATGTACTTCTTTTTTAATCGTTGTCAACTGACACTATAGCCGATGTTTATAGGGGCATTACAAGCTTTTTAAAACCTTCTACCATGCCAGTAGTTTATAGAAGAGCCTTTATTTTTTTTGACAACTATTTCCTTTATGAATTTAGCTTCTATTTTAAAATGGAGTTATCTTGTAAAGCCGATTAAATTGTTCGCTTTAATCTGTATAAACCCACGCCCAAACCTTTTTACTAAGAGGAGGTAGCATCAACATAACGCCTTCACAAAAGGTGACATTCTTGCCTTGATTTAATTTGTTAATTACTTTGTTCTTAAACAGTCATTTGTTTCTCTTTAGTATGTACTCCTTCGACTATAAACAATCTTCACCATGACTGTAGCCATTTTGCTTGTTCTTTTTATCACATCGATCAATATCATAATATTTTTTAGACCAGTTCTTACACACGATGACAGCGTTGTCAGTGGCATTATACGAGTTTTTTTAGGGCTCTATATCACACAATCTATCACTCATTCTAATAACACTACATTCTACATTAATTAATCAGAATTTAAATAAAGAAAATATCCTCAAATTGTACAATCACAAAACAATTGAGATTCGTCACAACAGAACTCGACTGTTTTGTCAAAGAACATCAAGCTACTCGTACACTACACAGAGAATTAACCTGTCAAAGACTAAAGCCTAGAAGTCTAGCCAGTTGTGCTTCTAAAAGCAAATCCATTTCCAGTCATACAGAGGCGTAAGTGGTCCAATTTATGTCACTGCTAATCTATAGACGGTCTACTGTTCGATTCCTGAAACGCTCGGGATTGATCGGATTACAGCAAGCCTACTACAAGATCATAAAACAGGACTGGTGTCTTTGTTGAAGCGAAATGCCGCTATCTGTCGTATAGCGTCATTTCACTTCCACAATTACAGCGGTACTGCCTTAAGGTAACTCATAGTACAGGTTTGGGAAGTCCGTCACAGCAACGTAGACGGAGTGGAACTTAGTAATGTGCAGCGAACTGCTGTAATAAACCTTATTATTGTAGCGTTTGCGTCCCTTATTGCAACAGTTTGATGTGATTATCTTGCTAGTGGAAAAGCTTTTTTCATTTTCTCTAGTTAAATTGTATGATTGATATAAAAGGTGGTGGTTTTCAGTGCTGTTTGTATCTATAGGCTTATTTTAGAAGCGTAATATTTTGTTACTTATTAAACAGGAGGTAACAAAGTTGCTAAATAGTAATCCAATGACGCTCTAACGATAGTATGTGGTGGACTAAGGGCTAAGAGATCTATTCACTATCTAAACAAGGCGATTTAGAGGGTAGAGACGTCTCAATTCCATAGTCCGATTAAGCATAGATGCAGTTGAAATTGAAGATTAATCTATCAACATAAAAAAACACCCTATACATTCTTTAATTCTGTTGATCAAAAGTGAACTCTATCCCAATAATTTTAAAGTCCTTACTCGTTCAATCCTAGTCTCAGCACTGGCCCAGCTGACCGGAGCATGGCGTGAGCATCTGCATTGCTCATGCTCTTAGTCGGGCGGCCGTTGATGGACGAGATCACATCGCCTTCCCGTATGCCGCTCAACGAAGCCTTCCGGCCCGGGTTCACCTGGAAAGACAGACGTACTGTTATGGGAATAGAGTTCAGATTCAAATGGACAGTAGTGATGGTCTAGTGGTTAGAGAACCGAGGTGTGAATAAGGGTGTGAAGCTAGTATGGAATTAATTTTGCTTTGTTAGTTAGTACAGCGATTTTATAAAGTCAATATAAGGTTTTCTTTGTTTAATGGAAATCACATGACTATTTTAATTATAAGCAAAATATGAAATAATCGTGTGCAGTTTGTTATTTTTTTAGGCAGGTTGACGAATGGATTATTGTTTTTAGCAAGACAAGTTTCACCAAAATTCTGAATCAGACGCTATCGGCCACGGTAAAGCCTAGTATAACAACAGTATAATAATATGAGCGCGTAAATCCTGATCATGCAGAGGATTACATTATATTCAAACTTGTATGTAGAAACATGACTACAAGGGCCTGCTGCCTATTAGTTTGATTCAAAATATGCTAAATTTTGATTATGTAATTAGTCGATAACTGTTTTTTTTTTGTCAATTTATATTAATATCTAATAGACCGATTTGTGTTACTCTTATGCCTGCAATACTTAGCTAACTAAAGTTTCTTGATTACACAAGAAAATCACTTTTCTTTGGTTAAAATACAGCGCTTGTAATCATCGACGAATGCACTAATAATATATTTTTTTCTATTTTTGTTAGTTAAATCGTAACTAAAAGGTAAGCCATTAATCGAGTATGTTGTATGTACATACTATCGTAGTACATTTTTACTGTTTCCTAATCAGGAAGCGAACAGTACGAGGCCACATGAAAGTTACAAACCGCATTGGGCTCCCTCCGCCTCGCCGCCGGTGAACAGAACTTCAACATTTCCGGGGGAGACTACCCCTCACACACACACACACACACACAAACACACAAGCACACGAGGGGTCACAAAACCACTTAATACGCCTCTACACGCGACTCCATGTTGAGAAAGGTCATTGCTCAAACAAAACACAATCAATCACAAATTACACGTAAAACAAAAGCTAACACATTTCAAATTATAATAAGAACACTATTAACAAAGTGACCAGCTAAAGGAACCGTAATTCGGCGATTTGGCGGCCGCTTTATCAAATGAACACGCTCCAAGAAAGTCGTGAACGATACTAAGGTGAGGTAGCACGCAATCCTACCAATTTCATCGAAACATTATATGGGTATTATAGAAAATGCATGCGCGTGGACACACACCTATTGTTGTGTTGGGGACCATCACGCGCCTAGAATATTAATCTTATCGAAGGAGCGACGGAGCTCAGAGTACCTCGGACTTAGTCAAACGATCGTGCTAAACACTGTATTCTCAGGGCAATGAACTTGAGCTTACTTTGTATGGAAATAACAAGAGATTAGGTTACAAGTTAATATTTCAAATTACTTTTAATGAATTGTTATTATAGACCTATATAGGTCCCTCGTGTGTGTTCTGTTATGATTAATGCGAATGTTATAAGTTACAACTTTTCGTTTAGGTGCTAATTAGATTGGGGTCAAATCTACAAACGAAGGGTAAAATAATAAATCTTGTAATTACTATGTGGCTCTTTTCTGTTTAGAGCTGAAACAGAATTTGACTCGGTGGCTTGATTTAGCCATTAAGTGAGAAAGAACATTCTTATATACCGATAGTGAACCTTCGGCTTATGAAAGGTAAACTAACTATACTTTTTTAGATAAACGGAATTATTGCAAAAGTTTATCAAAACATAAAATGGTCCATACCTAGTGTCTTAATAAACAAAAATAAGTAGACGAAATACGAAAATAACAGCATTGTTTAAAAGCTAAAAAAATGTTCTCAAATATGTTGCTTTTACGAGAACATTTTAATCTTCACGTTCTGCGAAATAAAAGTCTAATTATCAAGCAGACAGCGTAGCCAATGCTCGCCACTCGAAATGCTACAGATTTGGTAAACAAAAAGAATCTAACAAAGACTTAGCAGTAAGAACAGTTGCAGTTAGCGATGAATATGGAAAAGAAAAGGCGGTCGTTCGTGTAGGGGAAATTCAAATTGCAAGTGCAAGCCATTGTTTGAAAGCCATGTAAGTCGGGAACAAAGAGCTTAACCGTGTAGGAAATGCTCCAGCTTAGTTACAGATTAATGGCAGTTCTTCCGACGTAGGTAAAAGTTACCTTGTACAATATATGGAAATCGAAGATAGGGCTTGACTCAATAATTTTATTTATGATATGAAGTTACTTGAGTTATGGAAGTTGTTTGGAACTGTTACTTGGAACGTGGGGTAAGTAGGTAGCGTTTATTTTGGAGTATAATTATGAAATTATGTGTTCTATTTAATAGACTCTCTGATATTGTCTTGACCACGCGCATGGTGGTAAACCGTTTGATTTATTTTGTAACCCCAAAATACTGTCCAGAAAAAATATTTAGACTGATCGACATTGGTAAAGTTGACAAGGAGACAATATTAAAACTAGATCTATATTACACAAGCAACGATATTATAAAACAACTGTAGTTAGTGTGTAGCATACACAAACATACATACTAAAAAAAGTAGAAAGTTATTTGTTGCGTTAATCAGATAGAAAATATCTGTCACTAGTGCATAGCCCAAATAAACAACATAAACATTTAGTTGTAAAATCAGATAAAAAAAGGAAACAAAAACAAAGCTACAACTAATTGAGCAAACACGAAGGATAACAACGATTGGAAGCAAGGGGTTTTGCCAAAACTTAGCGCAGTCCCGAACATGTTAGACTTGGAACTCACTTCACGAGGAGTGTTTCGTCTTTTGGATTGTTATAATTAAATGCGCAAGTTGCAAACGGTGTCTTGTTAGTGCAATTAAATCAAGAGCCGCCGCACTCTGCTGGAACTTTATTCGTTTTAAACTTTGATTTGCATAGAATATTTAAATTTATGTGATTGAGTTAACGTACGGATGTGAATGAGATTTGTCCGACTCATTTAATAAATTGCAGTTTTTTTTTCTTTAACATATTTTGTGAAACATTTTTTTTATGTTTTGCCACAAAGATATTGTGTTATCATTATTTTCTCACTATTACTAAAGCAAAATTAAATACTACTTTCGCATGAGTTAAAGTTACTAATAATATTACTTTATGGTAATCCAACGAAAGGGTTAAGAGTGCTAAAACAAAACACAATCGACGAATTCCAACGAAGACGCCGTTGTCTTGACCACGGGAAGCGTATTTACGGAACCAATTGAAAAGAACTCCTCTCGGCTCCTCAAACGTTAAAGATCTGCACAAAAATAGAATGAGTCGTAAACCTATCGAAGGTCTACCGTTATTGGGCAGTTACTTAACTTGGTGTCGGCATGCGGGGCACGTAGAGCTCGTGACTCCACGACGCACGTGCGTCGCTTCACGAATCCACGATCGTACTCAACATATCTACTCGAATCCTAAGCCCAATTTATCTCACTTATTCCGTGATATTTTGTGCACTATTACCATCCATACCTTATATTCGGCGAACGTCAAAAGCTACCGGAATAAACCGATATAAACTAATGGATTCCTCGTATCAAAATGTTTTTGACTCGATAGAAGTCTATTCTATTGAGGCTGAGAAAGGGATTTCTCAGAATTCCAAACGAGTTAATGCGAGACGACTTTTGTATAAATAAAATCTAAGACGATGAAATTGAAACTGATTAAACGAAAAACATTGGGTATTCATACATAATGTTTTTACATATTAGTATCTGTGTCAGTTTCATTTTACAATTGCTTAGTTCCAGCTCAAAACTGCTTTAAACTGCTCTACAAATAGAAAAATCCAAGATGGTTTCTTACTTCAGTCACCTAGTGTAAACCATTCGCTATTCTTTGTCTAGGTTTGCTGTTTTCGATCTGGTGATCAAAGTGATTTCACCATTTATAAAAGCAGTTATAAACGGTGAAATCACTGCGATATTTTTCTTAGTGATTAATTAGACAATAAATAGGATAAAGATCGATGGAAGGAATCAAGGATGTGATTCAGAAAAATGTTACAAGACATAACTTAAGAAAGGTTATTTTTAAATATATTATCTTCCTTACGCACATATGAAGTTTCATACAATTTTTAGCTCGACGAGTAATCTGTTCGACTTATGTAGGTATAATTTACGCGCGAGTAAGCGACAAAGGGTTGCGACCGTCACCACTGCGTAATGACGGCTACCCTCTGACTTGCAACGTCACCCGGTGGAAATCAGAGTGGAGGCAACGTCAGTTGAGTAAAAAATGTAGCTTTTACTTTGTATAAATATTAAAAAAGATTTGTTGGGTTAGGACGCGAAATGTATGAGCTCTATAAAAAAATCAATAATTTTATAAAGCTTATAATCTATTTGCGTAGGATGTGACTGGAAGAGTTTAGCATGTCTAGAAAACTGGAGATAGTTGCAACGTTAAAAAGATAATGTAAAGAGACTTAAACCAAATCTCAATTTTACACCTATTTTGTCGTACCTTGTCCTACTTTTGCCCTGCCCGATAGGGTTCATAATTATTACCTATATACCTAATATAAAACCTATGTATACATTGTCAAGAGCAAATAAAGTATTGAGTACACTATATATTTGATATTCCTATTAAAAAAATATAATAGAGCATAGAGCTCTACAAAACACTGAAGCGAGAACTCCACAATCAGTTCTACGTTACGCAACGCCTTGGTCACTTGGCTGACACCCTTTGATCACAATGTATGCGTTATACAGATAACAGTACACTGCCAGCCTGAAATTAACTCAGGCTTTGAACTGCTATTGTTCTGTTAATCTATTGATGTTGACAATCCAAGGGAATTACCTCCCTTGTAATATTGGTATACAACGTGGTTAACGTCTTAGATGGGCCGACGTCTAATCTTAGATCATCCAGTAACCAGGTAACCAGGCAAATATAATTGAATCTATAGGTTAAATTATAATCTACAGATAAGAAATTGACTATTTGTTTTCTGTTTCTAAACCATTAGTTCCCAAAATGAGCAAGCTCCTTTCTGAGCGTTGCAGGCCTAAAAGGGGGTGGTAAAAGACCCATCAAATTTAGGACTACATCAAAATTCAAACTGTGGTTTGTGTGAGTAGTGGTGGGCAGTAGGCAAAATAAGTTTGGATGATACTGTTCTATACTAACTATCATTTTTTTCTTTTGTTGTATTCTGCTATCAGATTGTAATAAATCTTTAGCACGGTAGTCTTAGTACCCCGGCACAGGTTTAAAAATGTATATGCACACTTCATACTTGGTACTACAGCGTAAGCCAAATGCAAGAAAATATTTGCACCAAACAGAATCGTTGTTTTAAATGAAGCCTTCAAAAAAAGGCGACTTTAAACTTGTGAATCACCGCAAAAGAAGCTTGGAGTAATCAAACACGCAGTTTTAGCACGCAAACGACTTTTGTTTAAAAATGTATCATTATCTAGCACTAAAGAATTTGGGAATACTGGTGCAATATTGTCTGAATCTTATAATCGGAATAGCTACACTGCTCGAACATTTCTGAGTCATCTTTCACCAATTACACTTAGCGTAGGAAGAGTTATGAAATCTGCAACATACTCGTAACTAGCTCAGAATGAATGCTTATAGCGATCTCCATGAAAAGAATATGGAGCTTCTCCCTGTATTAAAGAAGTTAGCTAACCAAGACCACTATTATTAACCAACAAGACTTACTTTTTCTGTTTGAAGAATTAAACTCTAACAAAACAGTATTTAATATAGTCACGGATAATGCAATTCATCCCGGCTGGTACTGGCCCGTAAAGGTCTTCAGTCTGGCCAAAGACCTTCAACGATTATTGATCACTTGCATACTATTGTCGATTCTAAATTTCCGTACAATGTTTTGCCGTCTTAGTAAGCAAATGAAAAAGATTGATGAATGGGACTAATATTTTTAGAAAACTTGATTTGTCTTCTACGAAACCTCTTTGCATTTGCGGACAGAGCAATGTGGCCAGGAAAAATGTGTCTTATTAAATTAACTTCAATTTTTATTTTGATAAGAAATTTTGATAAAAAAAATATTCCAGTTGACATTTTTCATATTTTAACGATATTATCGTGAATGTTCAGAAAACTTTCGAATTCGAAAAGTTACAAATTATTCATAGCAACTTGTAGTCAGTTTAATTTGGACTTTCAGCCCACATTTATTTTACGCTTGATTTTATTAAGGGTGGGTTTATTAAATACAGAAGAATTTGGCGTCATTAAGTAAAATTATCATAAATAATTACGTCTCCTTAAATAAGGTTTAATGATGAGAGAATTTGTCTGTCTATTTTTCGTGAGGAATAATTTTTGTCTGTTGCTGTCAAATAATTGTGATAAATCGAGAAATAAATAAAACTTCACTACGTAACCAGCCCTCTAATTGATTTCAATAATAAAAACGGTTTCTTTAAGGCTAAGATATTCCAGATTAGTCGAAAGACTTCGAAGACGATCCGACAAGAGTTGGCCATTTCATTGTCGAGTATATCACCACCTCGGTTTAAGACAACATTACTACAAATGAAATTTATAATCTCATTATATTAACAAAACAAAACAACATCAGAAAAAATAAATATCAAAATAAACTTGAATGCGTTACAAAAAATACATTTGCAACCCCAAAAAGGTTTTAATTCGACTCGTATTTTGTTGCCCGATAACACTACTTTAACGAGTGGTTTTTTTAATGAAAGATAATTTTACCGCATTGGCTTTGCACTTGGACTTTATTACCTGTCAGTTCTAACTCCGTTATAACTTTAACAAACGTCCATAAAGTGTGGTATATAAGGGGTGATTTTAGCGACCGAATAATATTTCTAGATCTGCTTTTTACTCGGTTAGTTTGTGATACTCAATAAAAATCGACCCATGTAAACATTACTTAAATTTAAATAATTGATAATATAATGGCAATATAAAGTAACATATAATAACATAACATAATGCACCTATTAAATTAAAACACAATAATGAAAATGCAATTCGTAAGGACTAATGTCTGAAATAAAAAGATTTTATTTTATTTATTTATAAACACTACTAATGATAATACTACCAAATATAATCCTTTTTCAAATAGCGATGACCTCATGTTCAATCAGAGCCGTTATGATACCATATTTGCAAGCCAAAGACAAATTTATCCTAACCTAGCCTGTTAAAGGGGCAGGAATGTCATTAATTTTTTTTAATGTCGGGCCACGCGTCCAGTTTATGCAAACTAAACTGCATGGTACAGATTGTTCAAAGTTACTCGCAGTCCCTTGTTTCCTATAAACTGTAACAGGTAAAGGAATTCTGAGAGACTTTTGAATAGGGTGGAATATTAGGAAAATGTTTTTTACAGAATTTTAATTTTATATGCTAAAATTGTCATAGTTAAAAGGGTGTATTGTATTACATTTAAGCCGTCTTTTATATAAAAGGTGGATTTTTTTCTTTAAAGAATTGGGACAATATATCGATAGATTTTTTAGATATAATAATATTATTTAGATTTTAATAATATTATTGAGCAACTAAATACAGTCGGTAATACTGGATTTCAATAGAGCTTGAAGCAAACTAGTAAAATCATATTTTTTTTAAATTTAATTCACGAAAGTACGAGTCTGTATATAATTCTGTAATCCTGTTGTAATTTTAGAAAGATAAACTAATTAACTACTACTAATGTATCTCAACTCGACACAGCATCAACAAATACTGTCTCAACGTCCACAGAAATCTCTCTAAGAGGATTCTACAGCTTCAATAGAACTGTGTCTTAGCGCAAGGATGGGAAAACATCTTAATGGCTCAATTTCCTAGACTAGAGCATTTAGTGTTTGGTCCATGTGAACATAGTCGTACGAACACGTTGTCACGTGACTGCTCTTAATTAATGCACTTCCTGATTAATAGCGCTTTAATTGGTCATAAGGAAACAGTGAAGTACAATTTAGTAATAGATCAGTTGTTATGTTCTTTGTTCATACATTGAGTTGTGGTTTTACTTTTTTTTCTGTCGATTTTCTCGCTTGTACTTTTTTTGCTAGTTGCCAGACTATTTAAGGTTTTTTTTCTGTTTAAAAGAATTTGTATTTACTACAGAGTTTTATCACTGATAGATATGTTTTGTAATACAAATAAAAAATATCTTGTTGTAAAAGTAGATAGTATGTTACAATTCTAATAAAAAAACCTTACTTCTGTTTTGATCAAATACAACATGAATAAAGTTTATGAAAATACTAAGAGATTAGAACTAAAAGAGAACCTTTGCATTGACAGAGACTTAGCACAATTTGTGACCAAATGCTTTTGGATTAACTTAAAAGGTCAATTGCTCCGTTTAAGCCGCCAATTAAAATGAGGTAATATTACAAATTAACACTGCGAGTCATTAAAGGCTAAAGCGACTTCTGATATTAATGAAGAGAAATAATCTTCGATTCACTTCTTCTAAGAAAGAGAATTCAGTTATAATGTTTTTATTTACGAGAATTTTAAGAAAATGGCATTGCTACAAGTGTCCACAGTAATTGTATGTCAGTTGATATATTTTTTAAAATCAGACAGTATTGCTACACACATTTGAGATACAAAATATACTATTATTTTTATAAGTAGCACTTTTAGAAGATCAAAACACAAAGGATAGTACCCCATCGCCCACCTTTCACCGTTTCCTGAGTTCTCAATACGGGAGAAGAAACTGCGCAAAAGCTCTCCATGCTGTCTTGTGATTTGGATAGCGTCATCATTTGTAGGGGTATTACTAGTAAGGAGGCTAGATACGTATTTAAAATACAAGTTTCTGAGCTAAGCGCATACGAATAGAAATCCCTAAATACTGGAAGATTCATCAGTCTATGAAATCACTGCTAAATTACAGGAGTAAATAACAAAAACAAATTTCTACTAAATGGTAAATCCAGAATGGCAGAGAGATTTGATAAAAAAGGTTGTACATATATTAAGTCAACCTTTTAGGCGCACAAATACTACACTAGCTATTACTATCAAACAGTTCTGTAGGATTGCATTGAATTCGTAAAAAAACAACGTTTGTTTAAAAAACTAATCTCTCTCTATATTTGCATAGGAGCCACAAACAAAAAGCCATTTTTATAAAAATTTATACGTTTTTAATACGCGTTGAAAAGTCTGTTTTCAATACATTTCATTTTTTTACTATTTTGTGTTAATTCCAACTACTGCAACCAAATACTTTTCTTAATTATTACGTACGGGATATATTTTTATTTTATTTAATACACACGTCAATTGTTATGCAAACGAAAATATTTATGTGTATCAGGTACAATATATTGAGGGAATATTGAGAATTAAAAACTCATATAAAAATTATGAACTTTAAATAAATCCTTTTAATGAATGCTTTATTTAATCCACACTGGCTGTAGTGAGTTATTTTTTTCCAATTATACTAAAGCTTTTTGTGCAATAAATGGGATTCTTTTAAGCCACGTATCAAAGAGAATATGTGTGTTCTACGACCACAATTTATTGTCTGTGTGGTGTCCGGATATAAAGAATAGCACCACCCCATATCCTCCACTGGGTGTCGTAAAAGGCGACTAATGGACCTTAAGACCCAGTGCACTGTACCAAGCACCTTGGGTCACCCGAATGGTGGCGGGTAAACAACCAACAATCGCATTTCCAAAGAGAGTTAGTGTCAGGCAGGCGGCCGACTATAAAACCACAGCCAAAACTTTAAGCAACACGTCTAGAAGACGTGTTGCGCCGACCCCAAATAATAATAATTGGGATAAGGGCAGGGGAATGATGATGATGCGTTTTTTAAATAGAGAAAGAGTGAATAATGAAGTAACTTAGTTAAAAATCTTGTATTTTAGCCATCAGCCGTGACAAACCTCTTTTGTGACCTAAATAAATACTTCTCTCTATGTAAAAGCTACTTAAACCGCTTGACTTGGCATTATTATTCATCATCATCATCATTCACCTGCCGTTATACCAATTCTTCATGACTTGGCATTATTGTTGACTAAGCTTTTATCAGACTCATACACACACTATAACCGCAATCCTTAAACGAAACCGTTCCCAAAAATATAACCTAAATATCTCATTGGAAAAATAAAAGTCGGCACACTTTCTCCCAAACCTAAATGCACGAAGTCGTAAGAAACCAATAAACATTCTGACAAAAGGCCCTTAATTTAGGGCGATCTTACTCATCGGCCATCAAACAATAATCTTAGCCAATACAAAGGGATTATAGTATCTTGTACTAAGCCCGGGATTTGTCCTACTATCCATGGATATCGAGGCAAGGGGCCGAACAAAATAAGAAAATGAAACTTGTAGGTATAAAAGCGTTTTCGTATAGGTAGTCCGATACGATGTCGGACAACGACCCGATAATAGCGTAACGTAGCTCCAATACTCCAATATCGGGTCGGACAATGTGAAAGACCGACGTGTATTCCATTTTTGATTGGCCTGTTGTTCTAGAGGTTTGTGACCCTGACTGCTGTACCAGAGGGCATGGGTTCGATTCCCACCCAGGACATGATGAGCACGATCACTTCTTCTGTGTCTAGGTGTAATTTATCTATAAATAATATGCTACATGCATTTAGAAGTATATAAATATGTACATCAGTTGTCTAGTACTAATAATACAAGCTTTGTGTAGTTTGAGACTAGATGGCATAGTGTGACAGTGGGATGTTTTTTTTTTTACTTCCTCCGACATCGTATCGTTTTCCGACACCGATATCGGGTCGGATACTGTGAGTACTAAGAGTAAAAGTGTTTTCGTCGCGGAAATAATTTTAGGGTTAAACTGTAAACAATCTTGGTTGTATCCCTTCGAGTTGAAATGTTTGTGGTGTGGAAAAGATATGACTACAGAAATAGAAATAGGTTTTATGTTACTTTAAGATCGGTCATCTGTTTTTGTAATGGAATGCAATAAAATATTAAGTGTTTTATTGTGGTCAAAGATAGAAATGGAAGGTGTTGATTTAATGAAGATTATTATAACATAACAGGAAAACAAAACAGTATTTTTGTCGCGTCTAAGTAATTTCTCAAGCTACGTCGGCTTTTAGACTCACTGGATTGAACTGCGAACACCTTACTATCCATAGAATTCTCTATTAAGTTTCTAACTTCCATGTCAACATTTTATATATTTAAATTCCCGTGTCACAATGCTCGTTCCCTTACTCATCCGAAACGGCTTGACCGATTCTCTTGAAATTTTGTATTTTTTACAACTTAATGCCATTTTACAGGTACATAGTATTTATCATACTTGCAAAAGGTCCCTCAAAGTGACTTCCTTTGATCGGACGATACAAACGAAGATGCTAATTAAAGAATTTCCTGCAGGAAATATCATTAAAAAGCTCTTAACGCTGAATGCAGGTACGTAACATCGTATAACGATACTGTAAAATATTTAGAGGAAACTAACATTTGTATAAAAGAAGATAGAATGTTTATCATCGTAGCGAATGAATGTGTAAGTAATTTTAGTGTTTAGTGTTTAAAAACAATAGGGTCATGCATAATATTAACAAAGTAAATGCAATAAATCAAATAAATAAATATTCCTCAACATTCATGCAACGCCATCTAACCTCAAATTAACTGAGATACGTACTTAAATATTTCTAAATTTTTTCATACATATTTTATAGATAAAATACACACAGACACAGGACAAATAATCGTGCTTATCAAACGTAGATTTGTCCTGAGTGGGGTTCGAACCCACGACCTCCGTTATAGCAGTCTGGGCCACTAACCACTAGACCAACAGCTCCGCAATGTACCTATACTAAAGAACAGAAAATATTTTTTTTTACATTTACTTCTTTTAAAGTGTTAATATAATTAATTACAGCAGGCAAACAAAACAACAATCATTAGTATTTGGCGGTTAGATAAAAGTCTTTTCCGAACAAATTACAAAAATGATATAAATTCCGTTAGAGTGGGGTAAACAAAAACAAATTTTATTAAGAAGATATCAGTCTCGTTAGTAAAGTGATTGATTATTGTTTGGTGAACAAACACAATTTGGCACACAATCTTACTTACATCGAGACTACGTTCAAGAGAGTCGCTGTATCGCTGGAAAAATAACGAAAATGTAAGGGAAAATCATATTTACAATGTACATACACAACATATGGGTATTGTCGCAGAAACTAGGATTCTAATACTTGGAAAAATATACTTTAGGTTGTAAGAGAAGTAATGAGATATTGAAACTGACTGTGACAAGGGAGTTTTTTTTAGCAATTTGTTTTTATAAATATGTATCACGAATATAGGGAAACTAATAATCATAAGAGTTTCATACTTCATATAAAATACAAACTCAACAGGTGCGAATGTTGTCGAACATTAATTCAGTAATATACCAAATCATTATTTCTTAGCAGAGAGCTAAACAACTCAACATTCAACTAAACCAAGTATAACAGTTAGTTCTGTTCCAACAATACAATTCTCTTGATAAATCGTGGCGAGTTCCCACAAACAAAGTGCTTTCGACGAGAACCAGTTGTTTCACCATTTACAACGAACTTTAATTGCGTAATCTGATCCTAGCTGAGGAGTTTGAAGAAATATAAATCAGTTTTATTTGTCTGAGCGCTCAATGCAAACCTCTTTATTATTGAAGACTCATTTCGCACCAATTGATATCGTTTACCCGTGTTTATCTCAGACTCGCGGAACGAAGTTCTGATGACGCAATCCGTTTTATAGTAAAGGGTTCAGCGGATGTTATAAAAACTGAATATATGGAACAGTCCGCACTGAGTTTAGAAATAATTTACGAAACTGGAGCCATATGTGCTGTAACATTGGCAAGAAACCCACAGCATTGTATAATATTTCGCGTACATGGATTGTGTAAACGTCGCGCTCGCTCGCGTTAAAGTGTGTTCTGCGAGCATTAAATGTAGAAAGCATTTTGAACGTACCCTTGAGATCCTGAGTGGTTGATTTTGATCGGTGCCGCCGTGCATGCGGAAGCCCCACGGCGCGCCGCCTGTCAGCTCCACCTCCCTCGCCGTCATTGCCTTCTTTTCATTCCATTGCCTCACGAATTCACAATACACGACTTCACTCCCAACGTTAACTGTCAATGGATTGCCAAGTTCTCTTCATGTCGTACAAAATATTAAAGCGTAAACTGGAAGCCCGTAGACATTTTTATATCACAATTTCGTTATGTTCAGTCAATTTTCGCTTGAAGTTTGAGCGTTGGGGTTTGAGCCTGCAACAAACACAATAAATTGAATGTAACAAGTTTGTGTTGATACGTTTCTGTGGGAGCTGGCAATATGTGCTTAGATGTTGATTGACGTGACTAATTACTTGATGCGGTAGTTAGAAAGTGAGTAATTACAGTGTTAGGGTCGGCGGCCGCAGTTGTGGGCTTCCGATATTGGAATAAGATACACGTATCGCACGGTTTCCCACTTAATCACTTCTAACACTTGGGCGGTTTGTTTATATTTAGTTTTACGAACAGTTCTGGAGATCGTTTAAATGCCTCATAAAGAAGTTCATAAAATAATCTATAGTTGTCAGGCGGCAGATGTTGTAACATGAAGCTTGAAATATAAATGTGAATCGATTAACTTGTTTAAGTGTTAGTGTCGGATGAAGACATAAATGAAACTGTTTTAATTAATATCCGGATTCTTTAACTGATTTAGTGATAAATTAATTTGAGTTTGAAGATACAAATAGACCAAGGATACTGAAGTAATAGTTGGTAATTGTGTACGTCCCTATGTTATAAAAGTTGTTAGTTTAATTGGGACAGAGTTTTCTCATGATACAAGTAAAAAAATAAATAATATTCCTTACATAATAATTTTATCTCTATATAGTGGCATCAACCATGAAATAATGTGTAATATTTACTCATACTAACAGCAGCCTGCAATAATTTACAGTAGTGAAACGTAACTGGGTAAAGAGCGGGGTCGTAAACTAAAAGTAATTTTATTTAAAGCGAGGTCAATGTATAATGGTCGAATTATTTTCAGACCATGATGCACACATACAATGAAGGTCGGGTACAGTCGGCTGCAAGAGTTTCGTTACATCATATTGTAAAAAGAAACCTTAATAATTTGAAATTAAGGCTCAGTATGGTTTGTAATTGTGCGGTTGATGTGTTGTTGACTGTACGTACTCGTAATGGTATGAATCATTTTTCAATTTTTTTTTAATCGTGTATCAGAAAAGGTAAGATTAGGGTAGAGGCCTGGTTTGGTCTAATGCCCTCGTAACACACATTGATTTACCTATATTTCTTAGTCTGTTAAACCACGTATTTAAAATGTAGATCTGGGCATGGAATTAAGCAACTTTATCTAAGACAGCATTTTTTAAATTAAACCGTTACCGGGACTTAGACAAGTTTGTAAAAAAAAATGTTTAGTGGAAAAAACTTAACAAAAAATATTGTCCCGTTAGTGTAACTTTATAAATTCAGTTTGACTTGCTAAAAAATAGCTCTCTTATAAAACATGTAAACAAAACTAAAATTCAAAATGGCTGCACAACAAATTGATAAATATATTTCCAATTACCGTTCCCGCAACGAATATGCGTATATTGCGTATTTTGCGTATCTAACATTTGCACATGTGCATGCATGCGACCGCATCGTATGAAATGGGATCTAACTGAAACGTTGCGGTTTGTCCGGCGGCCGGTTCGGTGCCGTGGTCCGGTGGCTATACGGGAAGCTTGACACATGCATAAACATGCCCCCACAATTATAATGACACGCAACGCCTGCACTTTAAGGCTGGGCATTAATTTGGAATGGAAACCGTCTGATTTGGGAAACTGAATGCTGATGGTGGTTGAAGTGAAAATGGTTGCTGTGGATCTCCTAGATATTGTGTATTATCAGCTTGAGTGGAATGGTGAGGTAATCTGAGAATTGTTCAAGGGTATGTTAGACCACGTCTGACAGCTACGGGCGGCTTAAACTCCGGCAGCAGGTTTCCGAGCTTTAACTTGTACATCATCTATGTGAAAAAAGGAAAGGGAGTCTAATGTTGAGCAACGGTCTCCTATTTAATCCCCAGCGATCTCCACTCTGCACCCCTTTCTCGCAACGTTATAATGAAGATATAGTAGGATTATTTCTATCTCTTTTAGTAAAGTATCGGAAGAAAACTAACTGTGAGATGTGACTTGCTACCACTCTTGCAAATAATGCTACTGATTCTACCGATTACTTATCTGCTGTTAACACGTACTACTTGTCAGACATAAATCTTGTCTTCCCATCATCGTAGACAGCTAAATGCTTTTATTACAACCATCTAGTTGAGCCTAACAAGATCTAAGAAAACAATGAAAATTACGATTGATATACAGCAATAGTTAGTTACTATGTAGTAGAATGTAACAGTGCTGATTTTAGGATTTTGAGTTGAAGTAAAAATAATTCCTTGCAATATTCATCTTTCGGATATTTTGTACTGATTGCTCCAACAGCTCCAATGATGACCAATGGTCTCCTCTTACGTTCATCGGTCTGCATTTTGCGCCCTTTATTTGAGTCTTTTAAAGATATTGTCCCTACCTTTTCTCAATACATATTTCTAAAATAAAAGAACTTTGTGATTTTACTAGATAGGTATAGAACTTTCCTGACAAATACTGATTGTGTTGATTATTAATTAAGATCTAGTTTTACTTGCTTGTTCAAATACAAGTCTATCATTATAACCATCGTGTACAATAGTAACAAAAATGTTTTGTAACATACATCTAATTGCTTTACTATCTAAGATCTAAGAAAACAATGTAAATTACGATTGATATACAGCAATCGTTAGTTATTGTGTACCTACGCAGATTTTAACTGTTTCGTGTAACACCGGTTACACGTGCTAAAAGTTTAGCTACGGAAGTACTGGTTATATTTAATATGTTACCGAGAAACCGTCTTTTGTGTTGGCTACCGAAGTACGGAGTCTTATACCGAAATAGATTTTCATAACCTTAATATGTCACCTTTATTTATATTTAGAAATAAGGATTTTGCAAATATAGACCTCGCATGGAAGATACGTTTTCTAATAACAGACTAGGAATTTCATATTTTATTTTGTTTTTAAAAAGAGATTTTGGAAGTCGCTTAAAGTCTTGACTAAAAAATTTTGTGTCAGATATCTTTATAACAAATTATTTTAAAATTCTTAAGAGCTTTGGATTTAAAATCTTAATAAACTTTTTTTAGGACAGACTTTATTCATTGTTTTATATCTATTGAGAACGGCTAGAAGTCTTTGGTGCCTTTGCTTTAATGACACATCAACACATGAATTTAAGAAAGAATTAGTAAAAATCCTTATCATTATCGGAGAAATAATACAAATTCTTTAACTTTGGACAGTTTACTATTATTAAGCTGTCATATTTTTGAGCATTTACTCATAATTTGACAAAAATAGAAGTACCTTAAGATAAATTCAAACAACCCGAATTAAAATTAACCTCCTCTAATCATTGCTCTGTTCAATAAAAAGTAATAAATGTCTTTCTAACTTAATGTGTACGAAATACCATTTCTCCAAAAAGTGACAGAATAAAATAAAGTTTCCTCATTTGTGTGATACCTACATATTATATACATCGTGCGTCGCGGAACTGGTGTTGACGTGTGAATGCCTGTCAGCTGTTCGCCTGTCACCCGCAGACCTTTCATGAGCAATCACCACATAATAACATAAACATCAGAATGAGACTGTCACTATTCATTATCTATGATTTAATGGCTTTTCGCGGTCAATTTGTGGTAATTATTGGGCAAATTGAATTTATAGTGAATTAGTGTTTGGGATTTGTTATTATAATATGACATTAGGTTTTAAATGTCCTAGCACTGGGCAAAGACATTTTTCCCTATAGAGAAGAATTGAAAATCGATCACCATGTTTGTTCGGGTAGGCGATAGATACCAGAATCCAATACGTAAAATCCTTTATTTATTAGAGCAATACTTTTTGCAATAATAACTTATTACTTGAATAGATAAATACTTATTAGTGAATAGTAAGGTATTAGAGATAGCAATTACTTTAAAACCTCCATTAAAACGAGGTAATTTGCCAAGACCATCTTTAAAATTCCAAAACATCGATCCAACAAAAAACATCAAACAAAATCATTGGAAAACTAATTGAATCGAAAACGTTTTTCACTTTTGAAACAAGATCCCCTGTCAGTTACAATCGAAGGATAGGACATTATCAGAATAGATTACGGTGAGGCAAGTGTCTGCCGGTACAAAGACTGGTCTATTAAAAGCCAGATCAGTCGATCTGACTCATCTTGCATTTGGTTAATCGAAGGTTAAATATAACCACAGTATAAATACATACAGTAGTTAACTCGGTCGTGCCTAAAAAATAAATGACTACAGTAGCGCGGTACGTAATAGCGATAGGGCTGCCCACCTATACTCCATTTGTTTAGGTAGTTAACTAAATGTAAACAATCTTGGCGTTACTTTTTAACCAAAAAAATATTTTTTAATTTGGATATTACTGCTTATAAATCAATTAACTATAGTTTTAGAAAATCTGAATGTATTTCCAGTTGTAAAACGTATTTTACATTTTTAAAGATCACATTTTGTTTAAAAGATATACCAAAATTGTTTACATTTAGTTAATTACCTAAACAAATGGAGTATACAGCATTTAATTTCATCAACTAAGCAGCATCCGTTCGTCACTGCGGTAAACTCGCGACTGTATCATGCCACAGTCATGCCACGATCCTACAGTGTTGCCATAACTCGTTTATATGAAGACCTCATACTGTATTTATCATCATACTGCGATATAACGTTAACATTACACAATGTTTATAATAGTTGACTTCTGACGCTGATGTAATTTATTTAAAAAATATTTAGGTTTAAACCACGCAAGTACGAAATTAGATTTTTGTGTAAGATCGTGGCTAATTCAATTTTGTAATGTTGGTTGATTTATTAAATGTTACATGTATGTGAGTAAGAAAAGGTCGAATAAAGACAACCCATGTCCTTCAAAACGAGTATAATATCCGTAGTTAGTAGGTATTTACTAACCAGCGACATCACTACTTATTACAACAAAGACCTCCGCCCTGTTTGTATGTCTGTCCGCGATAAACTCAAAAACTACTGCACCAATTTTAATGCTGTTTTCAACAATAAATAGAATGGACTCGAGGAAGGTTTTAGTATATAATTTGTTAAGTTTTTGTATTATTTATTTATTTATTTATTATGCTAATACGGTACCGTATTGTATATACTGACTAAAACATAACGGTAGTTGTTGGGAAGTTTTAATAATTGTGTACGATGTAAAAGAATTGGGTAATGTCAGAAGAAGTCAGAAGTGGGTTTTACGGCTATAACCGACATTCGCACGTGCGAAATCGCGGGTAACAGCTAGTTTTCATATTTTTAACTATCGCTCTACATTATGTTTCACAGTGATAACTCATACTTAAGCTCGACTTGTTAGTGAATGTCTACTCTAAAAACACAATAAACAAGATTCATTATGAACTCTACGTAGACCAATTCTACAATAAAAAGAGGTTAAACCATTATTTTCATTTTAGCATTTTTAATAGAAGTTAGGATTAATTAAGATTGGGGCAGCCGGCGTTAAAACGAAAATTATACTCTGAGCTAATATTGTCCGCCACGATTAATAACCGGCTTATTTTGTTGATAAACATTTTAAACTTAAACATAATATGATATATTATATAAGAATTACCTAGTTCTTTTATAGTACCATATAGTACGTACTGCTTCGTACTAGTTAACATCCAAAGTACAAGAAAACAACAATATTAAAAAAGAAAATGTTCAAACTTATAAAAACTAAACCCTATACAATATAACAGATTGTTACCAAAACAACCAAATGATAACATCGATGTTTTGCTATTTATTGATAATTTATAGAATAATAAATCATTAATTAACTCCAACTTACGTAATTACATCAGTACTGATTGATATACAATCTTTAATCGTAAACATAAAATGTGCAAGCAATGAAATCATACGCGGCTTCCTCTTTGACCTGACCTATTTGTCAGACATTATAAATAGAAGCTGACTATACCATTAAACAATGTTTCTCTACATTAAAAAACTTCATCTTTACATACTCTACATAGTATAAAACAAAATCGCTGTCCTGTCTGTCAGTTCACTTAAATCTTTAAAACTACGCAACGTAACTTTTGAAGCTGTTTTTTTAATACATAGTGATTCAATATGAAAGTTTATATGTATAATACATCAGTAAGTTGTATGTTGAAAGAGTTAAATAATGACACAATTTTCCCTCCGAGATTTTCATTTGTTTTTCCGGCGTTTTGTTGTCATGATCATTGTATAAACATTATCCTGATCCGATCAATGTTTAAGCTTGCAGTCCATTAATAATAATATAAGTAAAACCAAAGTTACGTTCATCACTCTTATTGCAAGGCACGAAGGTCGATTTTCCCAAAGCTTTCTTGAACAACAACACCAGTATATGTAAAATATGATTAATGAACGTCATATTGTTTTCTTAATGAAAACGTTGTTTTACGGCGTTTGACAAGCATCGGGGTTTGACTGACATAATACACCTTGGTAAAACAAAATGTTTAACGGGAAAATTTTGGCATGTTGGTAGCTTCTAACGAAGGCACGGAACGCCATTTAAAATGTTATAATTATCTGGTAGAAGCTTTATTAAAATACAGTACGTACCAAAAAGTATTCGAGGACTTCTGGTGACTAACAAAATAACCAAAATAAAAAAAGTTTTAGTGTCTACTGAAAATGGTTGCGTTATTTTTTTTTGGCTTTCGAAAATCAGAGAGAGAGAAGTTTTAAAAAGAATACAAAAAAAATCTGGCAACAATCGCAGAAAGTAAAATAATACCAACGAGTAACAAAGGTTTAATAGGGCGCATGTCGCGGTTTCCGTAATTAATTAAATTGACCCTTATCCAGGACCAAAGAACGAACCCTGGCTACCAAAATCACAATCCAATCTCAACTTTAAGACTTGGTGTTAAAATTTATTTTCAATTTTTGTGGAAAAGAATTAGGAGTGTCCAAGTATTTCGTATTTTATTAGTTCGAATGGCTCACCTAGTGATTTCCTAAAGGGTCTGCTATTAAGGGAGTGGGTTTATCCCTCCTGGCCGGCAACGTGTTTATATTTAAGGTTATTAGAGAAACATTTCGTATTTCAGCGTTAATTTTACGATTGTAACAAGTACGAGGTCCCGCGAAGTTAGAATGAACGTTTAATAAATGATTAGGTGAGGTACTCCAGTTTATAGGTACAATGTTTGGGAGTAAATTATTTTTAAGCTACCTTCTGGATTATACAGTCGTAAGCTGTTATCCTAATATTTCAGAGTGAACATTTGAAGTGAGAAAGGTTTTTGGCAAATTATTTGTTTAGTCTAATGTGACTGAAATTAGTAATGGCGTTATGTATTGGGTAAACTTGTTTTTCAGTTCGTTGGAGTCTACAGACTAGGCACATACTACGTCAATTTAACGAATCGTATATATTCTTTACAGCTGTTAACTGCGGGTCTCGGGTATTTTATCCTGAAGGGAATAATTCCAAACCCCTGCCAACTAGTAAATTTTTAAACTCGAGACAGGGTCGACAGGCTATTTGTTTGACCTGTGAATCAAAAGTTCGTATTTACGACTTCAAGAACACAAAAATACGACATGTTTTGTTAGTCTTTTGGCAAGTAACATTACATGGTCTATTTGTCGCATATACTGCGACTACTCCTTCTTTCAGGTAAACGTGTTTAATTATTTGATGTAATTTTTCTCCTCTTTTTCGGTACACCTAAAACATAAATTCTGATGCAAATAACATTTTCTTTAACGCAATTAGACACTATTATTGACAAAAACATTGAGTAAATCACGGGCTTTCTGACAAAAAATCAAAATGAGTTACTGCGGTTCAGTAAACGCGTCAGATGAATATTGAAAACCAATAAAGACGCCTTGAAATAGCTCTGTACAGGTTAACCCAGTTCCGATGCATTTACAGCTGACTGACGTAACCTTCAAGTTTACCATCTCTACCGAGAAACTTGCCGATACTAACACAGATCTTTTCTTAATATACTTCAAATAATGGCGGAAGAATCTTCTAAGAATTTGAATGAAGGGCAGGAAGTGTAAACAAAATTATGGGAATAAATAAATCTATTTTTAAATATACAGTGTGTATTGAATAATCGAAAATAAGAAGACTGTTGTTTATTTATGTTATTGCCAGCAAAGCTGTGATAGCCTACTGGTAAGACCAGCATAGAGCCATACCATAGAACTGCCAAGTCAACGGTTTCGAGTTCGATCCCCAGGCCAACCAACATTATGAATGGTGTGAGCGTTTTAGAAATAAATACCACAGCTTCCGCGTTTCGGAAGCCACGTAAAAATGTGGGTCCTATGAGTGATCACTCTCCGATCGTGTCGGATTGCCGTCCCACCGAGCTATGTGAGTAAAGTGCACCTGTGTTTGTGCACACGCTTATGCACTATAATTTGTCCCGCATGGCTAGTTACATAGCAACCCTAGCCGATATCGTCGCGGGCAAAATTGGCCAGGACACAGGACTACAGCCGATTAGTAATGACGTTTCCAATGTACATTCAAATCTAACTTTCAACAAAATAGATACGTCGACGAAATTGAATACAAATTGCATAATGATAATATTCACTAAAGATCTCCTAAATTGTTTCCAGCCTTCCATTAAAATAGGTCTATAAACAATATCTATTTGTTACAAACGTATGTAGAACATCATTTTCGACTCCATTAATTTCCCTAATGGCACATTTGAACGTAAATAGTTTCCCACATCAATAAAGTTATTTCCTATAGCATGTTATTACAGATGTTACTGAACTTTTCGAATACGTAATAACGTTATGGGTAAGAAAGTAATCATGTCTGTCTGTCAGTCTGTTGGGCTGAAAACCCCTGAACCATCTGGAAATCGACATTTATTTTAAATCGTTATTATTATTAGGTACTAGCCTAAAATGCCTAACAGCTGGGCATAAGACTTTCAACACTCTGGCGCACTCTCTCTTTATTCATTTGTCTGTTACATAAGCCGATGTCAGAAAGGACTCCCATATCTAACGTCTTATTTTTTTAAAACAGTTCATATTTGTTTAAATGGTTAAACTTCACTTACAAATTTCTCATAATTGAACAAAATTATGGGCAAAGCAGTGATCTTAGGCAAATCTTTTTTAAATTACAGACAAACCACGTGGCTACAATATTGGATCATACAATTTAGGTCAATGTGATTGCGCGAACTAGTGGCGTACGTAAATATCCGACGGCGTTACCATAGTTCGGAGCTGGCCACCCAAGCGTAGATAATATAATTACATCATCGAAATTAAGTTTGCTTAGAGAAGGATTACGATACTGCCTATATAATGTGGAGATAGAGGTAGTTGAAGCATTGTGAGCTAATGAACTTTAATCCAACTATCAGATTAGAAAATCTAGACGTGTCTGTTAAGCTTTATTACTGTTTATACTGAACATTCTTCCAACTGTTTTTAAAATGGAAAATTTTGAAGGCCAAAAAATGCTGAACGTACTGCAATTCAGGAATGCCAAGTTCCCAAGATAAAACCTTACTAAACAGTTACTTTGTGTGTATAATAATAATAATTGTTTATTTCCAAAACAGGTTTACACAAATTATTGTGATTGGAGTCTCCTTGTAAGCAAATGTATGCCTGTATTAGGAGACTCCGCTCTTCCATAATAATGGTGTGCATACAGCGCACCAACTAATAATTTAAACACGTATAGTATACACATAGTGGATTGCATAAACAATATAAAATAAAACAAAAATAAAGAAAAGTTATAAACTAGTACATAACTAAGTGCTAATCATCTTATAGTAGGCAAGTAAGTTTTTGTGCGTGTTAGTATGTGTGTCTGTAAGTGTGTGGCAATGGTATGTTATGTCAATGTATGTGCTGTAGTAGAAGAGTTTCAGTATCATGGTAGGTAAGATTTTTAATCCATTCTATGATCATCTTATTAGCTTCATGGTAACTTTTTGAATAAATGTATGTATGTTTGTTTACAATGTTGTATAATTGAGCTGATCTTTTAGTGAATTGCATACTGGCAAACAAGGTTCTAGTCTGGGGAACCTTTACAATTAAATCCTTTCTTCTTTTATTTTGCGCGCAAACATTGTAGACAAGAGTTTTATGTTTCCTTAATACAGTTTGTCTGATGTACAGTTTTCTGATTGAGAGCAGGTTACTCATTTGGTAAAGTGTTTCAGTAGGAAATCTCATTTTCTTAAAGTACATGCACTTTATAAGGGCACGCTGTACTCGCTCTATCTCTAGAAATTTGGATTTAGCAGCACCACCCCATACTGGGATGCAATATACTAGCACAGACTGCACCAACATCACGTAGAGTGTGTTGAGAAGATATATTGGATGGCCTGATTCAGTATACACAATTCTAGGGACGACGTATCTCAGAGACCAAGACAACCTCTGGTCAATAACAACTCCTAGGTATTTAGTTTGAGGTACTTTTGCGATTTTAGTACAGTGACAGTTTGAGCAGTTGTTACATGTATGCACTTTTATATTGAAGTCCTCACTAGGTTGTTTACGGTTACAGATACTGAAACATATATAGTTCGTTTTTGATAGGTTCAGTGTCAGCAAATTGGACTCCAGCCATTTTGCTATTTTCGTTAGGCCTAGCTCGGCATTAAGATGAACGTCCTGCCTGTGTAATACATAAACAACTTGCGACTGAACGCTCAATCTTCCACCCTGATACCCGCATAGCTAAGTGATTGGCCTTTTGTGAAAAGGATTTGATGCCCACATCACCCGCATGGACCAAATATTTGTGATCCAAAAAAATCAGACCGTTGACCGTTGACCGGGCGTTCCTGCATGCTCACTAAAGAAGAAATTTCGAAATGCGGTACGCAAGTTAATTTAAGGAGAAGAATTGTAGTGATAAACCCTGAATGTGGTGTGGGTCCCAATGCTTCACAAATTTTTGTAAAACTACACTAGGATCTACTATAGAAGATCCACAGACTGGTGTACGATGCACAAAGATCCAAAGCAAAGTGAAAGAAAAAAAACTAAAAATATTGAAATGTCTCATTGTATGCTTACATACCTATTTAAAAATATGATGAAAGCACTATGATTAAGAAATTGAGGTAAATTCTATTGTTATAATTGGCCAGCCTTCAAAACATGAACACGAATGAGTTTTTGATTATTTTGAGGTGGACCACATAATCGCTATGCAATTTAAAATTTAGAGTCAGCAATTCGTTGTACTTACGTAATGGGTAAGAAATAATGATACTTGATCTTTGTTCCCGCAATCAGGCAATTACTGTGATACAAGGCATTAGGAGAATAGCCTTTGTTTGACATTAGGCCGGTGCGTTAGCGGTAACTGACCATTAACTGTTGTTGACAAGAAATTGACCCGGGACCATGTCGTTCGATGGATCCCTACTTTCCTCAAATCGTACATAAGCTTAAATTGTTAGAAGACTACTAACTATTGCTAAGAGATAAGTTTTAAAATCATAATTAGCCTACTCAATTGTAGTACCTACTTAAAGCTCTAAGACCAACTTCAGACTATCAAGTTTTTACGTTAACATTCATCATAAAATAAAATACAGGCATCTCAACGAAAATAAAATTACTATAAAAGTAAATGAAAAGTCTAATAAAATAGAACTACGGTCAGAAAGTTTGTGAAATTTTACCCCTTTTTTAGTAGCTTCATGCTGCAAAATTGAGATTATTATTTATTTAGAAACATTAGTGCTGAGCTCTCCTTGGGGAGAAGTTAAGTCTTCAAATTTAATTTAACGACTCCACCTACGTTGTACCTATTGATCTGTCGGCAGGTAGCCTACATTACAATCTGTAAATTTATACTATTTTTTATTATTATATGCCGTGGGCGGCCGTAAATAATACACTCTAAAAAGCAAAAAAATTAAGATCTCTTAAGGGCTTATTACGTATGTTGGTGACAAAAAAAAGCAAGCAAAGTAATGTTACTTTACTGTGTAAATCGTGAAAAAAAATTATGATTTTCCTATCATAGAATGATAGCTCAAGTACTACCAATTAAATACAAAAAATATCCCGAACTTTTCCATCAGAATATTTTTCCATTTATTCACATAAAATTCTCAACAACTAACTTCAAGTTGTTTTCTGAAAATACGTTTTGATATGTTCAAAGCTCCTTGTCGGTGAAAGGCGAGGTAACATTAAATCGTATTATGTACAAATAAAAGAAACTTTTAAACTTTCTCAGTGCTTCACAAACGATAGCACTGTGAAGTTAAATAACAAGTAACGTACTTATAAATTTAAAAGTTTCACGGGAAAAGAAGGTATTTATTGTTCGGAGTTTGTCCTGATGGCTAAATGCGAGAAATAAGTACAAGTAAGTACAAACAGTTGTGCTTCTACACCTGGGTAAGGACATTGTCCCTACTAGCATTAAACAAAACAAAAGCAGTCACCTCATTAAATGTATGCAAGCTTTTTGCTCTAAATTTTTTCTATCCATTTTCCTGTATCGTTACAATTTTTTGCTTTATGATTACTAGATTAAAAGCACAAAATCAAATGTCCCATAATGTCAAAATACGGGAAAGAATGGCCAAAAAAGGTGTTTTAAACCTGATAAAACAGCAACAATTCACCTTACATTTAGCACTCGCTGACGGGTTAATATTAGACTTTATATGAGTCAACAAAAAGGGCAGTTTTTCTAAAGTTTTCGTTTCATGTCCCGAGTCCATATCTCACAAATGCGAGGCTACAACGGCCCACAAAATGTTGCGGCAACGGATGCTCATTCATTCGCTGCCCCTGAATTTATAGCTGTCGTGCCACTAAATGCATATTCTACTCAAATCGCTAACATACTTTATTGCACGGCTTTCCGCTCGAAATATAAAACGCGACACTTTTCATTTGGCCGGATTTACTACGCGGAAAATACTTGATATTTCTATATGTTTATGGCTTTTGGGATCCGTACTTCCGTAATGGGAAATCGGAGTTATTAGATTACGGGACTCTCTATTCAATCTCTAAACATTCACATAGAAAAATCTTTAATTTAATAAAAAGTCTATAATTTGACAAGCTGTTACTCAACGAATTTGAAGATAGCCTAAGTTTGTTCACGACAATCAAATCACTTTTCCACCTCACTATAACAATCATTTCGATCATTAACAAATCAGAAATTGTCGAAAACAACTACAACTACACAGTATTCATTAATTGAACACATGTCTATACAACACGGCATTCTCCATACAGCTATAAAGGGGTATTTGTACAGCTGATCCCGCACCGTTTTTATAGTTTTGGGTTGCGGATCAGATATCACAATCACACCACATTCATGATTGCCTGGTATCGCCTTTCCCTATACTTTGATGGGGGTCAAAGGAGAGCTTTTTAAAGTGTATTTGTTTATTTTTGCAAACATTTTGTTACTGGCTTTTGCTCACAGCTCTACATACAAGGGTATCGGTGAACGTGGCAAAATATAATAAACATTTTTCTTAGGATTCACACACACATTTTTTTGTTTGTTTGTTTGTAACAACGTTAAACAAAATAAATGATACATAACAAACACGAATGCTTATGTAGTGGTTGGAGCAATTTTGATGAAATTAAGTATGAAGTTAGTTGACACCCTAAATTAACAATATCCTACTTTTTAACCGATAGCGTCAAATGGGGTAATGTTTTTGCAGCTATAACTGATGTTCGCGCAGGCGAAGTCAAGGACAACAGCTAGTAGTATTCATAATAATGGAATAGTGCGAAAGCTGTCTGAGATCCCTAGACCTAATATTACTCCTGTATCCCCACCACAACACAATATGACTGGTTTAATAATCCCGTTTAAATTTAAAGTACGCGGTTTTATGTATGACGTCAATTTACATAGAAATGAGCAACCAATAAATATTATAATGTCATGTTCGTATATGTTTTCCCTATTTACTTTGTGATCTACCCTATTTCCCCTATAGATATACCTATAGATCTTTCCCTATTTACGATGATTTGAATATTTTGGAGATGTATTTGCATAGCTGTTCGTAAACATTTCTATGCTTTCAATACATTTTGTGAGGACCTTATGTTATTTTAGAATTCGAGATTTTAGGAAAGGATCTACAAACGCTAACACATAAGTTAAGATGTATAAAAAGGTATTCATAATTAAAATTCCATGAGTATTGAGTCTGAATTACTGAGATCTCAATACTCAATTTTTATTGCATTCCATGTAACAGAGATGGTAAGAAATAAGACAATTTAAGATGAATATGAACCCTGTCCTGTCTCTTCTTGTCCTCTAAACTATTTCCAACCGCATTCCTTTTGAAAGGGATCCAAATGTCAATTTCTCAAAACGCCGCATCGTCACAAACATTATTCCAATTTGAGTATTGAAACTGCAACCCATATACCATCAGCCAAATTACTTGGCCACTGCATCAATTAGGTCGATGGCTTAAAATTTCAGAGTAATGTTCCAGTTCGTGCAGTTTGCTCCAAATTTCTCAACATCGGTGAGTCTCTTGACCTCTCTTAAGTTTCTCTTTGTTCCATGTGGGAACTAAGTTGGCAACACTATCAATTAATTAATTGGCTTCTCTTCTGGTGTGGATATACCTGTGGCCGTGTTATGAAATGATGATACTAAGTTAGGTTCTCAGTGAAAATTAAATGGTTTACTCGTATGTGTGGATGGAGAGGAAAGGGAAGGCCAAAGAAGAGATTGATGAATTTTATAGGGATGATATGAATGAAAATGGTGTTAATGATACTGTGACCTCTGATAGGGGAGCATGGAAGAAAAAACGTGTTGAACCGACCCCAAGTAAAATGAGATAAGCTCAGGAAGATGATGATCATGTCACTCGACCAATCATAAAGATTTTTAAGGTGTACGCCAAGGGTAGGTATTGAAATAAAAACTATGTTTAATGAATCAAAACTACTTAAATTTTTGACACGAATCTTATAAATAATAGGAAAAAATATATCGAAGTTTGAAACCATTATTAGGTATTGGGCTGGCATAGCTCAGTGAGCTCATATACAAGACCAGGCTTGTTATCTCAGATACCGAATATCTCTCTAGTTACATAACAATACCAATTATGGCAAATGTTAATAGACAGCTGTCTGAGGTTTGATAATATCCCGCAAATAGCAATAAGCTTGTTTCCTATTACAAGGAATCGAACACTGTTAATGTTAAGTGCTCCTGATTGGCTGCCAATAGCTACATCAACCTGAATATTATTCGAGGAATACAGGTAATTGACAATCGATAGAGGGAAGCATGCTAGAATACCTGGATGCCAAATTAGGGAACATGAATTTGTTGAACTACAAGTTAGCTAGCGTGATGAGTGGCCAGATACATGATTAAAAGTCTCACTTGATAAAAAAAAGACTCTTACCTAAAACTCCCAGCGATGGAAAAACTACAGGCCGAAGAATAATAACTAAACCAAATTATAAAAAGCAAAACTATTTTTAAGGTTGCGCTAATTCTAAATCCTCCATTACCATCGCTATTAGGTAATCTATAAATAGAGAGGTGATGTTACGTGCCTTCCGAGAGAACAGCATCACATTGCTCGCAATAATGAGTAACAGTCGGATCTCTATGCTCTTTTGTGGTATTAACCGCTCTCAGCTGCACTGCGTCAAAGGGCACTTTGTTAGTACGAGATAATGTTAGTCAACGACCCGTGCTTACCTAACTATGTACGTGTTATGAGAAACACTCGGCTTACAATACGTTACTGTGTTGCTAACGCTATTTCTGGAGCATTTTTGCAAGACCAGCCCATTTGAGATTCTGCTTCCTTATTTTGGGGAGGTGAATTAGATTTTTTCGTAGAAAAAGTATTTTTGAACTCTCCGAAATCTTTTCAATTTTTCTTTTTATTAGACCAAATTTGGGCCTACTTCTACCGGTTTGTAAGAAGACGGAGGTGGGCTAAATAACTATATGTAGGAGTAGATTTGGTAAGGACCCGTTTTCTACACAATATTTTATATAACATCGTTTCGATTGGGTCATTGGTATTTAGCCTTTGTGTAAAGGGTTCAACCCCAACGAGAGACATTTTTGTGTGACCCTCAAAAAAATTTAGGAATGCATGCGGTTTTAATTTGGTCCTTTCAATTATAATGGTTTTATTATTGGGGTACAATGCTTAAGTTGAATTACTTTTTGACTTTCTAAGAAATAAAGGAAAATAATACGTTAAGAACCACTTTATCCCAAACTACTAAGGTCGATTTTCCCATATCATTTTTTCACCGGACATTGGCTAACGTGAGAGAAAACACAATACTGCTAGGTTCTCTACTTGCGTCCCCTGTGTTAGTTAGGGTAGCACCGTATTATAAAACCTGTGTTATTCGCCCGTATGTTGCCTCCAGCTATAACATACGTTGGTCCGGTTTAACAGGATATTGGTGACGTAACAGCTACATATTTTAAAGCCCGAATTTTATTTCCATTGGAATTGTGCCAATTCCTTATTTGGCTTCCAGTAACGTATCCTATAGAATAAATTCGAACGCTCCTCGTAGCGAATTATTGCTATTGATAATACCCGTATTTATTTTGGTGGTGATTTCAATAAAATAAAAAAATATAGCTTTTTAAACCTATCAAAGACGGTAGATCTGTGTCAATCGAGTCTGAATTGGAAGTAATCATTTTAAAGTCATAGATACATTCGCTACAATCTTTGTACATTCATCATCTTCCTGCCCTTATCCCATTTCACTTGGGGTCGGCGCAACACGTCTTCTAGACATGTTGCTTAAAGATTTGGCTATGGTTTTATAGTCGGCCGCCTGCCTGACACTAACCCTCTTTGGGAATGCGTTTGTTGATGGCTTACCCGCCACCATTCGGGTGACCCAAGGTGCTTGGTACAGTGCACTGGGTCTTAAGGTCCATTTGTCGCCTTTTACAACACCTAGTGGAGGATATGGGGTGGTGCTATTCTTTATATCCGGACACCACACGGAAAACTTACACGGTACATTACATACTCATAAAATACACGTTTTCTTTAGACAGAATTAAAAAAGAACCTCAATTTTATTAAAAATATATTATACAGAAGCCTTTTAAGTGACCCATATCACGCAAAACCCTGCAACACAAGCCATGTTTTATGAAGCCTAAAATACTGAGTGATGCGGGCGCGTTCATTCACTTTTCTTGTACAAAAGTCATTTTAAAAATCCTACAAGCAAAAACACTCACATTTTCTCACATGTATTTTCCGTAACAATATTTGGTTACACAATAGGATAGAGGATATAGGAAAAGGTCACCTTGGGAAGGCAATGCAATTGTAAGAAGAGATGGCAATCAGTGCTAGTCACGGTATCGGGCGGACGTTAGATCCCTGAGTCTACGAGATATTCGAGCTATAAACTACGACACTAACCCTAAAGGGGATCTGAGGGAAGATGTAGATATGGCGAATACTAACGCACTTTATCTATGTAGAGTATAACATTTTATAACATGTTTATAACAATTAGCATTTGAATGTAGCTGTTGAAATTGCAGTTTTCATTTCGTCCAATTATTCATTCTAGCTACCATCGTATATCTGTCATGCTTATACAACCGCGGTGTAGCCGCCCAGTTTTTTCGTTTCCCGAAAACTCCAGTTTTAATATCCGCGAAAAACACCGCAGTATAAATGGATTTCTGTAGCACCTAACTGCATCCACTGCAATACCGTGGGCCTTAAAATAACCCAACTTTGAACAAGTGGGATAAACGTACATAAAACTTCAGTACAGTATTCAAACAAACAGCTTCACAAGAAAAGTAGATACAAAAAATATCCTGAACGGCGGAACTTAGTAAACAATTCTCTTAAAATGCTTTAACTGTAGTCGTACAAAAAGAATTGCCTTGCAGCAAGACAAAGTACGTAAAGTAATGCTATTATAGAACCGCGCTCCAATCTGTGGAATGAATGGACCGATAAATAAGTAGATGGTAAGACAATACTGCTCGATTACTGCTTGGGATAGCCAAAATGTGTTTTGATTCTCTAAGGAGATTCGGCGATTGAAGATGACAAGTAATTATAATTTATCGTGTATAATAAGAAACGTTTAGGCTTAATAGAGAAACAAATTTTTAATGATTTACAGATAGTATTTAGTAGAAATCTGACTTTTTCTTAAAACAGAATAGTAAACACTATTGTATCATTACGGTTCAGAAAACGATATCAAACCTCTGTAATATACCCTATTATCATTCTGAAAAGGTCCATTGTCCGTTCTCTTGACATAATCTCTTAGTGTCCCCACACTGCCTTGGAATCGGCTTAAGCCGATCACATTACACCGCACAACTTTCATTAAGCCAATTCGCGCTGGTTGGTGAGTCGGTGAAGTTCGTTTGGTTGTGGTCGGACCACGAGTCTGTCGAATTGCCCGGCGGTGTGGTGATTAGCTCAGGAATTACACTGGACTTTTTGGACTCTGAAGCTTTTTTCGCTTGTATTTAATGACTGTACATTTTTGTCTCATGTCGTTTTGTCGCCAACAGGATTTGAGAGGCTTAAAATAGTAAATGATTTCAATTATTTTGAAGCATCCTCAATTGCATCACTTCATTTTTCTAGACTTATTTTTATAAATAGTTCCTAGTTATTTTAAGACTGCCTTCATCTTTTGACCACTGGAAAGGATATTTCGTAACCAGATGAAATAGAACAATAGATGCCTATTATTTTATTTGAAGACGAGGCAGCTATCCTAAGAGCCAATTACTCTGGGTTCTCTTAGGAGTATTATAATTAGCTAAGTTGACTGCGGCATCTAAAAGAGTTTAGTGCCCTCTGGGGTACGGCAAGTAAACGAGTAATTACTCAATGTTGTTGGTTAAAGCAAATCTGACTTGGTGATGGGAATAAAGACGCTTAGTCCATTAGCTACGAGAAATGGGCACTTAGGTTTATTCGTGTTTTAGCAGGTAAGTGTTTTACGCTAATCGGTATTTACACTGTAATCGTGTACAATTTGGTAAATATTCTGTCTTACTTTTCGTTCTAAAGCAATTGGTATTAATATATGTATCACTAGATTAAAAAAAAGTCGTGGTAGTCCTGCGGTTATATGTATGGATACGGTGAAAGAAAATATTGTGAAGAAACCTGGATTTCAAATGTATGAATCAGAAATCACTAGCGTGTGAACTAGCGGGGTGATCAATGCTCAAACCTTCCCTATATAGAAATTAGTCCTGTGCCCAGAAAGAGGACGTGTATAGGCTTGTTTATTTTTATTATAGATTTGAAAAAGAATACTAGGATTTCTTTTACCAAATACATATTTTCTATTTTCATAGAATTTACAAAGAAAGCACATGTACTGTACTAATGGAGTAAACCAAGGTAAGAGAAAATGCAAGCCCAGTAGAGGCAGGGATTTGGGATTATGGATGGAAGCTTTTATCAACGGTTCCTAGTAAGCCGTCTGACACAGGAACAGTCAAAGCATGTTGTTTGCTTTTCTTTCCTTTATGACGAATGAGTTTTAAACAAAAACCTGCATGATTCTTCGAACGGACGATTGTCAAAGATTTTATGCGATGGAAATAGAACATTTTGTACGGTACGAACGTATAAAACACAAACGAGTTTTTATCATCTCTCATTTAATATCTAACACAATTCTACTGATTACCCGACACCTACTAAGTATCAATAAAATTTTAATTCAGACAATTTTACGTCCAAAATTACGTCATGCCTACATAATTGTAACTCGTTAAATGATTATGACCTATTAAATTGTCTAGAATTCCGTGTTGCTCTCTAAATTTACATTGTATGAGACATGAAGGTCTTTTGTCGTAGATATAGGTACATATACTAGAACTAGCCAGAACAGAAAAGTATTTGGTACTGAGGGGTAACTAGATTCCTGAGAATTATTTAACTCGATGTAAGTTACTGCAAGTCAAATGACAGAAAATCAGGACGAAAACTGCAATAAAAACTCCTTCCTCTGTTTAAAATTAATATAGCCCAAAAACTTTCGGTTTTTATACTACAAAGAATGTAGGTACGTTTTTACTTAGCAATATAGCATCGTTTCAACTTCACTACAGAATGAACGTGAGATAGGCAGGAAATGCGGCGCAGGGTGGCAGTGAAAAGGGTTGGGTCAACGATAGATAAGGCCGGACAGTTGCCAACGTCATTGTCAGCTCATAAAGCTCCAAAAGATCCAACGCTATCAAGATCTTTTAGAAAATTTCAATTTGAAACCATATTTTGTTTAAGATCAAACTCGTTTCGTGTGGCTGTGATCAAAGGATCTGTTTCATGTTTTACTGTATCCGCGATAAAAGTTGATATTTTCGTATAAATGGGACAGAATTCCATAAGTTTTATTGTGTATGACAACCTTAATATTGGAAAATTGAAGAGACCATTGCCTCAATATTATTTTAAATAGATAAATAAAAAAAAATCTAAACGACACTTGGAAGAAGTTTACAAAGTTAAAACAATTAAAGAGCAAAGTACAAAAACAAACACAAATAAGTGAGAGCTAAGCGATAAAGGAGATTAGCAAACAAATCTAACAATGCAGATCGCATTCAAATGAACAAATTACCATCTGTTAAATATCACATCACATGAATCTTTGAGGCCCAGTTCGGAATGATAATGGTTGCAGCCATTACAAGATTCGCTGCAATGCACTCCAAGGAATGCCTATCTGTATGTTAATTTGTGTAATTGTGTTTATATAAGGGTGCATACGGATTAGAGAACTTATTCGCGATTAGAAAATGAATTACCGCGCCCTGATTTTTATTTGCGTTTCACATTCAAAGTCGATAAGAGTTAAGATAAGAATACGTAGAAAAAAATTAATCTGGTATCTTGAAAAAGTATTTGATGCCTCGTTACCCAACGTCGGCGTCGTCTAAACAAAATTTTGGAAAAGAAAGCAAACAGGGTCATAAGTTCCAAATAGTTTTATTTAAATCTGTGCCTAATTCATTTATAATTACATACATTCATAGCACACGACTGACAACTCAATTATTTTCGTAACATGAACATCTTTTCCTTGTAACTCCTAAAAGCTTCTGTAATAAACAATAACACATCAACTGTGGCTCCCATCGCCGTCAAATTAAACGCACAGCGCCATATGTGTGCCCTTACGCATGAACGAAAGGAACGCGTGGGATCTCCGACTTGATCTACATTCATCATTATTAATTACATTTCACTAATATATAGACTCAAATTCAAATGTTAATAAACTGTCAGAACTTTAAACATTACCTGACCCACTGACCTAGTTTTAAAGTTAAATTAAAGTCAATATGTCACTTCAGATTCGGATCTTCTTGACGCTCTGCCACTAAGGGTTAAGAATCTTCGAATTCCATGTTTTAATTAAGTAATGTTTTAACAGAATTAGGTAGTTTAACTTCCAGAGAATGTTCTGGTAATCCAAAATTAGCTGTGAACGAAATACTTGGTGCTAAGTTCTTTAGTTTCTCCCGTCGAAGTTACATTCGAAAAAACCCATACCACAGGATAATCAAAAATAACAATCTGACTTCTCGTAAAAATGAGGAAGTGCAAAGCTTTTCGATGTTGATGAAGTGAGTAATAAAATTTCGAATGTTACTCGTAAAACCCAAATTATACTGGGAAATAAAGAAAGATAGGAGAAAATAGGCCTTTCATACGGCCTATGAATGTAATATGTTTGAAAATTATCTGTCCGAGTGTAGGTCGGCACGATAAAAGAAAACGGGTCTCGAACACCGAGTGACCCTTATTTGACTCCGATAAATCGCGTGGGAGGATAAGCGGTTGAGACGTTCATAACTTAACCTGTAACCTTTCCTATATTTAGGATTATTCGAACTATTTTTTATCTTTAAAAGGAACGAGAAAAGATAAGGACTATTTTGAGTCTCACTTACATATTGGAGAAAGAGTTGCGTACTTCACGTGTTATTATGAGTTGGCTCTATATAGCCTTTTCTTTTGTTTAGGTGGGGTAACCTCTTGAGTACCCACCTCCTCGAGGGAAGAAGTGACAAGTGGGTAGTATCAGACTCCCACTGACTAAAACTGAACCTGAATCTTCCGCATTTGGTTTGCTCTATAATATAGCATGATACGAATAGATAGAAGAAAGTAGATATATATTTTACTATAACATAATCACGTACCTACAGACTAAAGCATTAATACCATTTCGGTGAGAAACACTAGGCTGAACTACTGAAATAATTCATAATTTCCTACGTCTACAAATTAGAATAACTACCTTGGAACACGAGTATGCTTAAATTAGCTATGACTGTACCACAATAATGCTAAATGGACTGTTAGGCAATAATTATTATAATGGACAGAGCAATATATGGTATGGTAAGTTTCCATAATGAACAGAGTTTTCTAAAACATTTCAGGTAGCACTAGATTCGATCTAGGTATATGTATAGGTAACAGAACTAAATAATATGAGTTGATTAATAAGTAAACTGAACACGAAATGTAGGTATTTATCTAAGCAGTAATGTTAGAAAATAGGTGATATTCTTAAAGTAACTAAATTATTGAAAAAAAACGAAAACCTCAAAGAGAAGGATTTTCAAACTACTCGTGACTTAGTTATTAGTAGTTACAATAGGACGAGGCAAGACAGGTTAATGAATGGTTGTATTATTACCCAAACTGTCTCAGAACGGACTAAGATTTAGTCATCAATTAAGCTACGAGTAGTGAATCGCCTTGTAAACCGCTAGTTACCAATTCCTGCTTCGAAAGGATAACAACCAATTATAAATAGAACAGAACCTACACAGAACGAATATAAAATATAGTTCACAGAAATAGCTATGACAGTTGTTTGAAAACGTATGTTTACGTGTGTTATCTAGAGTCTATCGAATCATGTGGAATTTACGTAGGAATGTAGGTTTCGCTGCCAACACCAGCAATGCGTATGGAACTATTTGGGTGGAATATCGATATAAAAATAGAACATTACATGTCTGGTTTATTAGGTTATCCAGTAATGAGTATTTATGTTGAATTTTCTCACTAAATATATTAATCTGGATGTCGGAGGTGTATCTGTTGCACTCCTCTTAGATTATGACTCACGCAATTATGAATGACAGATACCATGTAATGTGCTGGTTCTATAACTCCGATTAACAAGGCAATAATTTGGGCGGTGAATGCCGCGTGCCCTTGCCCATAGGCAGATGAAGATGTTACCAGTTTTAACCGGTAACCGAGTCCGGCTACCCCCGTCGACTACGGCTACTACTTCGATAGACCATAAAGATTTCCACAGGGTTACATAAAATAAGACAATTGACTTTGTTCGGTACGGGCAACTGACTTTCGGTCTAAATACGAAAGTGAACCCCATGCCCCTGGTCATTGACAGATGAGGACGCTCCAGTGTCTAGCCGGTCAGAATCCGGTAGGCACCCCGTCTACTCCTCTACAATGGATAATCTATAATATTTCCACTGGGGCACAAAAAAAGGCAACAGACATCGACAAATCAATGAACATAAAAACAACAAGTTCTAGGTAAACCTAAAATTTAAAACCAACAATAACAAAGTTTCTAAAAACAATCGACTCTTGACGTCAGACTAAGGTCGTCTATCAAAATTTTCGACTAATAATTTCTTCAGACTCTAGAAAACCAAAATAAAGACATGAATCAAATTCACGTCAAAATAATAAATTAGGTTTTCGCGGAATGTAAACAGTTCATATTTTAGATTGCATCTGAAATATATCGGTAAATGTTTGAAGTAAATCGCACGTCTGTGGATTATGAGCTCCTGGTAACATAATCAGATCAGTAGCGTAGGTGAGCGCAGAATACAATCATCTCATAAAAGATATCATCATCAAGTTTCTGGGAAAATATACTCGTGGAGATCGAAAATGACAGCAAAAAACAAGAATGTTATAAAATTTTTTCAAGCTTGTTTAATGCTCGTTTAATCTGTAGGTAAATAAATAATCTGCGCTCGGCGCTGATTACCATGATGAACCATATCAATTATACAATTTTAATAATTCAACGAGACCGTAAAAGGATTTTAGCAAGCACTGAAAAGAGTATCGGAAATACCAGATCGAAATTCAGATTTTCTTATTCCACTTAATTTAAATTAGAATAGAATCCAGAACATTTGAAATAATGAATGAACCTCGTACGTTCCCTTCAGTACATATTTAATTACGACGAAGCGTGTACTCCCTAGACATGTTAAGAGCTCCATGGGAATTTTTACTGAAATTAGAATATAGTGGGTAGTGGATGCACACGTTGATTGATTGCTTACCACACCGGTTTATATTATGCAAGTGCTCAAGGATTCTGAAGACACCAACTAAGATTCGCTTGTGCTCAAAAACTAAAATGGGAAACGAAATTAAGAGGTTTTAAAGTCCAAATATTAAAAAAAAAATGTATTATTAGAACTTCAAACATTAAAACTGTGATAATTGAAAGACAAAAAACAAAGGGGTATATTATATACCGTATATATAAGTGAAAGAAGTACTACGGAACCTGAAGGCCTGCCTCTTAAAGTAATATTTTAGCAGTGATGGAAACGTGACTGCGCATAATACGTTCCTCAAGAACGGCGCCTCTCTTTCACAAGTGCAATTACTAGTGGTTGTAGGCCCTTAAAGGCAGAAAAATGAAGAGTGTAGGTATAAACAACGCATCATTTTAATCTGACACTTGTATTGTAGCTCTGTTTTGGCAACAACACTACGTATAAGTTAACGAGTTATTACGAATAATTAACGTTAATTGGCTGTAACAGAACATGAGCATTTGAAAACTCCCCTGTTATATCTCTTTGTAACAGATGGGTACTTAAGGCTTATCTTCATTTAGAGCTGTGTTTCGACAATTATGAAGAAAATGAACACTTTATTTAGATTTGACCTTAAACGTTTCTAAGCCTTGGACAAAAAAAGAATCTCTGAGTCTTTTTATACTAAACCTAACACAAACTTACTAGATACATAAATACTCTACTTAAAGATTTTTCTAGGAACCTTTTCATTATGCGGGGCTTTTAAAACTTTCCAAAGAATGTCTTTGATCTACAATAATGATTTTGGCTTCCTAAATTATTGGTATATCTCAGTGAGAATACAAATACATGAAGTTAGAATCCATGACTCTCTCGGAATTAAAAACTGAATTTTTAATACAGTCTACTGTTGTGTGAAAGCAATCTAGGTTTCAGATTGCAAACTCATTTATTCTTAGGTAGTTATAGCACGTTTAATGTTCCTAAACCCGGAAATATTTTGCTAGTAGCTGTATTTTGCAGTATATGGAATGACAATTAATTTTAAAGGTTAATATTATGCAGAATTAACTTATAAATGAATAATTTAACGTTATCTTCTAGGAAGCTATTGAGCCTTTGATATTTAAATAACAAATGTCGTAAATTATTGATTAATTAACTGCTAAAATATTTAGAAGCGTTTCACACCTCAAATTCCTAGAGTAAAATCTTGATTCCTATTTTGGTTATTTTGCAAGGTCGAATCGTAGGCAATATTAGAGAAGTAGCATCATTACACATATAATTAATAATCATAAAGCAATAATTCTGTTAGTATATTGTACTCAAATCATTATGCCTTCATTCAAGAGGTCGTATTCTTTATGTATTTCTTTAAGAAAGTTATCACTTCGTAATTTTAGAGTAAGTGTAGGCCTTAAAACAGTCTATAAAGTAAGTGTAGGCGCTTTAAAAGAGCCAGTGGCCATGACCTACGGCCTTGCTACGCGAGAAAAGCCTTTGACGTAGCAAGGCCGTAGGCCATGCATTTCACGTAGTATTTTAGATCATTTTCACTGATTAGACATTGATCATACAAGCACGTTTCAAAAAAAAATACAACCTATTCAGAATAACAACGAAAAAAGCTTAGCTTAAAAATAACAGACTTATTTTTTTTTAATATAAAACAGTATGTTTACTCACATAAATACTACATACATATTCACTACGAATAAATTAAGATAAGTAATAAATAAATAATCTTACCCTTTATCCAAAAAATACAACTCCAGAGATAGGAAGACAGTAGATTTAGTATTAAAAAAAATGTAACAAACAATTTAAAGTCGTTTTCGTCAATCGTTTTCGATATTACAAAATGTCAACACTTCACTGTTAGCACGCGGATATTCACAGCTACGGTCATGCGGATGTTTCCGTGCCTCACACAGTCCGTGGTTAGATCGCGAGTCTGTCTATTCAGACAGCTTCATTCATAACGCGCGTCTTACTGAAAACACACGATGCTTCGTATTACGCCGCTCCGAGATGCCGGCTGCACCAATCTGTTGTCTTTCAACACATAAACAAACTGGCAAACGGAATGAAGCTAGCCGCGGACCAAGCATTACACTCGCGTTACATGTATACGAAGTAACAGGCGTGTTCCCGACGCGGACACCTCTACACACAAAACATACCGAAACAAAAATAACAAGAAAGGATTTTTAGAAAATCAAAACAAAAGATCACATGATGGTGGGTTAGGTATCGTGGAAACAACGAAAACAACGTTAAGTGAGAACAAGATTAGCGCTAGTGTGACGTAGTACTAAAGCTTCCGCGTCTGCGTGATGGGGGCGCGTCCTTTAAAGAAAGGCCAATTTGGACACTATGTCCTTACAACAGAGTCCATGTGGAGAGGCATTGTCACTTTGGGTTGCAGCTTATTAATATCGGGCGGGTAATTTTAGACTTTATCTCGACGGGTTTATGCCTAGTTTCGCTTGGGGGAGTTAAAATACTGCAGGCAGACGTATCACGTGCGTGCAAGGGGGCCAGATGATCGCAGTTTGGTGAACTCATCGGCGACCCCTCGTTTTACGCCTACGGCTCTAAAAGTCCGACCAAACACTATTCGAAATTATAAGTATTGCTGTATTTCCTGTTGAAAAAAGTACTGTATCTACGTAGGTACAGTACCTTTTCACAATATTTAATTAAATGAATAGTTCATCAAGCATGGTTGACGTTTAAATAATTTTGTAATTCATTAGAACAGCGCCTATTTATTTTGACGTATTTAGAGGTACAAAATTCTGATCATGATTTAATCGCAACGAGCCGACAACGGACTATTTCATTTCTTTAATTTACATTTGAAACAGTAGATTTATTTCTATCCCTAATCTTCGTGATTAAACGTTTAAAGACCGCTTATTATAAATCTACCGCCAGCTGCCTAGTCTCCGGGGAAAATTGGCATTAATTAACACCTACGCTTGGGAGTTCTCTAATCTTTTCATTCTTATTGATTTTCTACATCCGTAGGAATAAGTAGACTTTCTACCTCGCTGTAATGGCTATAACCGACATCTTTTTTGAAATAGTCGAAATTAATTGTTTTCAGAAACGTTTACGGAAAACTGTTACTGTAGGTACCACCTGAGGTCAATGAACTCTACAATTTAATTTTGTGAGAATCTAGTAATTTGCAAATGAAAAAGCCAGATTTCAACGATTAAGAACAAAGTGGAAACGTGATCTGTATCCTAAATATAAGCAGACTATAATTACTTACCTGCGATTATTTAACTATTTATTTTTTTAATTTCGTGATCTTCTTACGTATCATCTACCTGGATTCGTGTGCAGTTTTTGGCCCCGGACATATTAAAAAAAAAACGACGAGTTTCTTGGTTGAAATAATTTCTTTCTTACAAACTCTAAGGCTGGTAAAAGGTGAACCTGTGTCTGTGCAGCAGTAAGACAACTACAGGCACCTTAGATTTGGTATTTTCGTCGAGTTTAGTGTTAGGAAAACAGTAATTTATTCACCAGAGACCGACGCGGGGTTAGGGCTGCAAAGAGTGTGACTTGCGAGATGACATCAGATGTGACGTGTGAAAGAAGACATGCTGCCATGAACCCATATAATAATTGGGATAAGGGTAGGGGAATGATGAGACCGACGCGGGGTTATTAAATAAACTGCAAAATGATCAATAATTTAATTTAATGACACAGAAAACATCAATAGACAATAATTGTTTACAAAATTGACACTTTATAATTATGTGTAAAATCGCAATTTGGTCAAGGATAAATCTCAATACTTTTATTAATACATTATAAAATATTTAAGCCGATCTCAATAATTATAAAATGTTCGTTCGCAATATTTGCGCGATGTAGAGATAAAATATGACTAGACTTTATAATAACTTATTTATTATGGCAAGACTTTCATCATAATAAGTCTCAGTCGCGTTGTAAATAAAGAAGGAATCACAGCATGAGAAAAAACCCTTTTGTAGTACTATTTGTGCTTAGGAAAGTAACCAAAACAAACTTTATTCAATTTGGCCTTCAACAACCCATAGTGAGACGTGTACAGTAAAAACAGACCAATACGTTCTGCATTCAAATTCTAACTAGTAGCATATACCTAAATGGCGGTAACAGCCTAAAAGTTTTGCAGTACAAAGGAGTTAACGGACTCTCAACATTGACATTATAGCAGAATCCAAGCAGACGTATTCAATGAAAGGAAAAATACTTGTATTATAAAAACTAAAATAGTTGGAAAATTCAGAATGACGCGACTGAGAACGTTGGAAGGTTTCTTTAAACCTAAGGGACAAAGCTGCGGGGTCACTAGTTCACAAATATTCATATTATACATGCTATGCAGATATCATATTCGAGATCAAATATACTTACGATAAAATACTTCATAATTAATCATGTTCACTTATAATATAAATATTATTCAAAAATGTAAAACTGTATAACAATTCATTTGGATTATGTTTATAATCGACTAGGGTAACGTTATGAATATTAAATACCGTTAGTGTCACAAAAATTCGAAAATAATACTTGTCGAGCTTTCAACATTATTATAGGTAGGATAATATAGTCTTTTCACTTCTTCTTGAAGTAACTACTGGTACTTATGTATAAATACTAAATGCTGTATAATACATTAACAAATGGACATTAGAACAAAAGTGACTACTTTTTTAGAATATTTTGTGCTAAGTTAATATCACGCATGTGCAGAATATTTTATACTTAAGAAAAACAAAACGCACTCTTATAAACAACAGAGCATCGACACAAATCCTTCTTGGTGTGAATAAAGGCATTCGAAATTTGAATCAGAATTACATAAACTTTGACGTCTTCAACTGAATCTTTTAATTCAATACGTCTTTGCGCAGACTAATTACTGGACGCGTCCATTAGCCGGAATAATGATAATTTTCAAAAAGTATACACAACAAAGTCGAGGTCCCCCCTGCTATGCGTATACAATAACTGCGGACGATTAAAATATAAATTTTACGAACAATACGTTCTGTTTATGGACACGTGCGTTAGTATGTTAATCTACTTTAAATAACTTAGTCAGTTATGACTAGAATTGTATCCTGAGATCAGAGAAAAACAACGAGACATACCATATCATTGGATTTTCAGAAAATCGTGACATATTTGTCTTATTTTATAAATTAAACAATTCATGGACAATTCAATTGTGCATAGAGGTTCGCTTAATAGCTTTGAGGTCTAAAAAAGTACCTCAGATTAAATAGAAGGCATAGAAAATTGTTAATTTAATAAAAAGTAAAATTTCTTCCAAAAAACCTCTCGCTTTTTGTCAGTACTATAAAGCAATGACATCAGCTTATGAAGAGGGAAGAATCATCACAATTTCTGGGCTACTACCAACTCTTAAAGTGAAGAAGCATGATAGCCAACTACAGTAGGTATTGATGTCTCTCTTCAACATCTAGAATGTTGAAGAGAGACAACAATACCTACTGTAAGAGGTGTAAGGTGTATAATACTGTAAGAGGTGGTAGTAGGCTCTCTGGACAAAATCAAAATCAGTCTTAGGAAATAGACCCATTTTGGAATGAATTGTTTGAAATAAATGGCTCCATATTATGTAAGAAATACTTGTGACGTTTCTAAATATTTATAAATTGTATAGCGAATACTTTGTTTAAGATAGATACAGTATAGTATAAATCACAGACTTAAATCTTAGCAAGAACAGAAGTTTCTATCTTTGCTTGCTTGTAACTTTTGGAGAGATTGTCGACGTCTTCCCGATGCACATAGCATGGCGTATTCCACGGATGACTCCATTCTGTAAGAAGATAAAATACCTAATAAGGATCACAATTAAAAAAATGTGCATAAAAAACTATAAAATAAAAACATCATGTTGCAAACTAGTACATTTCCCAATTCTACTTATATTTTGCTTTTCTGTTGGATTTAATCAGCTGATTAGGACTGTTAGTACAAAATTCATAGCTACTGTACCTGTTCATGATCTTATCCAGTAGAATTTCAATAGCTCGGTCAATATTCTGCCCTGATTTGGCACTGGTCTCTAAGTATGGCAGGTTGTAGTTCTTAGCAAACTCTCTGGCTCGGTTCTGGTTGACCAACCTCTTTTCTTGTAAGTCACATTTGTGGCCACACAACACTATGTCAGGGTCATCACTTAAGCTGTGTGTCTGAAAAAAAATCATATAGGTAATGAAAAATACATGCACTAACAAAATTAATTATATGATCCTATAAAACATTTGAATGCTACATGAGTTATAAATAGGTTAGAAAATAAATTGTATTTAATGTTGGAATCACACTGATTAAATATTAAAATATTTTTTTAATGTTATTAAAGCTAACAAGAAAGTTTATAATAATGCCTACCTTTAGCTGTTCAATCCAATTTCTGACTTCCAAGAAAGATGCCTCATTAGTCAGATCAAACAGCAAAAGAAATCCCATGGCATCCCTGTAGAAAGCTGTAGTCAAGCTTCGGAACCTGCAAATGATGAGATCATAGTTACCTATAAAAGTTTTATGACAAAGCTCTCAATTACATATCTTTCAAACAACAAAAAAATCAATCATACAAATTAAAGTGCCTGATGCAATATTTCCCTACCTTTCCTGTCCTGCTGTGTCCCATAGTTGCAAATGGATTCGGTGTTGTCTCCCATTTTGTTGATAAATCTAGATAATAATCATTTCATGAGTAAGTATAATTAATATTTGCTGTAATAATGATAAACTATTCAAGTACTCAATTAAAATACACCAGAAAAATTAGCTAGTATTCATTACTTTTATCAGCTAGTAGTTTGAGATAAGTAAATTAATGAGATAAAATATTTACAAGTGTTAACTTACCACGCTTTTTTCTCTGAAGTCAATGCCCACTGTCGAAATGAACTGAGTGTGAAAGACTCCGTCAGTATACTTGTAGAGGAAGCTAGTCTTCCCAACACCAGAATCTCCAACACAAAGAAGTTTAATAAGATAATCGTAGTCCATATTGTATTATGGGGAGCAACTTCAATTATCTGAGTTAGGTGCATTAGACAATTAAGAACTGTGAAGCTTTCCTCTTAGATCAATTCACTAAGGTCTCATGAATGATACATTTTAACAACGTATCGTCCGCTATTTGATAAAGTACTATCAAAGAGCTTACAAAAACATCAACAATCGATCGCTTTTAATTTATGTCACTGTCATTTGTGTCACACACAATGGCAAAATAAGTTGCAAACTTCCGTCGAAAGCTCATAAATGCTTTAATTTTGTTTTAAACGTCGTATCGTTTTAATGAAACAAAAAATAATAATTACTGGTTAAAGCAGCAAAAATAGAATATCAAGTAGTTAGTAAGAAGATGTCATAAGTTGCTTCTGAACCTGAACAACAGGTTTATACCTAAATGAATCAGAAATGAGTTCGTATAAAATCATGGAAGTTCATTCTATTGTATGTCGATTTATCTGCAGTCATTTAAAAAAAGACTTTTCGCTTGTTGTGTTACAGGAACAAACAAATCAGCTGTTACTCCATTTTATAATCTGTAACACATTGCAAAGTTAACGTCAAAGTCATATGGATATTGGATGGCGATGTTTATTTACATTGCTTAGCGAAGTGAAACTCTAATTTCGAGGGCAAAATTAAATTATAATAATATGGTTATTACATAACTCATGTCATGGTAAAACGTACTTATATCGTGGAATTATCATCATGGCCAGTAATGAAACTGAACTGAAAAAACCACAAACTGAACAAAAAAATCCTGTAGTCAACGTCGAGTATTGGTAAAAAGACAATTTAGTTAATTCTCACTTAAGAATTCTGCTCATTCCTCAATAGCTAAATTATAATAATGGCTTGTATAAAAATTGAACCTTGCACGTAACCAAAAACTTAAGATGTGTATGAAGTAGTTCCCAAGACACGCAAGGGCTTACCTATAAGGAAAATCATCATTCAAATGGTATTTATTATTTAATTTCAGTGGTGTATGTGATTATGGCGGTCATTGCTTAGCCCTAGGACAAACTATAAGAAAGTCCACCCCTAACGCAACTATATTCTGCTCTCGTGGGCGTCAAGGTAAATATACTCATAGTTGGTAAATTATATCAAATATATACTAAAACTATAACATAACAGGGAATGAAAGACACCTTCCAGCATTTTCCCTAAAACTAATGTACATCTAATATATAAAATTCTCGTGTCACAGTTTTCGTTGCCATACTCCTCCGAAACGGCTTGACCGATTCTCTTGAAATTTTGTATATGCATTCAGTAGATCTGAGAATCGGCCAACATCTATTTTTCATCCCAATTTTTTTCTTTTTTTTTTCGCGAACGAAGTCGCGGGCAACAGCTAGTATTTTATATAATACTAGATTAATTGACAACTGAATACCTAATTGGGTTGGACAGTAGCAGTAAAAACTTCAGTTATTATTTCTAGGTAGAATAACTCTTGACATAAATATTTATTTATTGTTTTTCCAGGATCATTTGAAGTAGCAGTAAATGATAAGTTAATATACTCAAAACTCCAGACTATGGCGCTTCCAGACTTTAATGAAGTTGCTCAAGTAGTGGAAAATGTGTCCCATGGTGAAGAACCGCAGCAAATAAAAGGACAACAACCAATCAATTGTGCAATAACATAAATTTTATTAAATCAACAACTGTAATATAAACTAGTCATAGAAATAAATAAAAAGTAGGAAAAATATAACAACTTTAATTTCAATTCATGATAATAATATCATTTTTTATTATTATGAAGCTAATTACCAAACTATCATAATAATATATAAACTTAAGTATCACATTTCGTACGTACCAATGAAGTTACATAAAAAAAAACAAACTAGTTTTTCAAATTCAACATAATAAAATAAAAATAATAAACAACAAAATATGCATGCACACTCTGTGATGTCCAGATCTTGGCAGTCTGCATTCTGAACTTAAAATTGGAATGTTAAAGTATAATTAAAAATAAAAAAGCTTAAGTTTAAGAGCTGTCCATGGCAAGTGATCAAACATCAGTCTCTCTTGAAGTCAATCAACTATAGCCTCACAAAGAAGGTATATTCTTTGTAATAATATGTATAACATTAAATACATAACAAAATATTCTTTGCTACTTAGTTAAACCCCTCATTACTAATGTAATAATATTTTAGTATTTCTCTATGTATACAAAACACAGCCTGAAGTACCTGCACGTATTAGACTGTACAATTAAAAAGCAAAAGGCCTTTGAAAATATTAGTAGAATTATGTGTTACAAAAATATAATTGGAACAGTTCCATATCTCATTAAGAGCTCTTTTTAACAATTATTTACTTTGTTACATCATATAAACAAAATAAATGTTACTCTCAACAAGTCATGACAAATATTGCATTGCTTTTGTATGTACAATATTTATAAACAAAAAGATGTGATGTGCATGTAAAGCTATAGTTTATTTCAAGGTTGCTAGAAGAATGTTATATTAAAATTAATAACATTAGTAAAAAATCAGGTCCCACAAATATTCAGCTGCAACTAGCTGACCCAACAGACTAGATAGCAGATAGAAATTGATGTTCAATTATTTAGTTTGACTAACAAACATTTGTCTAAGCAATTCAGAATTCCAAGCAACATAATTTGTAAATGTGAATAAGTTATTCTAAAACAAATTTCCTCTGGGGCAACTTTATTCATGAGTTGACGGCAATATAATAATATGTCGCACTTTTCCAAAATGAGATTTTAAATCACACTAGTTATTTAAAATGACTTCTTGATGAGATACGGATGCCCCACAAGACAATTATCAAATACATAATGTTATCAGTTTTAAATCCCCATAATTTGTGGTATCAAGCGTTAAAACCCTGTGTGCATTACCCAACCACCATATAGATAAACCCCAAAAGAAAATATTTTTGTCCTAATTAAAATATATTCAACAGATCAATGTTTCACCTACTAATATTGTCGTCATTAATTATTGGTTTGACAGGCGAGTGTATTTTAAGGTAACGGTCTTTTGATCCGTCAACAGGGCCTAAGTAACTTAGATAGATACCAAAACGTAGTTTGCCCGCAAACTGTTCAGATATGGTCCGAAGAGGTTCGACTGTCTTTTCGCCAGTATGCTGATTGATGCAAACCATCTGGCACCTGGGGCAGAGTCCTTCCACCTGGAATTACCAAAAATATGTTTAAGCTGGGGGGGGAAAAGGTTTGGTGCCAAAAACAACCATAAGACGTTTTCAAATGTGCTTACCCTAAACTCATGATTCCCAATAATCAGTTTGTTCCAGTCTCTTTCAGCAAGTTCATTCTCCATATCAATAATAATGTTCCCTCTAAATCGGTCCGTTAAACTTTCTATATCGTCGACGAAGAGAGGGTCATGGATTTTATTACTAAGCCATCGTACTGTGGCCTTGTTTATTAACAGATACTGGGCTTGGTTGCTCAGAGACAACAGTTTTTGATCACCATCGTGCTTTTTCTTCTGGACCCGATGGTCGTCACTTGATTGTCTGATTAAACGAAGGTAGGAGATTTCTAATGCTTCAGATATCCAGTCAGCCACTTCGTCTCCGCAATCGTAACCCTGGACTGTGTCGGTACATACTTTACTGTGACAGAATGAAGATTCTTTGAGCCTGTTTTGAGGTTTTTGGTCGAGAGGGATGGTGACATGCGATCTGCCTGAAAATTTACAGAAGAAATTATAGATATACCTAAATGGAATAACGTATTTATAAGAAAAAAAAATATTGTATTACGCACCTTTAAAATGTAACGTCATTACCCTTAATTGCAGATCTATTTTCGGGCGTATCAGACACATTCTTGCATTTTGTTTTTGCGTCAAGCACACCCCATTGTCTTTAACAATCATCCATTCCCTGTCGTACTCAAAGCCTTTCTGCCCTATCCTCCAAGACGATCGTATTTTGAAAGCACCACACGACTTGATCGGAAAGATGGCTGCCTCCTTCATTACAATTTTCGAATTACCATGAGGAACATCCTGCGCTTCATGAATATTATTGAAAAATTCTTGCTCTTTCATAATTTTATGGGAATTCGTAATACCATTGTACAATTTACTAGATTTTAAAGCATCTACAATCGTAATACGGTTGGTGGTTATGAGGCTGCGGTTAGGCTGTTTCAGTTTAGTTTTGACGAAGCATCTGCAGATCATGGTGATGAGTTTATCGACGTCGTTGAAGGTGTTGAAGAAGCCGAAGGAGGCTCTGACGGCTCCCGTTGGCCTGCCATCGACCAGGTCCACTTCGTCCCCGCACACGTGCCCCGCTCTGTACATATCTTTCAGCTCTTTGTTGGTAGCCGATAGATGGCGTTGACAAGATCCGGAGTTACAGAAACAACCGGTCCTGACACTAATACTGAATAGATCCGCCATGTGTTGAAACTGCAATTCAAAAAACCGATATTAAGTATGATTAGGCGCTTTGTATAAAATTACTCTAATACGAGCTAATGCCTAATTAGATGAAATTACTTAATGACTAAGTACTCTGCAATACGTATTGTGGCTATTGTAACAGGTTTAAATTTGATAAAAATCTGCCAAATGAGATCACCAAAATTAAATGCAACATATTTTTGCGTATTCGCTTTCAAAAAAATGCCGGGTAGAAAATATACAATGTAAACAAATAAGTTAACAACACTTTCCTTTTCGCACAAAATTAATAATATTGACAGTGTCTCAATAAATTAAAGTAACTGCGTCACAAACTGATAACGATGTGTTTTATACCGTTTGCCGTCATTAAGATGTGTATGAAACAATTCAATACATTTATTGCACAATACTTATTCTCAGATTCTCTGTATGGTCATTGTGTGGGGAAATTAATATGACTACACTGTAACTGTCTCCTGGCCTTGAAATAACGTCTATTGCAACAGCATCATGTATATTTTTCAACCTTGAGATATCTTTTCTAACATGTTTTTCTAATGATAAGAAACTATATTTTATTTACGACACATTTTATACTATATTTAGCGCAATAAAAATCCTGACCTGACTATTAAATATATTTTCCCTGGTTTAGCAACTGTAAAAATGGCTTAGATAGTTCGTTGTTTTGCTACTGTTATAAAATTACTTGCAACCTAATTTCTGACCTCATGTTTTGAAAAAGAAAGTAGGGAAATGTTCGTGATTATTTTGTGTACATACGCATTTGCCTTTTATTTTGTTTGGTACGTTTTTACAAAATTGTACGTAACCAGCTGCTCAAAACTCACCTCAACATTAACATGTTTAATAACTCTTAATAAACAACATACACGTGCCGTCAATACAAAATAAAAGTTACCCTTACCTCAGAATACCCAATATACGATCCGTCTTCTCTTAACAAATTAAACGTAACGGTTCCACCTTGCTTCTTGATATCCGTAAAGTCTGAATCCATATAAAGTACTGTAGCTTTATTCCCGTTTGAATGCTGTAAGGACTTTAGCTGTTCGTAAAGATCCTTGGCTAAATAAAACGTGTGGTACGATATGGTCTCCATCAAATCTTCGTACACAGTCCTGGGAAATAACTTGTTCATATTGTCGAAACATTGTTTTAAAGCTATAATGGATAAGAATGGCACAGTCCCGTCTTCTAGACTGAAATAAAAAAAGGTATTTTAGAAAACAAAAGCAAGCTGTTACAAGCTAATGCCTAATTAATAATGCACCAAATAGACAGTTACGAATAATAAAATCACGAACGAATTTTATTACAGGAATTACGGAAAAAAATATTAACATGATAAGTACCTATGGGCTTAATTTTGTTATAAATATTTTTTTAAGTCAAAGACAAAATATGAGTTTTGTACGTAATATCTATAAACGTTAAAAATACTCCGTTTACTACGCAATGACCTCCATATGTAAAAATACACTTGTAAGAGGAAGAGAAAATAATAATATCGCCTGTAAACCATTACTCGACAATTTGTCAAAAGGAAATTGATATTCCATGTCTATTTACTTAATAATTTATAAACAACTGAACAAATATCTTCAAATTTTGCTCCGTCACTAGCTCAAAACCAGCTGCAAGATTAACTTATTCCTTTTGAAACATATTAACTCATAAAACAATTGTGGATTGAAATTGTTTCAATTTGTAACAAGTGTGTTTAGTAACACATTCAATAAAAACATATTATCAATGATAAAACACATTATTGAAATGTAAATGAATAATTTATTGTTTACCTTTCGTGCAGATGTTTTCGCTTCACGTGAAAATCTTCAGTACTTAAAACAATGTCAACTGTTCCGCCACCAAAATACTTTTTTTGGCACAAAACATCTTGGCTACTGTTCTTAACTAAAAGTGCTCCTAATCCAGTTGGGTATCCAAATATTTTGTAAAAAGACATACACACAAAGTCAGGTTGTACTTCAGATAAATCCAATTTGTTTGTGGAGACGAAAGATGCTGCATCGAGCAACACATACCAATTGCAGTTTATTCTACACAAATGCTTTTTCAAATGACTATTGAAGCATCCGTTTCTAATGTTGTCCATACAATCAATGGGATATTTAAAGCCATTAAAGTTGCTTTGAGCAGGGTATACCATTAACGTGTTAGCATCACTTCTGCCTTTGAACTTGTCCTTCCAGTTGTGGTTTCTTGAGGAATTCTTTACTGTTGCCAAGAAGTCTTCGTGGGAGATGTGTATGATGTCAGCGTTTTTATCTGCAGCTATTTCTCTGAGGCCAAGTACTGAAGTGTGATTATCTCTGAGGTATACAAATGATCCAGGTTTTTTCGTGTCATTAATGTCGGCTGAGAATTGAAAAGCCTCGACAACCAGTTTCAAAGCTTGTGTTGTTCCCGATGTGAATATTACAGTGTAGTGAGCAGGGTCAGTGTTAAAATGCTTGAGAATTGTACTCCTGATTTGTTCTATACAGTCCTTAGTATATTTGTCTGTGTGTGGGTTCATGTAGACATTGCTGACGAGGTCTTCATGCACATTGGCTAGTAAACATTGAGGGTATAATGTGGCTCCCGCATTTTCTAAGTAACACCGGTCTGAAAACACCCAAAATATCAATGTTTAAACAAAATTTAAAACAAATTTATTATCTAGAGAACATTAAATACTGAGTATATTTTTAAAGACAGCAAAAATACTCACTAACTACAAAGCAAAACAAATGTAATGAATTATCTGAAAACAATGATGCATATTCTCAGTTAATTCTAGCTAAAACTACATCAAGGACAGAGAAACTGTTTTGATACTAGCATTAAATGATTACTTTAATAATTACTTGAAGCTAAATGTGTGATGTGAAACTCATAAAATATTATTGTGATGGATGCTTCTTATTTATAAAAAAATACTTGCTACGGAAGTGATTAAAAATATAGTTGGTACTAACTTGAACATTATTTTAAGTTAACTTTTAAATTTTATTTCTATGATATAATAAGGTTTTCACTAACATTGTAACCTTATTCTACAGTTTCTTCAATTCACATGGAATATAAAAATAAAAATGATTAATAAGTTATTAAGTAATAAAAAAAACTCTTTAATTACTAGATTACCTTTTATTAATAAAAAGTTGTATTTGTAATTATTAAGTCTTAAACTTGATCTAAATTATAATAAATTAAATGTAACGGAAATTGAGAAAGTAAGAGTGCCACAAAAAAAAAACAATTAAAAAGTTACAGCAATTAAAAAGTACTTACCTCCCAACCTTGTGAAATTTGATGTAATTTTGATCATATGTTCTTGATCAATAACGTGGCTCAATGTGCTCATCTCGGGAGGATCTTCATAGGAACCTGACATAGTTAAAATATACTAATAAACAATAAGAATTAAAAAGTTTCTGAACTAGTACAATTCAACTTTAAATTGAATAAACAGTGTACACACGTCGGTCTTTAATGAGGGGTTTAAACAGTTACATCTTGCTTTTGTAACCTTGCTCGCTAGACAGTAATGTTACAAGTGTTCGTAATAATAAAAGTATAATATGGTATTGAATGGCGTAAAAATATATACTCATTAAAAAGTACATATTAGCGACTAACTGACATGTGACAGCGCAGCATGACAGTGACGTAAAAAACTTGTTTTCATGTTTTGACGTTTGACCACAGATAAAACATTCCACATTCACGTCCGCGATTCGATAAGAGTTAAATGTTATTATAATTGTTTACAGGAGAGAAAAATAACGATAAATATGTTATTTTAAATGTTTTAGTTAAAAATGTTATTAAAATATTAATGTTAATTATTTAAACGACTAATTAGACTATTTATCTACACACAAATAAGACACAGAATTATTGTTTGAACTTTGTGGGTCTGAAGTTTTTAGACTGATGCCTAAGTACTCGGTATTTTTTATATTTACTTATTTTCTTTATGTATTAGGTACATGTTTTTGAATTGTTGAATGTTTGAATAAGAGTTTGGCGTACTGCTCATACAACTATTAAAATTTGTATTATTAAAAGTTATCCGACTTGCATATTGAAAGTTGTTGTAAAAACAATTTGTATTTTGATAAGGCCAAATTAACTTTTTTCTGCCTCTTATCATTTCTTTTTGTGGTAAATATAAGATACCTACTATACTTACCTACGAAAACTCCTCACTAAAAAGAGTATAGTAAAAGTAAGTAGTCTGGTAGTATTAACCACTGACCGTTATAATATATCCAATATATAGTCCATGGGTGCGCTGCCCGTACTGGACATGCTTCTTAGGTAGGAATGATCTGTCTCCGAGCATGCAGCGCGTCCGTTGTGCTTGCAGCCTATGTGACAAAGATTCTACCATACCATACCTCAAATTGACCATACAATGCAGTGTATCCTATTACTACAGCTTATATTATTATGCTGAGTAAAATGTGACTTTATGGTTACAAATTATAATTTTCTTATTGAAAATAGACTAATGTCGTCAAGGTGGAAATACAGTTTCCAAACTGTATATTGTGTTTGTCTTATATAATATTATTAATTTATTGAACCTTAGCAACAAAATGCAAAAATTCGTATAATATGTGAGGCTCTGTCTGTACTTAGCACTTTTTTTTCTTAATTGTATTACGTTTATGAAAACTAGTGCAGTGAGTTGGAATTCTTATTAACGCAAGGAATGTTACAATAAAATTATGTACTGATCTATATTATGTATTTAGGAATTATACCTGTGTAAGTTAAGCACAAATTTTGTTTGTATATGGGTCAGTTTAGGTCTGCATTATTTTAAAGGTTATTGTCTTATTAAATCATTCTGTCAGTCGTAATTGGTTATGAAATGTAAATTATCTAAAATATATCGTATTATGACTAACTGAAAGAAATTACGATGACCGGGACAGCCCCTTACATAAATTTAATTTAAATCCCCTAAAGTTTGAATTGATCGTCAGTTAATAAGATACAAATACCTTTAATTATTTAATATGATGTAGTTAATATATTTAAGACGATAGAATTATAATATTTAGTTCCGCACCGCTCGAAAATTTGTGGTACATACAAATATCAAAAGATGGCGTTAGTAGTACCGTAACGAACGAATTAAATAATAGTATTCAGTTAAAACGACTTATTAGTACGTAAATAGTAAATGGTTTAAGAAAATTCTCATTTAAGGCATTCTATTTGTTAGGGGCACAATACGTGAAACATACTCTATGACTTAAAAAAACATAACTATTCAAATTTGATATCTGATCTAAAGAGAGAGATTCCTCTAAAGATTCATAGAGTTAAATAATATCGGTAGCAAGCTAAGTGCTGCATAAGTGCAGTTCAATAAAACTGTAATTACTATAAAGGAACCCTACGTAGAACTAATAGTTTAAGTCTATTGCAAAAAGCGTCCCGCATGTAGGTAGGTACCACCTTCAGCGGCATCGCCTTACTAAATTGAGTTACACAAATTTAATTATTGCTTTTATGGAGGGCTTTTAGTAGCTTTTAGTATCAAGCGGGGCATGATCGACTTCCCCTAAGTGAATTGACGTCCTGACAGAGGACATTCGCTTTACTGTTGTGCACTTTTACTAGAGGGCGGCGTCGTCAATAGTTACATGGAAAGTTTGAGAAAAGTGCTGGCTGAATGTTTGGTACCTAGTGAACGACTCTATTTAGAGTATAGTAGAGATAAGTATTTAGTGTATTCTAGTTTGAGGTAAAATATGTTGTAAGTTGATGTCTTCTACACATAATGTGTTAGTACATTATGTTGGCCAACGAGGTCCATAATTGTTTCTATGTCTATCCAGCCAACTGTTAAAAGTAAATTATGATAGTAATAAATATTGAGTACCTATTAAATTGTATGGTTAGGTACTTAGAGACAAAAAAATGTATGTTATGGGTAACTACTTGTTTAAGGTTTTTAAGCATTGGCTAGAAGAACTAACATGATCTTTTAGGCAATTATCAAGCGGAAAATAAAAAAAAACCGTGTGTAGTAAACCTGTCAGCCGTTGCACATTGAATTATTTCACCTTTTTCCGATACGATGTTAAATATTAATTTGCACCTTTGACTGGTAGATTTTAGTATCTATAATTGGGATAAATAATTAAGTTTTTAAACAACTCCTAAGCGCCAACCGATTTAACACTTGTTATTGTTCTTATTTATTTAACGTGAAATTTTTCAAATCACTTCCACTAAAATATAACTTAAAAAAACACTGTTACACACACACAGTTAGACACCCAGATTAAAAAAAGAAACACTATGTTCGTAAAATACAAATGTACAACTTACAAAATAACTGCAAGGAAGCAATAAACCTGGAAGGCTATGTGTGTTTCCTTGTGATCACCACCAAGAAATGGTCACTAACCTTTACCTCCGACCTCTAGCTGATCTCATTTTCAAGTAAACAATTGAACTTCACTGGTAACTGCATAATATCGACCTAGTTGATATTACTATTGTTTACAACCATTATAGTTATAAAAAAAACAATAGAAAAGCGAATCTCTCGCACCAAAGAGGTGTTAAGAATGAACTGTTTGTGTCATTGCTCGTGAACCCCAGTGTTTACAAATATGACGAAATTATTAGTAAATACTTTTTTGATTTCGTTACGATGCGTGCTATGATAATAATGGTATTATGACATGTAACAATGAAATGTTTCGTTGTTTATAGTCCGAGAGCTAGATGAAAATATGTGTTTTATTCTATAGGGAAATACCATTTATTGTTTGAGAAATGCTGGATAAAGGAATGTTTTTTGTTCCTGGTGCTGATGAATACAAATCCTATTCTTATTCGATTATTGGAGAGGCATAGCTATGGAAAAATATTACCTTAAGAATATCAGGAGTATTAATTTAAGGCGTCTTATTATTTAATCCAAAATTATACTCTTATACAACACTATAAAGCTGAAAATTAACGATAAAAACACGGAATTTAATCATTATCTGACGGTCTAATTGATACTTTTTCTGCCAGTAGGTCTCCAATCATTTTGTGAAATAAGATTGCAGATTGCTGGAGTTGCGAAAGAGAGACTCGTTAATGTGAGGAGACAATATTGAAGACACGGTGATGGGGTGATACACGTATAGTCGTACATGTGTCACCCCGAATAAAAAAAATCAATGAAATGTAATTTACATCTCATGAAGATTTAAATCTTTAGAGAATAATCTATTAGAGTAAATAGACGAAAAAGTTAAATGTTATAAATAAAATGTTGGTAAATTTTGATATTGTGCTGCAGCTCGTGGACTATAAAACCGCTTAATTACTATCAAATTGACCGGAATGTATTACCAAATACAAATATATAGCCAAAATTGGTTGTTCAAAACTAATAATTATAATAAATCAATATATCAACCAATTAGTTTTGTATTTGAGGTTAAACATTTTTGGTTAATTAGTATTCTGACGATTTCATTGGTCTTCCATTAATTAAAAGTGAAATTCAAATTGTATCAGTCATATGTTTGTATTTGAGACTTTTTTTGCCGTTTGCCCACGCAGACATTTGAAAGAGAAGAGCAAAACATGAAGTAGTTTTCACATACATAGATGGCATAAGTAACTTTTAGTCCTAGCCGATTTCGGCTACGGCGACTGCTACAGCTTTGTGTGAGCTTTGGTGTCTTGCCCTTTGATGACTAAAATAGCCAATCTTGCTGGAAAAAGTACGAGCACATTCAGAACACGTAAACACACCATCTACATAGTTTTAGGCTGTGATTATCGGTGGTCTAGTCTTGAGAGTATCGCTTGTCATACAGATCTGATAGTCTTTTTCGCCGGATATTTTAAACCGTAGCTTGGGTAATAGGAAGTAGGAACCTCTACATTCCCTACTACTCCCTCTTTAAGCTCCATTATTTCACTTGGGGAAGAGACAATGCTCTACGCCTGTGAAGTGCAATCCCACTTACAAATCTTCAACAGTTTTACGAGGTGTTGGGAACCGGTACCCGATTCAGTCATCATAAATATTTGTATACTAACGCATCTTCAAACCTCCGTACCAAGAAAAACCAATGTAGTTTCTGAACTAAAGATTCAAGGAATCACGACTAACATTTATTTTATCATACTATTATACTAAATAATTAACGCTCCTCATTATGAATACATTGACTTATAATGCAGGAAGTCGTGAATATGTAAATGACCGATGCAGGCCGTAGTTGGACATTGACATTGACTCGAAAATCGTACATTCGCAGGCCGAGCAGTTGGCCTAGCAGAGTTCGTGGCCTTTGCTTTGGCCTTCACAGAGACAGGATTTTATGCTCATCTTCAAATAATTATAGGGTTACTCATATTAATTATCAACTCATGCATAGTATTATAATTCTATTAGTTGGTTATGCTGATATTGAAATATGATTGCATGAATAGCCAAGTGGTACTCTTTCTGCACGATGTGTTGCGGTTTCAATTTTTATGTAAGGCATGCATTTTATTTATTTCACATTTATCTTTTCCAAGTCCATGCAGGTAGGTTATATGTCCTCCACGACATAAATATTAACTTTTGTAGAGTCGTTTGTAATAAAATGATCTAAGACGTTGAAGTAATAAAGCGACAAGTACAGTAACAAGAACTTGAATTACACAGGTAGGAGAAAAGCTCAAAGGATTTTTCCCTAAAGGAGATCATCTTTTGAATGCAGACGCAATAAAGTTTAAGAGGTCACGTTGAAAAATTAAAGGAATTCTTTGACATCACAAAAATGTTTAAACGAACTAAGACTCTACGTTACGCACTTGTTGTCTTTTTGAAATCAGAAACCGTAAACTCTATTCTCTTTTAATCTTAATTTGAATTCCGATTGTTTAGAAAAAGAAATTAAATGGACAGGCTGGTTTGTACAGGTGTAGATACCCACTTTCTATGTAAAAGAGGATTAACAAAATTGAATATAGAAGCAAAAACAAATGCATTTTTTTACTTCATTTCTGTTTTATTTTTCTTCTGCTTATACAGGAGCCAAAGTACGGTATCGGGAAATCTTTAAGTATTTGTATAGGTATATTTGAAAGGTATCGGAACCATCAGCCAGTATTTCCTCACTTTGTATTCAGAGGGCGATTTGCTTAAAGGATAATCTCACATTTATTAGCAAGCGACTAGATTATTTATTCGACATTTTTCTCACGTTTTTCTCAGAATTATAACAAAGGACTTATGATTTTTAAGTTTTTTATCTTTTACGGCAGGTAAAGTTGTTTTCCGTGTACATTTCCTTTTACTAAATGTTTTTTCTTGTTACTTCAATTTGACGTTTTTAGGCACTTCAGGAAGTCCTTGAAAGACAATTGAATTATCATCCTTGTGATAATTAAAACGGTACGTATGTTTTAATGAGACACTTACCTACGCGGGAGGTCTTATTTAAATTCCAAGATTCGAGTAGAGAACAATATAATTATGCCTTCATATGTACCTTTGATTAATATACCTACTTATTTTTTTTTTCTTTAAAAGCCACTTCCGCACTAAGGATTTGAATCCTTGTATCGCGGGGGGTTTCACAGACATTCAATTCACATGCACAGAGACACCCAGACTCAGTACTAGCATTTGTGGACCGCACAAATTCTTGTTCTACGCGGGGATCGAACCTGCGACATATAACGCGTAGTGGTAATTGGTGTGGTGACCTTATACCACTCGGCTATCCATGCAGTCAAAACTTATATTGTTAAGAGGGCCCGAAAACCTCAAAACATCGTTACCTAAAGATAAAGTAAATATGTAAAGTTACGTCACGTCGAAGAACTATCAACACAAACTCTCTAAAATTTAGATAACATTTAAATCAATGCCCTCATCATCTTTAAGCCACTAGACCAGTGTTACAAGGTATCACCTTGACCTTTCGTACAGTCAACCACACTCTTGTAACACCTTAAAATCAACTTTATACCAAATGTATACAGTGCATTTTTGTTTGTTTTGTCAACCACTCAGAAACAGCAGACCTCAAAATGAACTCTATATTGAAAAAAATAAAGTGCATTTTTGTTTGACATATATACTTCCTATAGTATTCGATCGGCTACTTGGGGTATTGCTAAATGTCTCTACGAGCGTAAAAAGTGCGATTACAGTAATTAAGTAACGTAATGTGTTGAGTTTAAGAGTTCGTTGTACATTCGAAGGTCGAAACTTGACCCTGGCTTAACACATTTTTGACCACAATAAACAGTTAAACAAGTAGGTTTTTGTTGTTGTTTTTATGGCATATAATTTTTATTAAAAAAATTGGCTATAAAAGTTTTTGGACTACAATCACATGATATATTCGAACAGTCGATAGAAAAACTAATGGGTTTGGAAATTACTCCCTTTTCCCAAAAAAAATAACTCGAGAAAGAGTTTCTCTCCACGAAAAAGATCTCATCTATACCGAATCTATACAAATTTTGTTCACCTTGTGTTAATTTAGTAATTACGATAACCACAGCTTTTTTAAGACAAAATATCGGATCAATAGTTCTTTTTTAAACATTATCGGACTTCGCCCAAACAAAGTAGAGTTACATTTACCATTCACCAAAATCAGAAGGTTTTGAATTACAGAAAAAGGTTGTTATCTTGTAGATCACATGAGGAAGTAGACTTTGTAGTTTCCTTCCGTATCACTTAAATTTTATTAATTAATATCGATTTTGTTTCCGTATATTAAAATAATAAAATACTCTAGTTTGGTGCTAACGTTAATTTCCTGATGATGTAGATTCGTTTTTTTAAACCAGAAGTAAATGCGTTTAATTTTTTAATCTATGCCTCAATTTTTTGTTTTTGGCGGTTTACCACCTTATAAAGTAAGCCTAATGCAATTGTGGAAGTGGGACGGCGTACATTCACAAGCAAAAACATGTACCTATACATGACAAAACAGTTGCAGTTTAATTTGAAAGAAAATTTCACAATTTCATAAATCATCTGACTATGACTTAAACTTTCATTGTTTGGTCGTGTATATGTATTTGCTCGTGACTGTACTACACGACGTTTCTATATAACAACTGCAAAAAGTCTTAAGTTGAGAGAAGAGTTTTAGTTCCCGGTCTTGATTTTGAATTTTATGTCAACTCATCTATTGATTCAAAAATAAATTTCAAAATTACAATAATAGCTTCAAGATATTCAAGCGGATATCGTTTTATCTAACCACAAGGCGTGGTAGATGCCTTTAAACAGCTGTAAAATTTAATTTTATTGCCGCACATGAATGTTTCACGATGTTATTCGTCAGGTGGATGTAGATACTGAGTCTCATCCGCATATTGTTCTACTAAAAGGAATATACTATATACTTTCACGTGAGATTAAAGTATCTGTAATATATCACAGGAAAAGTCTTTCTCCGAGTCACAGAAACTCAGTTATCATTCATACAATTTGCATAACATTTTAAATTAAATCCTACATTGACAATCAATTGTTTCTTAGAGCAAAACCCATAACAAATGTCATTTATAAATCGATCTGCTCAACTACTATTGCTTACAATTGATAAACCATTCATAGTATATAATACTTAGTCATGTAAGTAAATATATCTAGTGATGTCTGTATTTGCCACTAGTGTGAGAACTGATAGTAATGAGAATGAAGGCTGAGATGTTTATTTTGTTAAATTGTATGTATTTGATACTTTACCAAAACTTGATAGAATATTTTAACATATTCATTATTTAAATCGTGAAGGTTAAGAGAATTAGGAGCCCTTCGTGTGGTATGTTTGGAATGTCTCCCAAAGCATATAACACTGATGTTTACATAAGTAAATACTCCACAGTCCATATCAGACTAAAACAAAGCTCCTTGCATTTGTATGTACCCTAATACCAAGAAATCGTTCGGTGGCAAACACCGGTATATATTATAATGTCCTCTGGTTCTCTGAATCACTTTGCGGATTACAATCTCATAAACTAGGGTCATTCATATTATGGCAGTGATAGGATTGAATCTATACGAAATATGAGACGATCCTCAACTGAAAATGATATCCTATTTATATCATGACCCTGGGAATTACATTACTGAGGTACGATCATGTGCTTACTTAGCTCACATCTAATATATCGATAAATAAAAATCTCGCGTATCGTGTTTATCTAATTTACATATTCGTAATCACACTTGCTTGATCTGTGTTCGTAGACAATATCCAAAACAAATGAATACAGTATTGTATCAACAAATCGTTGACTTCCGATCGGCGGCTGACAAGCTCCGGCTGTAGGTCGTCGGCGGAGGCTACTGCTACCAGTTCCAGCTTGCGGCTGTTGGCCCGCAGCATGGCATTGACTGACAACAGCCGAGTAAATAACGCTAGTGTGTGCGTTAAACTTCAGATGAATTTTTGTTTTTGCGACAGTGAGACGTTTCGCAATCACGATGTATATCGGTGACGCGAATGTTATACGGTGCGTAATCTTCGTCCTATGCTTCGGATACGTGCAGAACCGGAGAAAAATAAAAGTGAATAGTGCAACAGATATCAGTGATCGAAACTCCGATATTTACCTAAACTCTTTACAACTTATCTCTAAGTATGGATACAAACCTGAACAACATACAGTGATAACAAAGGACGGTTATTTAGTGAACTCGTACAGAATACCGAACCGAGGACCTCCGGTGTTGCTAGTTCATGGGATTGGCGACAGCTCCGACTCCTGGCTCGTCTTAGGACCATCAAAGTCGATTGCGTTCCAGTTATCCGATTTAGAATACGACGTTTGGATTTTCAACGCGCGTGGAAATAAATACAGTAAAGGACACGTCAAAAATCTCCGTGAAAAAGAGTATTGGGATTTCAGCTATGAAGAGATGGGAACTCAAGATCTGCCTGCGGTGATTGATTATATACTTAAAGTTACGTCTCAACCGACGCTGTCTTACGTGGGGTTCTCGCAGGGAACGGCAATATTTTTTGTTATGTGTAGCATGAAACCAGAGTACAACGCGAAGATCGAGCACGCAATCTTGTTAGCACCGATAGCGTGGATCACCAATATACAGTATCCGTTTATAGACATTCTCGCTCAAAATTTAGACGCACTCGCCACATTTTTCGATCAAATCGGAGTTTATGAGCTGTACCCGAACAATGTACTCAGTAACTTATATCACGCTAAAGTGTGTCGCGAAGATGTGCCTGAAAATATATTGTGTAAGTTAGAATATTATATCAGTTATGGGTTAAGGAATATAAGTAATTTGTATCCAGAGAGGCTTCCAGTCGTTGCTAGTCATATACCAGCTGGAGTTTCTACAAAGACATTTGTGCATTATTTTCAAGGTTATATCAGCAAGAGATTCCAAAGATTTGACTATGGTCCTGAGAGGAATCAAGAGTTGTATTCATCGTTACAACCTCCTTCGTACGATTTATCAAAGATCACTGCGCCACTGTCCTTGTTTTGCAGTGAATCCGACTGGTTTAGTACTCCTAAAGACGTTGATAAACTTGTAAGAGGATTACCTAATGTAGTTCGATACCAAATGTTCAATAAATCGTTAGATTTTACACATTTGGAGTTTGTGTATGGTTCTCGAGTGAATGAATTTGTCAATAATGATGCCATAGGGATAATTGGTGAAGAAAGGTTTTCCAGGATTCCTATAAGTGGAATAAGACGCGTAAAGTAATTATTGTGCGAATATTTTTTATAGTGTACATAGACACGTAGTGATATGATATTTTTAAGTCTGATGTGCAATACTAGTTACCGTAAAGGTAAAAGCAAAAACATGTTGTTGTACCTACTGTTGTAAATATTGTTTAAGGAAACGTCTCACTGTTATTCACCAAATATATTAATTGAACAATTAACTATTGTAAAACAAATCTGTTTTAATGTCTTTATCATTATACCTGGTATAGGCATGTTCTCGGCTGAATATACCTCTTTAATAAACGATCTAGGGATGATCCACTCGTGTTTTAAATTATTAGTCCTCAATATTTCGAGATATGAAGTAAAAAGGCAAACCATTTCGTAACTCCACAACCGCTTTAAAACGTTTATTAGAAGTAATAATAGATTTGCCCTAAACACCAATAATATACGGTTGTCGACCACTCAAGGACCGCGGCGCTCAAAACTTTGGTGTGGACACTGTCAGAACGGATGTATAGTGATATGAATAATTATAAATATTATTACGTGTAATTGTAATTATATTCAGTAATTTGCATAATTATATTTTTTGTATATCATTTGTTTCTTAGTTGCTACAGATACGTTGTTGCTACCAGCTGTACGTAGTATGATAAGTTTGTGGTGTTAGAAACAATTTTTAAGTACCTACCTACATTATTTTGACAAAAAGAAATCTTATTGTTATCATCTTCCTTCCAATATCTTTGGTTATCATTGTATTTTGACTTATCCAACAACGACCTGTGATAATTAATGAGTTAGGTACTCATGGCTGAATTATTAAGAGCAAGTCACATAGATAGACAGATAACATCGTCACATTAAAATACCGTTTAAATTAAATTATTATGTCCCAGAGGCGCTGATTATGGAATGTAAATTGTATACATAAAGAGCAATCGTTAGCCAGATATTCAGTTAGATTGAAAAGAGTCAAATACTCGTTTTTTTCTAGATAAAACGACCTAATAAACAAATCTGAATCATCTTATATTAATTTCTAATCTATATACCAAACAAAAATAAACAGAATACAAGATTTAAATTATCAACTGTGAAATCGATTTACCTAGTCGTCAAATCACAGAGAAAAGGGGAGATAAGTACAAAGCTACCGACCAGCTAAAACCTCGTTACGAATATTGTAAAATAAAATAAATACGTTTGGTCTACCGTGTGAGACCAAAGGGTACTTTGATAGGGGTAGAAATACTTAGGGGACGAAACAGGGGGCCCAACGGGTTTGCCATCATTGCGCTATTTTGTAGCATTTCACAAACAGTTATGTTATTTTTTTTTTCAATTTGATTTTTATTCTTAAATTCTACATGTAAAAAGATATTAACTGCACGTTTGTTTTAACTGATTACGAAGACATCTTTTTTTTTATTAAGTAAAAAATATTACCTGAGACTGAATCCCAAGTAAACGAAAAAATAAAATAACTATTTTTTCTCATAAATTAAAACATCTTAAACACCAACCAAAAGGTACACATACAAGCAAAAAAGTAGGTACCTGGTTTGTACCTTGGCTTACTTTATAATAAATAAAAATCAGTGATCTATAAATAAAGCACTCGTTAAAATTAAGCTTTGACAGGCCTCATAATGTCCCAATGACTCGCAAACCTACACAAACCATTTTACACCAAATTAACAATACAATGGACTAGACCAGATTGACTAATTCCAATGCAAATAGCCGATAGACCTAACCCGTTCATCTAAGTTAAGTGAGTTAATATTTCATGAGAGATGCAGCATCGGGCTGCGATTTCGACCGTAAGGTTTAATTTAGTTGTAATCGACTATACCAAACGTGGGTCAATGAACACATGACCTCCATACCATGAAATTTTAATCTCCGAAATGTTTGTCGCACACAATTATGTTCAATGCACAATTAAATATTAAATGTTGTCGTAAATTGCTTGTTGGTGTGTTATTATAGTCATTTTTCGCTTCATATAATTTTGTTTTGGGTTAAAAATAATTTTCGGATTTGATACTGGGTGGGTTATGTTTGCCGCTAGTTTAGTGATCTCTGAGCGAAGTTTATTGGACTCAACATCTCGACAGCGCCGCCAAAATAGTTCCTGGTAATAGAAAGCCTTAAAAGTATATCACAAGGGTAAGTCGAGGTGGCGCATGATAAAGGAATTACTAAAGACTTGGGACAAACTTGTATTTATTAAAATAGATGAAGAAAGAAAAAAACTTTCTTTTGTTCAAGGCATAACCTTACTAATGATTACAAAGTTCAATAAATAAGTTTATAAAACAATGTAAAGATGTAATTATAATTGTATCAGATTTATTAAAACAATATTGTGACAATGTATACCTTTCGTAGAATCGTAAAGTATGTTCAAAAAGGTGCTTTGTGAAAATTTACCCAAACCTTGTTGTGTGGGCGTTTGATAATAAAGCACTGAAATGTTCGCGGTTTTAGGAAATAATTAAAGTATGTTACATTATATTCTAGTTGTGAATCGGTGTGTTCATATATTTTAATTAGGAAATTATTTGTAAGTTCATTACTGGTATAACAATGTTCTATGACGGTGTATTAGCACAAATGATATTTTTGATTATTGTATTTATCAATTCGTTTAGTATGTTGTTTAATACGAATATAATGAACAAGGCCCGCAACAGAGCACTTATGGCAAATAAATGGTTTGAATATGAATGGTATAAGTACATTTTAGACAAGGAATTTTCCTATGCTTGTTTCGATAGCTTTAAATCAGCTGTTGTTTTATATAAAACGCTGTAACTAATAGTTTAAGATTAAAAGTACTGTTAAATTATTATTTTAAGAAACATTAAGCATTCAATGCCTTTTATTTAACTCTGCAAACGAGCTCAACCTTTTCCTACGTAAGGTATGTTATATGAGAATGTACATACTCTGAAAACCTGCTTCGTACGTGTATTGAACGGTTTATAAAATGTTGATCTGTTCAAAATCATCTTTAAGCGTCTTGATAATAAAATTGATTTCTAAAAAGAAAATGAAAAAGTATAAAGCGACTTCAATTAAAATGTTGTATTGGTAAACTTCTAACAGATTTTTTATTACGTACATAATAAAAAAATACTGATTGAAATATATATCTTTACATACAGGTTTAAACCATTCAACTTCAACTAAAACAAGCCTTTTAATTAAAACGAACGCGATATAATCCAAAATAGTAATTCCGCAAAAGGTAGAAACATGCCAATTTTTATCCGGAATAAACGTTGTGTAGAAATTCGAGGCAACTTTTTTAATAACATCATGTCTATCAACGATCATTTGTTTGGCTCACGTGTGCCAAATATTGAATGGGTTCCATCGAAAAAAACATTTTACAAATATCGGCGTGTTCGTCTACATAATTGAAAAGTCTCGTACAGTTCATGGAGTAAAACTATAGAATGTTACATACCTGTACCTATGTAAACACCTATATAAAATAAACTCCGGCGGGCAGACCCTGGACTAGGAGATGGGGAGGATAGCGAGAGGACCTATTATTTCCAAATCCAGAGTCACGGGATCACTCGCGTATTCTCTGCACGTCTCTGGCAAGCCTTAGTCCTGCTGGACTCCTTCTCTTAAGGTGTAGGTGTAAAGAGCCTTCCCCTTACTACTCATAAGAAAGGACGCAGGACGCGGCGTCCGTTTTCTTCTTGTCCTGTCAGCTGATCGGGTGACAGGCCCCTCCCTGCCATCCGCAGGCCCGACCTCACGGTGGCCGCAGGTCGTATGGCGAGACGACATGGATTTGTTTATACCGAACTGGTTACTCGTGACTCCTGAGAGAGGCAAATGGAAGAAGAGTAGAGACGCCTTTGCTCAGCGGCGTGACATTTCACGCTAGTAATAATAATATAAAGAAGAGGAACAAAAGTTAAAAAAAACTACCACGAACCCAGTCGAAACGGTGTCACATCCAGACGCCCTTTTCAAATTGCCTCTCTGCGCTCAATTTAATCGTGAAAAACACTCTGCTTTGTCTCGGTAATGAACACACCTGCCGTGGGACAGTTAACAAGCTCTTCATTTCCGAATCATGATTAAACGTGCATACAATAAATTAGTATAGGCAGAAGTTAATATACTCATTATTATGTGCTGTTCTGGTTGGTGTATTGAAAATTTGAAATGTAGCGTGGATAAAAGGACATTCAATTTTTAATGTGCACAGGAGTTCAGTTTTCTATTAAATGAATTAAATGGAGCAGTTTGATAAGATTAAGGAATAAAATAATTTAGATAAGATCGCGGAGCTAATCAAATTGTTGTTTTCAATTGAAAAAAAATTACTATGGGTTTATTTGTACATCAATTATTATTACTTTAAATATGATGTCATTGATTTCAATTTGTGTCGAAAAATAGTCCATTTTTTTGAGAAGTTATTTATTTTGTGCTGAAAATACTGGTTTTTAACAAATTATATAGGTATAGTATATAATTAGTTATATACTATACCTATATAATTATATAAAATATAGTAGTTACATAATATAGTATATGGTATAGCTAAATAGGCTAATTTGCAGCGTAAAACTATGAGACTGGTATTTTTACAAACAAATTATGGCACACACAAAACTTAGGTATCACTTCAAATTCAACCTAAAAAAAACCGCCACAAATCACATAATCCAATGCGATTTCTTATCAAAAACAAAGGACTCAAGATCACTTTAATGACTAATTACCAAGCCTAGATATTACCGCATTCCAAAATTCAATATAGACTCAAAAAATACTCCATTTCCTCTTCCGTACAAAATCGTGACGTCACAATTCATATTTTTTAAGCCGTTGACCTTGAATGGGATTATCGCCTTGGATCACGCTCTTAATTTTCCTTGCGAAATAAGATTATTACATCTTTAAGAAGTATTATGAATAACAATTATATGAAGACTAACATTTTGTATGTGGCCTGCATAATTATAATTTGTTTTTCCTTTTTCGCATGATATTTTATGATAATGTCACACGTAATGATGTTCATCGTTTGATACAGTTCACTATGATTAAGGAATAAGGTTAAACTAAGGAACCTAGTAGTAATAAGAGTCAGTGTTTTGGATGGTGCGTAAAATGTGGGTCATGCGCCTGATCTCTCTCTCCGGTCGTATCGATTTTCCGTCCCACCAGGCTATGAAAGTTAAGGCACAGAGAGTGCACCTGTGTTTGCGCACACGCTTGTGCACTATAATATGTCTCGTGAAGCTAGCTGGTGTCATAATAATATTACGACCGTAGCCGACATCGGTCCGCACTTCTTTTTTGTCATGTGTTAAAACGTGCCTTTTTGCCATTTAATTTTGCTTTTTTTAGTATCTTATAGTGTTTTACAGCTGCGGAAAACCTCCCCCAAACCCTTTCACGTCGGTCTATTAGCTTTTACCTTAAAGTATGAAGATGTTCTGCAAGTTAGTATATTCTGGAACCAAATTTGAACCTTCTACACTTTTGATCGCCAAATAATTACTTTTTGGTAAGGCCGAATTACATTTTTGAGAATTAATTGCCTTGAAAAATGTTGTTAATTTATAAGCAGGTGCATAAAGAAGCGCTATTTAAAATTTTGATTACATGTTGTAGGCGTATTTTAGAGGCCACATGAATGACTCTACTTTTAGTGAATATGTTGGCTGATAGAAAAGCATAGTTTGAAAATTAAACATTATTATAACTAAAGTTGCATGAGCATATTGGTAAGAATTAGAGCAATAAGTAACCCTTGTATGTAAATCTTTTCAGTTCGATTGTTTTTTTTTTTATGTTTTTGTGTACTAAACTATTAAATAAACAACTTTTTTGTAGCAGTTCAATGGAGTTATTTGAGCAAATGCTTCACCGGACAATAAGTATTCCTAGTAAGCCTTATAATTAGTGGAATATCCTCCTCCCTACATGTTAAACATAGTTTTAACCTTTCAGTCAACTGGTTAACAACTCATCCCTGTGTTTAGACAATGAAGTGTCCTACAAATCCTACAATACAGATTGTAGGGCTCGAGTTTTACACATCAAGTCTGCGTGAAGCGTTCATAAAGGGATAATGATCGTTTGTAGTTATAATCCTAGTGGTATTAATGGGACACTCGCGTTACAAGGATGTTTCAATTATGGTAAAATATTATTTAGTATTTTTGTTGGTCTATTAAATGTAATCCCTATTACATTTAGTAGACCAACCACCAACCAATCCATATTGATTCTACCATAAAATGTACCACCTGTATAACATAATATGAATGCTTATAAAGAATTGAGTACTTAAATCGTCTGAAATCGTCTCTGTCTATGTGGGTTTATTACATGCAGTATGTATGTAATGGGATTTCCTCTGATAAAATTTATTAAACCAATAGTGTGGCTCTTATTTAGTAACAAATAATTGAGTGGTCATTTTCACGTTACAGTATGCACGATTGTTTTCGTGGTGAATAACATGTCAACAACACCAACCACAGTGGAGCTAAATTGACTTAATGCAAACAAAATAACATATTATATCGGTCCAAAAAAAGGTTTTCATGCATGATATAGGTTCATTACAATTTTGGTTATGCTACACAGAACAAACACTGCAACTTGTCCAACATCGATCACTGTCGGTAAATCATCCATAGTGTACCAATTACCGACAGAGCTAGGTGTGTTCGAACTTCAAAACTGTCAGTCATTCATCTGTAAACACATCACAAGGTAACTTAGCGTAGGAGAGCGTTAATAGGTTAGGGACGGGCCAATTGGCGTGAAGTACAAAGGGTCGGCTTCGCTAGGGACAGCTGTTTTATGTTGCACAGATAATTATTTAGAGAAGGGTTATAATATGATACATGGACCGAATATTAATGGTTTTGGAACTTGAAGTCTAGTGTTCAGTGTTTAATACTACCCTTGTAGTTTAAGTATTTAGGTAACGTAAACATTGTTAACATATTTTTAATTCCGTATGGTTTTTTTTTAGTTTTACCCCTCAATAAAGTGAAAATGAGGAACTCTACAATTTTAAATACTTACCCATTCTAGAATGACAATCCAAAATTCGAACACCTTCAAAAATAAAAATGGTGCTTAATAGGAAGAATTGGAAAGCCACACTGCCAATTGTTTTATTTTTTACTGATAGAACCACAACCGAGTTAAAGATTAAACATGGTAACACAACATTTGTTAAATGCCACAAAACACAATGCTAACACAAGTAAGTACTAAAATCGACTGACTATAAAAACTGCTTCAAATTATGTATAACAGTTTCAAAGACTGATAAGTATTCAGTATATAGGTATGTGTACCAAAAGACTCATTATAAAGATAGGTAGGTACTATTTAAAACAAACCTGTATTTTTACTGTTAAGTTGTCCAAATCGATAAGAATTAAAACACTTTAGATACTATAAGTGCTGTTTAAGGCTTTAATAATCTATCCTTGATTCAGTCCAAGGTTCAGAGAGGTTATATGGAAAGACAGAATAAAACCATGTAAATATGGATGTATATTGTACGCATAAACGACTTCTTCCAAGACAGTTAGTAAGAATAATCCGTTCCTAAAAAACTTTAGTCCTTCCACACATAATTATTTAGTTTGGTTGGTGATATTTTTTGAACCATTTTAGTAAGGGCCATACTAAGAGGAATTGTTATTTTCTGGAAAAATGTTAATAATTATAATTATATAGTTAAATAATCGCTATCGCGGTTTGTAACGCGGTATTTCAAATAAGACAGGGGTCTTTTTGAACAAGAGAAGAGACTGTCAGCATCGTATCTTAAGGTGGTAGCGAAGTGGAAGTAATCAGGGATGGTGAGATGACCTTAACACTTTTCAAGGTTACTAATAGTCAAGGACAATTATTTTTGGCAATTTTAAAGTAGACAAAATCCATAGTTGAGTAGACGTAATTATTGTAAGTATGTCCCCTTAGAAACCCCCATTAACCGATTGTGATGAATAAATATTTAGTTTTAGCATTATATAGAATTTGATTCTTGAGCAAATAATCTCTTAATAAAATAATTATCAAATAATAATAAGGTAATTTATAATACGGTTTTTTTTACGAGTAATTGTACCTACATGACCTCTAATACTTATTTTCCTCTAGCTTATTTAGTTTTTCTTATATTTTACGATAAAAAGGTCGAGGTCAAAAATAAGAGCGGTTCTACAACATAAGGCCGCTTTATTAAGGTAAACAGTTTCGCGGCTTCATTTTAATAAACGGATATTATAGGCTTTATACGGGCCTGCGCCGATTTCACAAAACAAATGTTCAAAGAGATGGCTACATACTTTGTACAATAGTTCATTATGAACCGGACAGGGGGCGACGGATAACACAGGACACACAGAAAGTTTAATGCATACGACACGCGATAATACAACGGCACGCGACAGCAAACAAAAGAATAAGGACTATGTAATGTGAGCCAGTTCGCGTCAAACTGACAGGAGGATGACATCTGTCAGAACTGTCAAAAGACAAGTAAAGACGTCAGTTCACATGAGATAAAAAAATGGAAAATAGCGACGTTATGTTGGTCTCGTGACAGAAGGTGAACTTTGGTTATTTGACGAAAGTAAAGTAAATCATAGAAAAAATATCTGACGTTTCAATAACATGATGATTTATCATAAGTTCAAGTACCTACTTTTTATACCTAGTAGGTATACGAAATGAGTTCACCTGTAGTCAGTCAGTTTTATTGAGATTTTAAGACCTATAAGTTGATAAAATATGGACATCATTACTTAATCTACAGACATCATTACCAAATTATTTTTCTACTATTTATTGTGATAATTCACAAATATATTTCGAATAAGTACTGGCATTCAATTCGTCCGACGAAAATAAAAATGTTTGTGAAGGCTAATTAATGTCTAGCAATGATCCCTCTGCGCTTTTCTGCATTACGCTTTATCCAGGATCGGAGTTATACAATTTCGTCAGTGTTTGGGCGTGTGACGTCACGTTGCTTCCACCGCGATGCGACTGCCGTGTCGATTTGTCGGCAAGCTTTATTTCCGCCTGTCGCGTGGAAACACGATAGCGGTTATATTTTATTTCCAATATTTCAGTAATCGAAATAGAAGCATGGCTTCTGCGTTTGTGAAACGTGTCCGAGCGCGGCGGTGAGCTGCCGACGGGTTTTTTGGGTTTTAAAATTGATTTTACTGCACGAATGTTTGTTTGGTGTAATTTAACTCGGTGTTCGGTTATGATATAGTACGCCTATGTTTGGACTGCCTAGAGTTTACTAACAAAAAGTTGTCTAGAAAACTTTTGGATTCTGAGAAGATATCAAGGTACTTACATAATACTTCTAATAGTTCTAAGTCGTAGTGAACTTACCTTGAACCTAAAGCGTAAAGTTGCTCGCAAAGTAAAACCTCTTCCCGCAGTTGTTGTCATATCTTATTCATAATAATAAAGTAACGTAATCTTACCCTCTTACGTTTACGGTGTTTTTTGTGTTGTAGGCACCTACTACCTGTAGGTACTCGCTTTTACGATAATCCGACCTCTCTCTAAAATTGAACTGTCAAATTCCACCACGAACAAAAGAATGAACTCGGTAAATAGAAAACGTTCAAAAAGCGAACGACGTCCGCTACACACCACAGTTTTTAATTGAATTTCATTCAAAATTTTCATAAAAACGATTTTCGTATCACATTTGGGTTCTTTTTTTGTTTCTGCGTTTCGACGGTTTGTTTAAAATTAGAATGCCGAAGTTTCTTATTGTTTTGTTTACAAATCGTTGATACCGTTGTAAGGTCCTTTTTATTCGTGTTTCCTTTGCTTTACTGGTTAGGTAGAAGAGGTTTTCAATACTTTAAATCCTACTATAGTTTTCTAAATACAATTCTGTCAAAGTGTAAAACCTTAAACAGCATAAAATATTCTCGACATAACTTCCCGAACATCTCTCATTAACTTAAAAGCAAATCTATCTTAACTTTGTTCCTGCTACAATAGTACTAAAAATAAGATCCAGAATAAGATCAGGTACCACCACCACTTTTTAAAGTAAGCCTGTTGAAGGTGTGGAAAAAGGAGGGTAAATTACACAGCGTAGAGCGGCGTCTCGCTCTATCAACTACAAGAGAGTTACTTTAAAGGATCGTGGTAGATTCTAGAATGTTGTGGCTACGTGTTTTAATGGAATATGACACCTGTACAAAGTTCGAGGGATTTCGCTTCAAATAAACGACAATCCGATACAAGACTTCCAGTGAGACGGTACAAAAATAACGCAGACTGGGATGTTACAGGACTTGCTAGATAATATTTTATGAAAACATGTTGTTATTTTAGAAGCATGTTTTGTTTTTAGAAATTCGAGTGAATTCCCTATATGGGAAGAGGCCTGTGCCCTGCAGTGGGACGTATATAGGCTGGTTTATTTATTTATTTATTTATAAACAGGCAATTAGATGTAAGATAATAAATAAGTAGAAAGTCTTTTACTAAATCAGTTTTAGATGAGTTAAATTCTCATTTTTAGCTGTAATCTGAAATTACCAAACCGCAGTGAGCTAGCGTGGTGATCAAATCCTTAAACTTTCTCTAGATGGGAAGAGGCCTGCGCCCAGCTGTGGGCCATATAGACTAATTTACTATTAATAATTATTATTGAGTTGGTAGGTACCACATAGGCTTTTCAAGCGCATCCTGTCTTTTCCCTTGCCTGCTATAATTTGATTAGTACGTAAACGGGAACCAATAAAGGCTTCCAGGTTTATTTTATAGAGGTGGAAGGAACCTACTAATGAATGTTGCTAATAATATATCTAAGAAAACACGATTTCCTAAGTGCTTCCAATAAGGGAAGTTTCTAAAGTGCATTAACTTGATGTAAAGAGGAAATTCTGAATTTCCTTGTTGTACGCTCTATTTAAGTGCAACTATTTTGAAATTAGTACTGTTTATACTTAAAACAAAACAACAACAAATTCTGTGTTAAAGTTTTTCGAACTGGCAATAAATTTTAAAACATAAAAGATCTATTCAAACACAGAATTTCATTATAAAAAATCTGTTAAAACATCGCTTTCCGTTTTAAGCTTTATATTTGTCAAAGTCTTTGTTATTACATCGTCTGTGTCCAAAGAGAATGTCCGTTACGTTCGTAATTAACTAAATTTTGCAGCAGTCAAATAGAGTTGGCTTTGCGAAGACTGTTTGATTTAGCTGCATCCTTTTAAAAAAGGAACGGCTATAAAAATCCTGGCGACTAAGTTAAAACCTTTGGTCGTTCTAAAAATAAAAATGTTGATTCACTTGACAGTTGACGATAAATGAAAAGGGTTTCGGACTTGTTTAATCTGTGTTTCATGAAAGAGGAATTATTTCATACAAGACTTATTCCTTTACACTTTTCTCAGCATAATTTATATTTACTGACTATGCTTGCTTTATTCTTGAAAGTTAATCTTTGTAGTTCTTTAGGTATTCAGTGATATGTTTATCTCATATCACGTTAAGGCCAATAGTTATTTGAAAAAACTAACATATTTTAAAGTAGTCCTTTTTCTGCAAGGTAAAAATGGAGTTTAGAGAGTTACTTTAATTATGACTGGAGTAGGTTAAGGCACATTGTCTATTGTGTACATATTGATCAGTTACGTAAATGCCCTATTTAAGCTTAGAATCTGGCAATTTAGTACAAAGCCTCCTAAAGCGGCAAGCTGCTTGGCTCAGGTCGTCAATATTCCTGAGATAGTTATTATACGTCTTGAGATTATCTCTCGTGTATAATAGGACGTCTTCAGACAACGCAATCTGTCTTCAGGATCGACACAGGGAAGATACAGGTAGCTCAACTCATCTTTGCGCACACAACCATGTGTGTGTAACCCGTGTAGATACACAGTGATGTTGCATACTAACACAGCTTTCCCGTGTGTGTCACTGTCACATAATAAAAGCTATTATAATAAACAATTGCGGTCAATCACGCACACATAGCCCCGCGCGCACAGATGAGTTGAACTGTCTGTACTATAAACTAATCAACATTATATTGTTCGTGACTTGGGGCTATTAGCTTCGCCAATATTGTAGTTAAGTGTATGTTTATCACTTTAGTATAATTAAACAGTTGAACTGCTCAAAGCTTTGAGTTTGACTGTACTTGACTCACCTAAGGTAGGTTAGGTAAACTTTGCAAGTTTATAACCTCTTTATTGGTGCTTGAATCCTAAAACTATTTGCTGGAATGAGCACAAGCAGTATTGCTTTTAAATAAAGTGCAATCTTATTATAACGAACCTTAATATAACGACCGCCTCTACTTACTCGACGACTTTTCTCTCTTACGACTTCCTCTATTTAATATTTTTTTCGTAATTCCCTTTAATTGTCCAAAAAAATCTATGTAAAATGTACCTCTACATTACGATCGTTTTTACAAACAACTTCTTTTCTATATCCCTTTATAACAAATTTTAGACCAACCTTACCTCAATATAACAATCCTTAGTTTAACGATTTAATTGATATAACGAATATTTACCTGTTCCCTTCCGATTTGTTACATCGAGGTTGCATCGAATGAAGACTCATATCATCCCATCACACAAAAAAATGGGATGGGATAAAAGATATTATTAATTAAAGCTGTTAGTGATTATTTCAACCGTGATTTCAACCCTTTAGGTATGTCAGTATTAGCTATGTTAAAGAGACGAAATGTCGTGATAAAAACAATATATTCTCACTAATTTGAGCATACTTGGCACTCATCTACTGCATGACGGCGGTCAGTGTAACACAAAGACATATTATCTTTCTCTATACAGAAATATTGATGTTACGACTATTTACTTAAAATGTCTTTTTTTATATTTTTGTAATAGCCTTATTGTTGCTTTTAATATTAAAACACGTTGCTAATAAATTGATGGTAAGTATAAAATGGTAGGTCTACCGCAGGCTGCCTCTTTACCAGCTGAAAGCATTGTACTTCATCTAGTATTACTAGAAGAGTTCCATTAAAATAACTATTTAACTATTTACTGTGGTTAATGGTATGAGAAAAGACACATTAATATGTAGGTACTTAACCGGTAATGTACCAAATTATACGTATTAGAACAAATCAATTACAACCGCTTATTCTATTTGTCTGCAGGTTTAACGTTAAACTCATATTCCTGTTTTTTTTACACACAACTGAATACCATTTCAATAAATTAATAGGTTAACTAAAACTATTAACAGCCATCAAAACTTAGTTCACCACGGCCTTGTTGGCCCATCAGGAGAATTCGAAGCCATTCCAGCAAATAATTTATGCGAATAGATCCTTGTTATTATATGCAGGTACGTGTGTCTGTAATATAGTTTACTGATGGAAACCAATATGCTATTAATAATCAGACCAACCCTTGGAAAACAAACAAGTAACTCAAATCCGCGAAAACATTGAAATTTGTTTCATAAAGCGTTACATTAAGGGTTAATAAGTGAAAAATGTTCAGCATAGTTATATTTGTACAGTTATAAATGGGTTCTTTGCTCAATAATACGTTCTAATTTGTCTAACACGATCACTTGGTCCGTGGCCCGTGAGAATGTTTCACTTAATTAACCCTTTCACTGGCTGGATCACATCAAAGTGTGGGCAGAAATAAAACTCACCGGTGCTCGGGTTGTGAGACTCGTGCCTAGTGGAGTAAATCATTTAGGTTAATATGTTTCGAAGCGCTGCTTTATCTATTGCCACTATTTACTCAAGTGTTATTTTCAATGATATGTAAGATATTTGAGGATTATTTTGAGTTTTGTGTTAGGTTTGTTTGATAGGGGTAGTTAAAGTTTTAGGACAATTAGGTAGATATTAATTGTACAGTAATTAAAGATTAAAGAAACAAAATTGCCTGTACAATATATAACTTATATAAAAACTAAACTGTGAAGAGAGATTAAATTCTTTAGAGTAATTTAGTATTAGTGTACAGAGGTACTATTTAAACTCTAAAATCTCTAATTTTGTGTGAATATTTTATTACAACGCTACTTACCCCATACTAAAGAACTATCCCGATGACAGTTGATCGCGTTCACTGAAGTAGCAAGTTGGTTCAGAATCAACAATTGAATCGGTTTCAACAAGCTTTTTTAACTCCAAACCGACTGTTTGATTTAGGGAACAAATATTTGATTGACCTACTGAATCCGGCGTTTGTGAATACCTATACGATTTGTTTTTTTTTTCAACCCACATGACATGAGCCTGACATTGTTAGTACAGCCAGCGCGGATAATATTATAAAAATAAGAACCTATTTGGGATAATGTAATACATATTAATACAAGGTATGTTTTTGTTCTAATTTTCTTTTATTTTAGTTTTAAAAACATTTTCTTTTCTTTACAATCTTGGTGATTGAAAAAGGATCGATTCAAAATTCAAAACGTTCCTTAAAAAAAATCTTTTGTTTTTTTTTCTTACCCAAAAAAGGTTTTAATATTCGACCGCAATCCTATGTAAAACGTGTATGAAAAATACTTTAAAATATCGGTGGCACAAAATTTATTTATAAAAATGTATAATGTCAAAATTTTTTCACGTAATCCCTTTTGTCTACTGTTGAAATATAAAAATCAGTGCTACATGTTTATGATTGATACTTTGTTGTGGATCAACGTTAATTATATCGAGTGCTTTTGAACCTTTATCGAACAACACAACTAATTGTTTTAAAAGCTTTTCACCTGCCGGAAAACCGCTGTATACGGTAAAACATCGCGATTCAGTGATGGCTTCATAATATTATTGAACATGTAGGCTAGGTAAATTGTTGTTGTTCCAGGAACTTAATTAGCGGTTTTCTGTATTATTACCTACCTCTTCTAAACTCATACCTAATACTTAGCAAATATTTTAGCACTTTTGTATTAAGTTTTGGTCCTCTACGATTAATTTGTGGATAGGTGTTTCATAAGTTGTTAAGGGACTTGTATATTGATATCCTAGGTTTGGGTGAATGTAACGGGTTTTTCTTGTCATCATTTGCGAAATGCTTTCAGAATATGTTGGCTGCTCACGAACAATAGGTACTCAGAAAGATTTGCATTTGACAAAACAATTGAACGTTACTTTCGATTACTACATAGAGGTTAAGGTTTCCTTTCGAATATATCTGCATAGTTTTGGATAAATTAATCGTTTAATTAACGGTCGTCCTTCTCACCTATGTCCCAATAATACAAAACAAACATGTCAAACAAAATTCCAACAGACATTAATAAATAAAAAACATCTCTCAACGTTACATACATTATTTGAAACATAAATTCTTTTCATTTACATAATAACATTGTAGACAGGCAGTCTTATGTCAAGTAGCAAATAAAAATAAATAAATTTGAATTTGGAATGCGGCATTTATCAACAATTTGAGGCACTAGGCAAACGTATTGCATAAAGTATAAACTTGTTTGTATCTGTGACATTTCAAATGTTTACTCTTTTGAATTTAGTATTGACCTTCGTCGTATAGGAAGATATTAGTTCGATATTCAAACGGTTGTAACGGCATTTTGACACGAATGGAAGCGATTAGTCTAGCCTTGATGTGAGACAGGAAATTAATGCGTTGCATTGTTTTGTTTTTAAATTCGCGGATGTTTTTTGTTTTGATTCGATTATTTGCTAGTCACAATTTGATTGTTACAAAATCGCGTTTCCATTTTTTTTTGTATTATTTTGGAAGCTATACCTATACGGTAATACGTGAAAAAATGCATGAACTGAAATTAAGCTAGTAATAATACTGTGTCAGAACTGGTGAACTTTTGTAATTAAAATTCACCGAACACAATATTTTCATATCAAATGATTCAAATACTCTCACAATTAACATTCGTATACCAACCAAAAACAACAAACACGAACTAGTCTACGAAAAACCGTGCATGGAATTAAAAAGATTTTTTCGTGAACTCTACATAAAGGGCGTGTAAGCGATCGCCAGGTTAAGTGTGGTGTGACGAGAGGAGCGCTAAGCATGTTCATGAATTATTAACGCCCCAACTCCCGATGAGTCTGCATGCACCTTTATTATTGAGATCGCTTTGAAACCTTTCAAGTAGGGATGACTGAATTCTCAATCTTTTTTTGTCACTTTAACTAGAAAATACGCAGGAAATTGTATACAAAATGATCAAGAGATATCTGGATATTTTGAGGTTTTGCGGAAATTAAAAAATGAAAGTTAAGAAGTCTTGTTTAAAGCGCGAGTTTGTGGAGCTCCGGTAAGTGGTGTTTGTGTGATAAATAATATTTCTTAGAAGCCAGTCTGTTCACCGCAAGAGAAAAACGTTACTCACACAAAATATCTATACAAGATAGGGGACTGCGGACCACGTGTTATGATTACACCTCACTCCATTTGTTTTTTCCACGTTAATGCACCTTTAGACAAACATTAGTATAACCGATAAGTTTCGTGTTCAAAATATTAAATATTTATTTTGTTTAATTCGTACTCACCAATTTTAATAACTCTATTTTTCTAAATTGAAATAACTATGTAAAACCAGTTTGTTCCAAAATAATACTGATGAATAAAAAATCTCTTTTGCGAAATAAAAGCTAGGTGCTTACCTAATAATCTCTGTTTTAAAGACGCGCGATACAGAAAAAGAGTAACAGATAGGGGAAAGGCGTAAATGAAATTAGGCTGACATGATGACGGACCATTTATCCAGAAAAAAATAAAACATTAAAAACCACGACTCCGTAAATCCCAAATATAAAACATGGCCGTCGAATTACCAGTTGTCAGGGTGGTCGTTTAAATAATAACCTCTCATCATTTGTAATTAATATTTTAAGAAGCAGTACGGAAGAAAATGTGAGTTTTGTAATAATTATAAATTATACTTCGTAATTAAGGAAAATTGTTTAGGAAATAAATAGGCTTATGTCTATTCAAGGGCGAAAACATAAGAAATGTTTGTTCTTTTTTTACATGTTGTCAAAATAATAATATATGTAGAGTTGTTTTGTTTTTTTTTGTAAAAACAGGCTCATTAGGAAACTCAGGAGCGAATGTTTGGATTTTGATTCTCTTTATCTAAGGTAACATCGGATGGCAAATATAATTAGTAAAAATACTTACCCTGAAATCTTTTCACTTATTTGTCGTCGTATTTGCCTTTTCAATTAGCTCCTAAAATATTAGTTACAGTGTAAACATTAAATTAAGTTATCTAAACCTCATCTTTGTGCGTTGAATTTTTAATAAGCCCTTATTGTACAATATAGTATGTTTTTAAGTTATAAACAATAACATCTGTAATCTGTATCTACTAATCACATTGTCAGCCAGAAATTCTCAACCAAATCGGCATTATCGCGTGAGAGAATTGTCATTACCTAATTAATGTATTTCAACGTTTGACAATATCGTAGGGCTTTAAGGGACCAGGCCCTATTGTTTACAGATCGGAAAAGATCGTATTGTTCCACAAAAGCCACTTTATTTAAGGCCACGGTCACATGATGGCTAAAGTCTTGACCTTAACCAGTTTGTACATAATAACTAGGTTTGTTTGTACACAAAGGGGTATATACCAAGCTTAGTTTAGTTTTCAGGGGACGCAAACATTGGTAGTAAGAACGCATGTTAAATAGATTCTTGTAATTTCTAAGTTCTGTGAATTATTTTAGTGTTAACACATTCCCTTAAATAATATTTCAATTCATTTTGGATTGAAAATGTTTTTGACCCCTGAAATCTATCAATCTATCTTAACCAAAAAAGAATGCATGTAAACATTACACGCCCCTACATTCCCTTTATAGTATTTCTAATACCTCACATCCAAGAACATATACCGTATGTTCTCGACCCCTGCCTGAGTAGGTACCACTGCGCTGGTTACTCAACAGTCTGTGAAGTCGTTCTCTACAAACGTTAACCTGCTTCCGCAATAACAGTTCCTTACGAACGAGGTCTTCTCAGGGACCTGAAAGTTATAGCCTTCGCTTTATGTTCGCTAGCGATCTTATAATTTGAATTATATATGAAGTGACTTCGTAAACGTTTCATCAAATCGTGAGGTGGAACTTGATTGGTATTTATTGGATGCTTACTGGCTTGATCGCTCAAGCGAGATTTATTTTGTCGTTGAAGAGTTTTAAATTTTGATATGTGCACAAATTAGCAATAAAAACTTGTTAAAAATAACTTAAAAAAATTGAAAACGAAACACCGCTGTAAAATTAATAATTGTCCAACGTTATAGTGCAAAAAGTTTCCAATCACCTAACAATTAAAAACTATTTCCAACCATAACAGAATGATCTTTACAAAACGTCCGATGGAAACAATGACATTTGTGTAGTATGTAAAGTGGGACGGTAGTTCCGGCAACGTTCGATAGAATAGCACGCTATTACTGGCGGCGCTAGTGTGCCGAGGAAATAAGATGTCACTCAAAACACGGCAGTGGTGAGTAACGGACGTGTCACGCGTGTTACTGTCGACTCACACCCCTTATTCTGAATTGTTGATATTTAAAGGAATAACTGGGTATTTACATAATATTCTCCGCTAACGGAATGACAACTAGGCATTTTGTGGGCGTTGATTTTGGAAGTTTGTATGACTGGGAAATTTAATAGAAACAATTTTTTGTTCTATAGGCAATATGAAAAATAAATGAGTGATAAAAAGAGGATTTTAAATGGACGGAAGCCTAAAATTGCTATTTTGCAGTTTCCATATGCTCAAATGTGTAGTTAAGAAAAAATCAACATGAAACTGACAGAATTCCAGTCGAATAGAAGTACAACATCCCATTATATTCCTTTCACAATTTATCACTTACCACAAACAAAATGATTCTCCCAAATTCTTCGGTCAAAATAATTAACAATCTGTCATTGTGACTCAAAAATTCCATCAATGGCCATTGTGATCCATAAGACAACGCTAAAAGGGTTTTTAATTAACGGAGAGCAATAAATACAGGGAAAAGCTTCTACGTTAAGCTAAATTCAGATTGCATAACATGTATAAATAGAATGTAAAGTTCAGTATTTCAGTTCCAGACTTCTGAGGTAAACGGGGACAATTTGGATATTGGTTTTAATTTTCTATTTTGGTTATTACCGCGTTTAGTTTGTAGAGTGAGTTGTAACGAGTTAATTTGGTCTTTGTGTCTGTGCCTGAGACAGTATTGGTGTCACACTTTGAATCGAAATAAATTCAAACGACCGAGATTATTTTTGCCTTTTTTAAATAATAAAGTTAGACATGTATTTAGCGCTACAAAGCTTTAACAAATATGCATCACAAACGCACTCAAAAAGATTAACCTCTGTCCTTTTGGTGCAGTTAAGTAAAAATACCACGATTTCCAAAATCAATTCTAGTCGTGAGGTAATTAAAAGGAACAGGAGTGTGGAGCGCTTTAAAAGCGGTTTACGCTAAACTCACTTTAGTACACACTCTGAGCTTAATACTTACGTGTTAGTGTGTACTTACTTTGTTCCTTTAAGCTAAAACAATAATAGTAAGTCGGCAATCGTCGTTTCCAAAGGATTTTTAAGCATGCTCGTAATTGCTGTCCTTAATATATTATATTTAATTTTATTATGATGTGTAAATTAGCTCATTTTATTTATTAGTTGTAGTTCGACCTGTTTTAGTGACTCGGATAAACTCAGACAGTATAAAACTACTACTTAACCTAAAAATCTACCTTTAGATTGATTTCACCTCTCAATCCGTCCAAAATCACCACACTCTGCTATTAACTTCGCATTTTCCACCGACTTATTTAACGTTTTGTTCTACAATAAATGTTTCCACATCCTTTTGATAAGAGGGCGCGTTAACCCCTATTAACCCGCAGACGATTCCTTTTCGGCAACAAAATGTACCATTGACGGAAACCCTAAACCGCTATACTCGTATGTAAAACACATATGGCCAGAAAATTCTGGCGCTTTTAATCGGATCGGGCGACGCCGGGGCTTTGCGTCCAAATTCGTTAAGTGGACTCGTCGCGTTCGATGACACCCGGCAAATTGGTGACGTCGCCAATAACTGGTATCCGACAATATTAACGTTGATTGGTATATTAAGGGCCAGTCTTAATTACTGGTTTATGTTTTAACAACGGCTTCAATGGAAATTTCACTTGTGGTTGTTTATTTTCCAGTATGATAAAGATAATGAGTACTTACAAAACCTTTTCTATGTTTAACTGTGTGTTAGATAATTATAACCTATGGAGTTTCTCACCGGTTGTTTTCTATAGGCGTGAAGTTTTGGAACTGTGCTTCTAGAGTCATTAGATTTGTAATAACTAACGTTTCTCTTCTTTTAGGCCTACTTAAAAATTTTAAAAAAACAACGAGTTTTTCTTTTGATATGGATCGATACTAGTTCCTTCTGGCAAAACGCCTGTAGATTAACGCTGACAGCTCTCTAACCATAGAATTTATGAGTACCTCAATAACCGCAACATGACGGATTCTTGAACCACAAATGCGGTAACACGATCGATGTCTTTGACACTGCTCCAAAAAGGTCGTATATTTTTATAGAATTGGAGAATGAATAGAATCTCATTTTACCAAATCAAAACTAAATGGTTTATTTTATGTTGGCTAATACTTGCGTAATAAATATAGCGTAAAAATTGGCCTATTATAGTTAATTGGCATTAAGGTTACGTACACTGAGGCAGAAAATTATGATTGATTTGTAAATGGCAAAATAATGGGTTCTTGTTCTGTTTTTTTAATGTTATCCGTCCGTTTTTATTCCAGAGTTTAGTCATTATTTTTGAAATGAAATGATAAGATACCTGTGTTATAAAAAATATTTATCATTTGGATCAAATTATGAATGTCAGTACCAATACCAACAATACAACGAATTATTGCTATGTATAAAATTTGTCTAATGGATTTTCCGAAAAATAAAGATTGATAATTTCTGAAGTATAGAATATTTTTGTGACGTAATATAAAAGGAAGTAACATTATCCAGACGTTATATAAAAAGTATGTTTTACTCCCTAGCGAACTAAATAAAAATTCTCAAACACTCAACAGTTTCAATAGTAATTACGAAGAACAAATTAAAGTCTTTCAAAGAGAAATATAATACGATTATAATGTATCAAGAGTCGAGGCTTACAGGATATCGTAATTGACATGTCATGCCCAGCAGTGGACACAAAGGGACAGAGATTGTAGAAATTTGCCGGGCCGATAATGTCCGTCCGACAAATAGGTTTAACTTGGATCGTGGAATGGAGACTGGATACGGTAAGGGCGTGGCCGTTGGAACTCCAATATGCCCAAAATTTGCATGCCAGTGTTTGCTTTGCCTACGGTAGACGTGTTTGGATTTTACGATTTTTTGTGAGGGAAAAGGGATAGCAATAAAAATCTAGAATGTTAAAAATACTTCTATTTTGTAATTGATATGAAAAATAAATGTTTACCTACTCAGCTGTTAGGTGCCTCCTTGAGTAAGCAAACTGAAATTATTTAGGACAAACGAAAAGAAAACTAAATTAGCTACGACTTCAAAAATTGATTTATTTTAGTTGGTTCTTTCCCCTTTTTTCTGTGAAAAATTAGACATGTACCCTAATTCGCCTATGAAATAAACCGTCTCTTGTCTGCTCTTGTCTGCCTACCGAGATGCGAATCATTTACTATTTGTAAAATATCCCAAACAAAAAATAATTACAGCAGAGCTAATTAATGAAACACAATAAAATTAAATGCGTAATTATTTTAAAGTATTCAACTGTCAGTTGTTTCTATAATCTGTGGCGTGGCTGACCGCTGAGTGCGGTCGACAACTCGTGAATGCAGATGTAACTGAACATTTTGTATAAGTTGCTTTATCTCAAAGGCACAAGGGGCCCTCGTTTTTGAGTTCCACGAATCGTTTAAATTCTTATTATCGTAGTCACGTGTAAAAAGGTTCTTAATGGTACGTCTTTATTAATTTCGAACGAAAATATTGGATATATCTGTATATCGGAAAGCTGAATATTTATTTGTCAAAAAATATCATTTAAAAGTAAAGTTTACACGTACCTAAAACGTAAATATTATTAAGAATATAACAACAGTAAGACAATCTTTTCAAATATCTATTTGAATTGGGTATTTAATTTGTCTGTAACTTACTAGAATAAAAAAGTTTTTTTTTATATAAACTATAGAAACCTAACTATGATGTTTTATACACTTGCTTGCTTACATTTCCATATCAAAATAGTTTGTGGTCACATAATTACCATCAAGAACGTTTTTGCAACGGAGTTCTTCAGTTAGTTCCAAATTGATAACAAGTGGGTCATGAACTCGTTTAGTGTCTTCACTTAACCAGAACAGGTAAAGGTGAAATATGCAAAATGTACGCGACAAAACTTGCCGCCGAACGACTAAATAACGTGGAAAACATTTTGGTGGTGCTTGATATTCAGCAAGAAGTTTTGTAAGGTTATTATGAATATAGAGATTGATTACAATATGTCAAAAATATGGGAAAATGTAAGAAAATTAAGTCGTTTAGATAATAATATTACAATTAAATATATCTTACTGTAATTATAAGTTTTTATTCCTATGAGATAATTTTAATACGCTTCTGTAGAACATTCCTATGAAAACAATGGCAGGCGTTATCAACAAAAAAAAAATACTTAAGACATCACTTTCCACGAAACTGGAAAAATCAGGAAAAGAGAAAATTAGGTACACTTAATTAGCGTTTTTTATTTAAGAATTATCAGGAAAAATAGAAAAAAAAATTGTGCATATCTGTGTTGTGTGACTAACTACTGGTCTTTTAAAATATGACTGCCATTAATCGTCAATCTAAGAAAAAGCGGTGAAATTTGCGTTGAAAAAGCTTTAAAAACAGATTTTGTAGAGTCTTTTTCGGAGTTCCGCCCTTCGATATTGACCATAGTGTGTAAGTCGAGTGTAAAAATCGGTTCACGTGATGCAAGTGAATACTGGGGTAGTACGAACTAGGTTGAGTACATAGTTCGGCCATACACGGTTGACGAGTGCATCTCGCACCGCTGGAGCGCGGAAACAATCAAATATTGGCAACACCACGCCGGACTCTACATGCAGGTTTTATTCAATATTTTTTTCGATATGAACCTTCGTTGTAATTTACTTTTGAGTTTTAGCGCAAAGGAGGTGTGTTGGTTGTTTAGTTTGATGAGGTTGGCCATGGTTTTTAAATTTATTTTTTAAGAATAATGCTGTTGATACTTGATGTTGCCTGAAAATGTTACCTGAAAGGGGCATGCCAGGTCTCCATAGTAGTTTCGGCCCACAGTGCACACCTTAACAGGCTATTGATATTAATAGTAGGCAATGGCTATATTAATTTAGTAAAAATAGTGATTAACAAGAAACTTAGCATTTAAAAGTTATTGTATTTTTTATATCTTATTTTTGCAAGTTATACTTAATATGGTTTTTAACATTTTGTACATCATTTGAATTTATTTATGCGAGTAACCAATAAGGAAATAAATATAACACAATATCTTGCAGTTTTAAAGATTTATTCAATGTTTTCATGATCATATACAACTAAAACATCGTCTACAAATTGAGCCGGTGGAAAAATATTACTTTGATGCCATGCCCATCCTAAATACCATATCACTGTCATGATATGTCAAAATTCAAACACTAACCGTCACGTCAAAGATGAAAAACAAGCAATGACGTTTTGGAGATAATGTTGCAATTACAAAAAAAAATGGGAAAAAAAAATAAAAAAATAAATCGATAGTAAACATTGAGATATTCTATAAAATTGTAAAAGAATAAAAATATTTAAAACATTTTTACAGTGAAACAATGTGTAAGTAGGCTAAAAAACAATTTCACTAATATAGAGTACAGCTATTATACTGTTTCCATTCGTTTATTTTATTTTTGACACCTCGTGTACTGACTCAAATAGTGATGGCCTGATGCGTTATCAAATCGATTTTTTATAACAAACGATTTTATTTGTGAACAAGTTTTAATCGATTTAATACATATTTTATTTGTATTTTATTTTATGCTCCATGCTTGGTTTTATATACATTTAGGTATATTTAAAGTACTTGATTTTAAAATTATATTAAAATAAACCATTTACTTATGTTAAGTTGATATTCTTATTACTATACTCATATTCATTAATTTGCAGCAAATACATTCGATCCTAATAATAGGTGCAATGTAACGTTTAACTTTATTAAACTTTATTTTTATTTTAAATGATTCCGATTAAAATATCATCACAATTAATATATAAAATTGATTCTATTCAAAACCGTTTTTATTATCTGTGGTTATTCGTTACGAATGGCACAAGCGGCACAACCCTACGTGGGCGTTACCCGTCAAGAAAGTATCTACTTTTATTTCAAAATATTGTTCTACTGTAATGTCGTACTTTATAGGTGTGAACTGTCAAAAAGAAAATAAACGGTTGGACGACGTATGGAAATGGTAAATTATTAGTTCAAAAATTAATTTTTCAACTTATTTTACGTAATGGCAACATTTTTAAAGTAAATATGGCTTTTTTGAGTTCAATTACGGACGTAAGTCGTTTTATTGTTTATTATTTATAAATAAAATATGCCGACTTTTACAGAAAAATGAATACAAGGGAGATTCACGATAAATTAAAATATAGTTTTTCAGCATAGTCCCGTTAGTGTGCATATCTGGGCCTAAAACTGGCATACCCCTTTAGAAATCGTCAAGTTTTAACCAAAAATGTGGTAATTTAGGACTGATAAAAAGCGAACTCATAACAGTCATAAAATAAACTTAAATAAACTATGTACATCACAAGAACTCGTCAAACACGTCTACATCAATAAATTTTAATTGGCTTTCGCCGAGTGTTTTCTTCTTAAATATGAAAAAGCTAGAGTTTCTTCTAAGTTGAAACTCACACCAATTCGTACCAAAACAGATTATATTACACTATTAAGTTAACATCAACGTTCAGTTTCCAACAACAAAGTCCTACGCAAAACATATCACTTACACATTTCGGAACGTATCAAGAATTAATCATAAACGTAAATAGAAGTAAACGAACATAGCAGGATCACAACAACACCGGCTAAATATCCATCACAACCACATTAATATTCACGCACACACCGAACGAACATGGCATATGACGTATACGTACAATGGATGAACTTAAAAGCCGCTGTTAATTGAATTGGCTTCAGATTGCAGGACGCTGTCGGCGGCACTGGTAATTGCGTTAGCAACAAACATGTCCAGGCTTCTAACAGTGCTCATTCGATGTGACCATTTTTTGCATAGCTGGATGGGAATTTTATTGTTAATGGAGCCGACGTTCGAATGAATTGAATCTGCATAACACATTCACGAATAAATAAAAATGCTTGGAGTTGTCATTTGTTTGATTTGACTACACTAAGTATCCGGTCATAAATACACTCACCAATTTCATTAAATAAGCTTTTCGGATGTTATATTATATCGAATTACACAAAATTCTTCGTATATTCAAAAAACCTCAAATACCCATCTTTTTACATACAGTTAATGCTTTTATATACCTATACTGTAGTATTTATTTGTAATAATTAATTTTGAAGTATGATCTAAAACTCTTAAGTAAACAGACCGCGTAAAGAATAAAAAGATCATTTAAAATCTAATTATTAAATTTATTGTTACGTTAGTCTTTGTTGACGGCGCGATAAATTACGAACTGCCCGCAAAACTGAGCTCACCACTGATAACAAATTCAAAAAGGGGAAAAAAAAGAAATTGCCGCCTTTATCTAAGAACTTAAGAGGTGCTTGAAATGACTCCGGGGTTTTTCTCTTAGTCACTTGAATAGCGAGAACCAATTATAACTTGTAAGTAATCCGCTTATCTCAAACTCCGCGAGTCGACGCTCTCCATTCCGAATATAATTCACTTTATCCATATTCAATATCAGATCGTGCGACGGCGAGCAAATAGAGCGATTCAAGTGAGAATTATTATTGGATAAAGCTCGCCTCTTTCCTTCTCCTCTATTTTCAGTGTCCGGTGGAGCGTGATAATTTACGTGTTGTATTGGATATTGCGCTGTGAAAGTGCCCTGTAGTGTCTGTCTAATGTGACCATGACTTTATGGTCACTTGATTTGTGTTTGTGGTACTTGTTATTTTTGTTTGCTGATAAAGTATTTGGTTGTTGTTAGATAAGGGTTGTGTAGGTGTCGAATAATAATAAGGTAAATTATTATTGAACTTAGATAGCCAATCAGGTTATTATCTTATAAATATAAATGTTTTGTTATTATCTATCTACAGAATACCTTAATATATTAGTTAAGCGATTAAGTACCGGTATTTCCCAAAATATTAACTAAATTATCTAATATTCTGTTGTCAACTCGTCTCTGTAAATAACCTGAAGTGTCTGAAGAGGTAAATAATAAGATTAGCAGGTAACATCGATGTGTTTGCCCGGCCCCACGTTGGGCGCCACTTTTACGTGACGAGAATTTCAAAGTTTGCGTATTCACTTGTACAAAATGCTCCGTTTAGGTGGGCGAGTTTAAACAGGATAAAACTTAAATAAACAAACAAAGTTTTGCATAATAACACTTCTTATTTTATCTATTGACGGTGCTGTTTTATGCTACATTTCATCACTTGTGAATTGAATAAATGTAAGTACGCTTGTACTTTAATTGGTGCAGATTTTATTTCAAAACACAATTTTATATATTCGCGTGCCTCAGCATATTAAAATACGAGTACGCCGACGTCATTTTCTGAAACACAAAACATTCACTCAACCAGTAATTTAGTTTAATTCAAAATGACTAATCTTTTAGGTCCTGTAACTTACTTTCGAGAATGTTTCAATAGAGATGTCCTCAAAGCCGGGGGCTTGGAGCGGCAGAGGTCGAAGCGAGCGCTGCATTATAAGGACCATGTAAGGACGTATCACGGGGCCTGCATTCCAAAATGGAATGCTCCAACAAGCGTCACACACGGAGCTTACCTGAAAATGTACAGCGAGGGTAGTCATTTAATTGCTTTTCCTATATTTTGTTGAAGAAAACAATGCTGTATGTATATTATTTAACATTTATACTGACAATAAAACACAAAATTTTGTTAGGTATGTACAAAAACAAAAAAAATATCGTGTTTTGTAAATGTGATTGATATTTTAAATAGTACCTCAAATAGGTTAGACTTTATTCCAAAAAATCAAATAAAATGCTTTAAAATATATTTACCTTAAAGGCTAAGTAAGTGCACATATAACTTGGAATGAAATGCAAGACGATGGTGGCAACGCAGAGCAAAAGAAGTATGGCTTGGAATTCGCCTTCATCGAATTTCTGGAAAAGATATTTATTTAATAACAAGAAAAAATTAAGCATATGTTATTCATGGAAAACTTTTACTTTTACCGGCGTGCTTTTACTTTGTCTGCTTTTATGATTGATAGAAAAATAGCTTAATTACCTCTGCAAGACAGTAAGCGGTGAGACAAACTACAGGGCCGCAGCATTTTTGTTCAAACATCAATAACTTCTTATACACAATCGCATAATCTTCCATGAGGCTAAAATAATAAAGAACATGCACTATAAAATGTAATGATCCCAACAATTTATAAATTTGGTATTTGCTGAAAATTAAATTAAAAAAAAGGATAAGACGATGTAGAAATAAAAAAATGAAACAAATTCGTTCAAATCCTTTGACTTTAGAAATTCGCAAATAAAATTCGTAATGAGATTTCTAGGAATATCGGGTTCAAAATAAAAGTTAAAGCAAAACTGAATCCACATCAATGAAACAAAACAATGTTTGCCTATTAGCGTGTGTAGTTTCCGATCTCGCATTATTTGTGAAACTTTATCATACGTTGCAAGCATAGTTACTTTAAAATATTTGAAATTCTTTTTACGGTAAAATGGTAGATTTTTAGTAATGTTTCTTCGTATATAGAACTGGTTTTAGAACAAAATAATATTTCACTATAACACACTGAATTTGAATGTTATTCGATACTAACATACTCAACTTTGTTTTTTTATTTCAAATGTATCTGAATATGCTATCGGTTTGTAACCGTATAAAAATTAGGCTACTAAAGATTTTTTTTTAAGACCGATACTATACTTAACAAACCTCCTATCTAACAGAAATTAAAACTACTGATTTCTTTTTACTTATCCAGTTTTCCTGATTCATTCGTACATGACACTGAGTTACAACTACAGAAAATATATTTTCTTTTTTCTTCCGATTTTTATGTTCTTCATTTGTTTCAAAGCCTAATCAGTCAAACACAATGATTACCTGTACATAGACTGATGGTGAAGAACAATCTCTCTCATACGAGTCTCAACGAGATGAGAATAGTATAGATCTTCCTCTTCATTCGTAGCTGGGAGTATATCCACCAGCAGATCCTGGATGCTCCACACCACTATATCGACCTTCGACGTGATCTGCCTTATCCATACTATTTGGGTTTGAATCATAACTAGAATTTAGAACGATTTTTAAAAGGATGTAACTATTAGGTACATCCTTGTGACACTTGTCTTGTATGTTCATAGATTTAGAGTGTTTTGAAAAGCTGATAAACGTCACTTATTACCCTGTCAGAATTTCATAGCTTTTACCTACTTAGAGCCGACATTATATTTATTAGTATTTTATTGTTAACCTGGTTCGTCACCAATTACAGCCAGTGTTAGTCATGGGCAGTAGATTCGGCAAAATATAAAAGATCAGCCTATCAGAAAGCGATGATAACAAGAAAAGCCATTTGAGTACTGAGCGTTACACCTTATTGCTTACGATAATAAATGTCAACTAACACTTACAAATATAATTAAACGCGTAAAGCATAGCGCAGGTATTTGAGAACATAAATGCCATTTCATACACGGGTGACTTCCCAAAATCCACATCAGGCATCCAGAATGGGAACAAAAGAGGTCTACTGCCTTCTTCTCCAGGTTTGTGAGTAGCCAGGAAGTAGAATAGAGAGAGGAAGGCAAAGATAACCATCCCTACAGCAATGCTGGCAGTGAAAATACACGCGAATATACATATCTTCCAAGTCTTCAGCTGCTCTTCGAAGTAAGCTACCCTGGAATCAAACGTTTTTTTTTCTTGGTTACAAACTTGCGTAGTGATATAAAGCTGTAACTATACCATTGCTGGGCCAACGACTAGAGAAGATGTTTTTTTTTTACATTATCCATTAAACAAGCGAAAAAAAATATAAAAGAAAAGAAGAGCCTATAAAAGAAAAGCCTTTGCCCTGCATTGGTTTAGTTTAATGTCATAAATAAATATGGAAGAAGCATAGTGATGAACAGATAAGATTCATGTGAAATTTAAACTAACTAGAAAAAAACCAAGAATATTATAAATCTGTTAAAGCAATTCTAAAATAAACATGGTACTTACCGGTACTTATCTCCTACGGTGCAAATAAAATGAAAATCAATTTTCATGGCCTTAAGAAAATTATGGTATTGCGGTAAATTGTTTCTGGTACACGACTGTATTAACAAGGCATAGCCTAAGACAATGGTGTATGTGCCGCCCTCTGTAATGAGCGGAATGTCGAAAGTCTGTACGCCATGGCAGCAGGAGATAAAGGACAGTATTGCCGCCAAAAATACGTTAACGACAATTACAGCATTTTGACTCCATAACCTGGATAAACGGTCAGCAAAAATATGTTAATTAAAAAAACTTTGGTAATTACATTAGTATTAGCAAAGTGAATTTTAAATTATTATTTTATCAGTTCAAGTATTTTATTTTAAAAGGCACATTTTTTGCAAATAAATACGTTAATAGTTTGGTTACTCCTAATCTTAAAAATGTCATGAAAATATTTTGTTTTCTACTATAAAACTTACGAAGGTTTGTCCTTGCTATCAATTTCTGCAACTTTGAATGCTTTCATCACATAGTAAAATGTTTGATGAAACTCAAAAGGATCGATGTAGCCCTTTGAAAAATCTTTGTTTTCTTTATTGTAAAAGGATTTAAATTTCTCCAACATATTTGCGACTGTACTGCGGTAGAAACCTTGAACGATTGAAGCGATAACTAACACTTATGATGCAATCATATTATAAAAAGGTGTCCTATTCTGTTTCCATTGCGATTTTTATTGCTATTGCGTATTGAAAAATCTATCATCAAGTTTTTATTTGATAAAATGAAAATGTTTATTCAGTGTTCTTCTATTTGAAATTACTGCTCAACTTTGTACGTTTTTTTGTACTAACACTGATTGTCCAATTTCTACATACCACTGTGTGTCTATTAATCCTAATTTTTCACTGATTCAAGCGAGCCTCGAAGTTCACGAGCCAAAAGTTTTAAGAAATGTCAACCTCAATTTACTTCGACGTTAACTACTCGTATTAAGGCTCCTAAAAAATCGATTTAAGAACAAAGGCACTAAAAACAGGAAAATATCTCAATGACAAAAGATATTATCATACCACCTAGGTACTGAACTTTAGATTTTTTTCAATTACATAAGAATACTATCATCAGATCCCATGATAAAACAAAAAAAAAAACAAATTAATCCAGGCGTGTTTGAGTAATCGTTGAATATACATAAAAAATAAGTAGAAGATGGACATTCTGACAACTAAAGAACCTCCTTTTTTAAGGCTATGAAAAAAACCAAAGCAATTTTATTTTATAACATAACACCAGAATACCAGTCCATTGATGATAGCTCAATTCAGTAGAAATGTTCCTTGTCTTTTATTACGTATCCGATATTTTCTGGCTAGTAATTCCGAGAGCCAAATAACCCAGTATTTGTGGTATTATCGCTTCAGGCGATGTCGTTAGCAAAGTGATTGTGAAAAAGCCCATTTTGTTCAGTTTTATGGTGATATAATTAATACAGGGACACATTTGCGATTTAAATTATATTTTGTTAAAAGGTTTACAACACATTTTATAATAATTAATTTGGTTTTATTATGCTTGCAATGTATTTTTGTTAAAATAAGCAAATAATTTAGTGTGAGTAGATAATATTATATACCTGTAATGGTCTTGCCTCAGTACTTTGACTAAAAAGAATTTTAATAAAAAATATTTCAATATTCCAACAAAAAAAAAACTCACAAATGATATGTAAATGTCAAGAGGTACCTAAAGTTAGCGGTTCTTATTTAGCAGAGCTCTTAATAAAAATAACCGGCCATACAAAAGCAGAATCCAATTAAAAGTAAAAAGATTCGTTCATAACTTTATTGTTCTTTGTTCACAATGGTTTTGTAAAATCCTCTTTTTTACCGGCCTTTATGGAATGTTATCATATCGTTGTAAATGGCACAAAGCAAATGAGCTACTTAATAGATTGCAACAATGCATGTGGGAGGGAAAGTCTTCGACAGATCTGTTAGACTCGACTTTTGTATTTAATAATGGGTTTTACTATACCTAGCTAGTATACGCGTTGTTCATGTTGGTTTGTTGTGTACGTGAGCAATGCTTTTGACTGAAATGATTGAATGTACTGCATTCCAGCCGTTGATACATTCCAATTATTTTATCTAATGGTAGCTACAAACTAAACTTTGATTTCGTACTATGTATTTGAAAATTAATAAAAAAAATACTGGTCTCTGTTATTTTTCGTACCTTCCACCGTATCAATACCAGATGCGTGTTTGTGTCTCCTGACCGATTTCGGCCACTGCGGGTAGTGTTACTAAGACACCAGCCAGACACGCAGGACATATTATAGAGCACAAGCGTGTGCGCAAACACCGGTGCACTCTCTGTTCATTTACATCATCATATCTTATAGCCCGATGGGACGGCAATCCGACACGACCGGAGAGAGATCAGGCGCAGGAACCACATTTTTTCCGAAACACGGTAACTTCAAATATAATAATTATGAATTGTCTTCACATATTTCCTTACCATCAAAAACAAAAGAAAAATATCTTTGTTGATGGCGTAACGTTTTCTGGTCATAATTTGGATGGCCAATTATGTCTGAACAATTACTTGCATCGCTACAAAACACGAAGTGCCCAGTAAAAGCGTCCTCGAAAGCTATAAAAGTGTGATAAAATGGAAGGTAACTAGTGTTTGTAAATGGCTACTGGTGTTACGTACTACGTAAATATATACTTATGTTAAGTGTTGGTATTTTCATAATATAGTGCATTTAATTTATGAAGTTCATGTGTATGTCACGAATTTGATCACACGCATTTAAACGTTGAGATTGTTTATTAAGCAGGCTCTTGATTTGTTTAACAAGTAGGTATCTTTGAGTCATTAATTGTTTTTTTGTTATGTTTGGTCACATTTAAAGACACGTTATTTTTCATTCAACTCCAAAATCAAAACAACAGTTTAACAGTAAAAAAGTACGATTTTACTTAGTAAAATTAATGTTTTTCTTCCCCCCTGCCATAAGCATCCTTTTCTTAATCCCTAACTTACAATCTCGTATCACTGACACACTAACAACAAAACAAGCAGCACACACCACATACACATCCAATAATCCATCCACACAATACATTACAAATTCAGATATTGATTGCTAAATCCTTTAATACAAAGATAGGTAACAGTTAAAACAAATTGTCTCCAGAGTTACACTTGAACGATAAAGTGAACGTTTACAATTCCCGAGACACAGCTGGTTGCAGTTAAGCCGTGGCTTTATGTTACCGGCACTTCTATTAGACGTAATTATTACTGTTACCTACGAATTTGTAACAATTTAATCTGCTACACTAACTACGGGAGTCGGCTGAGAATTTTATAGTCTGTGAATTTGTGTTGAAGCTTTGCTTGCTTGGGTGTTCGCCTTTTGTGATTTAGCCATTGATTCAGTACTACTACTTTAGTACTATTTAGCATTTAGTGATAAAGGAGTGTATGAGACGCTATGTGTAATTGTTAAGGATTAATCGTGGGAGGAGTGATGCAATCTGAAGTAAGCGCTGTAACGAAACGTTTTGTGTTACAATAATTTACTGAAATACATAATTATGTCATTTTGATAAGCATACTCCTTGTATGTGTGGTTAATTAATTCCAATTAATTAAGCGCACAAACATGCAAAAATTATATAAGTGATTACCCAAATAAAATATGGAACTTCAATTCGAACTTCATTAATGGCTTCTGCCTAACAAGGATTGACCAACAGATAAAATGTTCCTATGATTCACGTTAATTGTGTTAGTAATTGTTTAGCAACGGGTCGTGCTACACATTGGTCGTTGATAACAGGTAACGGACCTGTATATGTTAAGCGGGCATAATTGTTTGTTTTATACACCACGTATTTCTAAGAGCTCACCATCAAAATGGTGATAGACTTGAACTTTTTGATCCACTGTGATTTAGTTTTTATTTAGAACAATTGAATTTTGTAAGACTATCAGCTAAATTAATTAGTTTTGTCATGTTTTCCAGCTAACAAAAAAAAAAAAACTACTAGAATACTTTAAACGTTGTTGAAGAAAAATCCTCAATTAGTAGTCTGTATTGGTAATTTAAGGATCCATCGAGCATAAAATAAAGTAGATTATGACATAAAAAAACCTAAAACCCAAAAAAATGTTTCTAATAATGACATCGTCAACGCAGATTTTTGCGGAGGTGAAAGTACTCAATTAGGCCGGCGTCCGGTGCCGGATGCGAAAAATTAATATATGTCCGTAATGGCCCCGGGCCGGAACGGCAGAGACTGATCGCCCGGCCCGTTTTACTAGCAATTATAATCAAATGACACATGCTATGTGTTACATAACGTGTCACATTTATTAGAATGATTTCTGGGTTTCGTTTTTGTACAAGTTATAATTTTAGCCCTTATTAAAGTTATAATTACTGAAATCGCTTAATTTTGTTTTTTTTTCTGGTATTATCAACTTAAAGAGTTCTTAAATTGATCACTATTTTTTTTAAGGTAGGTATAATAAGCAAATGCATTGCATGCAAAGCTTTAGCAGAAAGCCAAATGGCTTTAGTAGATTTCTTATACAGTTGCAATCTATATTACTACATAGTACAATAATTCGGTAAATAATAGCTGCTCTGAGAACAAACAACAACGGAAACTGTTCTTATCAAAAATTTGCTTGCATCTTCACTATCAATTACTCGTCAATAAAACTATTTTGACCGCTACCACCTGACCTACTAATTGAATTTCCTAATACTAATGAAACACCCAAACACCATTAACAAAGTCCTTAATATCACACGGATTAAAGGTGAGTTGCATCATGTATACTGTATACACGCTGTATACAGTATACAGCGTGTTTCATAATTAAAGCCAGATTAATCTAATCAGCTGCTCTCAGTAACATCAGAATTGTTCTCATCTTAAACGATATTCAGGCAACTATTGCATATTCTATTAAATATTTATATGCAGTATCAAGCCAGGTTTATCCACTTTATGATATGAGCTCTGTCTCTCTTGGGAGAAACTACAAGGATATAAATAAGTTAACACTTCACATTGATAGTCCCAACGGATTTTTTGAATCGTTTCGAACGTAATATGAGTAAACACTATTGTTTTGTAAAAAAATATGAACACTCTCTTTTGTTTTTTTTTTCTTTTCGAATGGAGATCGACGTGGGACGATATTTGGCAGTTTTGTTTGTGTTATCGAAAAGGCACTTGACTGTGTTTATGTACATACAATGAAAACAATCAGTGTAGGGAATTTGGCTTGTTTTGTAATATGATATTCAATGTAAAGATGTATCAACTAAACTAATGACACACATGTATATATATTCTTATTATGTATTGTATACCTATCTATCCAGATTGTTTTTATTAGTAAAACGAAAATAAATAAGGTTTCTACCAACAAAAATGATTAAGTACATCATATTTTAACAAACCAGACTTAGACGCCCTAATTCACCACAATCATTAAGTTTAAATTCTGCAGTAGTGATGCTCGTACGTCTATAAGCGTGTGTTGGCTAATCCAAAGTTAGTGTAATGAAAACGTGACTTATCTTGAAGGCGCAGCCTGAAACGTAGAGGCTTATGTTCTGGATGCTTGCGTTTTCAGCCGTTCAACGATCACGTAAGGATCGGGGCTCAACGTAATGATCATTCAAACTCTGGCATTTTGATGCATGTTTGTTTAAACAACAATTTGAAGGTAATATTTTATAGATAATGTATGAAAAAAATGTCTTATACAAAAATGCTTCGATACCTACGGTCGAATTGAGAAACCTCCTCCATTTTGAAGTCGGTTAAAAAGTAGTGACTTTTTGAGCATATTTCCCTAATTTTTAGTTAATGATATGTGTGCATAGCTGCGGGCTATAGCTGTTTCTAAACTATATTAAATTATTAAATGGTCCTACAACTAGGTACCTAATAATTTTCGGTAACAATGTTTGTAAATACTATGTACGCCCACATTTTATTTTATTTTATAACATAACGCCAGAATACCAGTCCATTGATGATAGCTCAATTCAGTAGAAATGTTCCTTGTCTTTTATTACGTATCCGATATTTTCTGGCTAGTAATTCCGAGAGCCAAATAACCCAGTATTTGCGGTATTATCGCTTCAGGCGATGTCGTTAGCAAAGTGATTGTGAAAAAGCCCATTTTGTTCAGTTTTATGGTGATATAATTAATACAGGGACACATTTGCGATTTAAATTATATCGTGTTAAAAGGTTTATAACACATTTTATAATTATTAATTCGATAAATAATGATCGCAATGTATTATTATTAAAATAACAATTTATTTAATGTGAGTTGGTGTATACCTATAATAGTCTTGCCTCAGTACTTTTTCTAGAAAATGACATAAAAAAATCTTAAAAATATATTTCAATAATTCCAACAAAAAACTCTCAAATGACATGTAAATGTCAAGAGGTAAAGTTAGCGGTTCTTATTTAGCAGAGCTCTTAATAAAAATAACCGGCCATACAAAAGCAGAATCCAATTAAAAGTAAAAAGATTCGTTCATAACTTTATTGTTCTTTGTTCACAATGGTTTTGTAAAATCCTCTTTTTTACCGGCCTTTATGGAATGTTATCATATCGTTGTAAATGGCACAAAGCAAATGAGCTACTTAATAGACTGCAACAATGCATGCGGGAGGGAAAGTCTTCGACAGATCTGTTAGACTCGACTTTTGTATTTAATAATGGGTTTTACTATACCTAGCTTGTATACGCGTTGTTCATGTTGGTTTGTTGTGTACGTGAGCAATGCTTTTGACTGAAATGATTGAATGCGCTGAATTCCAGCCGTTGATACACTCCAATTATTTTATCTAATGGTAGCTACAAACTAAAATTTTATTTCGAACTACGCATTCGAAAATCAATACAAAAATTTACTAATCTCGTTTTTTTTTACCTACCCACCACCTTCATAGTTTCAGATATAGTATTATGAATTGTCTTTACATATTTCCTTACCATAAAAACAAAAGAAAAATATCTTTGTTGATGGCGTAACGTTTTCTGGCTATAATTTGGATGGCCAATTATGTCTGAACAATTACTTGCATCGCTACAAAACACGAAGTGCCCAGTAAAAGCGTCCTCGAAAGCTATAAAAGTGTGATAAAATGGAAGGTAACTAGTGTTTGTAAATGGCTACTGGTGTTACGTACTACGTAAATAAATACTTATGTAAAGTGTTGGTATTTTCATAATGTAGTGCATTTAATTTATGAAGTTCATCGAGATAGCTTATTAAGCGAATTTTTGTTTTGTTTAACAAGTATTTTTGAGTCATTGATTCTTTTTTTTCATGTTTGGTTATATTTAAAGAGACATTATCCATTCAACTCTAAAATCGAAACAACAGTTCAAAAGTGAACAAATCACGATTTTACTTAGTAAAATTATTATTTTTTCTCCCCCTCCCGCCAAAAGCATCCCTTCCTTAAATTCCCAACCTAGAATCTCGGACTACTGACCTACTAACAACAAAAGAAGCAGCACATACCACTAACACATCCAATAATCCGTCCACACAATACATTACAAATTCAGATATTGATTGCTAAATCCTTTAATACAAAGATAGGTAACAGTTAAAACAAATTGTCTCCAGAGTTACACTTGAACGATAAAGTGAGCGTTTACAATTCCCGAGACACAGCTGGTTGCAGTTAAGCCGTGGCTTTATGTTACCGGCACTTCTATTAGACGTAATTATTACTGTTACCTACGAATTTGTAACAATTTAATCTGCTACACTAACTACGGGAGTCGGCTGAGAATTTTATAGTCTGTGAATTTGTGTTGAAGCTTTGCTTGCTTGTGTGTTTGCCTTTTGTGATTTTGCCATTGATTTGGGAGACTTGATTACCTAATAAAGGAGTGTGTGAGACGCTATGTGCAATTGTTAAGGATAAATCGTGGGAGGAGTGATGCAATCTAAAGGCGCCGTAACGAAACATTTTGTGTTACAATAATTAACTGAAATACGTAATTATGTCATTTTGATATGCGTACTCCTTGTATGTATTGTGATAATTAATTCCAATTAATTAAGCGCACAAACATGCAAAAATGATATAAGTGATTACCCAAATATGGAACTCCGATTCGTGGAAGTTATAGATAGAGGAAAAGTAAAGAAAATAATGGCTTCTGCAGAAAAAGGATTGACCAACAGATAAAATATTCCTATGATGCTAGTTGCAAGGAATAATATTGTGTTAGCAACTGTTTAGCAGCGAAGAGCCGCGACTACACATTACCTGTAGGTATATGTTACACGGGTCGTAATTGTCAGTTATTTCACGTAGGTATGTCTGAGGGTCCTCCTTTAATTTTGTTTTTATTTAGAAAAAATAAATTTTGTCAGAATGTCCAAATTATGTTGTTCTGTATTGTTTTTCAGCTAACAAAAAAACGACTGGAATACTTTAAGCGTTGTTGAAGAAAAATCCTTAAGTGGTAGTCCGTATAGTATTTCATAGTTAAGTTAAATGAGGTTTTAACATAATTTAAGGGCACATCAAGCATAAAATAAAGTAGACATAACCCCATATCCTTTCCTACCTGTGACATAAAACCACTAAAAATGTTTCTAATAATGACATCGTCAACGCAGATTTTTGCGGAGGTGAAAGTACTCAATTAGGCCGGCGTCCGGTGCCGGATGCGAAAAATTAATATATGTCCGTAATGGCCCCGGGCCGGAACGGCAGAGACTGATCGCCCGGCCCGTTTTACTAGCAATTATAATCAAATGACACATGCTATGTGTTCCATAACGTGTCACATTTATTAGAAGGATTCTGGGTTTGGTTTTTGTATAAGCCATAATGTTAACCCTTTAGCTTTAATGACTGAAATCTCTTAATTTTATGTTATTTTTCTAGTATTATCAATTTAAAGAATTATTCAGTTGATTGATGTTTTTTAAGGTATAATACCTATGCATGTGGCTTCAGTAAATTTCTTATACAGTTGCCCTCTAAATTAATATTACTTTACTATACAGTACAATAATTTGGTAAATAAACAGCTGCTCTGAAGAAAAACAACTACTGACAATGATCTTATTTAAAATTTGCTTGCATCTTCCCTATTAATTTTTTATCAATAACACTATATTGATCGCTATCAATGGTAACTTGACCTACTGATTGAATTTCCTAATACTAATGAAACACTTAAACACCATTAACAAAGTCCTTAATATCAAACGGATTAAAGGTGAGTTGCATCATGTATACACGCTGTGTACAGTATACAGCGTGTTTCATAATTAAAGCCAGATTAATCTAATCAGCTGCTCTCAGTAACATCAGAATTGTTCTCATCTTAAACGATATTCAGGCAACTATTGCATATTCTATTAAATATTTATATGCAGTATCAAGCCAGGTTTATCCACTTTATGATATGAGCTCTGTTTCTCTTGGGAGAGACTACAAGAATATAAATAAGTTAACACTTCACATTGATAGTCCCAACGGATTTTTTGAATCGTTTCGAACGTAATATGAGTAAACACTATTGTTTTGTAAAAAAATATGAGCAGTCTATTGTTTTTTTTCTTTTCGAATAGGAGATTGAAGTGGGACGATATTTGGCAGTTTTGTTTGTGTTATCGAAAAGGCATGGACTGTGTTTATGTACATACAATGAAAACAATCGGTATAAGGAATTTGGCTTGTTTTGTAATGTGATATTCGATGTAAATAAGTATAAACAAAACTAATGACACAAATATTTATTTTATTACATTGTGTTATATAACTACCTATCTTCCTAGATTGTTTTTCATTAGTAAAACGAAAATAAACAAAGTTAATAAACTTCAACAAGAATGATTAACTACATCATATTTTAACAATCCAGACTTAGACGCCCTAATTCACCACAATCATTAAGTTTAAATTCTGCAGTAGTGATGCTCGTACGTCTATAAGCGTGTGTTGGCTAATCCAAAGTTAGTGTAATGAAAACGTGACTTATCTTGAAGGCGCAGCCTGAAACGTAGAGGCTTATGTTCTGGATGCTTGCGTTTTCAGCCGTTCAACGATCACGTAAGGATCGGGGCTCAACGTAATGATCATTCAAACTCTGGCATTTTGATGCATGTTTGTTTAAACAACAATTTAAAGGTATTATTTTATAGATAATGTATGAAAAAAATAGCTGGAAATGGTTGTGACTTTTTGAGCATATTTCCCTAATAATGAGTTAAATAATAAAATGTGTGCATAGCCGCGGGCTATAGCTGTTTCTAAACTGTATTAAATGGTCCTACAATAGGTACCTCATAATTTTCGGTAACAATGTTTATAATTACCTACTGTGTACGCCCACATTTTAGGAGCAATAATCTATTAAATATTATGTGTGATCGTAGAAACATAATGACTCCCAAACTTCAAATAGTCGTCATAAATTTACCAAAAAACAAATAGAGGACACGAAAACAAAAGAAAAACAAAGGTCCGTCTTCAAAGATATCAGATTTACCTCATTTTCTTCGTTGCTCACGTTTATATGGCTGTTTTCCCCATTAGTGGCCAGTAATTGGCTAATTAAATATTTATTTTTAGATAGTTTCTGGTTTCAGATGTCTCTTTGTCCGGGAAATTAGCGGAAATTGTGGGGAAATTGTCTTTAAGGCAAATAAAACGATTGTTTAAGAGAATTTATTGGCGCTTTTGGATTGTTAGGTCATGATAATCTAAGTCAAGTGGGTTAAAGTCTATTTGTTTAGTATTCGGTTTTATTAAAACGCTTTTTTTCCTTCTAGATAGTATTATTACTATTTAATAGTCGTGTAAGATAAACATTATAAGAACATGTAGACAAAGTTCACGCTTATCAAACTTCTATTTAATAAGTAAGTGCTAAGTTCTAAGTATGCATTATGAACAAAAGCAAATTCTAGTAGCGAAACAATCTTGAACATTAAGTTAACAGAACTGTTTTTGACTGATAGAATTGTATGTTTCTAGTTATTTAACCACACATATATAGAATTAACCCTACTCTTGCAGCACTTTACAAATAACCTCCAACTTTGGCTGATACTTTTCCTTCAAGGTCACAAAGAAAATTGACCTTTTTTTGTTTTGACTTGAAATCAGTACTGTACCCTATTGAGCCATAAATATATTTCTCGTGAATTTTAAAACTATCAATTGACAGTGAAGTGGGTTATAAAGGAAGGCTAACACAAAAACAAACAATCTGTCATTCTTTTGTTTTTTTTTTGTTATCGGCGAGTCTTCCTCCAGTCCTAAATAAATATGATAAATAATTCACGTAGTTTTCCGCATATTCTAACCCTATCAATGTCGCGTCTCGGAAGTTGTTTCTTCAAAATCTGTTCCGAATTCGTTGTTATTGCGGTCACGTACCCCGGGACCTAACCGTCTCGTGTTAGCTAACAAATTGATATTTTTCAAATACTCCCCTGCAAACAAACTCTTGGAAGGTAGATTAAACGGAGGATCAAAGATATTTGGATATTATGTTGTGAGGTGAAATCATATTGCCACGCGTTTGTGTATATCTGAAGTCTATTTGTACGGCTTCAGAATATTCTATTTTAGGGTTAAATTGAAATAAGAGATATTTATAAACGGAGTATCATTTGATTTCGGAACGTTACGTCATAAGATAAATACGATATTTTTTATGTGTTTGGTTTTCAATTTGATGATATTACATTCATAATTACATGACCTTTAAAGACTCGGTAAACGTATATTAATAACAATGTTACAAATTGCTCAAAATAATCAAAACTTCTTTATTAAATTATAAAGTTTAGTTGATAACACGGTTTTCTATTTACTAGATATTAAAAGTATACATTGTATCTTTTGGTTCAGTGAATGCTGTAAACGTAGTACTAAGCTACGGGCTAACTTACTCTCAAAGTCTAGCGGTACATGCGAGCACAAAATCAGTTCTAAAGGTGTGCTTACAACACACTGTTTGAAGTTTACTTAAGCTAAATGTATTTTGTCTAACACTGTAATAAAATGTTTAAGCACTTTTGGAGGTGTGTGTTTTCATATTAATAAAATTATAGCTTTCTTTAGTGATATAAAAAAGGTATTTTTTCTTAAATAAACGTCGTATTTGATTTTGGTTTTTAATGTTGAATTTTACAGGGTTTTCTTGGCCATTTTTGCATCAGAAAAACAAACTCGTACAAAGTAAATCTTTTTAGCAAATAATAGTTTTTATTCTCATTTCATTACTGGGTTACCTTTTAGAAAAGTGGAAGCATTGATGTACCAATTAGTATACAAAATAATTGTATAATATTCAACTAATTCTTAGGTTCTGAAATATGAATATTTTTTAAATAATCTAATTACTGAAAGAAACTAAATTAATTCCAAAGTGTCTTATTCAATTTTAACAAGAAAAGCTCATCAGCTATAACTCCAATTTCGCCTGTAGTTTGAACGATGTCTGATGTATGTATTGCCGACTCTCAGTTAGATCACGTGCCTTCAAAGTTCAGGTAAATGAGGCACGATACCAAGATTAGTTTGATGTTCAATGTTGACGTACATTCAATTGGTGTATTAGATTGTGCATGCATGTAATATGTTGAAAGTATAGAGAATTTAAAGGCAGGTTTAATAGTTGATTTTCAATGTAGTGTATATTATAAATGTATGTATTAGTAAAACGATGAGTAAAAAAACGACTGCCTTGCGAATAAACCTAATTAATAGGACAGGCCTGTTGATCTAGTAGTTGGAGGCCCCGACTGCTATACCAAAGGTCGTGAGTTTGATTCCCAACCAGAACAAATATTTGAGTGATGAGCACAACCATTTGTCCTGTAGCTGGATGTAATATATCTCTTTAGAATTATATAATAATGTTTATCAGTTGTGTGGTACTCATAATACAAGTTCTGCTTAGTTTGAGACTAGATAGCGTTGTGTGAAAGTCTTTGAATATTTATTTAGAACAAAGAGGTCTTCAGACCAAAATCAGGAGCTTATCTGTTCTTGATTGCCGGCAACCAGGCAGACACAGGGGGTATCATAGCCCTTGGTAAAAAGAAAGCACTCGATGCTACCCTCATCTTAACACTGACCACCCTAAACTTTTAATGTAACAACATCGTAAACCAATTTAATGATTATCAGGTATGTTGAAATGTTGGCAACATTTGCTACTATGTCGTTTTAGATGCAAGCTTTAATGTTGGCGACAAAGTGTAACAATTCAGCAGTAATTATTGTGCACAACACTCAGGTATTTATGGACATTATTTACGTTAATCAACATTTATGCTACATTGTTATAAATGTTTAATATTGCTGCCAGTTATGATTTCCGTGACTTTGTTTAAAGCTTATTGTTTAATTTACAAAGAAATAGGTTTTACGTTGTTTGAAATGCAGTTTGTTAATGTGCGTTTTCTATTGGTTTTTAGCCAAATGGCCAAAACTAAACCTTCACAGATTCATAAAAAAAAAAAATATTATAAAAATATTACATAAAAAAATACTTCACAGATTCGTCGTGTTTATCTCTCTGTCTCTCCATCTGAGAAAAAAATATATAAATGTGTGTCTGTGAAGAATAAGTCATGGGACTTATAACAAATTAGCTGTACAATAAGGGTTTTCTTACAAATATGACTCAGGTTAGAAAATCTTAGCGTTTCAGACTTCGTTTGTTTACATACCCACTATGTTATTACAAGGTAAAGTTAAAAGTTTTTGGCGGAGAAATGTTGAAAGCTTACTTTCCGAAGTACTGTGGAAAGAAAAGATCACGTAGGAAACTTTTAATAAACTTGTGGAGTATTTACTCAAGAGATATCGCTTACCTAGCTTTGAGTATAATAGTTTATTATAGTTTTGTTTTATTATCTAGTCTGCTATTCATGTTCTTCTTTTGGTTGCTTATTTTCTAGTTTTTAGCCTATTGTGTACCACTGCTGAGCAAAGACCTCCCCGTAATCCATGTTTTTCTGTCCTCTCACTTGAACCATTCCTTGCGGTGTACGTTCAAACCATCACGTTACCGCTTTTTATAGTATACCTAGCTCAAATTATAAGAGAGCACATGTATTTTCTTTATTCATTACCTATTCTGTGATTTTTGATGTTTTTTAGGTGCTAAAAAATATCTGAATAATTGCGAAGGGGGAAAATGTTTAAATGTCAAACTTCGCATTAATAATGTAATTAATTATAAACACTCCAAAAAAACTTAACATTTTTATAAGTATATTTGCATTACCTAACAAGAAGTATCATAATTAGCATATAATTAATGTGCTGTTTCTGCTGCAAATACAAATATTGATTTAGACGCGAGTTTCCAGTAATGTAATCTCGAATGTGATTTAGTGACTTAATTAGTACCGCTAATGTAAAATCATCGATTTGCTATTTCAGGATTGCAATTAGAATGATGACTGATGAATTTCATATATTGAGACTTTGTCTATAAAAATAAGGTAGATAAAATCATTTTGAAACGAATAAAGCAAGGTTGGCTTCAATCATGCGATAGTAAATAATTTAGCATAGATGTAGTTTGAATTTTATAAACAAGTTTTTTAACTCCTTCAAGGCAAGGTTTTACAAATATTCTTCGAAACATTGTTTTAAATGTAAGCGCTTTTAAGAGAGAACTTGTTCTGATTATTGGATTTGCTTTCCAAGAATTTATAGATTACTACATTCTAAACTCAATAAAAAAGTAAACGCATTTACAAATAAAATCAGTCAAAATCTTAAGACGTATACAGTACAAAAGAAACGATTTATTACACGAACAGAGAACAAATTGAATCATGCACGAGCTACAATATAATAAACACGTAATTTCAGCACGGAATCTGTTATTTGATTTAGAAGTCAAAGCATACTCTGAATATCTATGAGTCGGCACTTGAGATGTTCTATTAGATAGCATTAAGGAGGTGCTCCATACAGCCAACGTTTGAGTATGAATTTATTTAAAGTAAAGGTTTATGTTAAAAAATTCAGGGTTTTGAAATGGGTATTAGCTGTTATTTAGTAATGATTTCGCTGTGGATTTGAACGCCACAGAAAAAATACTATAACAAATAGACACCTCCAGAGATGTGACTTGATGAGACGTGGAAGGCTACCACCACGTCTGAAAGTAACGTCATCAATTAATAACAGGTTCAGTTTGCAGACTGCACGGATAGCCGTGTGGTATAGGTCACTACGCCAATCACCACTGTGCGCGACGTGCCGCGGGTTCAGTCTCCGCGTAAGACAAGCGTTTGTGCATTCCGTAAATGCTTGTTTTGGGTCTGGTGGGTGTCTCTGTGCATGTGAAATGAATGAATTGAAATCCCCCGCGATACAAGGATTGAATTCCTTAGTGCGGGAGAGAATTTAAAAAAAGGTTTACATTCAAATTTGAAAGTCATTCATTTAAACTAAGATATCCAGTAGCTCTTTTTGATAATCAAAAATGCAATGAACACACACGAAACAAAAGAACAACTTTCATTTCTCTCTTTGTTTCACGGATACACGCATTTAAACACATGATCTATGTAAAGTAATATCAATAAACGCGCTAAGACTTAGCCTCATAAATGGTAAGTTAACTTTATACCCAGCAGAGAGGGTAATGTTTTCACAATGTAAGTTTTCTTTCACAGTAATATTCCAGAAAATTTTCTTTATATTTTTGTTTGAGTTTTCTTTGTTAAACGTCTGACATCTACCGAGATTTCAGACGGAATTCAAAGAAATCTTGAATGAAGTTTGAAATTAATTTAATTTTCTACCTTTATATTTAAATCCTTTTCATTTAATCTGCGTTATTCTCGAAGTCTAATATTTTTTAAGATTTCGTTTATAGGTTTAAGTCTTTATCAACAATGAACTAAAGAAATATAAAAAGCTTTCTTAATTTGTTACTCGTAATAGATTAATAATTACTTAACTACGGCAGATTTTTCGACTAAGAACTTTTTATTTTGCTTTGTTTTATTTAGTTTCGTTTGCTTTCAATAGTAACAATTCATATTGTGCAAAACTTATACAATTACTGTGTTTCCATTAAGTTGGTTATCTTCCAGAGATATTTATAAATGAAAAAGCTTTATTATGCTAACAATAAAATAATTAGATATTCCCATAAATGCAGTGAACACTTGTCTTCATCCTATTCATACTCTGTGACGTATGCAGTACCTGTGTTAGTTATACACCGTCTAAGCGATCGACCTGACACGTCACTAAGTCTATGTTCGGGTTCAAGCGAAGTGATTACACACAAAGTGACGTCATAATGTATGATAAATTGTCCCAGAATACACTTTATGTATGCTGTATTTTGTCTGTTGGAGTCGATGATAAATTGTAGTTTAAGCGCAGATAGAGTATGTGCTTAAAAAACAAAGTTTTTGTCTAAGGATCCTTTATGTTATATTATGTAAATTGTCGGTAGGTAGATATTGAGTGCGTTTTGTAAAAGTATTTTGTACGCTTCTACAAAACTGCTTTAATAGTCAGTGTTAGATTGACCGAGTTACGAGCCCAAAATGTGGCGAAATACTGCCGGTTTCGTCGGTCTTCATCTAATGCACAGGTAAACGGGTAGATAATTAGGGCACGCAAGCAATTGGACCAGCCTTAGTTTTGTTTGGAACCCTAAAAAAGCACAGGAAGCGGTGAAGGGGGGCGATGAGGTGCTGTCTATTACAATTTTGACGTTCAAAAAGTGCTACACTGTAGGCTAGTTGGAATGACTTTTGTTTTACTTAAGCAATGGTTATCAGTGTTCGGGAGGACCCATGATTAACCATTTGAAAAGTATGTTTCTGTCTCTTAAAAATAATTTTTGTTTTAACTCCATAGGCTAAGGTCGGATAAATCCGGGTTTGATCAATTCCAAATCAAGCCAGCATGATCCTACAGCAATCCGTCCATCAATGAGTTTGACGAATGTCGAGCATATTTCCCACATCAAATTATACATGACGATGTGAGCGCATCGGATGAATTTTGAACTTGGAATAAACTTGCAATCTAAATTCATGGGACGCTGGATCAGACTAGCGGACCGTGGTCAGTTTTACTTATTCGAACATATCAACTATGTTTACTGTTCGTGAACGAAATTATTACGAATGGTATGTGATTTTTGGATTTTATTTTTTATTGGATCTATTGGATCTATTTGTGTTGTTAATCTATGTAGTGCATGTAGATCGAACTGAATAGACGCGACAGATTAAAAAAGAACTAATAAGAACTTACATTATGGATGTAAAAAAAATCTCTTTGGATTTAAAATTAATATTCAAAATATTCTATTATTTTTTTATTGTAATATTTTTTGTGCTCAGTAACCGCCAAAATGATAGACTGACTGTCTATCATCGACACGAAAATGAGGCAACATTATTTAACTCTAAACCCATTCTACATTTACCTCAATTTCCCAACAAGATAATTGAAACTAGTTTTAAAATCCTCCTTTCATTGTCCGCAGTCTGTTTCGCTACAGCCGATCCTTGCCTTGATTTAATCTGTCCAAGGTTCACCTCCGTCATAACGACTTTTTAATTAAAAAGTAGAGGTGTCTCAAATTTAAATCTGAGTGGGTAGACAAAAGGGGTGACTTCTAAACTGTTTACTTTGGAACAGATTTCCGTTATCCTCGGCGTGAAGTGACCAATATTAATTTTAGGGACAAAATTGTTTTTTAAAGCCGAAAAATGAGGATATAATTACTGTGATTATAATTTTCTTTTCGAGTAGCATGTCGCCAGGTTTTCAAATTTAGGTCAAATTTATTTTTGTTTTGACATCTATATTATTTTGATTTTTGCTCATATTTTAGTAGTTTTGCTCTTTGATTTGACTTCCAAGATCTGTGTCCACTAAGTTGACATTATGCCTTGAAAATTAAAACGTTACGGTTTATGTTTCAATGCAGAGATTGCAACTGCATGATTTCAAGTTTAACAGTTTCTTAGATCAATCGACTCATTTTTACATAGTTCCTGCCTTTAATATTCCAACTATTTCATTAAAGAAAAAAATCGTTTGCTTGCGGAGGAACGACATGACTGAAAAAAAGGAGTTTAAAATTCTTCTACCTTCTCCAAAACCTTTGCCAACTTCTCCAGATTAGAAGTTTCAAAAAGGAAATGTATTTTGAACTCATGAATAACACCGGAGGTGGCCAATAACATACTCACACATTCTATTCAGCTAAAAGCCATCTGCGCTCTATTACCTAGTCCAGAATTCCTACCACGATATCTAAAAGTAATATTATTGCTATAGTGGAAGCGTGACAGCGCTCTATAAAGCGTAGAGCGTCGTCTCTTTTCCACAACTGCAGTATTGTTTTGTGAGATGTTGGTAGGTTCTCGGTTACTTACCACCTGCGGTCAACTGCTGCTCAATAGTAATAGCTAGACGTGAATTACTGACTTATCACTGCAGTTGCTCATTTGGCTTTGGTCGATGCAGTGATTTTCAGCTGTTTTGATTTTATGCTTGTACTGGTTTAGGGTTTTGCGCTATTGATGTAATTTACAAGGTCATTAAAGTATCTACTAGGCTTAAGTGTTGTAAAATTATTTTATATTTAATCGACGATTTATAATTACATACGTCGCAAAAGTTCAGCTTAAGCGTCAAAAGAAAAAATATTCTAAAAATTATTGATACTAGTGATTCAACAAACAGTTCTATTTACATTCTCATTGCAACGCCAGAAAACAAGATTTATAGCCGACTTGAAGAAATCATGATTTTTTACAAGGTTTATAAAACTGCAGGTTTAACCGACAAAACGTGTTTTTCTTGAGTTTTTTTTATTTTCGTGAGAGCCTAACACTGAATCAAAAATATTTTTGCAGAAGAGGACGAAACATCCACTCTATACCGCTGTGTCACGCTGTTCCAACTGTAATACTACTCCATTTAGAAATAGCCGTTGGCCTATTGAGCTCTGTTAAACTAAAGGAAAATCTTACATAACAGCTTCACCTTAATAGATAACATTCCAAACTATTATCAACACTACCATAGAATATAAGGCGTGAATATTATCAGACCAATAGATAGGCAGTAGATATTGAACAATCATAACAATGTAAGCTGACGGCTCTCCAAAATAATAGCGGCGTCAATATGAACAAAATACACGACAATAGCGTTGCTATCTTATTGTAACGTGTCGAAGCACGCGTGATTGGGGCCCGTTCAAATGTAAACACGGACCACTACTACATGCTGGAACTATTGTTCTAGACTTATAAAAATAGTATAATATATTAATGGCCTAGTGCAGGGAAGGTGAACCTTTACGTACCAACGTGCCATTTTTCTGAAGAAATATCTACTGAGGTTACGAACGCGCTCTTGTATCTAAAAAAAGGCTCGCGTTGGGCGCAGAGCCGTTTTTACATGGCTACTTTACACATTTTTGCTAGTGCATAGGAATTAACCTTTGTTCTGTATTGGTTCACCATTCCTCCAAAAAGAGAGAGCGACCCCAGAGTTTGTTTCCTCATTTTTGCGCAGGGTAGTCAGCTAGAAATTGTTGACTCCAGCGAGCTCAAAAAATAGCATACTATACATAACATAATTTAATTTCATTAAGTGAGCTTACTTTGTAGTAATATAATAATAATATGTTAAAAGTAAAATTAAGTCGTAAGTATATTTTGTAATATTTCTCATCTTACTGTAATTATTCATGCATTTCAAATAAGCTTATAGTTTAGCAGACATCGTAGTAGGGCTCGGGACATTCAGGTGTGTAACAAGATAAGCTCGTGTAAAATTTCTGTATAAGCTTTGGTTTTTTACAACATTGATATTAGTTATACCAGGCCGAATTCATATTCTATCCAAGAAAATATATTAGCAAAATTAGTTTCATTAGTTTATTGATCGATATGATGTGTGTCTGAAATTATACTAAACAAAAAATATCTATATTTAAAACTTTTATTACTATTAATAAAATATTTACAAAGCGTCAAAAAATATGTCGTCTCCTTCAATCGTGAGAAACGTAAGCAGGAGACTGGCGGCATTACCACGTAAAATAGCAATGCCAATTTTTTGTGAAATTTATTATTATTATTCGAGTGTATAACGTTATTAACTTTGTATTAGTCGTACGTGTGTATGTAATCAAGTAGAAATAATTAATTTAAAGAAACATCTGTACTGTGTCTGCTTATACCTATTAACTAACTTTATATTAAGATATCGAGCTTCTAAATACTTAATTCATTATTTGCATCAGAAAAAAACTTTGCAACATAAACACTGTGACCGCAACAAAAAAATTAAAATGATTTCATATAATAACTAACATTTTTTTTTCAGAGTATAATACGTTATTGCTATTATAGCGATAAATCTAGTCTCTAAATAAATATTTAGCTAACAAAATTCAACCGGCGGCCAGAAACAAAGGAAATGCGATTACACCGGAAGCGGAAGTTAGTTTAACTTGAGCGCGGGAAACATCCGCATTACGTGGACAACACGGAATAGTGAACGAATAGAAGTGTACTCTCAGAAATATATTTGGATTAATATACCTTTTATTCATATTTAGTGTTGGATTGCCGTCCCATCGGGCTATGAGAGTAAAGGAACAGAGAGTGCACCTGTCTTTGCGCACAAGCTTGTGCACTATAATATGCCCTGCGTAGATGGCCGGTGTCATAGTAACACTCCATCCGTACAGAAAATAATACTTTTACAGAAATTGCAATTTTACAAATAATTACTTAAATGTTTTATATAATAAAGAAAAACTTCTACAAGAGAAATTCCAATTCGGAAAGTTACACGTAAAAGTCTTTCTTTCACACACCTTTCTGAAAACTAAAAACAAAAACCACTTCATGCATTCAATAATCCATGTTATACACACACGACAGTATATTATTATTAGGTACGTACGTACCTATATACTTAGGTACAGTTTAGTCATGGTCGTTTGGTTATTGAGTTTCGGTGCGGAATGTCTAGGTAGGCTAATATTAATGCCAATTTGTGGTCTAGCGTGTTTGTACCGACTTCGGACATGTGATTATTAGACTGTTTGTTATGTTAGCTGGGAATTCGTGGCCATTTTTTGGAGGTTAAGTGCCGTGGTATTTTGATACTTTTTTTTTTGATTAGAGAATTTTGGATCGGCTTTTGATGGGTATTGTAGGTATGGGTAAAGTAAAATTAATATAAGTTTTTAACATATTTTATTACATATTTTAAAACAAGGCTTTCCGCCGTGTCTGTCTGTTCGCAATTAACTCAAAAACTACTTTACCAACTTTCATGCTGTTTTCACCAATGTATAGAATGATTCTCGAGGAAGGTTTTAGAATATAATTTGTATCGTATCTTTTTGTACATATTGACTAAAATAAAACAATAGTTGTTAGAAAGTTATAATAATAGAAGCTAGTATAAGAATTGGATAATATCAGCTAGTAAGTCATAAAAGTAATAGAATATTAAGTCCCATTGTGCTATAAGCCACAGCATTTTTAATTTGTCTTCTACATCAAGTTTATCACTTTTAGTGGAGGTACACAGGGTTTCGATAATGTTGGACATTGGGACCACTTTTGCCCATTGTCCTGTATTTTTATGATTACATTATTCTTTACAATTAACTAGCTAAAACACGTTACCAAATTAATCAAACCAAAGCTGATTAATCAGACTTAAACCTTTTACCCATAACCAAATCTAAGTTTAAAATCAAACAACATATTTCGTACAAAATTGAATTTTAAAGCGACGAGCGTTGTCAAGCGAATCAATTTCAGAATTTCAGCATATTCACACTCGACGTCAGTATGAATTACAATTCAATGTCAAATCAAAGCTCTATATCAGAGACACAATGACGTGACAGGTATAGCCGCGGCTAATAGCACAAAGCTCTCTATGATCGTATGAACTGAACCAAAACACGCTTTGATTTGATTTTCAAACAATCATTCATTTTGTGTGCACTGACTTTGTATTGGCGTTGGCTAATCGTGGCTTCTTGTTTATATGTTTAATGTATTTAGGTAGATTGTTGGTTTGGATAGGTATATACTTAGTTTGTGAATTGTGATCTAGTTTTGAATCAATTAGCTCATTTGGTAATAAAAAAAAAGAAATTTATGCGTGACGTTAACGGCGGAGTAGAATATCGGATAATTTAGGGTAAATGAAAATATGTTTACTTTCGGTACAAAGGTATTAACTTCACCAATCTGCTCAACCACGGAAAGAACAACCTTCATAATGAATGCATGTAATTTTTTTACAATTGATCTGCCAGTGTTTAATTAAAGACGTACAGGACCTATTGCCCGTAAAGAAGCTAATATAAAGCAGAGAGAGACCGCGATATACATCTATGTCATAAGATTCTTCACAAGAACAACCCGAAATCGGTCCTATAGGGTTACCTATAGGACCGACTTCGGCAAACAAAAAATAAACAAACTATCCCCAAGACAATATCAAACACGAAACACGTCACCGTCACGCCCGTTAGTTCCGGATGAAACAATAGGAAAAGTATTCGTATAAACAGGCAATTGGGTAAATTAAACGGCAATCCATCCATCAAAAGGGGTGACAAACCGTATCGGGATCGATTTGTGGCACATCGGCGTGGGACATATTGGAATGTGTCATGCAAAGTCACGCGTGCTGTTAACATAAACGTGCTGTTGTGGTGAGGGCGGTGCGAGAGCAGCGGGAGCGGGGCTAGTCAATACGAGATACTTTATTTGCGTTTACTAATAAAGGTATTGAAATTAAATGGATAATTGTGGAGCTAGATTGTCTGTTGGATGTTAACTGGAAGTTGGATGGATTTTGAAAGACGGGACTTTATTTTTAAAGACAAGATTTGATTTTAGGATGCTGTTGATATATTATGCCCGTTGTCATTAATATGTCTATGAAATATGTTATAGTGGATACGTTTAAATACGCTACAAAAGAAAATATTAAAACAAAAAATCCTTTGGAAAAAAAAATAAGATGCAAGGAAATCTACACTATGATTAAAAACTATTTTAAACTAATCACTGTGGAAGTATTCTACAGAAATACATCTGAACAAAACATTCGTAAAGTATCGGTAGTAAGAAATAAAATAATAGGTAGATGAAACATGTAGCTATATTTTCCTATGAGTACCAAGAACCGCACAGTTTACAGTTATATCTGCCATAAGATCGTTGTCGCGTTGTCGGTGCGTCTGTCACACATTCGATGTATTTTATTACCTAGTACCTACGTCACAATATACTCTTATCATAGAAAGGCCTTACCTTATGAAACAGTAGGTATACCTTCTATAATGTAACTGGATGTTTAAAAAAAAATACATTCTGAAAATTGAAATGTCATGTACCTATAAGCTAGTGTACACTAAGTAACACGTTTATTCTAGTTTTGTGGTAACAAATAAAGTTTATTTCGGGAACGCAACAGAACAATCCAAAGATTACCCTACCAATATAATAAACGCGAAAGTTTGTGAGTTTGAATGGAAACGTGTGGAGCAATTTTGATGAAATTTGGTATGGAGTTAGTTGACACCCCGAATTAGCACATAGGCTACTTTTTAACCGACAGTGTCAAACGCGGGTAATGCTTTTTCAGCTATAACCGATATTCGCGCGGGCAACTGCTAGTTATGTATAAATAAATACCCCATACATTACATCCAATACAAAAATGTTTATAACATCGCCCATTAGTCTATTAGCAACAGCAAAGGATCGCCGTCACTCGAAATTTGGGGTTCAAATCATAGGTCGGGTAAAACTGTAATTGGGTTTTTCTATTACAAAAGAAAATCTCCGTTATGGAGGATTGGAATCGTGCCCGATGAATAGGCCCGACCCCTGTCCCACTGGAGTCCGCGGCACTGGTAACCTGCGGATATTCGATAATATACACAACTTGCCCCATTGGGAATTATAACCGAGAAGATTTTTTGATATTAGAGATACATTATTGATATAAATATTTTGTTATTATTGAGGGGTAAACAAGTTTGGTTTGGCGATCAATAGCGGTTATAAAGGACGGTTCGAATCGTAATGCGTGATGTTTTGGTAAGTTACCGAATTGATAGGTGAGAAAGATTCTACGCTGTCTTCGGAATAAATGTAGTAACGAGCTTTTTAGTAGAATCATACGTTTAAAATAAAAAGCAGTGAGAAATGTGCATAGCTTTCAAGTGTAGAATTTTGCCGCAATGTAGTAAAACGACTTTTGAACACGAAGCATTATTGTAAGTAGGTACAACACAAAGGAATGAGAGTAATTTCAACGTCACATTTTTACTAAATACTAATACAGCTTATCAACGATTAACAAGACTAAGTGCTAAACAGTATAATTCACGAATAATTGTATAAATACTTTTTATATCGAGCCGAGCACTTGATCGAGCAGTCTAACGCCTAACACGAATGTTTCTTTTTGCAGCGTCCTACCGTTTATCACATTATGACATGTGACACACACTCCGACCACATGTCTCGTCTGGGCTACTGCATGAGATTCAACTAAATAAAACGCACCCACGATATAAGAGAAATTGTGAGCACTTATATTGGTTTTAATTTAAATCTAACAATTCAGTTATCATCGAACTCAAGCTATCTTGTTCTGTGTAGTCTATAAAGTCTTATTATAAAAAGATTTCATATCAGGCAAGGTTTAAAGAGTCGGAAAGCTTGTAAAATATTTTAGAATGCTAGCAAATCATTCAAAAACATTTAAATAACACTTCAACTAAATCATATTCAGGATTAAAGCGTAAAATGTTTTATCGATATAACTGTACGGATGTAAATACAATCAACAATTCAATCAAAACTTTAAATGAAACGTGCGGAACAAAATTTGTTTAGCAATAACTATGCTTATAATGTAGCTGAGCAAATATCGGCGGCCTTTCAAATAAAATTTACAAAAAAGCCTTGGAAATGTTTCGGTGTTCAGCGTGTTTGCGCTCACTCGCTGGTAAGTTCCGGCCAATGCACGCTTAAACATTTCTCTTTAAACGTTTACATCATCGGAATACCATAAAATGTGTTTCGAAGGAAAATAGCAGACTGTGAAATAAAAGACTATCGCTTGTTTTCAGCGGATACTTTTGAACTTTTTGCATTGATAGCATTAAAATTTGAAGAAGTTTAAGACTGCATGTTGAAATCAATTTATAATGAACTCTTTATTGCTTACCTAAGCTAATTTGGATAATAGTTAATTTTAGAAAATAAAAATGATAGGTACGATTTGATATATGATGAATATTAACTAGAACATTAATGGTATCGATTATTTTTTTTGCATTTTAAATAACTTTTATTTAGGTATCAATTCGAAAGTACTTGAAAAAGATTTGAGTTCTGGACAATACTTGGCTTCTATTGGTTTCTGGCTTACATTTGGGGTCAAATTTTTATTATAAGGTTTCTAGCAAGCTTAACTAATAACACATACAGAGATACACGAAACATTGAATATAAAGTCTCTCAGCAATCCTTAGTCAAAGTCTTAGTCCACTGAGAGTCAAACGCAGGTGCAATTCCAACAGCGAAATGTATAATTTGCCAGGTCTTTCATGGAAAATCTGAAAAAACAAAAGACAAACGAAAATGTCTCGCCGGTCTTTGTTCTCGACAATTATTAAAACTTATTCTATTTGACAATTAACCTTTTATGACGAAGACGATTAATAAACAGCCTTTAAGAAGTGGAAATAGAGTAATAATACAAGATACAGAATATGGATGGCTTATGAAGCGGTGAAAAGTAAAGTGTACTTTTTAAATATAGCCTTATTTCAAATTCATTATAGGTTATCAGCGACTGTTTTTTTGCCGTTTCGCAGAAAAATGTGTAAATGTGATATTTGTATAATACCTACATTATGTTTATTTATTTGAATAACGAAAAATTGGTTTTGAAATACAAAAAAAACTTAAATATCACAATTAATTAAAATATCGGATGTTGTTTCACTTTATTTCGGTTTCGTAATGAGTACTGCTACAAATATATGGTTAGGTTATGTCCATAATATGTAGAGCAGTAAACCACAACATAGCGGTATTAAAATACAAAGTTTTACTCTAATTAATCATTATTTCGGTTGAAAATCACACCACTGACGAGTATTCAAATAGTTTTTAATTTATTTTAACAAACAAAAATTACATTTTACAGGTATTCACTGCAGACCTGAATGATTAAAAATTCTTTGAAATGCCGCATCAATTACAACGTTACCTATACAAAATAACAGCACACATTGATAAACGTTAACGACGCTCATATTTTTTTAATAAATTCTGTTTTGACAAAACGACGAACGACATTTTACTATGACACGAAATTACTATGTTTTGGTGAAAGGATTTTAGATCGACACTAAAAAGGTTGTCTATATGGGAGTGTTGTAGCTGAGTTTCATGACCAAATATTTGGAGTTAAACAAAACATGTAATACTGTATAATCGCTGTGAGTTACTGGAATTGTAGTTTGAATGTTAGGTACAGTACTAAAACCCTATGCCATATATCAACATTAAGTTATGCTAACTCTATATTGTGATTATTATAGTTGCCAGGAACTACACCAATTCTTAATGCGATTGCTCAAACAAGGATCTACATTTCGGCATTTGTCTTTCAGCCCCGATTTTAAACATAAATTATTTGTGTCCGGCGCTGTATATTATTTCTTCCACTCGTCATCTTTGTATTTCCAAATCTCTTACTCATACCACCTTTTACATATTCTCCATGTATTTTTACATATCAAAACAAAGTTGCACAGGTTTCACAATTTTGTCCACTTCAAAAAGTCCGTACTAAGTCTAATCAAAAAGTTTTTATTTCTTACTAGCCACTTCCACCTTCTTTTGAAACGTTATTTCTTATTTTGTCTGTGGTCTTCCACAGCTGGGCAAAGGCCACCCCAAACACTTCTAAATTGCCTACTCCGCCACGATAAATTAATAATTTAATTGATCTACTAATAATCTAATTAATCAGCTTTCAATTAAACCGAGTAATTATATGATTAACTAATTAAACTCAAAGTATAATCTACTCTTAGTTACAAGATTAATCATTTTGTTCCGAAGTCACAGGTGTATTTGTTCCTGAAATCTTGTGAACTGGCCAACATTATTCCCGGACATAATTGGAGCCCTGGTAAGTGCGACTTTGAACAACTTTCCTCTTTATTCTTACATCCATCAAGGGTTGTTGGGATGGGGTCGTGGTTTAATGACGTGAATACAACGTGATGATACATAAAAAATATAAGATGATCATGTTTATTTGCATGTCTTAAAATGAAGATTAACAAAAAAAAACCTTATGGTAGGTAGTAAATGAATTAAAAATAACAAGATCAACAGAGAAATATAAAGAAATAAATCCTAAACTCTTGTGAACAAATCGATTAAAACGTGACTCTCTAAACCATGTTTTGGACATCTGCCTAGTTCACGATAGTCTAGGTATTCAATTTAAAATAAAAGCATTCGGCTGACAGTTCCGGACATCTTTGATTCCAGCCATTCTTAAATTATACTCGGTTTATTAATAACCCTTTTGTCTGTCTCTAACTCTTGGTATTCGTCAGAGTAGGTACCAACTAAATCAAGTTTATTGTCTCTTGTCAAATGAATAGGGTTTAATGAACTCAATCTGTTATTTATGAAATCTGATATTTATAAATGTTCTAATTTTAAAAGTAATGTACTTTAATGATGATGTAAACCAATTGTTTTGGGAAGAAAGGGTTTCCGTAATTACTATTTATTATATTCAGTTATTGCGTGATTGCATAAATTTGAGTGTCCTTGAATTTGCTGGTTTGTAATTTGTAATTTGACAATCAACTTTATTAATAACTAGATTAAGTTCAAATTCCATAAAATAAGTTGTAACTGCACTTTTCTTTTAAGACATAAAAAGTATTTGAAGAAATGGTTCATAAAACAACGTGTCGGGGAATTAAAAAGACATGAAGTTTGTTGGAAGTTGGGGAGTTCTTCCAGGAACCTCACCATCACCTCTTATAGTGAATCTGTTGTACTTGTGTGAATGAAATGGTGCACTACACGTTGTAGAGCGCTGTCTCGCTTCTTCACTTGCAGTTTTTGTTTAAGAGGTAGTGGTAGCTCGTCAGGTCTCACATTACATGTCGGAAGTTCCTTAACAGATAACTTGAGCGGTAACCGGCTAGTCAAATAGTTCAGTTATGCTCAAGTTTTTCACTTTTTCTGTAGATCAAGATGTTAAGGAAAAATAAAAAATGTTTATTGTATAACAAACTAATGGAATATTGGAATATATTAAAATGGAATATATATTCCGTTAGTTTGTAATTTTTGATGGCAACAAGACGTTGATGATCATTTTTCATAAAAATATAATCTTTTTTTGTAAAGAAAACTATTTATATACATTAGAAAAATACTTTGTTCATTCTCAAGCAATAGTTTGAAGAATTAATATATTATAGCCTATTGATTTAACCCTTACTGGACAGAGGTTTCTTCTCATAAACAGAAGAATTAAACATCGACGACCACGCTTAAACATTATGATTTCATAATCCAGGTTTCCTAAGAAAAAGGCGTCTATTACGACGAAACCTGGATTCAGGAATTGCAATATAACAGCAGAATAATTAACAGTAATCACAACATAAATAAACACACATATGGCTTAAACAATGGTTATTAAACAGTAATTTTTACTGTTACAAAAGCTAATTTCGAACACATCCCGTATAAAATTATTTCCGCGCGTTCGGAAATAAAATGATTTCTGGTTGAAGCTCCGCTCGCATTATTACCTGTATTTGTAAAATTGTGTAAACCTTGTATAAATATGTATTATGTTTATACAGGTCGTTATATGGTTTGGAGTATTTATACATAATGTATACATTTTAATGAAGGGCTATTAGCCATGTTATTGAGTCCTACGTACCTAAATGTTTTTGCCGCTCTTTTTTATCTAGCTAATTATAGTGTCCCATACCTGAGCAAAATCTTTTCCCAAAATCCTTCCGCGATTCTCTATCCCGCGCCACCTCTAACTAGTCTGTGCTTTTATTTACAACAGAAATAATCATAATGAGAGGATTGATTCCTAAGTCCAAAGGATTAATGGAACCGCTTCCTTTAATATCTCTCAAAACAAATGCGCCATCACAGTGTCTTGCTATCAAAACCTACCAATAAATAAATAAGTAAATTGTTTTCTACAACATTTTACGATACAACAATGAAACAGCCTTAGTTATATCCGACACAACTTTTTAAATCAAGAACATTTTTTGACACGCATTTCCATTCTTATTTTCAGTGCCATGGCAATGTTTTGTTAATGCAAGACAAATAATTTCCAATAGCCAGTATTCCTGGTAACTATATAGATGTACTACTATTACTACTGGATTTGTACTCAGCTAAGCTCGCTATGCTTGTGTTAGAAGTTTAAATTAATATTTCAACGTTCCTAGGGGTTTAGAATTGAGACCAGACTATCGGTCTCGGACCAATCTATCCGTCGTCAGATTTATCACGCTATTCTTGTTTATTCATGTATTGTTAATAACGTTACAGCACGTACTATGATTTACATGTTAAATAAACTTGTGTGAGAGAAAAACTGTGTAAGAAAATTATACTTATAGACTAGAAGATTTAAGCTTGGAATGATCTTAAAAGTTCTTTTTTTAAATTGATTGACTAAGAGTTTTTTTTGTTGTCAGCGGAATATTCAAGAATGAAAAAAACTTTCCCATTTCCACAGGATTGAACTTGGCAAGAAATAAATAACATAACATTTAGAAGTTTATGTTCAATAAATAACGAGAGTGAACCGTTCGTAATTGATTGATGGATTGTTCTGTCTATCGAGTATTCGGCAAACACACACAAACACGCGACTTAAGTTCGACACGTTTAAGCTTAATTAAATTATCACAGAATTCCTACGTAATTTCCAATTCGTACAAATAAATTTCGTGAGCATTGTGTACGAGTAATTGTTTTAAAGTGTAAATCAAAACTTCCCCGCCAGCCTATAAGGCATCCGAGCCGTCTGAAAGCTCTGCCGAAGGACGATACAAGACGTAACGTTGCATAATATGGCGCGTGTTCAGCCAAAGTATTCGTTATGGTATTTGCTACACCTAGCCAACGGGGGCATACGTTTTTCGATATGATGCCGAACGTCAGGTGTTCATCTCGTGACCTAGATATTAAATTCTATTTTAAAACAAGAGCTTTAAGTTTCAAATGTGAGTGTAGTGGTAGGCGTCGCTTGCGTCGTTTGGGAAGCGCGGCGCTGGGAGCCCTCCCTCTAGGAGAGAGCGCTGCCGGCGGCGGAGAGCACTTGAGACTCTGGCGAGGTGATCCGAATGGCGATATTCGCGAGTTGGGGGGTTCGCTCGCTGCATCCCTCTTGCTCGCGGACGCGCGGCGCTAGGCGGGCGGGAGGCGCCGCTCGGCCCGGCGTCACTCACATCGTTTCGGTCTCCCTGATCGTGTGTCCGATCCTCTCCTGTCCGCGACGTACGATCTCTCCGAAGTCTACCGGTACTAAATCGAGCGTGCCGCGTCTGGCGCGACATTTAACAAAACATATCCCTTATTTCGTGAATTACCCTCCACGATCCGACCTCCTGCTCTCCGAACTACGGTTAGTAAAGTTTCATTTTGTAGTTAAGTTTTTGTTTGAAAAAAAAAATAGTGTATTTGTTTGGACCGTTAGATTTAAGACTTAACACGTGGTTCGCCGGCTCGGTAGAACTCTGTAGGTCGGTGCAAATAAAGGATTGTTTGGATTGTGGTAAAGGAAAAGCGTGAGTAGCGAAAAGCGGCCGGCCCCGCGCGCCCGGTCTCATTTGCATCTGTCAAGCACTAGGTAAGTACCTGCTGCGTCTGCTTTTTAAAAGCCTCCTGGTTTTTTTAAGTGTCCTTAGAGATCTTTCTTGGATAGCTTTAATCTTGACACAGCGTGATTGCTAAACAAGCAGAGGGTGCCTTTAATTATTTCCTCATCATTCAAATTACTTCGCGGTGAGCAACCCGCGTAATTAACATTTTAATAAATATGCACCTGTGTTGAATTCTTTCTTTAACAGCAGATTTTTGTTTTGGTATTTTAAGATCTGCTAATTGATTTTGTAATTTATGTTTGTCTATTAATTGCTTTTACGCTATTTGATTTCCCTTCTGCGTCAGTTGTATAAATAAAACTGTTTATTCTATCTTCTAAAGTAATTTCAAGCTCGATCGCGTCATTGTGTTATTTAAATATTTTTCGCATTACTTTATCTACGTATTCACTCCGTAATAAGTATATCAAAAACTTTAGTTCAGGTCTTATTTGTACATATCCAATAACCAGCAAATCCCCCAATTTATTACACAGAATGCGATAAATGGAAGTAAAAGCGCGGGAAGGGATAAGATTATTGGGGAAGTTTCAAACTTTCGCGTCTAATTTGGGTACAAAGTACGAACTAGTCTTTGTGACTATTAATTAAAAGGTAATAAATTGCGTTCCAATAACGTCTCGGATTAACTCTGAATCGTGTTATTTGTCGCAAGTTTTAATAATAAAAAGTTTTGTTGACTTTCTTGGGCGTTGTTTTAGTTCTCTTTGTTCATTTGTTTGTTGTTTAAGTAGGCTGTATATTTTGTATAATAGTGTATTGTTGAGTTTCGTTTGTATTATATTTGTCATACAATCCTCGCGGTTATGGTCAAGATATTAGATTCCGGAAGGGTTTCCTTCGAGATTGAGAGGTCAGTAATAGGCGCGTGTGGTCGCGAGGTTCCCGTGCAGGTAAACCGATCTCTTTAATATTGGTATTAGGTTGGGTCACTGAACATCGTCCCTAGTAAACCCTGTGTCTCGAATTTCGACACCTTTCAAGATTAGATATTTTTTGGTAAGATAAAATGTAAATATGGTAAAATGTAAATAAGCATGAAAAAGGAACTGGTTGGTAGCAAAACAGTAACTTCCCAGGTTTGCACATAGAATGGTATGTGCAAACCTGGGAAGTTACTGTTTTTAAAAAGAAACAGGTATGAGATTGGCTTTATGTTCCATCAAGCTTTTAAAAAATAATTTAATCTGGAAAAAAAATCTGCTAATTTAAAAAACAAATCAGATTAAATATGGAATTATCCCAAAAAAAAAAACGCAAACCACAATAGTTCAAAAATACGTTCTACAAAGTTAGTCGCATTACTCTTCTTCTACAACACAACAAAAAACCAATAAAATACCGATAGCAAAATAAATAATATAAATATCATCACTCAAATCGAAGTTAAGAGGATCTTTTCATTTTAATGGATTTGTTTTATTTGCTGGCGGTACCTACGTTATTATTGTAATGGGTCTTAATGAAAATTGATTACGCTTTGATTCAATCACTTATTCCGAATTCATTTTCCTCCTGTGTTCTGATATTCAATATTTTCGTATTATGCCATTTAAATTGTACTATTTCGCTGTCCAGAATTAAGTGGAAAATTGATATGACTTTTCCTGAATGTCAATATTTTTTCTTATGAATATTGCAATATTTTAAACACGTTCTTGTTTAAGTCAGTTCTTCAAATACAGATGTTTGGTTTATCTAATTGGTATCGGATCATAAAAAAATATTCCATATAAATTAGTTTTTGGATTACATTTAACATTATGAAATAGACCTAGTAATTGGCAAAGTTTTAACTATTTGGCCAGATAGAACAACCAAACAAAAAATAAATGAATGAAACTTGAGTCGAAATAAAAAAAATCTTCAACATTTTTATTCACGTATTTCAACCATAACACCAAATTAAATTTAATGAAATTGGACGGAGGTTACTTGAAACCCGATAAAGGACAAAGACAACTTTCCTTCCCGGAAGATTAGACCTTTTAAAGCGAGCGGAGCCGGGGGGCATGCCTAGTCATTAACATGCTAACATTACAACAACAGGAGTCATTATTCAAACTCCAAGAATAATTCTATCATAATAGGATATTCATTATTTGGTGTTTATGGTGATAGCTGGTAAAAGGAGTTAGAAAATATGAAATATTAATTGGAAAAGGAAATAAAAAAGGGAAAGATGTTGGGTAGGTACTAGAAAGCGCTATTAAGTTCCGAAATAAATAAACTGGAAAATTAAGCGCTTGTCAAAAAATGTAATATATTTTCGAACATTCTGATTGCTATAATATAGAACTTATAAAATCATACTACTGCTTCAACTAACTTTTCCATAAGATTATGAAACTACACAAAAAAAAAAAAAACAAAAACAAAACATCAAAAGTCACATTAATTTCATGAAAATAAAATAAATACGTCCTAACTTCCCTTTTTCGGGTCTTTAAAGGCTAAATTATATACGCTCGGGGTTGCAAAAATGGAGACGCATACCACTGTGGGGACTTAAGAGTTATTGTGGCCTACATACTGGCCGCAGAAAGTGCTACACCTATTCATATTTTATATTCCATTACATAGAGACTGTACGTTATTCAATAGCGGGTTGTGACCGCAATTTTTACACGAGCATTTTCGATACAATCTATAAGGAGTGGAAAGAAAAATTACAAGCTCATGACATACGTTTTTCTCGACGTGGGAATGGGACGGGAGGCAGTGACGTATAACTGCTCGTCTAATAGTATTTACGTTAACGGCTACTGCGGTCGAAGGTTGAGACCACTTTTGTATTGTTTCGACTTTTCCGAACATTTCTTTTGTTTATTCATGTTACGCGTTAGGCTTCGTTTAAAAAAATCTGAAGTTTTTTTGTGATCTAAAATTATAACACGTGAATTAAGTAAAAACTTTATAAGAAGTTTACTTTAAGTATACAAGACAAGGCAAACGTGTTTCCAAAAAAAACATTTCTTCAGTCATTAGTTTGGTATATCGGTTAAATTTACTATCCCCGAATCCAGCTAACAAATACTTAAAATTTAAAAAAAATAATATATTTATCCCTAACGTTAAACCCAATCTATAACATGCTTAATTTTAAAACGCAACACAATTATATTCTTTACAGCAAATCATTTTAAACTGCATAACTTAAAACATCTCTTTACTAGAACTCCATAATACATGATACAGTCAGTTAACCCAGTAGAGTCTAAAGCATATAAGACGTAAAATGACGTCACACCGTATTCCCAAATAGGTACGTAGCTCTGGTGACCTAATGCAAATCCTTATGCCCCCGCGGGGACCTACTCGTCCACATTATGTTGGCATTCTTGACTCTAAGTTATTAATCTGGGTGTTGGCTTATACTAAAGACGTTGTATTATTATGTTGGTATATTAGGAAACAATTGTTAGTGATACCTGCGCATATTTGTAAAGCTGATGATTGATGGTAAATTGCAGTCGATTTTTTTGTAAGCAAACAAAATTATGGTCATTTCAGATATTTTTTTATCTAAGAAGAAAATCTCTAAGGTTTATCGTTTTCGATCTGACAATTGAACCCCAACAAGTTACGTTATGAAGTGCTTGCTATGGCGGGCGAAATGTCCCATTAATTACAAAGGGAGGGTTATAAATATAATATATTTTGACGTATTTCATAATACGTAATTACAGTTGCTACCTCAACTTTTAAGTAAGATAATACCCTGTCTGAATTAATGCCCTTCACGGGGCTTTTTGAAACATTGTAACTTTAATGTTGTTTTCTTAGAGTTAGCTACCTAAGACATCGTTAGGGTAAATGTTTTAAACAAAGGATATTGACTAATAGAGAGGTCGGATATCAACTTACAATTATGCCCTAAAAATAACATAAGCTTATGACATATCTTGACATATTCCTATCAAATAACTCAACGGCTTCTAACAGTTTTGTCTTACTACAGAGCCTAACCAACTACCTTCCATTTATACTCATCCAGGGCTTCTAAATTTTCCATTTTACTCGATGCATGCAAATACCTACAATGATCAATTAAATATATGTAACATTCGAATTTAAATACAAATTATCCATACATTTAATTATAACCTACAGAAATCCGTTCAAAAACGTCGAAGAAACTCTGCGTAAAGGATTAATTCCTTTGTTATTGACACAGAAGTTTTGCTTGTATTGTGCTGATCTTTGTGCAGAAGAAAAACATGAAGTATGCCCGTTGCTTTATTCTCGCAAACTAAGTGTTCAGTGCTCACTCGATGAAAAGGATTCTCTCTCCCTTTCTGTAATATTTGTGTTGGGATCATTTGTTGTTTGTTATTCACGATCGCATTATTTTTATTTCGAAATCACTTCTGTTTTTGTCTGGAAATCTCTCTTTGGAAAGCTATCAAGATTTCCTTTTGAGATGTAACTCTTTTAGAATTGAGATAATACTTTTGTTTCATTAATAGATCTGTAAGATTATTTCGTAGAGTTTGGAGTAACGAACTAGTGCTTTAAATACAATAACATCTCAATAAAGAATTCATGATTACAAACCTCCTTTGTGATAATTATATCGCTACTGTAGCAATATTCTTACCATTGACAATTTGTTCTTAAACAATTGTAAAAAAAATCACGCATTGCACCAAAAAAAAAAAAATTCAAAAAAAATACAAACATTGTATATTAAAACATAAATCGTTCTTTATTTAAACGTCACTCTATAAGCCTATACTAATGCCGGGTGTAAGTGGCCAGTGCGGCGAATGCAGTGCGCCAGAGAAACTCACTGCCGCGAAACGAAAGCCGCAATGGATGCTTAGATTAGTTTTTATTAAACAACGTGTCGCTAAGCACTTGTACTGGGTGCAGAACAACTCATTTATTTTTAAACAAAAAGAACACCTTTTTATGTAGTTACATGTTCAACTGAATCCAAATGAGGTTGGATAGCAAAAAACACTGTTTGAATGCGCGTGAATGGGATTCCAAAAGAATCGAATTTCATTTCATTTTTTCAACAGTAGAACAATAATAATAATGTCTCCTGATCGCTTTCGGCCACGGCGGCTAGTGTTACTATGACACCGGCCAGCGTGTGCGCAAACACAGTTGCACTTTCTGTCCTTTACTTTCGTAGCCCGATGGGATGGCAATCCGCCACGACCGGAGAGAGATCAGGCGCTGGACCCACATTTTTACGTGCCTTCCGAGACACGGAAAAGAACAATAATAATAACCAAATAACGATTTTGGATATTAGGGTATCACGAAACGGCATCTTTTTAGAAAATTAGAACTTGCTAAATTGCGAATGTCTTGTACCCAATAAATTGACATTAAAATTTCTAATGGAACACATTATCGGTGAACAGTACACTATAAAATAAGAATTTCCATTCCATCTAAGTTCAAAGCGAGTTGTAAAATCGATTTTATTACTTTCACATCATAAAGTTCGGAACGCATTTTTACATCGATAGTACCTAGATAAGAGGCCACTTCCTTCGTTATAGTACTTATAAAATGCTTACCGGGCTACGTTGTTATCAAGACTTGTTTTATGGTATTTCTCTATACACTTATATTGTAAACTTAGCTATTATTCACAACTCAAATAAAACGTAAATTGAGGATAGTTGAAGGTATCTTGAGTACTGTAAATATAGGTAACTGTGCTCTCGTTCTTTTACAATAAAATAATTACTACTGTATTTACATTGCGTATAAAATTCCTAAATAGATAGATCCTAACTAGATTTTTTTTTAATGAGTAAATCAATAAAACCAAGCAACATAAATAAACTATAGTGGGATTTAATATTCTTCACTGTACTCGTAAGAATAACAGCAGCAATAAAACCTTATCTTAGAAAAAGAAAAAAAACAAAATGCATAAAAAACATCGCAATAATTTACTGTTGCCGTCTAGCCGTTTTTGCAGTCAGTACGTAACTGTAGAACGACTTACGTAGGTGCACGATAGTGTCAACAACCTGACAGGTCTTAGTCTTCGGAACAGGTTCCGCAAGGACAAGTAATCCTTGTGAACAGCCCTAAGCTTATGTCATATAATGTCAAGTACGTTTAATACACAGCTATTTATTAGCTATGGATTTCAACTGGCCGATAGAGATTCGAAACTTAAATGTATAGGACGTTCAACTTCTACGTTTGAAAATTTGTGTTTCTTATTTTATTCGTTTTTATTTAAAGGTTTTTTTTAGTTATTTGTTGCCAGATAGATATCTATCATGAGTCTTAGATGTAGTAATAATTTAAGTGACTTAAATCCGTGCGTGGTTTTTAGGACAGTTTCCATCTAATAGTTTTAATTGCCCACAATCTTCCTAGTTTTTACTAGTCTAATTATCAAAATGAGAACTAGCGTTATTAATACTCTCTTCTTCTTTATATGGGTAAAACTTTTTGCCCATTAGTGATATATGTACAGCCCAGTACTAATAAAGCATGAATAAAATCTTTAGTACACAAATTATTATCACCGTTTCATAAATCACAGCATATTAGTGATTTTATTCATAAAAAAACGACAATCCGTTAGCCACTTTCTGTATCAAACGTAATCCAATCTAGGAAAGGCTGTTACCAACCAGATACCTTCAGTCCACATTTCAAGTTGATTTTACAATGAATATGTTTATGTAGCTACGTAGGTAATTAAATTACTAGAATACGTCGGCTTGACAATGTAATTGGATTACATATATTTATGTGTTTCTGTTGTTTTAACATTGTTATAATCCTGATATTTGGAACACACAAGATGCTTGCTTTATATGAATATTACCTGGGTAAATATCAAGGTTTTGAATGTTAATAGTTTGTATTATTCTTGTTGTGGTTTTGTTATTGATATGTTAACGTGTACTAGGATAACTTGGTCGTAGATAGGCACTTTGAGGTTTCTGAGTCTATTCTGATTTCTACGAATACTGCAGTTTTTTTTGTTTTTTTTTTAGGGGTGCTATGAACTCGCTCCTTAGAATTCTACAGTTTATACTATTCGTTCGAATGGCTAAAATAAACTTTTAATACGTCAATAGTCGTCTATTAATTCTGGAACTAGTTATCTGCTCAAATCTACAATAATACTAATAAAAATACCATTTAAATAGCAATAAACTTCTCACTAATAAGTTCAAAAAACGACATCTTGGTACCGGTGTCCTAATTAACTACCCTTAGGATCAAAGGACCAGACCTTACGTTAGCCTTGGTCCTACCTGGCGTAAAAACACGGTTCATGGCAAACACACATTATGGCAGTCTCGCGGAATATATTACGTAGTATCCTTTTACAGGCTGAAAAAGGTGATGTATTTATTCTTAAGGTAACTTTACACAAGGTGTGAGGGTGTAGTTATGTTTTTAATAGGTCTTCTGTTCATGGTAATTTACGTCTATTTCTAATTACGTGCCTTGTAGTTTTGATCAAGTGATACAATCATGATAAAGCCAATTTTCTTTCGGAAAACGATGAAGGTTTTCTTTAAAAGCATGTTAAAATTGCAAACTACTAGCACTACACGGGGTAGAGCCACATCTCTCTATAAAACTGAAACAATAATCATTTAAGAGGGTGACGGTGATCTTAAGAAATTATTTTTAAAATAAAGCGACACATTTTGTTACACCCTGTGTAAACCAAACCTTCATTTCATATACATTTACCTTTATAATTAAGTAGGCATTTAAATCTGCGGCCTTTCGCATGGCAACAGTTTAGGCTCAGAATCAAGTACTAAGACTTTTGTTCAATTACTAAAATATTAATTTACCGAAGCTTAGATAATCTACATTTTATTAAAATAATGGGTAGGTTATACCTTATTTTAAATTAGCTAACAGAATTATAAAATAGCCTGTGCCTACATCAAAGGAGAGTGCTTTAATGTAATGTTGTAAATATTTTATAATATTTCTTTATACTTAAAACGTTATAACGGTTTACTCACGCGTATTTATCGGGATAGCCCGACTAGTTTCGGACCCAACCGGAGTCCTTAAGGGCCCCTTATTCCGAAAGTTTAGGCATTTAACGCACCGAAACGGCTTGCGCCCGCGTTGCCCAGAAGCCGTCGCGATTTGAACTCCGGTGACCTATGGCGGCGGGCGGGCACGCCACAGTATAAATAAATAAATCAGTAGTTCATATATATATTGTGCTAGTAATAAGTAGTAGTTTGCAACAAAAACATAATAATATACTTAGCTTGATGTGCTATCCACTAAACTATTGATTGTCAACACTAATATGTTATGAATGTGTGACTAAGGAAAGCGATGATCATTCTATAGAATTTAAAGAATGGTTGTAGAAGATTTGGTGAGTACTATACAGCGTGGCGCTACCACCCCGACATTAATTTAACACGGTTAGGACTAGTAACCATGAATCATTTGAATCATGATACGTTTTGATATTACGTAAACTGAAAGACTTTTTTTTTTTTAAACAAACTAAATAATAAACATCTATCTCAAATTGTGATCACTCTGTGCGAAAGTTCATTCATCAAATAACTTACCTACGACTAGCGGGCTTACGTTTACTCGGTGCGGCAACGTCGCACGCCGCACGCGTAGGTACAACAGCTGTGCGCGCCAGCTGGCAACAACGCGTCGCGACTTGTAGGCATAAAATGTCTCATGTTCGGTCCGATTTTGGCGGCACAATATCACAAACACAGATCGTACCTAAAGCGAAGGTGTATAGTTAAACATCATAACACGCAATTTTATTTGGTACTATTAGTCCATTAATCACTAAATTTATTTAACTGCATTTATTTTAAAATTTATTTGTTTGCATATAATATAATATACAATAATTTTAAAATTTATTTGTTTGTTTGTTTAATATATACATATTATAGATGATAAATCACACCCAGACACAGAACAAATGATCGTGCTTATCACACAAACATTTGTCTCAGGTGGGAATAGAACCCACGACCTCTGGTTTAGCAGTCAGGGTCACTAACTACTAGACCAACAGGCCCGTCAACTCATATTCTTCACTACATAGTATAAAACAAAGTCGCTTTTTCTGTCATGTGTCATGTTGTATGTCCCTATGAACGCTCAAATCTTTAAAACTACGCAACGGATTTTGATGCGGTTTTTTTTAATAGATAGAGTAACTCATGAGGAAGGTTTTTATGTATAATATCATCCATTAAATAGTGGACAAATACTGTTATTTTTGAGGTTTCTAATGTGATGTCGCAAATAATTACATTTTTTCCGCTTACATTGCAAACGCAGGCTGAATCCTACGAGATTTATCAAAATAATGTACTAAGTATTGTACACAATGAAAGGGTCTACAGAAAACTCCGCGATGGTATATGTCTATCTCTTATGGATATCCCACAATAACATTTTTTTGTCATTTACTTTTTACGACAAATAATGACTAATATTCGAAGCGATTTTAACCAATACAGCATTAATCCTTATCCAATTAAATACCTTAAATACATTGTTGATTTAATATAGATCTATTTGGCCTTTTACAGCATCTGATTTAAATCAATATTTTTGAAGATGTACAGATTTAAAAATTGCGGAACGTAGCGTTTACGGCGACGCGGCGCGGCGGCAGCGTGCCTATAAATAGCGCGTCGAAGGTAAATGTAAAAAAAATGTAAAAAAACGTAAATGTGAAAAAAAGTAAAAATGTAAAAAAAGTAAATATGTTAAAAAATTTAAAAAATGTAAAAAAAAGTAAAAATGTAAAAAAAAGTGAAAATATTGTGTATAAAAGATATTTCAAAGATAAGGAAAGGGGAATTGTTTTAAGTACTCCAAAAACGCGTGCGGGCTACGGGCAGTAAATGAATAAATCAAATCTACTGGATTGATTTTATCATTTTTTCAGTGAGTTACATATTTTAAACCCGTGCAAAGCCGGAGCGGGCCGCTATGTTTTTTTATAAACAACGTTCACAGTTTTTCTGTAGCGTATTTAGTATATCAGCATTGCACCCGTGCGAAGCCGGGGCGGGTCGCTAGTTGAGTTATATAGTGGAAATGAAAATGTTTTATTTATTGGGCCTGTATAAATTAAAAAAAAGTGTTTGGTATTAATAAAATATAATAAAGAACTCAATGATCGCATAATGTATGTCAATGTAGTACTATTATTTTTAAATATATTTTTTTTTAAATAAGAAATAATAATAAACTTTAAAACTACCACGACAAAATACCACGTGCACTCACTGACACCTTGTGCGTTAAACATCATATAATTCGAATTTAAACATAATATAATACGAAGAAACATTTAAAAAAGTTGAAATTATAAATTACCAATAAAAATACAAACAATTAAATTGCACAGAAGACAGTGTACTAGTGTCGAGAAGTGTGTGCTGCAACAACGAGCCAATCAGGACTCGCCTCTGTGACGCGTCGCTCTGCTTCATGCCAAGGGCCAATCACAGGCGATAAACCGTTCCCTGCGCCCGCATGCACCGGCGCATTGACCCGATGAGACCCAAAAAACGACTTCTGCGCATGTCAAGGCCAACGCTCAAGATCCGTGCCGATAATTATAAGCTATCGGTTTCATACATTTTTTTTCATTTAATAAAATAAATACATTTAGTTTCGACATACCCCGCGCCGAGTGTCGAAACTAAATGTATGAAACCGATAGCTAACCCAGGCGTGGCACACGCGGCACGGCGCGCGGGGCGCGCGGGGGCGCGCTGCTTTAGTGTCGACGGTCTGTGCGACGCGCCGCCGCGCCGCGCGGCCGGCTTATTTCTACCTACTAAACACATCGCGACCATAAACCGTGATATTGTATACCTGAGAGTGGTATCGGTGAGTTGTGATCGATAGCCATGTTCAATTTCTTTCAAATCTTATACGTAATAAAATAATGTAATAATAAAATCAAAACACAATATTAGTAAGTACATCTCCTTGAATTTGACCAGGATGGAAATCTGCACCTTATAAAGGTGAATATTCCCATTATAGATTTTAAATTCTATACATACTGACTTCTCGTTGCTCTGTGTATAGAAGTAATCATATTGTGACGTATTTATAGAATAAGTACTTACGCAATACACTTTCGGATTATCTTCACTTCAGACACCCTTCTTTTCTTAATTTTGTTTTTTTTATTTACCATTTCAATCACTTACGTAAATTTGTGGTCGCGAGCAAAAGTTGCATAGGTCCTACCTCGATGGCGTCCGGCCGGACACTGGCACCGAGCGCGCGGTGCGCGCAAGCACTTTTACACGTATTTATTTTATTAAAAAAAAAATAAGCGCCATATTAAAATTCTATCCAATAATATCCCTGGCAAATCCGATTAGTAAATGAAATGTTAAATTTATATAAAATTACGTTCAGTCCAAGTCTTGTAAAACTAAAAATACTTCTAAAATCGACCTTACTTCTGAATTTTTTTTTATCGAGCAAAATGTTAAATAATTCGTTTCTATCCAAAAAAGTCACTAGATAAAGCATGTATCTGTACTATATATTTTTTTAAGAATTTAAATATGGTGATTTCTCTGAAAAAAACTCGATCTAGAAACGTAAATTTCGAATAAGGGGCCCTTAATCATGAGCTGACGCGGCGGCGGGGTCGCGAGTCGAACTAAATACGCGTGAGTAAACCGTTATAACGTTTTAAGTATGAATCATCCTCACGAAAGTTATTATAAAAATATTTCTTTAGTAATTAATTTGTTTTTAATTGGGAAGTTTTACGAAGACTTCGTAATGGTTTTTTAGTATGAAAGGCAGTATATACGTTCATGAGATAGCCATAACAAATCCAAGACTTTATGTATGTTACAAAACTAATCATAGACAGTTACAAATATCAAAATGTTATAAAATCAAATTTTCATTGGAAGCCCATAGCCCCGTACCGTGAAACAATAATGTTTATAGAAACTACATATACATAGTACAATGTTGGTACAAGTCGGTAACAAATTTCAACAGCCAAAATATTAATATTATAATTATAGATAACAATGAAAGGGCAATAGTGAGCATTCTCTTAACAGATTTTTGACAGCAAAGTCAGTCATTTGTGATCTCGGTACCTACTTCACCGGATGCCCAGAGGGCATCAAATCGTTACAAAGGATTGCTGTCAATTTCGAAGAAATAGGAACCCTGTTCATTGTCTTATCATTTAAGTCAACGTGTAAATCGAATTATTTACAGACTATAGGTACTACTATTTACAGACTACTAGGGAACTGCCTCATCTTCAGTACGGGTGTCGTATATACGTAAGTCTTCCTCTTGAATCACACTGTCTATTAAAAAAAAACTGTTTCAAAATCTGTTGCGAAGTTTTCAAGATTTATTCTGACATACAGACACAGTAGCTTTGTTTTATACTATGTAGTGAAGTAACAGAATCATTTACTTATTTGTATTGAATTCCAGCCATTTTTTTACATTATTAATTATTGTGACTTAAGAATATAGCAGATTTTCGACATAGCTAGAGTAGTTTTAAACTCAGTGAGGGTCAGTATTCAGCACGAAATCCAGGGTATCAATACTTATCTAACCATCCCCAAAAAAAATATATAAATATTTATTTTCCTTTTTTGACTGTAATGACAAGCGTCCATTTTTAACGCCACAGTACAGTGTCAATACTAGGTATTACACAGACAATCCCTAAAGAATTGTACACTAAATCATCAAAACCAAAAACACCTATTTTTGTGATACTTTTTACTTTATTTGCGGACTGTAACTGGATATAATTTGCGCGGGTTTTGCAGAGGCAGTGCAAGCTATAGTTGGGCAGCAAAGCTATCATTTGTAAGGTTTAGAGGACACGCGCGCCGTCCGGTTCCGCCCGCTGACTAGGATCTACCTCCGCGACGGAAAACACGCTATTACCGCGTGTGAGATAGAAATTTGATTTAACTATGTATTTGTTACTTGTTGTTGTTTTGTGCTTTAGTTTAAAATGTTTAAATAACAAGGTTTATACTATGTATGTATGTTTTTAGCGGGTTTATAATCTACGTTTTTGTTTCAATATCTGGTAAAATATTATTTTTGTATGAAAATATAACTGAGTTTTTTATCACATTTAGAGAGAGGAACGTTATTGATAAAAGGGGTTTCCAATATTCCAATTAAATTGACTGATTCTAGGAAATGTTCCCGTTATTTTAGGCGAACAGTTTCCGTGAATTCAAAAACACATTTGAAAATAGATCTCAACACTAATTAACAGCCAATAGCTTGTACCAATATTCCAAATATAGGTACATTTTATTTGATTCAATAAGTTTCACGGAACAGCTTTGTTTTCTTACAAATTCAATTTGACTAAAAGCGTATGACAGTAACGCGGCTATTATTAACTTCAACACATCAACAGGAATGATAACGGAGAAAGTTATGAAGAATCTTCACAATACATTCAAACGTGTAATGTTCTGAAAACAAGATACTGCGGTATATAACTTTTAACAAATGACAAGAGTAAATGATGTAAAGAGGTTGATTCATATAAAATTAGAATAATTTTAATCAAAAAAAATACAAATACCTACACTTCTTTTTTAATAATGGGAAAAATATGAAATAAGGATAAACACCTCGCATCAAAATACCATAAAAAAACACCTCAACCAAGACCAACAAACGCAAACAAATTAAAATAATTCAATAAAAATACTGAATTATTTAAAAGCCATTGAAATCAATGTCCTGAATATTTTTCGACAAAAACGTGATTGAAAATAACCGTGTTTCCGCATCGGCAAGTCGAATATTGCATTTTCACTCGTGTGACGTGACAACTGCATTTTAAATAACTTAGGTAGCGGCCTGGCTCAGTAGTCTGTACGTATTGATTCAGCGTATTTCTGGCAGAACCTATTTTCGGGAGCATCAGTGAGAAAAGGCATTAAAATTTATTCCGACCTGTCCGTTGTCCAAACTAGGAACGACTTTTTTAAATGTTATAAATAGAATTCGATATTCATTTTGTTTTCCTGTTTATTATTCAGGTTTTTGCTGACAGTTTAAAAGTTGGGTAGATTAAAAACAAATGCATATCGCAAGTCACGACTTTGTCACTTTAAATGAAAACTATTTTGGATATATTTTTTTTCTGTTTTAGTTACATCAAAAGTTTCGAATCTATGCAATAAGATAGGATTCCTTATCTTATTGATTGAAATGTTTTTTTCTGGTAATAACACCTACCTATAAGGTCTTAATATAGAATATTTGAGAGAGCACGTGAATGGAGGTTTGATAACATAATCATAATACCGCGATCCCCGAAGTACTAGGCAGAGGTGTACTTACGCGGCCCGATAGTTTGTAAATGACGGTATTCGGTCCCATATGTTGGGGTTTACTCTATTTCCATTTATCGAGAATATTCCAAGCTAGAACGATCACAAATTTCTTCATTTTGTTTTCGGATTCAGTCACAAGATTTGTCAGAAATTTTCGTATTTTTTTACCACCGTGATACCGTTTCGTAATTTTAATAAGGAGGAATGGTTATTATTTATTTCGAAATAACGTTATCTATAAATTAAACAGTACAAGTATCAAAATGTGTCAACATTCAATTGTTAAATTCAGAATCTTTTGTCTACATTTAACGCAGAATTCTGAAGTGGTTTCTGAACGAACAATCAAAGGGTTAAACGTCAATTGTCAAATTGAAATTGGATTTCTGAAGCGGTCAAGTCACGTTTTATTGGGAACAGTCTATTTGGAGTTGATGGTTTTAGTTATACAACTGTTTGCACTTGATATCAGACCTCCTATTGTCTCGATAACGCAATTTAACTAAGATTGGCTTAATTGTGCACGCATTTCTGTTCACAACTGATCCTGCGAAGTTGTTTTAGTAAACATAAGGTCAAAAGGGCTTTGAAATTAAATGAAATTATTTATTCTGTAATTAGTATAATTATCACTTTTACATGTATTTTCTTTATTTTAAAGTCCAGACAATTATTGTTAAACACGCATAGGTGTGTAAATAAATGCATAGTATTTCTTAGACTGGTCTTTTAAGGAAAGTACGAAATCAATTTGAGCAAGCCTGTTACTATTAATACTTACTATTTGATTTGTTAAAGCCTTATTATTAGGTTTATAGCAGTATGAGTAGTGATATTTTGGCCTGTGGAAAGATTACGTCGGTTATTCAAGAAGTAAATATGAAAATATCCAAACATCATTCTAAACAATAATGAAACTCGTTTTTAATAAAAATGACTTTACAGGGAAACAGAATGGTCAAAGCCAGGCAATAAATAAAACATATCCAGTCGCCGTGTTTTGTGAATATTCGAAACGGATTCAAAGAACATCAAGTTTTACAAAGTGAAGCGAGATTTATTATTTCTTTTTGAAAGCGACGCTGCAGAAAAAGTGCTCACCTCTGTGATGAAATTTAATTCTGTCCAACGAAATAAATAATGTATTTGTAAAGCATTACAACTGGATCCTTGTGCAGATAATAATCCCGGGCAGTAATTGGTCTCTCAGAGAAGTTCTTTACTTACCATGATTAAATATAAATAAACTCAACGATAGCTGGCAGTTAATTCCGTAGTTTTCATTCGTAAAGATAATAATATGATCTTTGGTAATTTTAAATTGTAAATGTTGTTGGACATCCTTTTGAAAATGAATAACGAAAAAGATGAAGATCGCGACGATGATGACAATACATGACGGTATAGTTATATCCAGATGGCTCTATTGATCCCACGTTTCCAAAAATTGAGGTAAGGGTGCTGTACAATGCACGAATGGTTAACACTTTCAGATAGTCAATAGTATTTTTGCCAAATTGTTTGCAGCTAGTTGTGTATTCAAAATATTTTCTAAAGCCCCGTCGAACATAATCGGAATTTTCCCACGGGCCTGTCGATGCGTCCCTCGCCTCTTAGCCTGTATTTCGTCAGTTGTCAATCTAGCACGCGTGACTGCGCCCGCCTTTTTTCCACCGGGCCCCAAAAAACCGGGAAAACCGGGATCAAATTTGTCCGAAGCGAACGCAACGGCACGAACATTTACGAAAATATGATTTAATGCATGTTTTGAAGGACTAGGTAAGGGTTTATGCATTATTTATTTTGGTAGCGTTGTTTTTTTAAGAGGGTATTCGAGATGGATGTCCCCTTGGCCTACAACTTAACAAAAATTCTTGAATATGAAATTCAGAGTAGGGAACGTTATCTTAGACCTCTAGCACGTTTTTTCATTATGTCCTAAATTTTTGTGCCTCAAAAGGTTTAGTAGCGTAATAAAACTATTAGAACTAGTCATAGTTTTGTATAATACACCAATATCAAAAGCTATGATATACCTAAAAATGTTCACTTCATAGATTTTTAGACCATCCCCAAAAAGTTCATATCCCAAAAATCTAAAACTCAAACAACCGAAACGAACTAACTACGCCATAACAATGCGATTTATCGATCGATTCTCTCGATAGTGAACAGTTATTTATTTCCCTGATTCCCACTACTTGCGCCAAGTGATATCCTGACTAAACGTACTCATATGTCTCGTTTCCACATCCCTCACGATGTCTGTTAAGCTTTTCGAAGGAAATTGGTTGTTCAGGTTGCATGTCAATATTTGTACAACGTCGCAATATTTAGAGGTAGTGCAATTCTGTCGCGTTTCTACATGTGCTATTCACAATGTGTTTAAATGGTAAAATATACTCGTATAATGTGTTTTAAACGGATGTGTTTTGGATACTGCTTTGGTGTGGTAATAATCAACTTACTATAAGAAATTAATAGAATATTTCGAACTTTTTTGGTCTTTTTACAAAAAAATAGATCAACTGATAAGCTGGGAAGGATAAATTAAGTTTTTGGCGCCACGTATTTAATAAAAGAATTGTACTTATGAAAAGACCTATAGCTTCAAAGTACATTGTACCTAAATCTCGTGATGTAATTATAAATAGAGTGTTATAAATAGTATCATATTGTTATTGTTTTGGTCAGTGTTTGGCCATCCAATTGGCTTGATCGCAAAGTGTTACGTATCTTGCGCAAAGGGTTCAAGGATGGTTGATATTTTTGTAGACAGATCAATTGTAATAATAGCTTGTTTACTCTTGCATAATCATCAGACGAAACAAATTGTTTTGAATTTAGCTGCACTTTTTACTCTATGGATAGATATGAAAAGTAAGTTGTCAAATTAAGCGTGCGTGTATAGGTTCAATCGACGCATAATAAAGACTTTAGTGACTTCCATCATTCTAATGAACAGTTATTGTTCAGAATTTTTATAAACCCCTCGTAATAACGGCGTCAAATGACATAATTTGGGAATCAACAAACAAATAATAGAGAAATTACATCTTATGTGAAAAAAAACATCCCTGTCGAAATATAAGTCAGCAACAGTAGGTACTATGGCTCTATAAAAGCTGCATTAAAGTTTAAAATTCCTCACCTACCGAGCCAGTATTTGTTCACCGGGCATCATAAACGCAGTCGTGCATATTTTATCACTCTGTTATCTAGTTGCAACGCACAATGCATGCAGCGGTCACAGGGGAGTTACTAACTATCAACTAACTGTGTTTAGTCGAAGCACCGGCAATACTTTTAACTGCGATACAATTTTGTTATACGTTGGATCGCGATTTAGCTAATCGAAATTCGTAATTGCAGTGGAATTAAACATTTTAATTACTTTGTGTAGGTATGGTAGAGTGCGTAATTGGCGTTTGGATTGAAATTTTCAAAAAATAAAGCTTATTTGTTTTGTAATAGTGGCGTTGTAAACCTTAACATGTGGCAATGTTCAAGATAATACCACGCGTAGGTATCTTAATTTAATCTCAAAAATACAACGGAATCTACTCTTCTATTCTAGTGAAGTCTAGAATTCGGACAGGGATACAACCAAACATAGTGTCAAAAATTGAATTAAAGAAGAATCAATAACGTGTCAAAAAAAACTTAACAAATTATACCTTAAATCTATAAAAGTAATAAATTATTTCCGCGAAAACCAAGATTCAAGAAACGCGGATTAACACTTGGGTATGATAATCCAAGGCATTACAGATGCTTTGATACTAAAATTGATATTTGAATATAGACGAAGCGGCAAAAACGTTACTTACAAGTTCTTTACGATTTGAGGTGAGACATCAAAGGTTGAATAAAATTTACGACGAATTCATATAAAATGAGCTGCTGGTATTCCTATTGATAAAAAAATCACGAGAATTCCCGTTAAGCTCCCACTTAGTCTCGTAAAATATTTGCTTTTTTATTGTCTGTACATTATGGTGAAAGTAACGGATGTGTTTTACGTAAAAAATTGAGTTACGTACCCTTGTTGGTTGTCTATAGGTATTTCTTTCGAAGTATTTCATCAAGTAGGTATTTAAGGGTTATACTTATACATACTCGCTTTAAGGGTTACATTGTATATTATTCTATTTTAACGATTGACTATTTATTTTTAGCATCATTTTATTCCTAAATTAAATATCTGAAGGAATTCTTCAAAAAAGAGGTTTTCAATTTAAGGATTTATACTATCAGTAAAACGAACCGAGAGAGGAATGAATACCTTAGAATACGAGATTGAAATATGAAATATTTGAAAGGTCGAGCGTCAAGTCCGTTGACCGTTTCGCTCGCTTTAATTATCAACTAGTATTCAGACACCTCGCACTTACAGTTCAAACGAACGAACTTTGTTTATGAACCTGAAACTTCCAATTAAACACTGCAAGTCGTTTGATATAGGATTAACAATGTTTATTGTGTTTCACGTTATTAGTTTGTTCTTTGTTATGTGTGTTTTCTGCGTGGTTTTTCATATTCTAACTTACCTAAAGAATAAGCTACTCCAATTATTAGTGATTCAAATCATACGGAATACTTTCGAAAAGTTTTTAACGATAGATGGATGGATGTTTCTTACTCTTTTCTACACGCTCAAACGGCTAAATTAGTTTTGATGACATTTCTTATGGAGTGGCTGACACCCTGGAATATTACACAGGCTATTTATTATTCAACTGCATGCTAATACATTTTCTGTAACAATATAGAAAATGTATCAGCATACCGACTTCCTTCTAGTAATAAAACTTTACATCAAAATTAGTTTCTATATTCATGAAGCTAAAACTATATTGTTATTCCACGTGCTCTGAAGCACTACATTGTAATTATTATCTACAATGTGTGTTTGATCAAAATGTACATGCCTAATAACTGTTAGTTGTGCTATTAACTAATATTGTTCAATAATAGGAATGGGTTTATTTCAACAATAAATTATGTACTTTGTATTAAATGTATGGATTTACAATGTTTTAGAAAGATACTAGTATTAATTGACATCCACAATTTAAACATCAAATACAAACTGAAAAAATGATGAATATGCATTAATGAATGAGGAGAGCATAGATGGAAGAAAGCTAAATATTAATGCTCAAGAATCGCTAAATAAGATCAACTTTAGGTGTAAATTTCAGTAGAAGAAGTAACTCAATAGTCAATTATTCCAATCACACTGTCATTGTCACCAACACATGATACTATTTGTTCAAGCCACTCCCACAACAGTACTAATAATACTAATGTATCGTAAGGAAAGTTCCACTTCCCCAGTTCCGTCAATGTAAACTCAGCTTAACGCGAGTGTAGTTGGCGTCCTCTTGTACACCATGATTGATTATGTTGTGAACACCGATACACATTACTGATTCCAGAACGGTGGCTGTTCCAGTAATTTTGGTGGTTAATCATACTAATAATATTCCTCAACATTTGCAGCGCCATCTAGTATCAAATTGAGTATACGAGTTAGTGTTATGAGAACTAGGCAACTAATAAACATACTTGTATATTTCTAAATACAGACATACTATACATAAATTATGCCAGGATATAGAAAAAATAATCGTGCTTATCACACAAACATTTGTCCTGGGTGGGAATTGAACCCACGACCTCTGGTATAGAAGTCAGGGCCGCTACACCAACAAGTCCATCGAATATGCAAACCTCTTGAATAAATTACTCCATTTTAAATAAGCATGATATCTATATCTAAATAAAAATTGCTTGCTTCCATTGAATAAAAAAAAAAACAAGTTCTTACTTACCTTCACCTATACCAATAAGTTTAAAACTACCAGGCTTACTTTCCCGCCAGTTTCCTTGCATCCTTTTGACACCGCAACGTCACTGGAGTTTCAGTCGACATCTGCCCTATGAATGCTTGGCTCTTGCTAAGATCAAAATGCTAATACTTAAAGTGTTCTACCATAATATTCGAGCGAGCCTTGAATTTTTCAGCGGTCTTTTATTACAATGTTCAGTCGAATTTTCTGGAAAGAATGTCGTATGTTGTGATGTGAACTATGGCAGGAAACTTCTTATAATATTTAATAAATATTTAAGATAAAACTAGTATAATAGAAAAAGAGTATGATTATGAGATGAGATAGATGTTATATTGTGCTACTTAAAAACTACCAGCGCCCGCCACAGCTTCTTACTGGGGCAATACTGATGTATTATACATATAAACCTTTCTCTTGAAACATTCAGTCCATTAAAAAGACTGCATCAAAATTCATCGTGTAGTTTTGAAAATCTTACCATACATACAATTAAAGAGGAAAGCTAGCATTTTACTTTATGCTATGCAGTCGGTAAGGGCGTATATTATAAACGTTCTGGATGGACTAACATATTCTCCATGAATTCTCATAGCCCTCGTAGTTATCGACAATCGATATCAGAAACAAACGAATAAAATTAGTAACAAAAAATATCTAACTAAACTTCATTACAGACTGTCAATCTGTCTGTCATCGCAAAGTTGGAACAAACATCCAACCATTAGAACAAGTACAAACATTTAATTTAAACTTTCGCCTTTTAATATTTATGAAAATTCGAATCTTGAGTACACAACATTAGTATAATGTAGGTTACCTTAAACTTGGTTTTACGAAGATAACGAGATTTATAAGTTTGAAAATAACTAAACAGATTTACTTAGGTCGTTACTTGTTTTTATAAATATAAATTGTTTTGTGCCACAAAAAAACTGGTTTGAAAACTGTGTACTTTCTTTTTTCTTTTATTATTTGGAAAATTCTTAATTAAACTTACAGGAACACGAAAATTAATCCCATCATTCTTGAAGTAAAAATAGATGATAATAGTTACTTGCTAATGGATACCAAAGCACTATCAGTAAAGCCAGTCACAGTTGAATCTACTTGACATCTCAACACATGATACGTACGGTCAGCAATTAAATCTATATAACGTACAAAGGTTGTTAATTTAAAATAATATATTAGGACTGGAAAAAAAGTAGTTTTAACACCTGAATGCTAAAGACAAATTAGTTAAACACCATATTATTTTTATACATTTTGCCAGTTTTTAAATCGCCGTCTGATAAACTTTCGTTGCTAACCGTACAGAAGTAACAGCTCACATTCAGTGAGAGTCGCTCTCACGTATTGACACGAGCACCTTGCTACGATAATAATATGATCCGCAGAACTGCATTCAATGCCACTAACTTTATACGACTTTAAACGTCCAAGTACGAGTATGTTAAAGTATTTTATCGGATCATACGCTACTTTGTAAATAAGGAATTTGAACTTTATGGCTTATAAAATAGTATCGTTTTATGTTTGTAATACTTTTTGGAATGTCCATTTGAATAAGTAGAAGAACTTTTGATGTGAAGTGTTTTGTAAAAAAAGGTTTTGTGAAAAATTATTACTGAAACGGTCATGTAAGGCCTATTTTACATTTACAGAATTAGTTCAATGTTGGAAATTCAGAGCTGAAAAATGTGAGAAGTATAGAGTTATTTGTATAAACAAAATGTGATAAATTAATACTGAAACGGTTATATTGTAGTCTTTGTTTTTTCGGGTGTCAGATGGAGGCCTTTTTTTGCATTTACGGAATTAGTTTAATGTGAAAAATGCGAGCATTTAACGAGCTTGTTTCGCTCAGAACTGAGAAAATCGTGACTTCATACGATATTTCAAATCACTCTATCGTTTCATAGCGTTGCCACTGTCATATTGTTTTTTATCAAGAGATTTTATCGAGATTTTTGTGGCTCTGTAGTCATTATTTTCGTTTGAAACTAATCATCATTATTTGTGAGAAGTTCCAGATACTTAGCGTGTTCCACTACACTTTGATGTAACTTTACACTAGTAGCCCGATGCGACTGCAATTTGGTCCCCGCAACCATACTTAAGCTAAGACACACTGGTATTTTGCACTGGCTGCCTTGCCCAAATTACTAGGATAAAGTTGCCTAAATTGTTATGACTGTTGTATACTGAATAATTATTTGACTGTGTGTTGTATGCTTTATTTGAATCCGCATGTTGTGTGAATTTTTATTTGAAGATAAATTCTTGTGTATTTAAAGAATATTGTCTGTTACAACCTCAAAATTGTCTGGACATAACCTTAAACATAATTTTCTTTAATTATTGCTTTCTTAGATTCGTAATCGTTTTTTATTAAAAACAGTTCACCTATATTTTGACTTTATCTGCTTGTCTTATAAATAGTCATTAAGTAGAGACTCGTATATCAAAAAATACGTTTACTTGAACTAAAACTCCAGTTTTAAAGCTGATTTCGATATATCCAGTGGTGTATTGCGTAGGGGGTAGGGACATGTAACGTGGCCAGCCACAGTTGTGAGAAATAATTGGCAATAGGCTGGATAGCGTCGCAGGGGACCTAATATCACTGGACGCGTATTCAACGCTGGTCCGTGCATGTTGGATCAAATCTTCTGGGATGGTGAACTTCCAAGAGTATTGTGAGGTTACAGTTATTGTCACGGATACAGACAAGAATGGTGGCTTCGGGAATCGATTTCAAAGATTTTACCTTAAATTTCAAGTGTTGTCCGACAAAACTTTAAATATAATTAAAAAAGAATCTTTAATTTTCCATATGTCGACTAACACTTTACAATAGAAACCTTACTATATTAAATAAATTCTTTTCTTCTTCTTTTTTATTTTCATTTTCACCAAAAAAATAACAATTCAATTCGTTACTCTACAACGTCGAAACTCAGTGAAACAGAACCCAAAACCCGAATTTAAATACAGGGCAAGGCCCAGTAAACTAAAAACCGTATCGTATTCCAGTCTGTATGGGCCTTTAATAAAATGTACGGATATTCTAGTCTATCAAACGACTCAGCTCGAATGACAAGAGGCCGGGTCAATTTCGAGTGTTTGAGTCGGTATAAATCGAGCGACGCGATGACAGCGCTCCGAGATCGAATGTACTAGGAATATGCCAGATGGGGAGGTTGTACCGACGTGTAATTACCGCTAGTTTGCGAACACTTGATCACTGATTTATGACTTGCAAAGTTTTGTTAAAAGTGAACACGCTGTACGTCTTTAAGTTAAGTGAATTGTTGGTATGTGTTTGTTAAATGTATGTGGGTTTATTACTTTAATGTGTTTTCATTTGTGTAAAAGCCTTGTATAAAAATTTAAGAGAATTTCGATTTCCTAAATCGCAGTACAAAATCGCTTAACACAGACAAGTCGAGTATTTACAAGAACAGACTAAAGCAACAAAAAGGTGAAAGATAAAAGATAATGTAAATACTGTTTGCAAACGTAGTGATGAAAAAGGTTGACATCTAACGCTGTATGTTTTGTTTGTAAAGAAAATATGGGTGCTAAGTCAAGTAAATGTTTTTTTATGCCTCAGAGATAGATTTTGTGTAGACTTGTTATACAAAGAGGCCCATGCTTCAGTTCTCCCCCTCTTTGATTTATTTTGATATGTAAAGAGGACAGACGTCGATTCATGCGATTTCTGAAGTGAGGGGTGAGTCTAGTTCTGTTAATTACTGCGTTCCTATATATTGAAATGTCTTGCTTTGCTTTGGATTTGAATTGTTGAAGGATAGGTTTAAATTCTTGTATTAGTAATAATTTTTGTTATCATAGTCGAACGATACGGTGATCGTGTTTTGTTTAAATATGAGTTAATAATGACTGTATTAATACCAAGGTCTGCCAGCTGCTGTGTCAGATTAAATCTCACGCCCGAGGCCGTCGCTGGCGACGTGCGCCGTGATGATTTTTACTGAGTCTACCTTTTCGCCTAAGGGCGGACAAAGGGAATTTCTATAGGGATGTTCATACAAAAAAGGGTCGAACAGCTGGCTCGCCTTCCAGCGCAAAACTCCTCTTTGGCAGTTTTTAATTAACCAAGCCAAGCGGCATGGTTTACACGAAACTAGAAACAAACATAAATACGTTTTAAACTTTTAATATCCAACGTCGTGACAAGAAAAGTTGGTCAACTTAATCTTTATAATTCTATTAAACGATTGCAGAGTTTTCCTGGCAATAATTTCACACAATAACTGTAACCTGACTTTAATTTCGTTATAAAGCATTAGTCGCAGCCCGGCCGAGACGATGAGTGAACTATTAAATCAAATTTGTAAACAACATTAATTTTGATTCAATTATGTAGGACGTTTTGATAGGCGACATTAATAAGTCCTGACATAATAACTCCACACAGCCCTCGCGTTTATACAATTTTGGGCGTTCCTTGAACTATATTGTACAGAAGGTTAATTTGGCAAGAGGTTACAAAAAGGCAGTCAATTTAATAACGATTAAGTAAAAATAAATGTTGGCATTCTTCTGTTTTTGAAAATTGCGAAAATAATTTTTAAAATACACCCATAAACTCAAAATGTAAAAAAATATCTAGCTCACCAAAAAAGTAACTAGACACTTTAATTACTTGAATTATCTTAGAGACTTAGTTATATTAAATGTATAATTTCCAAATTATTTCTTTGTTTTAATATTTAACCTTCTGAGGTACTAATTCCGTTTGTTATTTGAAATATGGATTCTCTACAGCATCGCCGACAGTTATTGGATTACAAGACCTGTGTGGTACTCAGCTAATAAAATCTGTTCGATGGAACTAGCGTTCATCTCCTTACGTCAACTAATATAAATGAACTAGCTTTTGCCCGCGGCTTCGCACGCGTTAAGAAGTATTATTGTTTAGCAAGTTAGTGTAAAAATTAGGGCCTACAAAACTTCTTTGTACACAATATTCTTAACTAATTTGTCATTTGGCGCTAAACCTATCAAGCTACTGGGAGAACTTACTCGTGAGCAAGCGACATAGAACTGCCCATGAGAGAAGCAATGTTCTCTCAAGTCAATACCCGCAAATTTGAGAGTTTGCCCCTGAGACTTGTTTATAGTCATGGCTAGTCAAAAATCTAAGAAGATTTCTACAAACATCCCCTATTTCATCCCCTTATGTGTGGAATTTATCAAAATCTCTAACTATTTCTTAGCGGATGCCTACGTTATGTGCATGTAAAGTCTCAGCCTGATCGGCTTAATTTTGACAAAGTTTCATAAAAAAATTCATCCCCTATTTTATCCCCTTGGGGGTAGAATTTATCAAAATCCTTTCTTAGCGGATACCTACGTCATAACATCTACCTGCATGCCAAATTTCAGCCCGATCCGTCCAGTAGTTTGGGCTGTGCGTTGATGCATTAATTTCGATCGAATTTGATTACCATAAAAACGGTTCTAGTGAGTTAAAAGATAGACATATACTGTCGCGGACATTTTTTTAGATCATTTCAATAGGAATAATTCTTACATACATATATTGTGTGTATCTTGAACCGTTTTTGCAGCGCACGCAACAGAAGCCCTCAAGAATGAAAAAAATTCCCCGTTTTTTTACACATTTACCATTATTTCTTCGCTCCTAATAGTTGCAACGTGATATTATATAGCCTAAAGCCTTCCTCGATAAATGGTCTATTCAACACAAAAATAATTTTTTGATTCGAACCAGTAGTTCCTGAGATTAGCGCATTCAAACAAACAAACAAACTCTTCAGCTTTATAATATTAGTATAGATTTAATAAGATATTTGTTCATTGAATCGGAAAATTGTAAAAAACTGAATATACTTAAAGTATTTAAGAATATTTTTAAGTTTTTATGGGAACTTTTAAAGTATAATTTTTGTCGATATCAAGGCAAAATGCCTCTACTTGCTGTGTAGTTTGGATTCTCTTTTCCATATTAGTAACAGTTTTTCAAATAGTAAAGTTTTACTTGTTAGCATGTTTATTATTTTTACTACACAATTTAATTTAAAAAAAACCTTTAAAGAATTACACATAGTAACTCCCATATTTAAAAACATTTTTCACGGAAAGCGTAATGGACCTGAAGAATTGCGCTCTCTTTACCGTAAATAATGTCATAGCAATATATCGGAAAAATAGATCGTCATATTCTAGGCACTCTATAAAGTAGAGGCGTATAAGGAAAGTGCATTACGCAGCTAAGTCCGTATATGTTTATACACGACTATCCAGTTACCTGGGGGGCTACCACGACATCTTAAAGTAAAGCAAAGTAAGGCTGTTGAAGGTGTGGAAGCGTGACAGCGCTACATGACGTAGAGCGGCATCTCTTTTCCACAAACGGAATCGTGTTGCTTTAAGTGTTGGTAGTAGGCCCCCTGCGTTGACTAACGACACTCCAGGCAGAGGGTTCCTAGCTTCAGAATACACATGAAGCCTTTTTATAGGTCGTCAACCTGTCAGACTCGGGCTAAGATATAGTGGCGCTAGTGCAGCCCTTTTGTAAAACAACTTTTTTAAATGTTTGTCTGTCAAAGAGTTTGTTGACTGTTTTGTGTGAGTGTACGATTTTAATGGTCTTATTAAGGCTCTTTTATTCAAACTGTTTTTAGTATTGAGATCAGTGTATTGAATAAACGGTAATTAGAAGTGATCGTCATTTTATTCTTGTTTGATCTATACATTTTTGAAAATAGTCTCTTTCTCTTTTAGCATAAATTGTCGAGTCTCGATATTTTCGAAATAATATGATAAACGAAGTAAACCGTCTTCAACAAACAATTTAACTTTTAGTACTTTTTTTAAACAATTTATTTTCCTATGAAATTGCAGTTTAAGTTTTAAATCAAGTAAATGATAATTATACCACAACAAGACTGTTTCTAACGTTAAAAACTACCTATTACGTATCGAGATTGCAAATGGCCGCTCATTAAATGACTAATCGGTAACAGTTGTAGAAAGTGCAAGCTTTTTAATAAATTGCTCGCTTTCTATCCGCATGTTCTCGTAGAAAATATTTGATTCAATTAGAGTAGCATTCAAAATTAGTTGAAATACAGTGTATTTAGTGTTATAATATTTTGAGTCAGATCAATTTTGTGGTGTTATTTAGAGTTGTTAGATAAATAATCATGAGAAATAATTACAATTTGAACGCTTAGTAGGACATTACTAGTAAAATTTAAACGAAGTATGGATGGATGAAAGTATGGATGGCTATTTGTTACTCTTTGACGCCCAAACGGCTGCATCAATTTTAATGAAATTTGATTTGGAGTTAAATGACATTCTGGAAAAGTAGGATGGAGTTTTATCAGGCTGGATAGGCTTTTAACCGATAGAGTCAGGGCCAGTTACAGGTAATGTTTTGTCGAAATTCGCGCGGGTGAAGTCGCGGGCGACTAGCTATAAATATTTTCATTGTGTTGTTATATTGTATGACATCTATCTATTTACTTTAGTGACACAATAAAATAACCTGTTTAACTATCGTTTTTTCGCCGAGATACTGGTTGTTACTCACGAAGTTATCACAAGACTCGTAGAGATCAGTTAGTATATATTATGTGGACGACACTCCTAAAACCTATTGGGAATAGCAATGACTAAATAGGTGGCTAAGGGTTCCATTTGTTACGCCACGATATTCACTTTGCAAAACACAAGGTTACACTTTAAACTAAGTTGTGAATACCTAGGTTTATGAGCACTACAGACAGAATAAACAAAGTTTTAACTAACTAAACTGCGATAAAATCTGTTTAGAAATGAAAGGTTTAATAACTAGGTTTACTGTGGAACTAAATTAATAGTTAACTTTTGGTGCTCATATTAAATATTATTACTGTTAGAATGTGCTTTGTTTAATTTTAAACCTTGCTTTTTAAATCTATTTAGGAAGACGGAACACAATGTCAAATCGCCAGAAAAAAATAAACTGAAGAAAAATTAATGCACAATATTTAATTTATTTTTTAATTAAAAATATTTTTGCTTAATAATTAAAATTATTTTTTTTTATTTTTAACGAGTTATCTCATCTCATCTGATAGTGAGTATTCTTTTCAATGTGAAGGTACCTACTCTGTCCGTAAGTGTGCTTACTGCTAACCCAAATGCTCCCCTTTTTAACCCAATAACAAAACTCTTTCACTCGAATCTCAGTACTGGAATGCCTTTACCCACACAATCTCAGGCTAACTGCTAACAACATTTGCAATATTAATTATGCGAGCCGCAAGCGTGATGTTCCGGGTTAATAACAGACAATTCTGGATGGCATCGGGATTAAACCATATGTCCGACGTAACTATTTAATGAGGTATACAACATTATGCCGCTTTTATGTTTTAAAAAAGGGTTTTTGTTGAAAAAAATATTGTAGAGCTGTATGAATTAAGGGTAATTATGTTTAATTAATTAAGTGAGTATTTCGCCTAGAGATGGACAACAATTTTTTTTGAGTATGAGTAATCTTAAGTATCAAATATAAAATAACTCTCTTTCTGTGCACTTAAAACTAAATATTTTTTCAAAATAAATTAGGAGCACCAGGCCAAAACTCAAGAAGTTCAAATAAATACTTTATGGTTGAATTTTGCTACTTAAATTGGCGGCCGAAATATGGTTTGACAACATTACCCCAATGTCCAGCCCTTGAGGAAATACACCCGTGATGATTTCCTGTGGTAGTCGCAATCTACCACGCAATTTGATACAGGTTTTGGGTTCGATTAGTTGGGTTACGTGAGTTTGTTTACTACACAATTCTCGACAGTTGGGGTCCGAATTGTGTCCGATAAATAGCAATTAAGCTCCCCTTCCATTACGCTACTACTTACACGGCAAACGACAAAATATCGCTCGAAATGGAGGACAGGTAAGTACTGTAAGTAGAGCAAAAAGAATTTAATGACTCAAAAAATAACAAAGAGATCTTCATGAAAAATCACCAGCCATTCTGCCCATATTAAAGCTGTCACCAAAAAATCAAGGCACAGTTCATCAATTTGTTGATTCCGAGTAAATTACTTACTTTGTGTGGAGACACATTAATCAATAAAGGATGATTAATGAAAGCCAGCACACGATCCCGATCGCTTGATGGATTAGCGCCCATATGGTTCTGCATAATTTGCTGAGTGCTGCCACCTGCGCCCTTATAGCTTCATCTCTCTCCCACCAAACAAGTTACGATGGGAAAAAATCCTGCGGTATTTTGTTAGTAAGCATTATTTTCTTGTTTAGATTACCAAATAAAAGTCGGAGGAAAACGAGCCCGAATTAAATTTTCGTATTCCGTAGCTCAATTTATATTCTGCGCGGTCGAGCGTAAATCTAAGATTTCCAAATGATTGTACTTTCGAGCAGGTAACGAGATAAGTAGTGGAAAGCTCAACTGTCGCATTTATTGTTGTTTTAACAAAGAGAAATGGGAATATTTTTTTATATATATTTTTCGAAACTTCCTTTTGAAATCTGTTAACAAGGAGTAAGCAGGACCTTTTTATCCGGTCGAAATATTCGGTCGCCTCCAGCGTTTGGCGCAGATTGGCAGCCGACAAATCCCTACAAATCCCGTGTAGCAAGCAAAGCTTTCCTCGGTTCGAAAAAACGCGATTGATTCAAAATACTACTCGGAAAAATTACGAGCCGAACTACAAAATAAACATATTCACTCGGAATTTATCGGTTTCCCGAAAAGGCCCATCAAAAAGATAAATACTAGAAAAGTGAAATGAGTTATTTAAGTAATCGAGTGTTAATTTTTGCATTGACATTTCATTAAACAGTCCACACAATAATTATAATCAGACATTAAACGTTCAATAGCTACTAATTATTACCACTTAGTAAAACAAACATGCATTGCCAACCCTAACGCAGCCGACATGGGTCCTCAAAACAACATTCCATGCACAATCATAGTAATCAAGGTTGTCGCTACACGATTGGCATGCGACTAGAGTTATTCTATAACGCACAATTCGTATATGTTGACAATTGTACACCATCCATCTCCTGCCGACTGCCATCGGAAAACAATAGAATGCATTCGACGTCGCTGCGATGGTATGAAAGCACGAAACATATAGGTTTTTTTTTTCGATTTTATGACTTTTGTGACATTCTCGACATGTTTTTGTGAATTCGCGAATTTTAGGTCATGTGACGACGTGAAGTTAATGAAAATCTGTTCGTCGCGATTGTAACAACTATTCGTGAAATAAATTAAACCAAAATAAATGAATTTTAGTATCCTGTAATCATTTTGGTTGTAGGTATTATGGCCATAATGCCTGCTTCATTATTTTTGGCGATAAGCAAGCCAAAAACACCTTTTTGACCACAACGTCTATTAGGACAATTTCAAAACGTGTGTGTCGTTTTAAACCGCTCCTGGGACTCTGCCAGTTACCTGTCCTTTCCCGCAAAAGGGTATCTATTATCTTTGCCTACATCATAATATTGTATGCCGAAAATAGAAAGAAAATAAACAGTAATGAATATTATAAATCTGGAAGGGTTTAATACTGGGGATATAAATAGAAACCGATATTGTAATCATTAGGTAGTATATTAAAGGAACTATTTTGTCAATTTTTCTATAGAAAAATCTGTCGGATTCTAACTTTATTACTCTAAAAAATACTAAGTAAACTGAAAGATGAAAAATTTGCTCTGAATTTAATTTACAGTATCAAATTATAACAATGTTTTATTTTTGGGGTTAACAACTGAAAATTATATAAAAAATCAGAAATATAATATTTAGAACCCCATTTTCCATTATTTTTTACTTCTCATTAGTAGGGTTTTAAATTGCACTTGATAAAAAGCGGCGCCCGGGCCCCTACAACATGGGACTTATTAGCGTCTTTAGTTAAACGAGGGTGGCCGACAATACTTAACCCTTTAGGGAAAATGGATACCTTAATAAATATGTAGGTGGTATTTTCCAATCAATATCAAACTGTCATAATCTTGATTTTTTAAGTTGCTCGTAAGAATGTTGAGTTTCATCTGATGGGTATCTGGATGCCAATATTCGGAAGTCGGTTTCAATTCTCAAGAAATAAACTACTAGAAAGTTTAATAGAAAAAAGAATCAGTATTTTTTTTTTATTCCAGATAATTTATTATTTTTATTTTCAAATATTTTTTCTTTAAAATTAAGTTATCAAAACAATATTGCTCTTCAACAAGTAACATAACCTGAATCGTTTTTCGTAGTTGAAATTGAAATTACGGTCAGTTGTCTTTGAGAAACACGTTAGGATATGTATAAAGGAATCCTTAGTATTTGCAGATATGGATGCAAGTAACGTTTGTTGTCTTTGTAAGGTACTGCCCAGACGATTGAACCCAATTATTTGTATTGCGCTTCACTTGGTACTAAATTATATAGATATTTGATATTATTGAGAAACTGAGATACTTCAATTTATTCATGCGTTTCATATTTTTCATTTCGATCTTTAAAAAGGTTGTATTGCATTCAAAGTTAAAAGAAAGACATTTTCACGCACAATTTACAGAGAGTTTATACGGAAAATTTTCAGATTGCATTGCATAAAAGTCTGTCCTGTTCCCATTGTTTTCTTTAATCAAACTAAGATCGTTGCACCAACCGAGGGCCACTCGAAAAAATACAAAAATCCTCAACAAAAAAAGGTCAAATCAAAGTTCGTACAACTTTCAGCATTTAGTTCGCACTTACTTATTTAATAACATTTGTGCCCACGAGGTTACGGTTTGTTTATGTAATTGTTATTGGGTGGCTAGGTGCTAAAAGCAGGCCGGCCGTTCAGGCCTGTTGTAATTGTGCATATGCGGCGTTCCGAGTACCCGCTTGTTTAATTTTGCAAATGTTATTAGTGGCTAGGTGGGAAGGGACGGCGTGACTCGGCGCCGGGCTTGCAGCGCGCGCGGCGCCCGTGTCACGCTGCTGGGCACAAACAAGCCACAAACGCGGCTAATTAAGCGACTACCATGTACAACGAGCCTTCAAAATGAAGTGTTAATCCATTCTGATATGTAGTTGGTATATTGGCTTCTTGAGTGACGTCATTGAGGCGTTTGACACATGCCTAATGAAATTTCGAAGTTGTCTGCTAAATGAAGTTATAGACAATATCCTCGCGATAGATCACATATGTTACATTAAATTGGTTTTTGTATAATAGGTTGTGTTTGGGGACAATAATGAAGAACATTAGGTAAATTCAGTTTAACATTTAGAACTTCGTAAGTTACCTATTCGTAACTACTTTCATGCTACTAATCTACACTTAGATTAAACGTCTCAACAAAAGTTCAATCAAGCACAAATCAGTCTCAATATCGTGCAGAGAAAGCCAATACAGCTCAATAAGGCATGTACACACGAGTGCCCATAGACATGCTAATAACTTGAATGTAGTTAGTGATGCAAGGATTGGGGCACAAGGTGCGAAATTAAAGCCTAGTGTACACTGTCGCAAAGTAAACGAAGCAAGATACCTTTGGTTATTAGTTTCCGAAAACAATACTTTATTGTTTATTCAAAATGTTGATTCTTTTGTTATTTTGGAAAAAGAAAAATACATGTTTAATTTAGTTCAATAATGTACTTGAATTGACTGACACTGAGAATATTATTGATAATCTAGTTCTAAGCCATAAAAATAGCGGAAACAAAACATAAAAATATGGATAGTTTATTAATAAATAATAATTTTGAAAAATTTACAATTGAATACCAAAATTAATTACGACAAACAAATACAATTATTCAGTAATAAGGATAAATAAAAATCAAATGACTTTATTACATTTGTTTCTCGTCAGTTACAATTACAATGAAATTTTGTACATATAAAGTACCTACTTTTATCTGGATTATAATAATATTATTATTCTAGTGTTTCATTTAATGTTTTCCTGGATCCGTATTTATTCATTCATGAAATAAATCCATTTAGAAATAATTGTACTTGCAAGTGTACACATTAACATAATAAACAATTAAAAATGTTTATATGTTTTTACAAATAATTAATATAGGTACCTAGAAATATAATAAACCAGATATATGCGTCCCATTGCTGGGCACAGGCATCTTCCCGTAGAGGGAAGATTTGAGCTTTGATTACCACGCTAGCTCACTGCGGATTGGCGATTACAAATTCCAATATTTGGAATCCAAGTTTCCTCAAGATGTTTACCTTTACCGTCTGTCAGTACTGTCTAAAAATTATTAAGAAAGTACATACAACTTTGAAAAAGTCACGTTGGTACTTGCCTGCGCTTGGGTTTGAACCTACACCTCGTGCATACAATTCCATACATAGTACCTCTAAGCCTGGGCTAATCGAATTGAGCTGACCATAATTATTATGAAATGCAACCATTTTATGTGTCACATGGGCATTTTAAAAGTGATAAAATTTACGATATAGCCACGACATATTCACAAGTGCACAACACACTTGTTGTGTCGTACAGATAGGCAGTCATTTTAGGCGAAATACTGTATCTTAAACCTAGACAAGAAAACCGCCAAAACAAACGTAGTTTGCAAAGAAAAGAGGTAGAAGAATAAAACGAATAATTAAGAGCAGCCACATTAATTACACTGCAGGTGGTTTTATGTCTTCAATAACAGCAAACCTCATAGAACATTAAGCCCTATAAAAAGTTTAATCAATTCAACAATCTCGAGCACAAATTGAAAAATAAAACGAGCATCGAGTTTCATCTGCAGTTCGCGAGACACGTTTCGGTCAATATTTAACCCGACACCGCTTTCAAACTTCAAAGTTTCTGTTACACCAATTCAATAAGTTTTCCTACTCGTTCAATAAAACAGCAATGTCTTGCTTGCTTTGACTGCATTCGAGTTCTTTGTGTGAAAACTTTTGATTGGTTTTGATACCTAGGAGTTTGCTTATGGATTGTGGATTGTTGGTTTAAACGGTTTCGAGTTCGAAGATTAATGTCTTATTTAAATATGTACCAAATGACCGAAAGCGTTGAATTTATGTCAATTTTACAATCATCAGCAATATTTATGCAGTTATTGAAAGGTAACAACTATTGTGCAAGTCTTGGTTCGCTTTTTCGTGATAGGTAGGTTCCTAATAACGCTGCGAATCTGTTCTAGGTACTTTGCTACGACATCTAGTCCTAGCTCTCGTGTTGTAGTAGATAAATCTAAAACCACGTGCAAATATACTGAAAACAGACATACCTGCATCCATCCAAAGGTCAGACGCACGACGACACCGCGGTGGCGCCGACGCAATTCACTACGTTCGTTACTATTTGACACAAATTATTTCATAACTTTAAATCGACTGCCTTATGATTAAGTACCTGTCTTTGAATATGATGTTTAACACATTTATTTAACAAAAGATAAAACGAGTCCTTGTATTAATTAAAAAATTAAATCAGTAAATAATATTTAAAAAAAATTGTTTCTAAACCTATGTAAATAAAGATTTCAGAAATCGTAAACACATTTTACGATTCTGAGGCTCAAGTGCCTCAAAATCGTACACAGAAATAAGCACTTAGCAAATACAGGCAGGTCCTGTTTCTTTATTGTATGTTCATTTTTGTCACATTTGTGAATAAGGAAGATCTAACGAGTGTTTTACATGATCTTTAACGCGATACATTATTTACGTAGCAATAACTAAACGTACTGGATGTCAGAACTAAAATACAGTTCAACTATTTATACATTGTAGCGATGACTAATTTGTTCTCTCTAGATATATTCGGCGCGTACTAAATTTACTGTCACTTACATTGAAGTACGACTCTTATCGTTTTAAACTGATCGCGAGTGTGTAGATTTAAATGTTAATGGGTCATAAAAGGTATTTGGTAACTAATAAAATTTAAGAAATTCCTCTAATACTAAGATGTCTATCTAATTTCGTTGCTATTAGCTACTATATCGAGCCCTATTTTCAGCTTAATTGGTAGATATATAGCAACAAATGTATTGATAAAAAGTTCCATTATTATTTGACCAATAATAATAAAATTACTCGGATTTTCCGGTGGCTGCCTATATGATTTTGCATAAAATTCACAATTCTGTTTGCATAAGTAATTGAATGGAAAATATTTTTAGGTTGCACGGTTTCACAGTTGAATGCTCACATTGGCATTTTAATATTTAAATAGACTAATTATGCAATTTAAATACGTTTCAAATCATCGTTATAAATGAACAATGTAATGAAAAGTAGTTGCTGAAGTACTATCAACTTTCCAATTCAGCTGTTTTTAACTGAATATCGAGTAGCCAGTATTCCGCGGAATAGCATGTTTTAAAATCTGTTACAGTTTGCGATGGTACAAATAACGATGAAGTTGAATTGAAAATAAATGAACAAACTCTATTAATTCATATATATACATGAATTAACTTAGATAAATCATGCTGCCTCGATAACAATTAACATTTAAAAAAATATGTATACCTTGTAAAATATAGCTTGATACCTGTGACGTTTGTCGGAATGACATTACTAGGGATGGAGGCGTGTTTCGTAGCTTATCGATGTCTGTGACGTCATGAGTTTTATTAAAAGTGACATTGTAGTCACTGTCATTGTAAAGATGTAAATTAAGAATAAATGTATTTGTAGTTTATTTAAATGAAATAAAACAATAATAATTCAAAATAATCGCGCAAACGGATCACAAATTCGCGACACTCACTATTCAAAACAGTCTTTTTTTGTCTTTTCGGCATTTTAGCAAACAAAAAAAAGGTAACACCAAACAAAGTAACACAAATAACACCATAGGAACACAAATATCAACAAAACAATGGTAGCGTATACAAGGCTGCAGACGCCTCGCGTCAGCATTCGTACTGACTCAAAAACGATGGCGCCCGCTTGTTTCAAGCGCGCGAAACCATTATAGCCAAACTAAATAACTACATTTTATACTAGTGAAATTTTCATAGTATTATTTTATCGATAATCACATGTCAGTCACTTGCACGTCCCTAGAGCTCTTCAAAGTGCATTTATAAAGTAAGCTAAGAACCAAAAATTATTTAAGAAATATTAAATATTATTTAAATTACTCATATTTTTACTAGTATCTTTATAATTACATGATTGTTTTTAAAAATGCTTTTTATTTTTATACACAAACGTCGTTTTTATGATAAAAAATTTGAACTTTTAAAAATAAAATTTGGGTTGTAGCTGTCTTCATAAAACGTTCGGTAATGTCACAGGTATCAAGCTATATTTTACAAGGTATAACTACAAAGTCTATAAGGAAAGACTAGGTACCATCTTGAAAAGGTTGTAAACTTCAATCAAATGTACAATAAACATTATAAACACTGTCCAGTACAAATCCAAACGAATTACACTTTCTCACACGACCAACAAAAGACAGCTAAAATTTGAAGAACAAGCCACGAAACTTTGTACCAACGCGGCGTGTTGTCATAAACAACTTGTACTGCTCAGAACTTCAGCTTAAAGACCGGCTCACACGATACACAAAACGGACACGGTAACATGGAATCTTTGAACGATCGTACTCTATCGTACGCTGTTTTAAAAGTGCCATACATTTTGGTAGAGTAGATGGGGGAATTTGGAATGCGGTTGCCGTTTGGACGGCTGCAAGGCTCGTGTATATCCACCTTTATCTTTAAAGCCGTTTGCCGGCACTACGGCCTGTCGTGTAGCTGTGGACTGATTGCACTAAACTGTTAAAATCGACTCGAACGTGCGTCACTGGTGTGATGCATGGCGTTTCGTTGTGGTCCTTTTCGTGAATGGGAAATAGCGTTTACAGCTCCGAGATTCGGTTTGCCGTTTGACATTTCGATTGCTAGATTGGTGACGGGATATTTTAGTTTTTTTTTAAAGGCACAATATTTTTACGGGGTATACGACTTTGTCAAAGTACTGACAACAGCTTTGACTTTCCACGTATCTCTCGTATACGCAACCCTCGCTAAAATACACAAACAACAAAATACCTAGGATATTTTTATTACCATAATAATTTATGCGCAACAATGTCAATATTTATTTTTATTTGAACCACAATATTCAATTACACACAACAATGATAAGATTTGACAACACAATATGTCTCTCAAACATCCTTGAAAAACAGTTTCTTTAACAAACATACGTCTCAAGTTCCCCAGAAACTCGTGAGCTCATTCTATTACGGCCTACCTAATCGGGGCGGAGTACTCCCATGTAGTTACTTGTACCGTAAGCCCCCTTTGTGCGAACTTCCAACGTCATCCATCGGTCTGTCGAGACGTGATTGAGTAACAAACAAAAGTAGAACATAATAGAAACGCTACAAGAAAATGTTTTTCTCGAGTTTTCGGCGAAGAATAGGCCACCCTTTTACCTCTAGTTCGAGTTGTCAAAGGTGACTAAAGATTGTGTAAAGAGCAAAGGTACGTACTGCGTACGCACGAGCACTACTCTGCTTTGTTTAATATTTTACACTCACAATATCATTTTACTAACGATTTTATGTATTTAGTGACAGGGCAGACAATAAAAGTTTTGAGCATCAATATTGAAAATTCTGATAACATTTCAATGTTTAAAACATTGGCGAATGAACCAAAAATCGAAAATACTAGTGGTCACATGCTGTTTAAGTATAGCCAAAGAGTTTAATGTACATTAATTTTGTGCTAATCGGATTAATTTTTGACTACCGCGATACTATGAAAAAATCTTTACAATATTTTTTTCTACGATCTTCATAATATTGAATCACAAAACAATATCCACCAAATAAAGTGCCTGAAAGACCTACAATACCTAAAATAAATCAATAGCAACAGAAAAATCTGGGGCTTTCATCTCGGCGAGTGTATTAGAGGGCTGCCCAAACAAATATGGAAGTAACGGATTATGATCACATTCCCCTTTACAACCCTTCCATAGCTTTATCCGTGGTACGTATACGAGGCAAGGGTAAAAAAAAAGCCTTTTTCACATTCATTTTTTAGCGAAAGGGACCGTACAGTGAGTAGGGGTACAAACACAAGTTACAATGACAAGTAGGTAAATATTTTAGTATCGAAATTTGGATTGCATTTAGATATTATAACCTACGTTTACGAATTAGGGGTATTTTGACTGAGTACTTATTTCTGTAAAGGTAGTAATTTATCGGCTTTATGTCCGTCGTCATTAGGTTCATTTTCTTTTTTTCTCGGAGATAGCAAGTTGTAGGTAAGTAAGGAAGAACTTGGTATAGGACTGTAACCAGCTACAGGATAGGAAAAGCTAAAAAAAAATGCCTAAAGAATTCATTGTGAATAAATCAGTCAACATTAATTTGCTGCGCGTTTGACGTTTTTTATAAAGTTTTCTTAATAATAAACCAGCCTATATTATATCCCTCTGCTGGGCACAGGCCTCATACCATCTAGGGAAGGTTTGAGCATTTGATCATCACGCTAGCTCACAGCGGATTGGTGATTTCAGATTCGAATATTTGGAACCCAGGTTTCTTCACAACGTTTTCCTTCACCGCTTGACATTAGTGTCTTCGATTAATTAAAAAAATAAATATGTACAGTACAGTAACTTTGCAAAAATCACATTGATACTTGCCTATACTTGGGGATCGAACCCGCACCTTTTGCATACAAAAATCCGTACATCGAACCGCAAGGCAGCCACGACATTAATGTTCTATTAATTATTTTATTTTACAAACATGATGAATTCTATCCAAACTTATATTATTCAAGTCCAATCCTATCTGATATAATACCAAATAAATCGTCTAACGATAGAGTTAAAGCCAAAATATAAGTAACTTTCCTTCAGCTAATCGTATTGATTGCTTTCACACTGATTAGATTTGTTGGTTCAATGGTTATAAGACCAAATCAGATTGAAATCAGTTTATTACAACAGGTAATTAATTTGTAAGAGAAACATTCAAACTTCGGCTTTAAGTCGTTGCACTAAGATTTATTTTCATTCGTAGTTTAATATTAAATACTATTTGTAGCTTAGGAATAAAACTTGGCATTTGAAATTATATTAAAATTTCAAGCGTTGTTAGTGGTATGAGATTATTAAATACTGATTGATTACCGACCTTCTTAACTGACTTTAAAAAAGAGGAGGTTTCTCAATTCGACTGTATATATGCTTTTCTTAAAGATATTCTTTTGTAATATTTTTAAAACCACGGTTTGTGAGGAGACTATCCATTTTCCCAAGACTCCATTCATTAAAGGTTGCATGTATTAAACAGATCATAATATAAATTGTATTATGTATTATTCCATCATCATTAAAACAAACACAGCAACCGAAAATAACATATTCATTACATCAAACATCTAATTCATATAAACCAAATTAATTCAAATTCGACAAATGTTACTGAATAGTTTAATAAAGGTAATTATTAAAATATACGTTAACATAATTAGAATACACATATGTAGGCTAAACATCAATCCGTTTGCACAATGTTACCTGTATTAGTGTACGCTGTATACGTATGGTTGGCAGCTTGCGGTTTGCGGTTACGGCCGCGGACTATTGGCGGGAATACGACGCCTGCATCGCTTTTGTAGGACAAACAAGGTTTAGGAATCAATTCCAATGTTGTTATTCTTGTTTTATGTTACTTTTGAATGTGTGTGGATTTGCTTAATGATTGTGTTTATTGCAATTTGACGGGGTGTCAAAATAATTTGGTTGTTATGACTCTATATTCTACTGCCAGTTGTTTAATAGAATAGAACACTCATTCTAGTTACAGCTGAAAAAAGTAAATTATTTACAAAAAGGGTACAATGGCGGTCTTATCGCTAATTGCGATATCTTTCAGACTACCTTTGAATGTATGTCTTTAAATTGTTAGAAAGGTGTTCAATCTCTTATCAGTAATTAAATTTACTCTTCTAATTATTCTCGTGTACAGAAGTACTATTTTAAATTTACCCGACATCAGTTTAATCACTTGGTATGCAAAACACTTCACATCCACCTGTGGGCAATAATTAAAACTTTTCAATATAACATTGATCACCGGAGTAGGCTGGTGATTACAGCGGCATGTCATTAACGCACAGTCGCTGTTCCCGGTCCATTCACCTGATATAATCTCCGCCCTAACGACGCCCCAGGGAACAAGGGGAGCCTCCCTTTGACATGGACCAAGGCCTAAACATAACCAACGAATCAATGTCGAAAACATACTATAATACTCCAAATATCGCTCTCAAACATCACTCAAAAAGCTGTTCCAATTGGATTTTCAATCGAGATATTTGTGATCCTTTAAGAGCATTTATTTATTCTGAATTTTAATTGGATCTTCGAAGGAAATTGATTATATTTCCTTGAAATATTTAGACGCTGGCAACATGAATACTAAAGCTTCGCCTCACTAGTAGGCAGAACTAACATTTACATGTAGGCTCCTTTCTGGCTTTGTTTGTCTTGCATATAAATTCGTAAATTTATGTATCCTGTAAATAGTACGTAAGTTTGGGCTTTATAGAGTGTTGTCCCTCAACCCACGTGAGTACGGCATTTCAAGGGATCACTTTTCAAAGAAAATACGCTTTGTCGATCCGGTTTACTGGCGTGATGCGGGCGAGCCGGTTTTGAGCCGGACGAAAGGACTCGCGTGAAGATTACACCCGGTTTTGTTCACAACAGTTTTTCCTCGTGTATTGTATATGTAACTAAGAAACTAAGCTTATAGGCCCGTAAAAAATGTATTTGTAAATTTATAGCTGAACTCCAAATCCTTGAAGGACAGGACTCTACCTAGGGTTTTCTGTTAGCATACGCATTTTGTCAAACTTATACAATTCTATTTTTTTTGAGCGTATGCGAGGCGAATATTTCTAATTATATTCTGTTTCGTTTTATAATACGTAGGTTGCTCAATTAAGTATCGGATAACAAAAGAGATAATAGGAACCTTTTTGTACAATATGAGACTTGAATAACATGACTATGATAAGCAGAGCTTGTTAAAACATATTCCGTCCTCAAAGTTAGCTTACATTCGCGTGCTTGACCTTGGAACTAGGATAATGACGTCACAGTAATGGCGTCGAGCATAAAGCTTTGTGCAGTGTTCAGTGCTCACATTACTCCTGTTCGTCGCTAATAGTTGTTTTTCTCCGACGCCGGCTAAGTGCAATTTATATTAATGCCGTCATATTTTCACGTTGGTTACCCGCATTTTCATATTAACCGTGGACGGAGCTCCCATGATAATGTGGAGGTCCTACCTTCGTCATTTGTTTGCGAGCTGATTAAATTTACACGGCTAACGCGGTTTGCTGTAAAATTAATTCCCTTAATACGTGGCCGTGTAAGATTTAAAAAAATAATCCGTTGAATCCTCTCTCGGTCCGGAGTAATGACATGACTAGATATATTACCTGCGACCCCAATTTCGTGGGCACGTAACCCGATTTGTAGTTTATAGACGTTTTAAGTAGAGTGAGTGACTATTGTGTTTGCACGTAAAACATGTACCTACGGGAAAGTTGGGCGGTTCTTTGTAGCGAGAAACAAGTGAAGCTTTTATGTTTTGTTCGGTAGCTGGGACAAAATAAGTTTAAGGTTAAGCCGTATCTGCCACAAACATTGTTTTCGATGGGAAAGTGCCCGCTAGTAGTTAATTGATATGCCATAATATAATGCAATCCCCTAGCAAAAAACAACTTTTGCACCAGTCAATATTTTTGTACTTTTTTAGATCCATAAATATGTTTCAGCATGAAATAAACCTAACATAACAAACCACACAAAATCGAATTTCAACTACCGCCCAACTCCAATACAAAATCATAATAATATCCATTTCCCTTCAAATATGAAAAACCGGAAAATTTTAAAACATTTTCGGTTTACTGAATCTTCATAGCCATAACAGAGCGGGAATTTGATATTGTAAATGCCAACAAACAAGTTGATTGTTTTCTCATCATGCGAGCTTTTCTCCCTTCATTCCATTAAATATTCCATTCTTACGGCCACGGAACCTTTGTGTTCTATCCAGCTAATTCGAAATAACATTCAACATATACCCTTCTGTTATTTTATTGTTATAGGTATATTGTTCTTGAAACTAATTAGTACGTATTGTTTTTTGGTAGTGAATTGAAAGAAAATGTTGATGTTCATGGATACTATTATCACGGTTATATTTATCAAGTAGGTATAATACTCGTATATGTTTTATTTTAATACAGTGTGTTTTGTTATAACAATTCTATCTCTATAATAGAATTGTTATACCAAAACAATATTACGGAAAATTTAAACGATATTTTTTTCGTGATAACAAAACACCCCATTTAATTTTAACGAACATGCTACTTGCTTATGTTATCAGAATCTGAAAGATAAAAATCGATAGAATTTACCAAAAAGTTGCCATACATAAACGCTGACAACTAAACTGTACCTATACAGTTGAGGATAGCTAAGGGGAAGTCAAGAGACCTCCACAGACCTCAATATTATTAAAAGTATCTATTTATCCATATGAAGGCCAAGTAAAGAATCGAAATCCATAAGAATCGAAAACGTTATTAATTTTGAGGGAAGCAGGTAGGTTACTGAAGGTATTCATTGAGCATTTATTGAAAAGCGGAGTGCACAGAAAGCTTTTGAAAAGGCGCGCTTGAATGGCGACGTGACGTAAGGCAACTCGACTATAGTTTAATGCCTTTTCAATGCGTTGAATTTATCGCAAGGCCTCAAATAATACTTACATTTATAGAGTTTCGTGCGTGGTGAATTCTGGCCGAAAAAAAATGAAAATTGTTTAGCCAGCTACAAACAAAAAAAAAACTGCACGTAATCATCAAAGTTAGTAGCAAACTGTCTACTATCAGCTGTAGAAATAATTTTAAAGAAAAAGCCTAACTTCAAGAGAGAAAAGTAATGCATTCGCAAGCTATCAAAATCTCGTCCAACCACATTTTATGATCCTCCTATAATTCTACCAAAGAGAAGATGTCCTTAATGTTTCATATTTATCTAAAAGAAAGTAATATCCGACGAGAATGCCGCGGACCATATATTAAATGATTGGCTTTAAGTGCTCCGTGAACATTCTCCGCGTTCCAGTGTCCAACCATTTAATGGCTTCATTCTAACGCCTTCAAATTAATTCCAGTTTTAAACTCGAAACGAGTTTTTAAGACTTTTATATTATAAAGCATAAAGGATTTCATTCAAAGTATAGAAGCACGTGAAAAATATAAGTTATCCTTTTGAAGATTAGAAAAATCTGGTTCTTTATAAAGATGAGCGAGCATTATACTATCCAACTTCAAACGGACATGATTTTTATTTTCCTTAAAACGTTTGCTTACATTTAAGCAGCATATCTGAGGGTGGGGCACAAGAAATTTGTGTGAAACATTATTTACGTTAAGAATACGTTTTACAAAATAATCCGTGCGAAATTCTGAATGCTGGGGAAGGCTGGGAACATTTTGGTATGTACTTCCTACGATGCATAATTTTCGACGATGCATCTTGACGTTCCGCGTTGGAGCACTTTGGCTTGTGTAAAAGGAATTTTCAGGGTAACCTTACATTTATAAATGTTGCAAATTTTTTAAGTGACGTGTATTTTCTTACTCGGAGCAACGCTTTTAAGGTAAAATAAACAAGATGCATTTTTGTTTACGGAACACAGTTTGACTCTTATTATAAAGTTTCCAGCTTTTAAATTACTTAGCGTTGATCCACTTCTGTGTTAACTATGCAAGTTTTTTCTTAGTTGTTATTTGTTTTCGACCTTGGGAACTTTGGACCTGGTTTATATGCTGTTCTTTCTCTTTAAGGTTTTACTACCAAACCTCGAGTACTAAGTACTATTTTCTACATTAAGATGCAAACCACAAATTCTGTGAGTTGCACGCAACACTACATTATCGCGTTTATTAACCATTACGCCCCTCTTACACGCTCGTTCCCCGAAGTTAATGTCCGGACCCTTAACTCAAAACAGCCTAATTTCATGTCAAGTAAAATTCATTAAATTAATACTTGGAAAGGATTCTGAGGGATGATTATTAAGAATGGCACGCAGTTAGGACGGTCATGTGAAGGGTACTGGGTATGAACAGAAAAAATCTATTTAGTCCGTTGGATAAAAACAAAATTTTCGTTTATTATTTATAGGATAAAGAAGATGAGCTAATTTGGTTTTAAGTTTTGAGTCAAGAAGTATGATTTCAGTACTTAGCTCAAAATGTGATAAGGTCTAGTCGTCACATTTAATATTTCAATCAATGCACGATTTTGATTACGAAAAAAAAAGATAAAAGATTATTTTTAAAATTCTAAACATTTTCTGTTATAGGTGTTTAGGTAGAGTCATGTTTAATGCAAGTCTAAAATAATAAATAGGTGTAATAAGTTCCGCTATCTGTACATTCGTAGTAACCTAGCGTATTTGAAACGCAGTGTAATGGTAAGAAGGCAATTTATTACGGCGCGCGGCGTAAGGTAGAGTTCCCTTACAAGGGCTAGATTAGAAATATTTACGATCATTTTGTATACACTAGATAATTTTTGATTTATTCTTTCTTACTTTCAGACTTGTTAGGATAAATTAAGGTTTATTTCTGAGTACAATCAACCGCACATCTTTGGTAATAACAGCACTAGGATACTGAAACATAACTTAGGTTTAAGATGCTCCTAAATGTATATCTGTCTCTACTTTATTCCTAAGTTAGACAGAGATTGCATACATATTAACGGTGATGAAAAATTAATTGACGTTTTTAATTTCCGGCCATTGGAATTCTAGTCTTTATTTCAAAGCACTAAGGTTTATTTTTGCATGTTTTGTGGCTTTCAAGCAATTCATAACATTTCATAATATGGATATGAATTGAAGGTTTTAAAACAAAATTCATGTTTAACGTAATGTAGGTAATATAATTGTGCGACAGACCGCCTCTGTAACCGTGAAGACATATTTAACGGTTGTTTGCCCTTTTGGGGTTAACTGACGGAAAATCCGGAATTAACGGGCCTTACGATTATTATTATAGAGTAAAATATTGACGATTTAATAGTAATTAGTAAGTAAAAATAACTACTATTTTGAAGTCTTAAAATAATTGTGTTTCTAGTTGAAACGCATTGAATTTATTTTGGTTTGGAGATTGTTTATCTTATTTCGTTAGATTTTCTTGCAGTCTTTATAAAGTACTTAGGTACATAGGGTTGTCATTAAAGAAAACACCCGTCGCATTGCTAAAATTATTTGTTTTTCATATAGCGCCAAAAAATATTAAGTAACAATAACATTGATCGGAGATGTCTGTTTACTTAAAATTTCTTTTCATAAAAAGAACAAACGAAAATTGCTCTACAATAAATGAAAATGCAGCTTAAAACTAAACTCAATTTTAAACTACTAAAGCCAAATAAACTAACATTAAAAATACTACCACCAGCTACAAATATACTCGAGTTTATGCAGCCAATGAATGTAGCGAACAGTTTTTAAGTATTCTCACCTATATTTGGTGGTACATTATCTCGGCGTCGGTGACGTCACGTCCTCACTACACCATTAGCGGCAAACAGCGGGCAATGCCAACGTGCTTATTTACAGCGAGACGGAGAGCGCGAGATATTTTTTTAATATTTTTTAAATTTTTCTTCTTCTATTGCTAGTTTTTTTTTTTGATGTGGGAAAATTTTGTGCTAATGTTAATAAATACTAGGTAGGTAATATTTGAAATTGTAAGTTAAGATGATTATTTTGAAGAAATCTGATAAAATCTGTTATTAAAGCGTGTTAGCAGATGACCTGCATGAGGATGATGATCATCAAACAGATGAGAATCAATTACATAACTATAATGAAGATCATTAGTTTTCGATTCAAATGTTCAAAGTCGCCTAGTTACTGCTTCATTACCTAGTCTCTTTGCAACTCTACATAATCTGTTTAGATAATAAACCTTCAATATAGCTTGAAAATTAATCCTTCAAAATCCATGTGGTACTGCGGTTTGAGTGCAACGCCTCACAAATTTCTGCACGACGCCGACGGGCCTGTCACTAATTGCCAACAAACTGTTTGGTCACTGAAACCCGATGCCTTTGTATAAGACCCCCAATCCCTTGACGTCAAGCCCAGATGTGGTTTCTCCATCAAAGCAACGCCGACTTCAATCTAGATCTATTGGTAACCAAGGCACCGAAATTGAAGACTGAAGATGTTACTAAATTTCTAAAGCCTATCAAAGTTTAAAGGTGAAATACTTGTAGTATAAAAAAGAAGAGTTTTAGAGAATTTACTAGCCTTAAACTGTTTTCAATAAATCAAAATTCAATATCTAAAATTCAATAAATCGTCAACAATATTCAGCAAATTGAGTCAACTCGTAATAAGAACTAATGTCGAAAATATTTCACTTTCTCGAAACGCCAAAGCAATAAATATTTTTCATTTTAAATTCTATTTAGGTATCGCCTTTGATGATAAACCAATATAGATCGTCAAATGAATAATCTTGAGTTAGACCTTTGATATATTATTTACCTGAAATACAAGTTCATAGATGAGCGAACACAGGACTGGAATATTAAATAAGACGCCAGTAAGCATGAAACTGTACCTTCACTCGAAATTGAATCAGATTATTGAATGAGTGCGATGCGACATACGACGTCTCTGCTTGCAAATGGAAATAAAGTTACCCTGGAAATGGCAATGTAGAGTGTACACTGATACGAGTGTGTGATATAGTTTGACATAGGGGTGGTTTTTGGGGGTTTGGTACTAAAATTAACAAAACAGAAGTAGTAATACTAAAGAGGCATTTCACAAATCCCTTTTCATTTTTTTGTCTCGGTTGATGTTCATTCTTCAGCCCGTAACAACTCACAAATATTCATAGTTTAGTAAAATAAGACAAGAAGCCGTTCCTAACTAAAGTGGGAGAGCAAAGGAATACTAGATTGAAGGAGGTTCTTCAATCGACAAAGGGAGAGCGCTAGATAGTGCCGATAACGCCGTCCCTGTCTTGAAAGGACCAAGATGGCGTTTACACTTCAAAGCGGCAATGTTTAAAGCAGAAGATATTTTTTTTTAAGATTTGTCATGTCATTTATGAGAAATAAGAATAATATTATTCGATTTATATATAATTTGGTGCATTTCCAGAGCTTCCACTCCCATCGGTTATTACATTACATTCCCCCATTTGGATACACGCATGAATGATTGAATACGCAAAATTTTGATTTCTGTAAAAGATTTACGCTATTTTGTTTTTGATGTATTTATTATTTAAGACGTTTTTATTGCACGGCTGTTGCTTAATATTATATTTCTTTTTACGCGATTTTCCTTTTTTATTTTTAAAGTGGGCTATGCTGTCGTGTGTCGCTAGATTTTTTAAATAAAATTTCAATAATTTATTTTGCCATGCGAATTACACGTGTATGTTTTGTATAGCACATTCTATTCCATTGCATTTTGATAACTGGTTTCTCTAAAACCGAACACCGTTATACCAAATTTCCCTTGTCAATGTCCATTCCAGTTCCCCTAACGTCTACTGTTTCCAGTAATCAAGTTAGGAATAGGTCAGTTTGCAGAACGAGACGGTTCCAACCCGTACACATCTCGTAATGTTTTGAATATCGCATTTGAATGAAGCTGACATCTGCACTCATAATACCATTTACCAAATAAGCTTCGAAAGTTAAGCTTCTTTCTTTTATTGAAAAATTACCTTTCATATGAAAGTCTTTCATAGTCCTTTATCCTCTTTGTTTGTCTATTTACTATTTTTTTGTCTCGTTTTCATTCGATTTTCTACGAACGCGGGTCGGAATTTTTATTTTGAGATCTGCGTAAAGAGGTTTCGGTATAACAAAGCTTTGACAATCTACTTGAGTATTAACTGGGGTGAAAGGCTCCGCAGCTCAACGAAGAATCCAGTATTATTTATTTTCGTTTTAAATTAATTAGTAATGCTAAAGTTATATTCCACATTTTGGTGTTGCAGTTAAATATATTACACAACATTTATTTGGAAATTTAGGATGGTGAGATTGGGAATTATGCAGATAGTTTAGATACAATATTTGAGAAAAAAATATTTTATATTTCAATTCATGTGTTTCTAGCCTTGTGACATTTAACACTGATCTAATTTTTAAAAGTACGGAAGCTTAATATCAAATTCAGAAGATTTATCTTATTTGAACGATACCATCATTTCAAACACCTGTTTTGAACTCCACCAGGCAAGGTGCTATTGTATTTTCAATTCCCTTCCTGTTTCAAATTATAACAAAATGACGTAATAATTACCCTTGTCCATTTAGACACAATACATTACTGCTGCGTCATACAACATTGTACCTAAGAGCTTACCATTACCTCCAAAAGTACGAGGTTCTATTGCGAGAAGGAGACGCCGCTCTACAAAGTCTATCGCTGTGTCCCTTTTCCAGGATAGCGTTACTTTTACAACAGTGTTACTTTAGATATGGTGGTAGGCGACATGAACCGACCTTTTCTGTGGGTACTCATAAATGGAAACTAAGTTCAAATTAGCGCTCACTTCATAATTCCCTGTTATAGTTAAGCAAACTAATTAGCAAATTGTAAGACTGTTTTAGTCAGCTTTATAATTTACGTACTTCTACCTGGTTTTACCTGCGTATTTATTCTTTTCACTTTTGTGAAGTACGATAAAAGGGTGGTGCTTATAAAAATAATAGTTATTGCCTCGTGTCTAAGTTGATAAAGTTGTTTTGATGAAATTAGTTAGGTACCTACCTAAACTAGGAACCGAGTAAAGGTTATTCTCCTTTGATCGCCGTAAAGGAATAAAATCACGCGAAAAAACTAATTGGGCTATTGTCACTGAAAATAGATTCAACCTTACTTAAAACCCAACTTAAGTCGACAATTAAAGTTGAACTTACCTAAACATGACAAGTTAAAGTCAAGCTTACATTATTAGATAAATTATAATATTTTTGTGCCCACGTACGCATATTCTAATTTGTTATTAATTTAATCCCTCTTATGAGGGGTCTTAATCCATTTTGTAGCCTACTAACACGCAGACACAGAGACGACCCAGATCACGGTTTTGACGCATTTCGTAGCTAAACGTGAATTTATTTGCATATAATTATATACATTACACCGTCTCTTTAATTAACGTTGATGTTATATGCATCAGAAACGGCAGTGTACATAAATATTTTAGATTTCAGGAATAATATCGGAAGCTTTCTCGACTTAATTTTATGCATGGTAATGTTTTTTTTTAGATTTGCATAATACATCGGTAAGCTTTTAATTCTTTGTGCTTTATTTGAAAGTGCTGTCATAAGAACAACTACGTAATAAAATATACGATAATTTTAAAATTCATGATCTAGCCACCATTAAGTAGCTATTAGATATATTTATAAAAAAAACACACACACCTAGTTTTTTTTGTATTCATTAAATATTTTAGTTTCCTTTCAGTATAATAAGAGACACATATATAACACAAATTAATGTTTGCGGTAGTCTAGACAATCTGGTCGATGTACAAAATTACGTACCTCAGCAAAATTTATTAGCACTTCAATTGGCCATTATATGAATCCCAATGGTTTAGTAACATTGTATTGGCTATCACAGTTCTCAACTATCAACTCCCATTTTTCATGTCTGAGTATTCCAAACTTCATTTCATTCGATGTCTCGATGTCCAAAATATATTTTTGTTGAGTAAAGAAATACCAAAACGGATGTATGCTGATTTATTTTTTAATGTGTAGGGGTTTCGTCCAGCAAGGCATCCAGGCAGGATAATTAGCTAAGAAAGATTTATAGGAACTTCATATTATTATTAACCATCATCATCAGTCCTGAATTCGCTGGGCCTCCTTTGCTTATGCCATTATCCTCTGCCTCTAGCCCTTTGTAGCCATCCTATTTCTGTTATCTGTCTAAGTATTGGTTACTATTCGGTTACTGCTCTACTTCATCTAACATCTAGCTTCTAAACTAGCATTTACCAACACAGAATCATAAACAAAGTACAATTTAGTATCTCAATATTAGTTACAACCAAAATCGCCCACACAACACCACCATGTACCAAACTACAAAATGACTTCATCCCCGAAAAATATTTCGTACCAAATATAAAAATCCAAGTACAGTAAATATGGTTCGAGCAAAGAGAATTTTTCGATGTATAAAGCACCTTGACGCGAGTTTGTGGACGGAGTAAGTGTTGTCGGGTAAATCCGATCAAATATGGATAGGGAAATTCTAGCGGCAGCCAGTTTCCGGCCTGCAGCCTTTTGCAGTGAAAACTGATGCATCATTGGCTAGTGTTATGCGGCCCTTTTATATATTTTTTTATTTCGATTTGCCTTTTTAGATTGTAGTAAATTGCTGGAGTGAGGCTCAGCTGGCATTTATCGACGAATAATTACATGAAGAAAGTGTAATTAACGGGCTGGATTTTAAGCTTCAAAATTATAAATAGTGATAGGAAGAATTTCTTAAGAACATTCACAAACTCAAATATGTACGTTTTGTAAATCGTTTCTTTCATATTATACTCCTGATCGGGGATCATATTGTTATAGCTAGCTTCATTTTATGCCCCATAATTGCGTAAATTTTGGTAAAAATATCAACACCAAATTAAATATTTTATTATAAAGTTATGCGGTTCATTGCTTTTTGCTAGAACTAGTCACATAAACGCTGTTCATTGCATTTTAAACATCAATTTATTTACCTAGTCTAAACTAACAAAACCACAACAGGCTCTCGTAATTTACACGTTTTTGGCTTGTTTAAGCGAAACATGACATGCGACGACACGACATGTTTACTTCTATCGAAAAATTACGTGAAAACTAAAAACGTCAACGCGGTGAGGTCGCATTTTGTATAAAGTTACCAATTACATGCGGGATATGTTAGTGACAATGGTTTGAGTGCTGCACGAGCCCGTTTTAATTAACAATCTGTCTGATATTTTAAACAAAGGATTCGTTGAAGCAGTATTTTATAGTTTTCGTTACGTTATAATTTCCAAAATAAATGTTGAAAATTGAACGCTGAAGTTTATTCAAATGAGCTACAGAATATCAATTTTTAAGTGTCGAATTAGAACTTTAACAGTTCAACGGAGATAATATTATAGTGCAGAGAATTGCAATGAAATTTCTATCGATGTTATGCGAAGGAGATTTTAATCAACTAACATTTACAATTAAAGACACAGCAGGTCGTATAGTGTGTAGTAACTATCCTGATTGAGGGTCTCTTTTTTCACACGACACGGTGTAGAGCTAATCTCAGCTTGCTACAACTTCTAATTTCAGTCTAATTGGCCTTCTTTAATCCCGCTCTCCTTTACACTGTATGTCAATGATGTCTTGCGTTAACTTAAAATGCACATATTACATAAGGGTACGGAGTTCTTAATTAAAGTTTTACAACGATGTAGGACAGTAAAGCAAGGATTTTTGCCTGGTTATTAAAATTGTAACTTTATGGTAATGAAAATAAAGTGCGAAATATGTTTTAATAGAAAAGGACAATTGACAACATTTGTATATTTGTAGAGTTACCTAAAGTAGTCTTAGATTTTAATTCGGGTTCCTAAACTTGTAGTAAAGTCAAACCTAAGACCGAGAATTTAATAAAGAACCTACGAAAATGACTCAATAGCTACAAGCAGACCGTTGGTAGCTATTAAAGGGCATTCACATACGAATGTAATGTAAGAAAAATGTAGAGCAATGTATTACGTAGAGTCTAATAGTGCGAGATTGGGTACAAGGGTTAACAAGTTACTTTCAAGCAATCTTTTGTCTTCTTTTATTGCATAGGTCTGTAGCGAAGACTAATTAAGAGTACAGGATTTTTTTTCTCAGTATGGAGTAGTATTATTTGGTATCTATCTACCTACTTAAAAACAGAGTTGAAATTTAACAATAAATTTTTGATCAACTTAAGAATTGTATTGAGTCATCATTCCCCTGCCCTTATCCCAATTTTTACTTGGGGTCGGCGCAACAAGTCTTTTAGACATGTTGCTTAAAGTTTTGGCTATGGTTTTATAGTCGGCCGCCTGTCTGACACTAACCCTCTTTGGGAATGCGATTGTTGGTTGTTTACCCGCAACCATTCGGGTGACCCAAGGTGCTTGGTACAGTGCACTGGGTCTTAAGGTCCATTAGTCGCCTTTTACGTCACCCAGTGGAGGATATGGGGTGGTGCTATTCTTTATATCCGGACACCACACGGAAATTAAGAATTGTATTGAGTATGTCTAATTTTAAAATTAAATTTCTTTTTATGTGATGTTCACCACGTAGTATAATAGCTACAATCATGAATTAGTTTTAAGAGATCCAGCTTTTTTTCCAGCGAAAACTGCAACAATTTCAAAAATATTCCTCAAAACAAAAATGCAAATAACAATAATCTAGTCCATTTGAGTGTGGCATAGAGATGGCTGATATAATATTTACATCGCACGTGTAACAAGTGTTGTTCGTGCGACCCCTAACCGTAAACTGCGTCGTGCATGTGCAAAGTTGGTAAAATACTGTCGGTTCGTCTGTAAATATGTCCCCTCTAAGTGGGCCGAAATGGTGATAAACACGGTACTTCTGTGTGGCTCTCCTTTTGATGAATATTGCTACTTTAAGTATGATGCTTTGAGTTATAGCTATTGCTTTATTGGGGAATTGAATTGAAACACATTTATAATTTTATGTTTAAAAAATACATTAAAATTGAAGCTTATACTCTTTATCCACCTGTTAAAATTGTTGAATTTGTTTGAGTGTTGTGTGGTATACCTATACTAGAAAAAAAATGTAGGTACTAGAAATTTCTGACTGAATTCGAAATTCTAAGGTTTCATGTTTTACATTTCTGGATGGAAAAATTCTATAATATTTTGTACATGGTAGATATTTTCTAGGAAAAATATACCTGATTAAATTTTCAAAAGGTAAAAAGGGTCACTGGTATAGCTTCCAAAGGTATAAAAAAGAAATGAAACAGTTGTAGTTGAAAAGCTCGTGTATTAAACATTTCAAGAATATTGTATTATTTTTCAATGAAAACACATTTTTTCTCGAATAAACATACTCAATATTTACGGTCTACTAAAACATCAGATTTTATGACTTAGAGAACTGGCAAACTTGGGTAGCTACCTCTTGAATGCAAATTATAATATTGATAGTGACAACTTGATATCTGGTTCCGGAGCTACCTCAATGCGCGATCCTACCGAGTAAGGGTTGCAGACACACACAGTAGGAAAAAAATAATTAGATATGGAGTGCCGCAGGGCTCAGGATGTGGACCGGTCTGCTATTTAATGCACGTAAATAGCCTATGTGGAGTGCTGAAACATTGCTCCGCACACATGTTCGCGGACGACCTGTGCGTGCTGCGCGCCGGCACCGACCTGCACGACACGTGTCGCGCTGTGCAGGAAGATGTCGACGCCGTCGTCAGGTGGTCACACGATAACGGCATTGTTTTGAATGCAGACAAGACCAAATTATTACTTATTAATTCTCCCTATTTACCAATAAAAGAAATACTTCCTCCTATATTCGCTCACTCTTTTGAGTGCTTACACAATGACCTCGCCAACTGTCGCTGCAAACCGATACAAAGAGAAAAGTGTGTTACCTACTTAGGTATGAAAGTGGATGAGCACTTCTCTTGGGCTGAACATATTGATCTCATAGGTAATAAGCTTAGAGTAATACTGGGGAAATTTTCTCACCTAAGTTATCGTGTCCCTAAGGGTACACTTAAAATGTTATATAAATCACTAGTAGAACCCATCCTTGATTATGCCCTCGATTGTTATGGATTAACATTTAAATCATATATAGAAAAACTTGAAAATTTACAAATTAGATTTATAAAATTAATTGCTAACAAAAAAATAAGATACAAACACAAAGACAACTATTATAAACTATATAAAATATGTAAATTACTACCAGTTAAATTAAAACACACATACTTGCTTGCAACCAACAACCATGGCAATCGAGAGCATAATAACATATCACTTACACATGTCTGCAATAATTATAATACTAGGGCGATGACCTCGGGTAAATTCGTTGTTCCTAAGGTAACCAACGTGTATGGAGATAGGACCTTAAGGAAACGTATTCCATACATACTCAACAGTTTACCCGCGGAAATCCGAGACGAACAGAATAAAAAGAAATTTAAATTCAAACTTAAAAAACATTTGTTAAATAGTCTACCATAATCGTTTATATATATATGTATAATAGATATTTAAGAAACATTGTTATTTTTTACACATAAGTTAGATTTTTAAGCTAGCCTCATAATTATTGATCTCGCAGTCAAACAGTTTGTACTGTTTTGTGAGACACTGTCTTACCTCATATGTATAATATGTGCCTATTACCCTAATAAATAAATAAATAATAATCTAAATGGAAATCGTCACCATTTCAAGTCTTCTAAATTAATTATATCATAAATTCAACATCATATAACAAGATACAAAAATATCTACCCAAATATAAAATATCGTTTAGACCACCAACAAAAACTATACTTACAGAAATAAACTAGTTTCTCGACAAAAATGTCTGTAATAAAATTTTGCAACTAACAATACTTTTACCAACCTTATTCCCAAAACCCTATATTACGATAAAATGAATTCCTTAAAATTATTCATAGTTTCTCTTATGAAACAGAATCCATGCGCAGTACCGGTAACAGTTTAAAGATCAAACTTGCCTCCATTAAACAATGTTTTAAAATAAGACCATTACAAATAAAAACAATTGTTCCCGTTTAATTCCACTTCATAGTCCAAATTCGATTATAACAACGGAGTTATCAAAACTGCATTATTCATAGCGATTGTAAACTATTAAATCTGTTGGGTGCAGCAATAAGGCAGTACTAACTTGCTGTAACTAACTACAAGTTGATTCCTGGCTGCTGGCTGGTATATCTGAAGGCGCGAGTTAGTAGTTACCAAGTTACATTCAAACAATATTTCATCTAATATTCAAGCTGATGTGTTGTTGTAGATTGAGTACTTAAAATTTAAGAAACATGTTTTTATAAGGTTAATTTTTCAAGTTCAAACCAATTGTTAGTACGAAACATACTCGTGCTCGTAATTTCATTAAAGGAACTATAAATGGCTAAAGTGGAAAGTACGACGAAAATACACTTACTTTTTATTAGAAACGTTAAAATTACGAGTTCCTGACTATAGGTGCACGGTTCCAAAGAGTCATTTCTATGGAAAGGAGTGTTCATAATCAAGTCGCACTGATTGAATGATAAAATTCTATGCGTATCATGTATGCATTTTAATACCAATACAAAATCAAATAGTCTTCAAAATGTAAAAGAAACAAAGTAGCAAAAAATATTCAAATTAACAGATCGTATATCACGACCATTTTCCAGCGCTCAAACAATTATCACCGTAATTCCGGAGACAGCTAGCTGTCACCAAAACCAAGTTTAGAATTCGTTATGAAACTCAACGCCATACATGCCACAAGTTTAATAAACGTCGCGAAACTTGCATATCAAAAAGAAATATTACAATAAAATGTAAAACAATTTGAGTTGAGGAGTGGACGTTCAGAATAAACAAGGCAAATTCATCAAGACTTTTGTAAATGATTTTTAAGGCAGGCACAGCGAGTGAATAGCTAATGAGCCCCCGCATCGGGTGCTTTGTTTCAGCATATTCATTACCTGCTTGCTCCCGCTGTTTACGAAAAAAAATTCATTGTTTTCCGTCCTCTGGAGAGTAAACAAACAATATCTCTAACAATTTTGGGGTCAAGTGATTACGTTCGGCGAATATTCAGGAGATAATTAGAAGAGAAAACAAGCTTAATTAGTGCAAATCGTGTTTCAAGAAATTACTCTAAGGAGTTTTAAGGAATGTTTTGATGAAATTGTTGCTTAATTGAATGTAACAATCATTGCTGTTGATAACAATGGTCATTTAAAGTGCATCGAATTAACTTTGTTGCATACTTAATCGCGACTTAACTTTAAAACGTTCTTAAATGTTTATTCGTCTCCATTTTACGCCTTTAAGTGACAGACAAGAGCATGATATTTGACTGTGACTTGAAACTGAGTGAAGTGCCAGTATTTGGTTACGGACGGTCATTAATGTTTAAAGTAAAGCTCATACAAATATGTACACAAATCATTGTAGGAAAACCATAATATTAATAACTATTTAATAACTTTAAAACACGGCTTGAATAGATTTTCAAACAATAATACCCGAGCTCTATAAACTGGCTACTATAAACAAAAACTACGTCAACACAACAGTACTGTTATTCACGAAGTTTTAAGTGACCGTGTATTTCAAGGGCCACAAACGATTTAGCAACAAAATTAAATTTGGACCCGTTGCCCAACTAAACGATGAATTATAGAGTTACTCAAAGATATTGAAAGCTTTCACGGAATTTTGTGGGGAAATTACCTTTAAATATGTAAATCTATACAGATCTTAGATAAGCGTGCCGTTATTGGTCTTGTATTAAGTGCGGCTTCAAATGTTTGAACAAGGTTTAATTCGAGATACTAAGGGAAATTTTTAATGGGTTTGCTTATAAAAGTTTCAATGATTAATTATAATTTGGTTGTTATGGTACGTAATACCTACCTATATTAAACTTGTTGATAGAATATTTTATAATCTACAACCTGCTCTATTGTGGGTATACTAATAGTGAAAGAAGATAAAATCAAATATAATATTGACAATGATCAAAAATCTCAACGAAATGAAATCGTTTATTTTGTTACTAGGATAATTATATCACTTTATATGTCTCATACATTTATACAATGTTTTGAGCTCGCTGGATTCGAATTTCGTAGAACCAAGGAATATTATTGAAGTAAAATATTTATTTAATTTATTAATACAGGTTACTTCTAGCGTATTTCATTTCTGCTTGTAAAATCATCATTTTATTTAATAATGTTGTTATGGCGTAGCGCCTGCGGCAACCGAAGATCTATCAATCAAGACATCAAAACTTTTGCATTTACAGTATGAAGATAACAGGAAATAAACGTCAGGGAAGCTATATTAGGGGAAATAATACGCCGAATTTTGTAATTCATTAAACGCCATAAGGTTTCACACTGTTGTATATCTCTACAAAATTATATACCACTCATAAAAAGTGGTAATATATAAAAACACTAGCTTCAATTTGATATTTTCCAAAAATCGGACTGAAAAGAATAAAATTATGACTTAGTCCAGACTGAACTCTATTCTCCTTTGATTCTGAACCAAGATTTGAATTTTGAACGTACATTAAATTACAAGGAAACCATCACTCCATCTTGTACCTATAACAATGAGAAAATCTCACCCCAAACATCACTTACGTACATATTTATATGAAGCAAGTATTGTATAAGCTCCGAGAGTCTAAATCATATCGTCATACCTCCGAGATTCGAGTTTGACTGCGTTTAGTGATTGCAAAATTTAACTTTGAATTGAAAACTGAGCTTTAACGCTTGTGTATACTGATATAATTTAAAGCTGCGGCCAAACTTTGTGTGGAGGGTAAAATACGGGAACACATGTCACTGTAGAGATACAGGATGTTTACGATCTCGCTGCTAACATTAATGAGGTATGCAGTCTATCAGTGATGGTAGCTCTTCGCTTATAGGGGTTAAGTGGTGCCCGTTTAACATAAATGTACGAGGATTGATAGTATACTCGTCTGGTGTTGTATACTCAAAAGCGCTTTTTAAAATTATCATAAAGTGAGTCGTAATGTATTTATAATTTTAATGTATTTTTTGTGTTGTTTGTAAATTGTAATGTTTTTGCTAAGTTTGGTCCTTAGAAGGGCGGAAAAAAATACAGAAGCTTTAGATCATTTTTAGCATAATGCCGTAATTCTATCTTAGCGATAAGACCCGTTGTGCCAACATCTCAAATTATAATAAGAAACAATTTGGTACACTTTTTGCTTCGTAAATTATTTGTATTGTTAATGCGAATACGATATCTTGTAAATTAGCATGCTGCTCAAAATTCTGTTTGCGCAAATTCACTTCACTGTGAGTTAGCAAACTTCACTGAATGAACGACGTAAGAAGTACAAATTCAACTTCTGAATGCAATCAACTGGAATTTTTTACGGTACATAAATGTAGAGGACTTTTTCTCTCGACTAAGAAGCTGTTTCACTAATAAAATAATAAATTCTAAAAGTATTTGAGAATGGAGCCCGACATAATAGCAGGTTCCGTCACAATCACGTTCCCCCAAAAAGGAAATTCACCATTGTCTATCCGATTATATCTTTTTCAAAGTGTGAAATTAATTCAAATTAATTAGCATTCAAACAAAGATGATTGTTCGGTTCGAACGCGTTTAGAATTTCTTAAAAATAAAATTCAAATACAATCCCAGCGTTTATTGAGTTACTGAACTTGTAAAGCGGCCTCTTTCGTGTTTAAATGGAACGTCAATTTTGTGCCTGTAGTATCGAAAGTTAGAAGTTACAATAGAGTGGACGTTAAAAAATATATTGACGCGATGTACCTAGATCATATAGGTACACCTCGCTCGTAAAAACGGAGGGTTAGTGGGAGTAAGAGGTCGTGTGTATGCGTGGCCTTATGCAAATGTAACGATAACACGCCTTTAGGGTCAATAAACTGTTACCTCCTCAGTTTTACGACATGATAAGTGTATTGCTTGTCTTATATATTTGTCCGCCATAAGTTTTTGGGTCACGTTGGCTCTCACTGATGTAACGTATTGTTTTTGTTACAGATTGGACCAGGGGATTTACTGTAAAGGTAAGGACTTTTCAGCTTATAAAAAAGCGCAGATTTTATACAAATATTTTGTGTACATCAAGGATATTTAGGTTTATTCGACGTAAAATCGCAGCTCTACGTAACACTATAAACTGTAACTATAAAGTCGGTTTATTTTATTTGCTTAAAAGCTTTTCAAACAAATGAATATTTTATGAAAAATACTCGGTTCACATGCGGTAATTAATTAAATGTACCAGCTTACAGTTGTGCAGATGAAAGCTGTTATACAGCTTTGATTTTATTACAAATCCTTTTATAAAACTGCAAATGCTAATAAATTGCTAATTTAATTAATTAATTATAATTATCTGCGACTCATGCATTTTTTATTACCGGTTTATTAGAAAATAGAAATCGATTAGAAAATATTGCAAGTCAAATTTAATTAAGAGAAATGATTCTAATTAAACAAAAGAAATACCGTCCTTTATTGTGTGAACACCTGATTATAATTATTATCTAGCTGCAAAGGTTTTAATGAACCATACGTTACGAGTAGTTCAATGAACTTATTAAGCGTTAGTTATTCCTCTTAAAAGGGTTTGCTTTGTGAAGAGATCTCATAATAACATGGCGAACGTTCAGCCTGAACTCACTCGGATTTTAATGCAATTAGGACAGACGTGTGTAAATAATTAAACTAAGAATTTATTTGTAAAGTGAAATGAAGATGAAATACGCGTTTTGTTTGAGCTGAGGTTTAAATTATTCTGTGTTGGAGTTGTAAAATCTACAAATTAACATTTTCATATAATTTTTAAAAGCTTTTTAATACGATCTCTTTGGTAGTATTTTGCGTACTAAATAACTAAAAATAATTAATACGATGGAAGATATTTTGCAATGCACAGAAAAGTTAAATGAATATTAGTTTATTTATTAATTTTATATACTAGAGACGTCCCATGATTTCTCCTGCTTTGTTTATGTTTCCGTGAAAATTTAGGTGTAGATTGAAATCATCAAAAAACAACATTCAAATTCCAACAACGAATCAGTATAAACTGGGAGCACGGTAGTGTCATCGCCAAGTCGAGCATTATATTCTCAGAGCTTTTAATTGATCTATATCACACTATAATCTCATACCTGCATTTGTATGCAAACAATGAGACAATAAATCGCCACAACGTTCATGATACATACTAGCGTGATAGCTACAAGACTATTGATAGTCAGTGAAGCAGACTGGGCTGGAGTGGGCACAATTAGGTGCCAATGGTGTATCGTACTTGTACGAGGAAATTGACATAAGGATTAATTCGTCAACGTTATTGATTGGTGCTTGGCGCTGTTGTTTCCCTAGTACTAATTATAATTATGGTTGACGATTGTAATGAGGTTGTTTTCGCAGAGTTATTTGCTTGTTTTGTATTGATTGCAAGGCTTTATTAATACAATAGAGCTGCCCACTTTAAAATAATAAGATGAAAAATCGATTTTTAAATAAATGGGTAATTATTGCAGATACAATTGTATTATAAATGTTAAAACAATGTGAGTCTCTCACCTTTAAGCCAAAACTTAAGACTGCTTAAAATAATAAAACAAGCTGCAAAGAAACTAGAAAACACTTCCACAGTAATTCAATGTCCATAAAGTTGAGAATATAAAACTGTAACTACATTATTGAATAAGACGAACTTTTTGAACTATTGCAGACAAACTGACAAACAATTTTATAAATGACGCCTTTGCCCACAAATCTTGACAAATAGCCGTAGGTCATAGATTGTGGTGCACTTTTAGCGTTAGTTTTTCCGATTTTCCTCTATCTGTCTCCATTTGTGTGGCTAAAACACATTATCTGATAATGGAATGCTTTAAGACAGTTTTTGTGGTGAGTATAGTCTGGTGGTATGAAACTTTAATGAAAATGAAGTATCTATTCACAATTCTTGTGCATTAGTCAATAGCTATAATATAAAGCAGAGATTTATCAATCTCGTCTCCGTTTAAAAAACACAAATTGCACTAAATTTTGTAAAATAAAACTAAAACTCAATTTTAAAATGTTCAAAATTCAGTTCCTGTTTTAACATCCTGAAACTTCAATGATACAAACACTGTGAATTTTTGTAGCGTGTAAAATTAATTAACTTCAAAATAATAGATTGTTAACATACGTTCGTGACGTCACGCGTTCACACTTCAGCCAACAATATACCGCTATACGTAGGTAGGTATATAGATGTGGAGCCTATGATCTATTGTTTCTTGATAGAGCCCTATTACCGCGTGTGGACGTCAATAGCCTTCAGATGTTTAATTACCTCACACAAATACGTCTTCATTATACAACATAGTTCAAAACGACGGCAATTATCAAAGCGCCAGCATTTGTCATTGTGTTTACACTGTATGTTGTGTTTGAGGGAGTTATTGTAATTTTAATGCGTGATATTAATCTTAAATTTAGTTCCTCTATTTGTTAGTCTATTAATGATCAAATCAGAATGTTTAATTTAATAAAGCTCATAATTTATCACAATCGTTACGATCTGTATAGGTCAGACAAAACAATGCCGTCAAATGATATTAATAATGTTTTATATTATCTGTAAACAGAACCAATCTGTGTATTTCGAAAGGTCGAACAATAATATTATTTCGCTATAATCAGTGATTAGTAATCAGTGAAACCCTATAAAAGATTACAAAGGTCGTTAATTCCCGATTTATCTGAAGCATTAAAATATTTTAGGGTGAGAATTTATCGCTTCGTAAATATCAATTTGTTTTTCGTTGAGTACTATAATTCACTCAAGTACTGCCATGAACAGAATACTTAATCCAATTTTATTTTACATCTACAATGATTGTGCGGCTGAACGTCGCTGTAATGTCTTCAATAAGGACGTAGAATGAAATAATTATTTACACTGCGGACTCCACTCAACAAAATTGTGTAATCCGTCTTATCTAAATCCATAGAGTTGAGAACATCACAGAGACAGACGATCCGATATTGCGAATTACGCTTGAGTGAAGTCTTTTAATTAAGGCGGGTGGTACGTCAGTGCACGCCGTTTGGAACACCCCATCAATTTCTGCTTGACTTCTGGTTGTTTGCGCCAGCCTCGTTAGCAAACGACGCGTTGGTCGGCCCACCAATACAGGTGCACCCCACGCCGGCGTCCGCACGCGGCCGCGCCACGCGCCCAGCCAGATATTGAACGCACCGCTTTTACCTTCATCCAGGTTCATTGTTAATGCTTGACGTGACGAAAGTAATTACTTATTTAATATTGACGCTGAACAAATTTCGGCTTTATTGCCGTAGAGATAACAGTAACTGAGTATGCTAAATTACGCGGGCCAACTCTCCTCAAAGTGTTTATTTTCGTGTCGAGTTTCAAAATGGATTAATTAACATGTAACTTCTGTATACGATCACATAATATAAACAGGTGTTCGATACACGGACATGATAGCTACTTGTTGATCTGAGTGTCAATTGGCATAAATATACATTGAATTAAAATAAATCTAACTTTCGTATTCCTTTTTAAGTTTTTAACGTGCTCTGGAAATTTAAAGTTCAAAAATTAAACATGAAACTGTTTTATTTTAATCATACTATTTTAATAAAATATGTTACTAATTACATGAGTCAGCTTATAATATAACTTGTATACTTAATACTGCACTTCGAGACAGCTGATGTTCGTCTAGCAAAGTTCTAATGCGTTTGCTAAAGTTTTGATTAAAACATTACAGTTTATAATATTAATTTACTTCATTTAATTATAAACTTTATGTGTTTGCGTATACAGTGCATTTTCAAATTAATTTCCCAATGATTTACGGACCTAGTAATATTCTACGAAAATAATACATATGAATAATAAATCTCTCTTTCCTTTATAGACATTTTGAAGTCCTTGTCAATAATAAACTATGCATAATTTATGGACACAGTCGAACAATACGGGTCAAACTCAGTAGTTTGTGTCGTTGCGAGACAGCCGCTGTATTTCTCAAGTACTGAATATAATAACCTTTTATTTCCTTTTGCTTGTATTTCATAATATGATTGTACTTACTGCATATTATATGACAAAGAACATAAAGATTTATGCACAACTGAGTGCGGCATACTATTTTCTATTTTTAATTGAAGGAAATGGAATTGTGAACGCGACCTTTTCATTCTGATAAAGAAAATGAGGAAATGTCTGAATACGAAAACCTCTAATAAAGGATAATAATAAAATAGAACATCTAAAAATATCTTTTCTCCTGGTGGAAAGTAGTATCTTCTTCTTTTTTAAATAAAATACTACAAAAGCCTCATATAAAACAAGTTAGTATGAAGTTTATAATATTTTTATGATTCCGTTATGTGTTTCCATCGCCATCACCGGCGCGACACGCAGCGTATCAAATATTAATAGAGGAGCTACTAATTTATTAAATTACTCCGACAAAGCATTGCTCTTACAAAAGTTATAACTAAATTATATCGGGATCGTGATTTCTTCCTAAGAGACCGGCTAATCTTACCTCATAAAACTTGCATTGTCTTCCTTCACGTCATAACGAGTTTTGATAAACTTAACTTTGGGGATATACCCGATAATCTATTTATTTACCATCAAAGTATCAGTGTATCAGCTCGAGTTTATTTTAAGAAATGAAATGAAATGATACCTATAGTTTATTCTATAATGAGCATCTATTATCTCTATGTATTTATTAAATATAAGCTAGCATTTTTTCTTTTTTGGGAAATCATCAAATGACCCCGCCCGCTGTGGGCGCAGCGGGAGGAAGTGTCAGAATTTTACTGAATAAAACTCACTATGTTCTTTCTGGAGCCCTTTGAGTGCTAAGGTCGTGGTAATTCTTACGATCATCCCGCAGCCCCGGTAGAAATAAAAGCTAGCTGGAGTCGACATTTCCTAGCTAGCTACCCTGAGAAGAAACGTCGAAACAAACTCAGGCGTCATCGCCTCTTTTGAAGTCTAGACAGTATAGTGTTTTATGTCGAGTAAACACATGCAGTGTCTATTAAGTTAACATTTAACCTATTTACCTGAAAATCGCAAAGAATAAATTGTTTATTTCACACCCGCTCGGGTCATTTGAAGACAAAAGAGGTTTCTCTCAAAATTTAAGGGTTACTCATTGAATATTTTATTAACGTGCTGTGATAAGAATACTTAAGCGATTCGCTCTTCCTCAGATACCTTTTATACAAATAATCCGGTTCAAATGCTGATCGCATGACGCTTTTAGCAGAATTATTTAAAATCGCTACTATTAACCTAAATATTTTTTAAATCACAAAGAAATAACAAAGCCGAAAACTAAACAAGACATCATTTTATAGAACCTCTTTTCATAAATCCGAATCGTGCTTCTATTCTCTTTTATCCAATTACCAAAATTGTTTTACAAGCGTACAAAGCTGTATTTGTATATAGCGTGTAACATACGTACTTATTGTTAGTATAACATTGTGTGCCCCGCGTGGTGTGTTCTTTGTGAGAGTATATACTTTTATGTACCCAACCTTCAGGTTCGACTGTATTTGAACGCTCGTAAACGTATCTCGGTAATTATTTGTTTACGAATGCAGTAAAAAGATATGATGTTTAAATATGTTATGGAGAGTTTGCATGGAATATATTATACAAGTGTAGAGTTTTAGTTGTGGATCCGAGTCACGTCGGGCTAACACGCCGGTCAAGAGGTCAAGGGACCTTTTGGCCTGACGCCACTAAATTGTCTGCGGATGTCAGACCCCTGCGCGTACGGGTTTGCCCCTGATTACGGGGTAAGCCCGACTGGATAGATAACGTCCAATGTTTACCTTTAAAATTTTACATTTAACATGGCCTTGCCCTGACCCTATTCTGACAGATACGTATTGGGGTTTGCATGTGGGTGGACCTACTATCTTTTATTTTCCCTAGAGGTTGACTGCTATCACATGAAGTTTTTAGACTAGAACTATTATGATAGGGAAATGGAATAAAACGAGTCAGTTACGATGGACGAAAATCTAGGCAAATAATTAAATATTCCTCAACATTTACATGACACCATCTAATCTTAAATAAACATACTAAATAGCCTGTATTATGAGTACAAGACAAAGGCTATACATATTTATATATTTTTCTAAACACATACATATTATCGATAATTATTGATCAAAGACACAGAACAAATGATCGCAATTATCACACAAAGATTTGTCCTGGGTGGGGATCGAACCCACAACCTCCGGTATAGCAGTTAAAGTCACTAACCACTACACCAACAGCCCAGTAGTATCGTTTGTCATCCAGTAATCATATCTCAATGTGTCCATTCCGATTTCCAGGTCGCTTCTAGGCATTAACAGGATACAAGAGCAATACCGTACGTTGTATCGAAACCATAGCTATCACTGTAAGGGCTGTTGTAACTGGATTAACCTACACGTATGAACTACATAGAGTAGCGGGCAATAAGCACAAGGCTTGTGTACACGTGGAAACATCCAGCCTAATGCAATTATAGTATGGTACTATGGTACTAGTTTCATTACTGCGAAGCTATACATTGTAAGCGCACCTATAGGCGCCTACGTATACATTACCTATAGGGACATTATAATACGAAGTACCAAGATGTTATGGTAAACGACAACTGCCGTGATATATTTGGAGCTAGTATACTGATCGAAATAGGAATAGTGAAAAAAGATTTTTTTTTTCTTGTTGAAATTACGATTAGTAAGCATATTTGTAAATAATAAAAGTTACGAACATGTATAATATTCTAGAATCCATTACAAACAGAAACGATAACAAATGTAGGTATAACACTCGAATTCAATTACAGTATATGAGAATGTAACATTAGCATAACCATTTGTATCTGGATGAAATTGCAAACTAAATAAACCGAGTACTAAGTAATTATGCTCTCACAGACAAAGACCTACCACAATTGCGCGAAACTTGCGGTGATACGGTGAGCTTAAAAAAACCGGCCAAGTGCGAGTCGGACTCGCAAACGAAGGGTTCCGTACTATCATCTAAACACAGCCGATAGTAGGGAAGATTTGAAGCGTCTAACTGTTACCGTTTTTAATATTGAGCAAAAAATACGAAAAAACACGTTTACTGTATTTGGACCCCCCTTAATATATTTTTTTAAAGTTTTAGTATTTGTTGTTATAGCGGCAACGAAAATACATCAATTGTAAAAAATTCAGCTTTCTAACTATCACGCGTTATAAGATACAGCCTGGAGACAGACAGACAGACAGCGGAGGAGTCATATCATCCATATGAGTTATTTCATCACATCTTAGTAATAGGGTTCCGTTGTACGGACTTTGGGTACGGAACCCTAAAAAATAGGAACGCAGTAGGAACCTGTTGGGGCAAGTGCAAATTTCCAATGTGTTCCGGATCATTAAGCTACTTACTCCCGTTGAATCTCACGCATCGGGGAACTGCCTTCGAATCTTGATCACGACTTGTACAATTCAAACAATGAATACGCTCTCTGAATTTAAATTGTAAATATTGTTGAATCGAATACATATTTTATGATCACGAAAATTAGATCGCGTTATCCTATAATGCTTTATTTAATCGCGGTAATAGAATCTTTGAATGGTTGTATATTTTCTATGAAAATGGAAACTTAATATTTTTTTTTAAGATCAAAAAGTATCAATGTTTATTTTGTCAAGCAAAATGTTTATAATAACCTCTTTGAATTGTTTTCAACGTCAGAAAAACAACTAATTACGACTATAACATCTACTATTAGCGAACAAAAATAAATATTTGTTGCTAACATTTTCATTACATCTAAAGCCAACGTGGAGATACAAGGGCTATATACACGGACGATAACGGCAGTTACCGTTAGCTTGTATTATTTCATATTGCACTCGACTCGACTACTCGACTAGATAACAAATACTGTCGAGCTACTCCCCCGTTCAAACAAACATACCGAGAAATGTTGTGCTAATCGGATCTGCACTAATGGCGATTCCCCATTTTCTTTTTACAATGTTTTATTTCGTCTGAACTTTGAGACGAAATAAGAATTTTATTTTTCGTTAATTATTGTATATCTGTATTGTATTCTTTTGTGAAAGTCTTTTTCATTGAAATAAAACTAGTCGTTTGTTACGAGCTTAATGTAAATGATACGAAATACTTTAATGTACTTGTAGGTTCACTATTTAAATAATACAGTCATGAAGTGATGTTGTTGTTAATGTTACTTTTGTGTTTCCATAAACAGAAACAAACAGACTCGTTAGTAAAGTTAAAACTTCAGAACACTATGATTGACGACCGCCGCGTGTAAATAGCGCAAAAGGATAAACCTTGAAGGTTTTGCGTCCAAAAAGTTGTTAAGGTACTCGCATGAAACGTCAGCACCAGACATGTAATATAATTAAGAATTTAATTATTTTCCTACTTGACGTGAACCGTTAGAGATAATAACAAAATATGTCACCGTCAGGTAACGCTGAATAAATATAATTTGTTTTGTAATATTCGAACAAAAAGTGGGCCATTCAAGGAGAAGAATATGAAACAAATTAATGTTTACTGTGGCTATCGGGCGCGCGATCGTCTCGCTTTCATTTAGATAATGGCCCGTAATTCAGACATTTACCTCAAGTAATTAAAATTGATAGAGCCCCACCATTGATATTTAGTTGCTTTCAGGGGAACTGTCCGTCTTCGAGTTCGGTTTCATCTCGGCAAGTTTGGACATTATTGTTAAACTTGTCGAGTTCAACGTCTTCAACTTGTTATTTAAGAGGGGTTGAAATTTACAATGACGAAGTAGAAATGATATGAGTTTCTGAGAACTTAAGTCAGAAGTTATTAAAAATATCTTTTGACGAAGGTTTTGTCGTAGAAGTAAGTATAGTGAAGTGGATTAATACCATTAGGGATGTTTCTAGAGCAAGTGGTGTTCGTCAAAACTCGCGGTTAATGTATCAAGTCAGTAGCGATTTTGCTAATCTCCAAGAGTAGGGCCGCCTCGGAATTGGTCACTTTACCTTTTGCCCGGAGCTTTTGACGTAGATTAATGGTTTTATGTCCCAAAATGACGAGTTACAAAGACAACATCTATATTTCATAGAAAGGCATTATTTAGATTGGATTTTGTCGCACTATAGGACACGTATACACAATAATAGTAAACATTGTATTTAAATAAACGCGTAAAATTTTCAGTGCAAATTTAAGAATGAATAACAATGCATCAGCGCTCTGAGCGATAACTAATGAATTTACATTGGGACAATAACTGTATTGTGTATTATTTAAAGTAAATTATTTTTTTATCAGTCATCAACTTAATTAATTCTGCAATATGAACACACTTTCCATTGACATACCTACTTATTAATCAACTTCATTCATACTTTTACGAAACAGGAGTCTTATTTTTTCCGTTTCAGAGTTATATTACAACTATAATAGACTATTCTTAATTTATTTTTTGATGGCTAGCAAAAATATATAACATATCAGTTATCATTTAATCTGTCAGGCCGCAGCTACTGAAAAAATGCGTTGTAAAAAAATTGCAGCCGTCCATTCGTCCATTTATTTTGATAAGAGCTTGGTGACACGTTCAATTTGCTCTGATTGACTTGACGGGAACACTCGACATTCGATACTTGCTGATTGAAATCCTGATTTCGACGATAAACTCAATTTAGTGTTTGATCGTATCTGTAACTAAAAACGGGGGGAATTAGGCTCGGCCCTTCGACGGCTTTAATTGGTTTAATACCAGCATTTATCTCTTTTTTATTGCAGTTGATGTTTCTGTAAAAATAACATTGGTCATGTTTGTTTAAATCTTTTTATGTCCGGCCGATAGTTGAAGATAGTCAAGTATCTTTTACCATTTGTTTTAACTATATTCTAGGATTCTAGAATCTTTTCATCTAAGTTAAATAGGTATTATTTAATGCAGATTAACCATTAAACTTTACCTTAGAAAATAGAAAAATAATCCCCCTCCTTTTTATTACTTTCTGATTCAACAATATACCATCACGTAACGAAGTAATTATTTCAAGACGTGCAATTAAATGTAAACAAAATTAACAGATAAAGTATTTGGTGATTCATTCGTGGTAAACGACTTGGCTTCCGCGCTCTCGACGGCGCACTGTTTGCCAATACCTGCTAATGTCAATAGTCACATAAGATTTTCTATCTCCATAAATTTTTGAACGTAACGAGCTCATTTTGGCCCCGAGCTAGCTTCGTCTTCGCTAACAAGATGTTAGCAAACAAGTCACAAATCAGTATGGCAATGAAGCTATATGCTCTACATAAATGAATATTTGATTTTGTTTACTTAAAAGTTGTTACTGAAAAAGTCAAAAGAAGAAAATTTTTAGTAAATTTGATTTCACGTTTACGATTTGAAATAATTGTCTGCCTTTTGGAATACCATGATTTGAAAATAATGTGTTTAAAAAAGTTTAAAACAAGTGAATAAAAGTTCCTTGAAAGCTAACGCTAATTAAAAAAAACACCTTAAATAACATTAATTATACCTTTTTCAATTAAACATCTCTAAATCTAAATACAGAATTCGACGCTTAACCTTTTTTAGATTTAATCACAGGGAATTTAAACATCAATCGGAGCCTTAAACGCCTTGTAAACTACGAACGACATCGTAAACGGAACGTTCAAGCAAACAAAACAACAAAAAAAACATCTTTCACGCTCGCGTAGGAAGTATTTAAGGCGCAAACTATGAAATTCTAAACTTGTCTCGAAACGTCCCCTCACTTCGTTAAATTGAATAAAAACTGTTTGTATACAAAGTGAGCCGATAATCGATGCTGTTGAATATTTCAAACACTCGGGAACGTGATGAAAATAATATATATCTACGTATATATCTATGTATTTTGTATATTGTCCGTGGGTTTCGCACCTCTGTTGTCGTGCATTTTAAAACCAGCTCAAGTTTGTTTTGCGAACAATGCTAAACAATGCTAATGGTTTTCATAATAGCGACCTTATTTAAAACCTTTTTTTAAAGGATGCTTTTCTTCTGTTGTTGTAGAGAACATTAATTGTGTACGTATACGATTTTATGTTATGCGGTAAATCTTATTTTTAGTTCAAATAAGGATTTTTTATAAAACGTTTTAAGACATCTGCTCAAAAAAAAATTAATGTACAATTTTATCTTGTAGTCCGGAACTTAATAACTATTTATGCAATTATATCTTTTATTATGATACACAGATATTTAAGATTTTATGGACAATACATACCCTTTCTTCTTCTTCAGCAAACTTTTGCTCACCGTTGGACATGTGCCTCTCCAAATCACCTCCACTCGGTGCAGTCATGAGTTCTCCTAGCCCAAACATACCCTCAAAAATATCTAAAACCTTAATATTTAATAATTCAAATCAAAGAACATACCACCTAAATCATCTTCTAACAACACATCACCAAATTCGGATTTCCATTCGATGTTCATTATCCGCATAAATCGGCCGTATATCAAGTGAAACCAGCTGATTGAAATATCATTCCATATTATGTCCGAACCTGTGATTGCCGATAAACCACAAATAACATTTCGTCGAACGAAGTGTCAGACTTATCTGCGTGTCTACCTGATATATTAATATTGTTCCTATAATTATTTCATGTTAGGGAATTCAATTAGGTTTATTGAAATGGGATTTTGAAATTTTAATGCTTTAGGTATGAAAGTGTTTTCGTTTCGAAAATAATGCGGGATTATCGAACTTCTTTATAGTTTTTAACAAGTATTGTACCTACACCTACAAACATACTTTGAAATATTAGTATTTTATTTAATATAAAAAGAATGTGAAATCGTACGATGTTTCTCCGTCTTTAACAAATAATTTACTTATCAATCATTTGACTTATTTATTATCGCTAACAAATCTAAGTTAACCTTATTTATAGAATACCAAAATTTTATTATAATTGGCTTCAATTAAACGTAAATTGAAGTGAGTTAGGAACCCTCATTCATAATTTCTTCGAATTCATTTTTTGACTTTTATTTCATGTCAAATGTTGACCACACACAAAGGTCGTAAGAACGTACTTAAAGATTTATGAACTCACCCTATTAATGCTTTTACCGCTTCGTTTTCCTTATGATCGTGTAATTCCAATTCTGTTAAGGAAAAAAACATTGTAGAAAGACTTAGAGACAGAGTGGGTCATAGAAATGGCCGAATAGAAAAAAAAAACTATATACCTAAATATCTGTCCATGCATAACATTACAAAATTAAATAAAAGGTAAATTATTTTGAATATCGAACGCAAATTTTGATAAACAAATAACAATTAAAAATCAAAAGAGAAAGAGGAATAAACATAAAAAGAGTATTTATTCAAACAAATGTTCTGAATATATTTTACACCGCGGTTGGCATTTGTTCCGTCGTTGGCCCGCGACTGGCATGACGTATAATTTCTAAGCAGACCGCGCCAACCTCCCGTCAAAATATCGTCTGCGGATACCGGCGTGTGACGTAAACACAGATCTATCTATGTGTGTGTGCAGGTTATTGATTCATGGCGCTGGAATTTATGCCTACTCCCTTGCTCTTAATCAAAACTACGTCAGTGTAAAAGGGAAGGCCTACAGGTAGAACTAGCCACGTGGCTAAATACCTCGACAGGAAGTTATTCGATTATCTTGGGTTTGGACGGAATTTTTAATTTCATTTTTTTTATTCTGACATTGTTGAACACTCTTTGTTCTGGTATGTGATTTAATAACACTTTTAATTTTCAAACATTGAACGTACGTAACATCTTTATTAATATCAAATTCAGTACATTGCCTTAGTAATTAAATATGTAAAACAAACGAGCTCACATCCCAAAAAATATGTAAAACGAAAATTCGTTCCCGAAACCAAATTACGATGCTGTAATTATAGCTCAGAAATCGTGAATTATATTCTCTGTTTACATAATATTATTAATACAGTTACTTCTTGAACAATGGCCTAACAAAGTAACATGTACGTTGTTAGGCTCCGATGTTAAGGAATGCCCGAAGGCGACAAAGCAATCACGCTGTTGAACAAATAGTCTAAACGACTAATTAGTTGGTTCTATCGTTTGAGGGAAAGCTATTCGGTTTTACCCTTGGTTTGTAGTCACGTGTGTACCGAGCATATTTAACTGGTAATTCAAATACTCGTACGTTCTTAAATACTTTTGTAATGGCGTAATATGTACTTGCTAATTAATTATATCTGTTATTCCACTTTCTAAAATACTGTCTGATTCGGGCCTAAAACATTCGGCCGTATGTTTCATGTTAATATAATACGTATATAAATTTAAGAAAAAAATTGGGCTTTCTATAATAATATGCAAAAGAATTTTTAATTCGGTTCAGTAGATTACCCTTACAACGCCTCAAACTTTAACTCTTTATTTAACAGTAGAAGAAAAATATATATATATTACAGTATTTTTAAGCACGTTTCGATACATTGATTGTTTATACTTTTATAGTAGGCGTTACAAATTTAATAGGTTCTCTATACCAGAATGAATACTAAATAACGCTTCTGTTCTCGCCACACTAGGCCAGCTTTATTATTTAAGGCTGTCGGTCAGGTCACTCCGAAGTTGGCTTTGATTAGCTCGGATAAATGCTCCTGTAATATTGAAAACGTGGTGACAGGGTTTGACTTGAAATCAATTAGATTTTAAACTTTCTCGTAGTGCTTAAAATGGATCTTTATACAAAGAATATTTTGTCAATGTGTGATGAAGTTCTTTAGTTTTTATCTTAGGTGTGGTCTGTTTTATTATGCCTCAGATTAGCGTAAAGGATTAATATTAATGATGTTAAGTAATAATAACAATTGAAATCAACGAAAATGTATAATTAAAAAGTGAAGCGATGTCGAAAATTATAATACTGTGAATCCAAAATCAATTTCAAGTTTTAATAAACCTCAGTGTTTTATTAATTGAGGATTACTGTGAATACTCATTCAGCCCGAAAATCGTACAACGTAGAAAATATCATAAATATTTGCTCCTGATTATTATATTGTGCGGGATAAAGGCCCCGCTGTGAGCGCCGCGAATCGATCAGAGAGCTTAAATACGAGAGGACGGACCTCGCGGGCCTTGGACCTCGTTAAAAATTCGCAACAAATTAGCTATGCTCAGTGTTGGCTTCATTTCTCAAATTCCTCATTCTCATAAGTTCTCGAGAGCATTAAATTTTCACGAAATTGCTTTCAAACTTTTCCCCTCTCAATAAGCTCCAAACTCAATTTCCGAAGGCATAGTTTTGATCACATAGTTCGTTGTTGTGTATTAATTTACCTGGTTACTCTCTGCAAGTGTTCTTACAACTTCCTAACTAATTATCTGAATAAGCTGCGAAATTCAGGCAGCCATTAAAAATCTCCAACTCTGGCTTCCAATCGTCAAAAATGGTTCTTTTTTATTCTAAATTACGCTGTGCGGCTTATATTCACTCACGGACCACTTTATCCGGGTGTCAGAATTGGGAATGAGCTGGGTTCCGTTTATGGAGCACTACATACGTACACTCAGACGCTGCCGGCAGTACGAATATAGAGCCAGCCGGAGTTGCCTTAATAATTCAACAGTGCAATGCTTTTACAAAACCTGTCGGCGTCAATCCTAATTTAGCGGCACCGATCGACTCGCTTTCGGAAAGTGTCGCTAGACAAACGTAATGGAACTCTGGTGTTCTAGCAGTAGCTGCTCATTTCGTTACTGAACGAATCGCTTGGCCGGCTTTGGATAAATTATTTTGTTTTCAGCACGCTGTAAATAGATGGTTGACTCCACTTACACCGTCCTTTGTTTGACTATTTCTGGTTAAATTACTTGTTTCTGTTGGCAACATTCATTAGGTTGTTTCAATTGTTTAGTTACTATTAAGTACATAACATTACATGATGTTTCCGTGTAAACAAGAACAGAAATATGAACTGTTCTTTATTGAATCCATCGCGCGGAGAGAACTCGTAAGTGACAGACGAAAATTCACCTTTATTTTGGCGTGTATTTATCGTCACAGCAGTGAAATAAGGACGTCCGTACAAATAAGATATGACATAATAACACGTATGGCAAATATCTGAGAAAATATTCCTATTGATGCTGCCATATCGAAGCGTACGGGAAATGTTTGGTAAATTGGATGCTGTAACTATTCTATGGACTGTGGAGTCTTAGATCATGATTTTAGTGAGCTCCTTACAACTACTCTTTCAAAATCACAATATTTTTTTAATTAAAACATTTCAGCTATCTTCAACGCCATCGAGTAAGGAGCAAATGTTTTTAAATGAACACACAAAGTTGATAAAGAGGCCACAAACGAGTCTCGGAGCGACGTCACAGATTTAGTTTGGCGCGGCGTGAGATTGCTCAAAGTTGTTCAAGTCTCACACCTGCACTTGCTCCTCAGTTCATTTACATTAACTCGTGACGTGTTGCCTGCCAACTTATTGTGGACTTAGTCGTGATAGCGGTGATAAGTTTTAGTTTTAATATGGTTGGAAAAATGATATGGTAATGTTTCATTTTGATAATGGAAATTGTAACAAAGGAACTTGTCGACTAGCATTTGTTTTTTCAAGTATTAGGATTATCGGTACCATCATCTGTTTTTAAGCAGTGTTAAAATAAGTATAACAACTAAAATAAGACCGTAACTGAAACATAATTTAAGAAACGGCCCATTCCATAAAACTTAATGTACATTTTACGATCATTTAAACCTGTTAAAATCTCTAAATATTAATACCGCGGACGTAATAAAGGTCGTACTTTCACGAGATACGAATTCGAAGAAAATTACAAAGAAAATTATCAGCCTCCAAACATCTATGTAATTGCTTCCATTGTTGTAAAAGTACTCTGGTAACAAAGTGAACAAGATAATCACAGCGTACCATTGTTTTAATAATAGCTAATAGGTTTAATTATCCGAGATTTATGAGTAACACAAACATTTTAAATGTAATTAGGAATGGGTATACAATTATTGTGATAGCTAGTAGCTAGTGATGAGGGTGGCAACACCGGCCCACTGGCAACTGAATGTAAACATTAAGTTCGTCAAAAGGGACAATCAGAAGGCCCCTGAGATGGCCTTGTAACAAGGAAACTCTAATTAATTGAAATGTTTATGATCTCACCCTTAAAGGCTATCGCTAGACAGTCGGACTGGATAAATTCAACAATTTAGAGAATACCTTTCGTGTCTGACACTTGATTGTTAATATTAATCTGAATATAAATTCAAACTAATTTATAATTCTGGGAATATATTGTTAATAGTTCCCTTATTAAATTATTAAAAGGGGCTAAAATTTTGTGTATAGTTGTTCGGCCTTTTCAAATACTTTAGACCTCTTACACAAAAAAACGTTTTTTTACAAACGAGTGGGCATTATCTTTTTACAATTATTCTGCGGCAAATCAAACTTACGCTTTAACTGTAACTTCAAAGAAGGACAACTTTTTTTACAGAAGTGAGACGCCACTAGCTACAGTGATATACGCCATCTCGCTTGCACAAATTCAACAGTCCTCTAGTTTCAGTTCCTGTATTAAAATAGAACAGGGTCTATAGTTATAATAATACCAAAAGTTTTAGTTTGGTTACAACATTGTTATTTAAATGAAGGTAAATGTTTACTAAATAGTTTTGTGTAACAGGTAGGTATAACTTACATTTTAGTTCCCTAAACAATGAAACTGATGAATTTAATCACATTAGTCATAATTGATACAGTAATCATCCTGTAATGATTAACGTACGGTAGGTATTTGTTACATTTAAATAAGTATACGAAAGTAATTTTTGTTGTGAGTAATAGATAAATGATAAACATACTTATATATTTCTAAATGCATACATTTTATAGATAAATTGCATCGAGACACAGAATAAATGACCGTGCTCATCACACTAACATTTGTCCTGGATGGGAATCGAACTCACTACTTCCGGTACAGCAGTCAGGGTTACAAACCACTAGACCAACATGCCCGTCAAACTACAAACAAATATAAATCTATAGTGTATATAGTTTTATACCATAACTTTCTCTAACATAATAATCACATAAGTCTTTCATATTTCAATGTAATGCCAGGTGTAATCATATTTTATGCCCCTTGAAGGGTCTTTCCTTCCTTAGGTACGTGTCGGTTTTTTGTAAATAAGGGCCATTATCCCTCAACAGTTCCTTTTAGGTGTTTAATGTAGTTCCGAGCTGGCCTTTGCCTTTATGTCATTAATAATAGGCTCGTAATCGGATTAACCGGCTAAATTAAAAATCAATAACATTCCGCGCCTGAGATGGAAGTAACTTCATTCATTACTGTAAGCGATTAAGATGCTGTATCTTAAGAATTGAGATACTTATGAAACATAGAAAGGGCAACGTTATAATTTCAGTCTATGATTATCCCACGAATAAAAATGTAATCTTCAATAAATAGCATAGTGTAGCTCCCGCGTCTACATGTCCCTATGATTAGTTAGATCAAAACTACGTAATGGATTTGGATGTGGTTTTATTATTATAATGTTTAAAACTCTCTGGCAAAACTCTTTATACCATATACCTACATTTTTTCACAATAAGACTACCGGGTTTCAATATTTACACAACTGTTAAGACGGAAAAACCTTGTCATACTTTCCATTATTATGGGTATTATCCGCCGATTATAAGGGCAGTAAAACCCTTATTTTCCAACAATTAGAGACCGATAATAATAATATAATAACCCGTTATAAAATTATTATCAATACCTCCTTTCTTTTCCGTGGTTAACTCATTGGGAAATCTATAGGTTTCATAATGTCCTGACATTTCTATTTTTCTTTTTCGTAGTTTGCTAGGTTATAATTATATTTGTGTTATTAAGCCTACCTAGTCATACGGATATACATAATTATATCTAACGATTTTTATTGTTTGTCGTACCGGTAACATAATATATCGCATTTTGTAATATGTAAGTACTATTCAACGTTTCAATAATACAAAAATTCTTACCATTTACACATTGCATGTGGATATAAATGTATAGCTAAAAAGAAACAGGGTATTTTACTGTAAAAGAAATAAATCCAAGAGTAATGCTCGCAGCCAGAATTAATATAAATGTTGCCTTTATACATTTTCGATTGAGCTTAAAACATATTTTACATGTGGAATGGCTGAAATATTGTTCGCCACGGCGGCGACCGAAGCAGCCAATCGGCCTAAATCCTTCATTTCCGAATGTATTAATAATAAAAATCAGTTTCCCGTTTGTAGCAGCCAGCAATACACGTATTTTCCATTACATGAATGTAAAATGTGAAATAAGAAAAAAAAGGTAAATTTTATCTGTCCGATATTCGATGGAAAAAGGCAAAGATCAAAAAGATCAGTTTTTTCCTTTGGAGAAGTTGAATATTATATATATAGATACATTTTTCCGTATCTTTTCTTAAATATAGTAAGGCCATCATTCAAACAATCTGTGCTTTCATTTCTGGTCCATTTATTAATGTTTCGTTCAATTTGTACGCTCTTTTTTGTAATAATGATAGTTTCATAAACAGAAAAATAAAAACAATTGAATACAATTTATAAAGCCCAGTAAGAGAACTTTTTAAAGAAGGCAAAGCAGCTACATTATAATAAAGACCACCAAACTCCTGTCACGATAATTATTTTAAACATTTCATATTGACAAGCTGTTATATCCAGTATCACTCAAAACTCCCGCAACACGGCAGCCAAAATTTATAAAATAATATACCTACCAATACAGCACCGGTTAATTTAATTTGACGGCGGCGTCACAACCTTGTATAAACGTGGTATGATTTAAAAAATAAAAACTGTTCTGAATATTGCGTATACCTTTGCCAGACTAAAAAACAACGTTCGAAACTCAATCGGATGTGTGTGGGTCCGGCCGCAACAAACATTGGAAAACAAAACTCCGTATTGCATATTGGTATGTCCTCAAAGTGTATTAGGGATATTTCATACGAATCGCGATGCGTTGAGTGTACAACGCACTTTATTGGTTGTGAGTGCTTGTTTTTGGGTAATGAATTTTAGATGAATGAATACCTACGTTATTTTAGATTTCTGGCAAAGAAAATGGGTGATTTTTTTTCTTACTCATAATTTATGACAGATAGGGGATTTTCTCTCATTACGTCAGTTTATAATGAGCAATAAATCACGTTTTACGGGAAATCTCGGTTAGTTTCTGAACACCTAAGTAGCTGTCATCAGACAGACAGACTCAGACAGAAAAGTTTCTATAACTTCATTTCGTATTTAGATAATTTTAGTACTTTAAAATTATCTCCCGAAAATTTTATAAGTTGAAATTCAGAAGATAATAGCTTTTATAAAGTGATTATCCAACTCATTCCACTTCATGCATGTAAGTCTAGAAACTTTGCATTCTCATTATAATGTGGGGGAACATGGGAAATATGCTAACTTGAGTTTAACTTATTATCTGATTAAGCTTTTATAGAACACGTTTTATGAAGTACAAGTTTTAAGAAGGATTCCGAAGTGAATCACTTGAGAAGCATTTTATAAAGCAATTCGAAGTAGACTTTACTTGAATTGCTCACTCAATTAAATGTTGTCCGGTGAAGCAGTAAAAACTCAACGATAAACTGCGCTGTTGTAGATATAAACTTAATGAAAAAATGAAGATCATTAAATTCAAGACATGTACCGAAGTAGTCAAAACAAAACGTACCTACCTACTTTTAAACTAGTAGATACACTTCTGTATTATTTTACTCAAAATTCAAGGTAAGTTTAAGGTTTCGTTTTCGAATTCATTGTATAGTCGCGGTTACAATCTCTTAGTCTCTAGTAGTTCTTAACTCAAAATAATTACATTATTATGGTTTTGTAATCAAAAACTTTCTTCATTCGCTTAGTTTCAAATATCTTCACCAATAAAAACAATTGACGAAATTCCATAGAGATTTATTTAAATTAAGTTACAACCACGAGGCATAAGTAGCGTAAGTAGGAAAGTGCGAAGTGTGGCTACCTAGAACTTGTACAAAGGGTTGGCCTAAGACGTAGGCGCAAATTGCTTTTAGCAGTGGTGATGTGCTGGTAAACGCATTAGGCGTCCTGATGACGCAATCAGGCAGACACTCTAACTTTAATGGGTTAAATTAAAAATCGATGGAGTGCCGCGATATGCGAAAACAGCTTCGTGGAAGTTATCGCGCAGATTATGATGAGTATGTGATGGATTTACTCGGTGCTAATTACGTATTTCGGTCTAATTTGTTATAACAAAATTGAAGATTTTTATTGAAAGTTAATACTGTTACGTTTTAAACATTCGCATTCAAACATAGCTTAAGTAGAGTAACCTACGATAATTTAATGTTTATTAAATTCTCCAGATTTTTAAAATTAATGAGCACTTACATTTCTTTAAATTCGAATTTCAAAGTCATTACAATGCTCATTTAAAAATTTTAAAGCGCAAAACAAGTACAGGCTTACAACTCCACTTATTACTAACTGTCTTATGATTCTAACCATGTACCTACTCAACGAATACTAGACGAAAAACATTCTCAAAATCACGAGAAATGTATTCGAAAAAGTATCACAAACAGGAACAGTATTTACGAGTGATTCGCGACTGGCAAGGAGCCCTTACGGTGTCGGTACATGTTAGTCCACGGAAATGAGTGAACTTCAAGAGTGAAAAGCCTGGAAACACACCGCGATATAACGATGTTACGTAGCGCACGTATCATCTACACATATTCTGTGCCAAATAACTCCCTATTTTTAAAGGAGATATAGTTTGGAAGTTTTTAATGGAAAGTTGGCGTGTTAAAGTTGTTTTTTTGTATATGGACTTAGCATTCAAACGAATGTATAAAACAATTAAATCTTGTATTTATATTCGAAGTATTTAAATGATAGATAGAAAAATAAAGTCTAAATATTCAATTTTAGTACATAAATATCATCACACGTACATTAGAAATCCATTCTTCATTAGTAAACTTTATGGAATCATTATTAATGCTAATTGGACCAAAATATTAAACTTAGTAGGACTACAGTGAAACTACACCCTAACCTAACTGCTACATTAGTTTATATTAATCCCATCTCTTCCAGACTCGGTACAACCACACTGTAATTAATACCTAAATCCTGTGAGTGACGCATTGACGACTAAACATCAACACGGCATACCGCAATATCTAAAAGACGCAAGCAATTAAGAGTTCTTTTACCAGGTACTAAGGTCAATAATTACATAAACAGTTTGATGGCAGGTTGAAATGGGTGAGATGGCATTACATAGATAAGGCAAAAGGCCCAACTGAGTATAATAATTGAAATACGTTTACAGAATCAATGTTTAAAATAACCTGCAACATTTTATATTGTTTTTTTTTTCTGCCTTTCTTTATAGAATACTGATAAATCACCAAATTTGTCCAATGCAAATATCAATTTCGGAAAATTGAGGAAATTTCAACGCAAAATCTCAGAAATTCTTGTACATTTCCTTTGACGATGTGAACACTTCGTGTGGCTTGTAACAGTAGGCCTTCTGTTTCACCTGCAGTTGTTATATACAGGTAGAGGTACAGTTGCCGGGCGGCACAGAGGATGTTCCGTGGAGTGGCGCCCCGAGCGACGACTCTGAACATTTGTGTAGTGAACCCTCTCAGGCTTTCACCTACATCCATCGTAGCCATACTTGACACACAGTCAAATGTTTACATCGACTAAGTCGTTATACAACGTACGGACCGCGTACTTTGGGGGTCCTATTTAGCACCTTTGAATCATGGATTACGTACATTCCCTTAACTACTTATTTAAATCCTCTCCCAGTTATAAGTAACTGAGATTTAGCATGACAAAAAGTCACAACGCTTATTAAACTATTTTCTCGCACACTGTCTATAATACAGGTTACAGGAATCGTTAATTTCTGTTCTTACAATAAATTTTGAAGTGACATTCTACGGCTATAAATGAAAAAAAAAACAAACAAAATGACGACGAATTGAGAACCTCTTCCTCCTTGAAATCGATTGCTATAATATTAAGATACCCGAATGTGATATTTATATGTATCTATTTGAAAACAAAAGCTTATATTTAGGTAGTTTCAAGAATCTAGTTGTTATAGTACATGCTATAATTTTACCAAAAACAATTCGTGACGTCAATCACACAGTAACAGTATTTCCTGATGTTTGACAGTTATAATATCCCCTGTTGTTATATGATATAGGTATATTTTGGCATAACAAAATATTTTGGTATGAAAATTTCTGAGAAACAAAGATCGTGAAATGATAAAAATACCACTTCATTTAGGTTAGGTTTGTTTTGTGCATGGTATGTTGATACCATGCACAAAACGGAAGTAAGAAAAAAAATTGCCACACAGCAAATTCAACAAAGACGACCAAATTGAAACGCAAAATAATATTGTCCCAATAATACCTATTTGTGTGGTATTCTTAATTTTTCTTTTGATTTAACTTCATTCTAAATGTCTTTCAATACCAATTATCGTAACAACTAAAGCGAAAGTAAAGTATTAAAAATTTTCTGTAATAGTGACTCTACTTATTCTAAGACATTTTAATTTTCTCCTCTAACTGGCGCTTTAATGGTGTAATAACAATTATTAGATTTGAATCGTCTGCAGAACTTTAACTTTGTAATTAAGAAAAATATTTTATTTTCCTTCTTTAAGTTCAGTACTTAGATAAAATTAGTTCTAGTTCTAGTTGCTCCATAATAACTCTAGAAAACATTTACGATTCTCTTCTTGGCAAGGAATTTACAAAGGCATTACATAGGATAAGGAGACCGGAATCCTTGTATTAAAATATCCGCATTTAAAACTTCTGAAATTTAAAATGAGGTTCCCCTTCTAAACCAAAGAATTTTATTATGAAATCTCTTTGGATAAGACCTTTTTGAGCGCTTTTCAACTTTCGATGTCTGAATGACGAAGCAAGGGTTGGCAGTATTTTGATATATTTAATAAAACTCCTCAAGTTATAGCCACTTCTTTTCTTTAATTTGAAAGATTTTCCTTTAAATGTAAGCGGACCTTAATGTAGGTATAATAATATGTTATTTAGGCTGTCTGATTTGTAAATCTAGTTCTAAATATACAGAAATATTAATTGACGTACACATTATAAACGTGAAACGGATAAATAATATCAACATGCAATAAGCTAAGGTAATCTTTTAAAAACGCGTCACTTTTTAAAGTAATAAGTTTTACATTCTAATTCTAAACCAATCACAAACCGTAGTCACCACAAAAATTACGCTAAAGCCTGGAAATATCCATTGATATCATTTTTCAGCTTAAAACTTCGCAGGGTGGTTAGCATCCCGGCGTCAGAGACGGAAGCTTATTGTTTACGACTCACCTCTTATCTGTCACATGAACGACTAAACATAACTCCGCTTCGAATTTATGAATTTGAACCTCGAAGCTTCGAACGTTATTCGCTTGTTTATGGAGACTGGCTGGATAGATTAAATATGGCTTTTTAAATGATTTGTGTTCTTTCTTTCTTTTTAAAATTGTTGGGCTTTGAACGATTTAAAATTGTAACAGGCGTTTTGGCCTAGGAACGTTTTCTTAAATTTTCGTTTATTTTTTGTTTATGTATTTGATTTCAGCATTTCTCAATCATTAAAATAGTGGTCTATTTTTTGCCGTTTAATAAAAAAGTTGATATCAATCTTGAAAAACATTAAAAGGGTTAGTTTAGTTTTTCTAAATTAAGAACCTTTTCCATACAGATTCGAGGAATATGCAAAAATATTTTACAAGGGCTAAATAATTAGAACGAGACTTGACCTAAAGCTTCCTCTCTGACGTCCGGGTCCTCTAAATTTGAAGCGACAAGTTGACGAAATGTCAGTAAAATTTATTTTAGCTACCAAGTAGATAATGCAGAAGATAAAATCATCAATTTTATGCAATGTGAAGTAATATCATCCTCAAGTACGACAAGTACATCAAAAGAAAACACGAAGCACAATGTAACTCTCAGCAGTTAAGTCATTTACAACACAAAGCAATGTTCTAAATACGAAAGTATCCGTTCAATAATAGACTATGAATTTCTAATACTATTTCTGTAGCTCGTCGTTGCCAGCAGATGGGGGAGACAGGGGTACGAGGGGAAGGGCGTAACGTCTGAAAGCATAATATGATATTATTGCCAAAATAATAACGCAGAGTAGACAACACCGCATCTTCCCTGTTAGGGTTGTGCTGAGTGCGTCAGTACATTTTGTATTAGGGGTATCCCGACGCAATTGTTTCTCCCGTTTCAGCTATTGCCGTTCCATATTCGATAATTATAATGAGATTTAAATTGATATAGGTCTGAAATTGATTTTAGAAGAAACAATTGACTTATGAAATTGTTTTTGAGAGAGAATCATTTCAAAGAAATTTTGAAGACTTTGTGGTTGAGTTACACCCCTACAGATTGACTTTAAAATTAAACGTCATAGATTATAGTGGACGGTACGATACGGTAGAGTTTAATCGCTGGACAGGTGCGTAAGACATGTCCGCTGCCAGACTCTACTATCGCATTCTATTTATTAATGCCCTAGTGGCGTTACTGCTAAGCGTCCGTCGCAAGCTATTAATTATGAACTTTGGTAGCATAACCTTTTTGATTGGCTATTTTTAGTTGACATCTCTGCCGCTTTGTCAATTTGTGACTTGAATAAGACTAAAACCAGTCAATTACCAACTAAGTAATTAGGTGTCAAAAAAATTAGAGGCAACCGTAAAATTCAAAGCTTCTTTCAAGGAGTTACAAAATCCAATGCCTGTCACTCACCGATACTTAGAAATTTAAACATTTAAACGAGTGACGTCATAACAGAGTTGACGCGTCTCATTCCGCGACTTCCCGGCTTGTCAGACACAAAATGGAGCGGAGGCAAGGCCTTTTGTACTTGTAGGCTTTGTGTGCAAAGTAAGCTTCCTACCGAAGCATCTGTGCGATGATGAAACTTGCCAGACACCGCTTTTAAGCACGCTTTATGTCTCGAATTAAAACTTTAAAGGAGGAAATTAAACGTCCGAAAAATTCTGCATGTTACACTCACGGGACGTTTGTTGTTTGCTCACAGAGAAGGGTTGAACTTAGTTTTTGTGAAAGTTCCTTCGCACACAAGTGATTCACAACTTTTTTGCTTCTCCAGAAATACTTTGTTAAAAAAAAACTTATAACAATAAAAACCCTACAGTAAAGAACATTTCCCTTGTTTTTCTTTGCAAAAGAACTTAAAAGGCACCAAAGAAAAGCTATCGACAAAAGATTTTTTTTTTCAGAGTAAACGTAAGCTAAGTAAGTTCCCCATTATTCCATATTCAAACAAGTTGTTTGTGCGTAATAGTGAGTGCAAACATAATTTAATACAAATAATAACTGGCAACAAAGCGGGCTTCACAGCCGAGCTTAATCAAAGTACCGCAACAGTTTCAGAGCAGCAAAATTATCATTGCCGAGATGTATATTTCCACCCTCTCTTGCAGAACAAATTCCACTTGTCAAAATGTTCACGCTATGTACACGGGAATCACAAAGCGAGACGTTTACAAAGAACGGTCTTAACAAATGGTTCCGTCAGGGCCCGTGTTTGAGTAATACGCGGTCGGTCGGCATCCACTATCAACTGTGATATTACATGTTTATTTTCGCCACCGTCACAACATTTAAGGCACGCGTTAGTTGGAACATTAAACCTATCTAAACTTTGCTGTTGTTATACACGAAATAGGCCAAAGGTTTTGGGAACATGCGAGTAGGTATAAAGACTACATTTGATTTAGCAAAATCCCTCTATAGAAGTAAAGGATCGTGTTAAGTACCTTATATTCTAAAATACTATTTCAGTTTCCAGATCGCAATTTTGTTGTACAAATGTCGGTCGGATGAATGTATTTGGACGATTGGAGAGATGAACTAGATATTATGGTTTGTTCGGTGTACTTAACAGTAGGAACCCTGAAAGTTTCTTCATTAGAAATGTTTAACCTACTCAAATTGCTTCCACGAAATGCTAATTTATTTTCTCAGTTGCTTCCCTGAATATTATAGTTCCGTTTACTATAACTAACTAGTCTTTAAATAAATGTTATTAAGTCTAATAAAATAAATAGTTTTGCATTTTTCATTTGATTTGCAAAATAATTTAATTGAGTGCTAGGTATTTGTTAGCGGATAAAGAAAAATAATTTGATATTAGTTCTAACAAATAACACTAATGTATGTATAATGAACAAAAGAATCATAACATTTTTATTAAATTTCAAAATGTTACTACCTATAGCAAGTGACGTAAAGCGGTCATCGGTAATATGTAACGAACGCAAGCATTTAAGGGATTCAAGTAATAATATTTGTAGTGTTTCTTTTTGGGAAGTATTTGTCTTACCTTCAGACTTTTGCTCTAAACACAAATATTATAGTTTTAATTGTACTAAATAATGCACCTAGCAATATGTTTTTATTACGAAGATCGGATAAAATAGTGGTATAAGCTATAGCCATAAAAGCGGTCGTATAGCACAACTTAGCGTAAGCATAAAACGCGTTGAAATGAAAAGTTTATTATCCAGCGAACTCAGATTTTAATATCATACACAATAACTTCTCGTTTACATTGAACTAATGCATCAAAAGCAAAATCGACTGAGGTATTTTAATATACGGAGAAAGTAAAAAATCCCCTTGAAGGCTTATTACCCGGGCTTTCTATCCACCGTCACATTTTGGACGACGCGAAGATTAAACCTATTGTTCTGTCACTCAAGGAATCGCGTTTCTGACAATTTTTTCTCCATGTAACAGGAACTGTAACCTGAGTTTGCCCGGCCCGAGCCTATTTATAACGTGGCACAGCCCATTTCCACACTGACAGTAAGGGGATCTTGATGTACTTATCTACATAATGTGATACCTTTGTATCAGACCGGTGTTATTTGTAAAACGTCGAATATTTGAGGTTACGATACATGTCGAAGGTAACTTTTATTCGAGGCAATTTTTGTCTATGAATGCCGTGATTGCCGATAATTTCAGTTTTCTATAATTACCGTCCTAAGCTTTATAAACTCTTGAAAATCGATGAGGGCAATGTAATTTCTTTAGGCGGCACTTTCAATATTTGTATAAATTCAAATTAATTTTATAATAACTGTCTCACAAATAATATTGTTCTCTATGTAGTTGATAGTTATTAAATTTTATATGTATATTAATTACTCCTCGTGTGAACAGAGAACGGAGTTGATGAACTCATTCCGCTGATCAATCTTACATCAGAATGTATCGTTTATCAGTACAGTATCTTATCTGGCGCCGACCCAAAATGCGGTACAGTTTCTACCATCACACGCCTGACCAGTTCCCATCACCAGCTCCGTTTACACTCTTCCGGGTTCATGTTTTATTTAAATAATTATAAAAAAAAAAACAGAGTAAGATTTGTGTTGTAATATTTCACTCACGCGCATCGTTTGAAATTGTAAAGACAAATAACACTGCAAAAAGGTTTGATACTGAAAATGAAAATCAATTATTGCAAAAAAAAATACATTATTGGTTACGCCCTAGTTCCTACACTAGGATTCCCTGTGTTGTAGGATAATACAAAACTAAATAATATGATTGATCCCTATATAATTTAGTAACTAAGTTCCTACGTTACAATATTACCACTAAGAATCTGCACCAGATAGCTAAGGTTAACTTCTAATAAGTCTGTTAAGTTCTGGGTGTGGTAAATAGTTGAACACGGTGATATTTTGCAAACTATGAACCGCACGATCGGGTCTCCGTTGCAAGGCAAGTTGAGGTGTGATGTTCAGTTTAGTGTAAATATTCATGAATGCATTCCTTGAAATTGTAGTTGAAGATAAATTGACACCGCTTTATAGTAAGTTAAGTAATAAGAGTAGAAGATTGGTAAGGAAATTGTAATGCGGTAATGCAATAATATTTTGTGATTTGAAACAAGAAAATGTGCGATTGTAATTTGTGAGAGAAACAGAGGAAAACGCAACTGTTAAATAGATTGTTTTACTCAGATAAACAGTTCCATGTGAATTAAAGATTATATTCGGACTGTAGGACTTACAAGGTAGGTGTAAGGTACTTAGCTTTAACATATATTCAAATATCCGAAAATACGTATGAAGTATTTACACTGTCGGATGAACTGCAAATACACGTTTTGCGATGAAAATGATTATGAAATGTATTTAAATGCATATCAATAACATTAATGATAACCGCGAGTGAAAACTCAAAGGATTAATCAAATGACCGATGTTATCGATAATTCGTATCGTTTGATAAACACAATTAATATGAAACGAATTCATTTTTATTTGAATAAACCTTTTAATTTAAATTGTGCTGTTTTTAATTAAGCGTAATTTTCAGATCGTTCAGTTTTCAATATTTTAATTCCGTTATTTAAATTCAATACTTTTATAACTATACACGTGCATTTTTATGTTACTTAGCGCATTTTATGTAAGAACAAAATAAATGACTAAATTATAAAGCAATTGTATATTTCCATTTTCAACATTTAAATAAATGTAATCGAATTTATATAAAGCGGCTATCTGTTGCTTATAAAACTCGGTTCTCATTTGTAAAACATCATTCTTCCATCGCATCAATTTCGGTGGTAAGCGCAAGAAACCGAGTTGAACGGTTCAGCAAATTATGATGAATGGAGTACCCGCGTCATCATAATATATTGACACGCTAGCCTCTTCACTGGATGCCACATAGTTACTTCGCACTCAACTTTTTATTATTATTTATCTTCAAAAGGGATTTGATAAATGATGGCTGATGTATTGGTCAGGGGGAAATATTGTATCGTTACTTACATCTCATATTTATTTCTAGAGAGGAAAAGGTTCAGATTTTTCTGACATAGTCATCTACGTATACTAAAATATTTTATTTATAAAACTAGTGTTAGATATAGGTATAATGAGGGATTGATAAAAAGTTCAATACTATTTAAAGATAATACTAAGCGATACCCCAAAACTATTTTCGTAGACCATTTTGCTAGCAAGCTTCCAAAACTGGCAACTAAATCGGTAGCTAGCAACCACAAGAGAATGTATGCGACTATAATAATTTAGGTTTAACGAAAACAACTCCTTAAATAACGGTACACAATAGCCCGCTAGATGTTATGGTAATCGCCTAATACAGAAATCCTTTTAAGGCCACGATTAAAATAAAAATCTTAAAAGGTGTTTTACCTCAGTAGTTTATATATTTTTTTAGTTGCTAGTTTATTAGCTTTTAATATTAACTTTTGTGCGAAAGATGATATGGCTGCAAAAAGTGTGACTTGCGAGATGACGTCAGATAGGAACGTGTGGAAGAAGAAGACATACTTTGTATTTATAGGCCTCCAGCCTCCTAATTGCCGTCGTTTTTGACTATTATGGAGGATATTATTAAGTAATTACAAATATATTTTTGTTTGTAATACACAATCAAGACACAATTCGATTTTCAAGACCAAGAAAACGTTTTTAATAGGAATCAAATAGACAAATCTACACCGACCAAGTTTCACGGAAAGAGCTGAAAGAAAAAAAAAAGCTGTGGCAACTTTCTATTCAGCCAAATCGCTCGTTTTTCCTCTTACAAAGGCGAGGCTTCCAATATCAATACATTTTTTTCTCTCATCGAATCATCTGCTTTTAAGCGCTTTGCCGTCATTTGGATATCAGCTTATTTTTATTGGCTGTTAACAGATCTAGTGGAAGCTACAATACAGTTAAGCTGTCGGAATGAAACAGTGCGAACGTAGTCGGTCAGGGGCCCAATCAATTACTAACGGATTTCAAATGCCCGACGTTTTACTGACTTTCTATATGTATATCCCGTTCGAGTGCTTAACAAAGCTTTATAAAAACGTATAAACTTTAAGGTTGGTTATTACTAATTCGTTCACAAGGCTTGTAAGTAATTATACTTTTATCAGTAGTAGGTGCTCTATCACGCCAATATCTACCTATCTAAACACCAAAATGAATTCTTAAGTGCGAAATTGGTAGACATCTATTTTTAAATTACCTAATTATAATGAATCAAAGTTCTCAATACCTCCGCATGTTGGATTTGTATCCCCGTGTAAGCCTCTAAAAAGGGCCGTGTTTTCTAAGAAATTATCCCGTGAATTAAAAGACTATAAAGAATAATTATAAGATTTCATCTAAAGTCATACATCACACGATTTACTTACATAAAACAGCCTCTATTGTTGTTTCTTATCAAATATACGTATTATATTTTTTTTTACATACCTACTATTTAAACACTAATTCTATCTAATCTTGCTTATTAATCACCGGCAATTAGGTGGTTCTGTTAAACAGCTTGTCTGTAACACCTCCTCTAAAGGTTTCCACGTATCCCCGTCTTCAACTAAACGGGTCCATAATAGACCAGCTATTTTCCTGATTTACCTATCGCTACATAAATTCTACTAAATTATTCCATACAGTCTGCAAATATCCCTCCACAGTATCGCCAGACTTCCCGTTTCATAATTTAGGATGCAATAACACAATAACCAGATAAGGAAACAGAAATATGACTCCGAGACATATGAACTGAGGTAACAAACGATTATAACGCGATGGGAAGCTACGTCTACATATTTGATACTCAGCCCGTACGTGCTCGTTACACCCACCAAAATGTAATAAAGTAAATGGAGCCGAAAATTATCTACTGCCTCCTCTCTCAAATTTCACGATGTTACCGGAACATTTTTATCATAATTTTGTTGTCTATTACAGATATAGAAGTGGGATTTTATAGTAGTTTTGTCTTCAGTTTTTCTGTTTTAGGCTTTTGATGTCTAAAATGTAACTATTGGGTACTAGAATAACTACTTAGTTAGAAAAAAAGTAGAAAAGAATATGTCCATAATTTGGCTGTAAGAATTCAGAAAAGAATAAAAAGAAAAACAACTTTTGTCAGAGTTTAAGCAACAAACAAAATATTTTAGATGGAAAAGTAAATCTGTCCCTATATTTTTCGTTGAATTTTAAATCATGATATATTATGAGAGCCGAGGGACTTGATCTTATCACAGAACGCTCCCCTCGGGAATCAATCATTTTCAATAACTAAACGTCGCATGAAATGATAAAAATAAAAGAGTAAAGAGTCCCCTACAATCCCATCCAGCTAGTCGACTTCAATAATCGTAGCAGTTAATTAACGAGCATTTTTAATTATAAGAACTTGAAATGAAAAACCTTAATGAATTGTGAAGTGGTCTAATCGGATAAAATATTAAAGGGGAAGAAAAAGACGGTATAGTTTGCGGTAAAAACTGTTGGTCGGCTGGAAATGGTATTAAATCGAAGCTAAGTGATTTGTTGTGTCGTGGTCAATCGCACTTTGCCTTGGTTTCTTATAGTTTCCAACAACAAAGTGACTTTGAAACTTAGATGCCGCAGAACTCTTAGAAAAGAAGACTTATACGATGTTTATTTTAGTAAAATAAGATGTACTAGGAAGAACTTTGGTAGTAATGCTCTATCAAAAAACGACTAAATATTGCGCTTTAAGTTCTCTTTTGAACGTAATGTGAATTAAAGCTGTGTGTATTAGTAGGCAACGAACTTGAGCTTGAGTTTGAAGTATACATTTATCCTGCGTTAGGTTTTATTTTTGTAGAGGTATTTGTCCCCAGGGGTAAATAAATAAAATGAAAAAGTTTAAACATTAATAAAATGTAGAAGAGTTTTAAAAGCAAAGTTGGTTGTTATGGCGACATAAATGTGAGTTCCTTTTACTGAGGAAACAAGGACAAAATGGTCGTTCCAGGTATTTCGAAAAGTAAAACCACTATTACCAGACATTTAAAACAAATTAAAAACTTATTAGAACTAAGTTCATTAAGATCGTTGTTTAATGAAACGCTTGCCTCTGAATAAGTTGCATGACTGATAAAAAAAGCACTGAAGCGTTATTCTGAACTAAAAACCGTGAAATATGTCCTATAAATGGAAATGACTCATGTGATTAATGTGTCTCTAATATATAACAAAAAAATAAAGTTCTCCCTCAAAACATTTCATTAGAACCAAAATAAAAGAGGACTTAATTTACGCATGTGAATATAATCCTAATTCAATCATAATGGGTATGGTTCAGTGGCTTCAAAGTGGACTGGCGTACGGCAGCTTAGGATTAAAACCCATCCACTGCGTCATAGCACCATAACGTTTCGGTGAACCATATCTAAAAGCATACAGGGCTTAGTTCACTGTGAACTGGTTATCGGTTTAAACATGCTTTGGAATTAGTGCGAACAACGATAATAACATGTTCTTGGACCGCGGAGGTTTTTTTTGGTTTTGTCGGTTTTGTCATCCGGAGGAAATCCTACATGAACTTTTTTCGCCGTGGGGAGCTGAAAGAGAAGTGTTCCGGGTGTTTCGGACTCCTACCGACTGACGTCATCAGAGCTTCTCAGTACTGCCAGGGTCTAGGAGGGAACACTTTCGAAAACTAGATACCGTGATCCCTGACAGGGGGTTTTCTCTGGCAACTGCTTCGTATGATGGAGGGTGCTAATTTTGTTTTCCCCTTCGATTTTTAAGAGGTGAGCGCAAGCGTCGTACGCGCCGTCTATTTTCTATACCACATAGAGAAAGAGATGTATTCCAGTGGTAGTATGTTTTCAGGTATATCATTTTTCCAATTGGCGTCTTAACCGCAACTAGCCGAACGGTAACAATGGAATATACCTAAACCTCATTAGATAACGTTAAAACTTGAGTTTTGTAAAATAAATGCTGTCTACTCATAGTTTTCCCAATTAACCCCACTTTTATAAATATTTAATTTATGCTTCTTTAATAACTCGATTTTTTTAAACTATTTGTATTTTAATTTTTCTATTATGACCATGGTATAATTAAAGTAGATAAAGCTATTTGTCACAGGTTTCCGTGTGGTGTCCGGATATAAAGAATAGCACCACCCCATATCCTCCACTGGGTGTCGTAAAAGGCGACTAATGGACCTTAAGACCCAGTGCACTGTACCAAGCACCTTGGGTCTCCCGAATGGTGGCGGGTAAACAACCAACAATCGCATTCCCAAAGAGGGTTAGTGTCAGGCAGGCGGCCGACTATAAAACCATAGCCAAAACTGTAAGCAACATGTCTAAAAGACGTGTTGCGCCGACCCCAAGTAAAAATTGGGATAAGGGCAGGGGAATGATGAAAGCTATTTGTCACAGGCGATTCATATTTTGTAGAAGATTACAACATGTATGACGCTAGCAAAGCAGAACACAGTAACGGTTTATCCGCTAACCAAACACAACCACGACACATTAACAATTAAATAACAATATTCCAGTTATGATAATATCTTGGAGTCTATAGGGTATAACTACGAACTATTTGCCAGTGTAGTAACAGAGGCCCAACGCCCGTGAACAAAGAAAACGGATAATTAAAGCCAAGCAACGAGAAAAGATTTTTTAATGAGCCCCGACGTTTGCTGCGTAATAAGACTTTATTATAACCATAAAAAATCCAGTAATTAAATAATAAAGATGAGGAAAAATTGCTCTGTTATACATTTTGGCACAAATATCGGAAACATTATTTCATCCGTGAAAAGAAAATTGTTTTCTAAAGGTATTTTACAAAAGTGACGTTACGCAAAACTTGCATGTTAAAGATTTCGTTTATTTATTCATCATCATTAATAGTCACTGGTCACCTTGATTTAATTTAATTTTGCTATTTGACCCAAATTCAAGTAACATTATTGATTTTTTTTTAAATCGCGTCGGGAGCTGTCAACATTGCCTGTTCCTTAAAAACTAATTTAGAACTCTTCAGGTAAAAGTTTAAATGAAACACAGTGAGCAAACTGGCAGACAGTGGATTAATTAAAATATACTTGAGAAAATCTTTACAATTATTAACGGTTCCAGGTAAACAATCATATCAAATCAGAGTGTGCCTGTGCGCATGAAAACTGACGAATTTAACTTCAGTTACACGACACTGTGATGCAGGTCGTCACAACCTTAACTCTGGTAATAATTTATATAATACTAGTTTTTACCCGCGACTTCGTTCGCAAAAAAAAGAGGGATGAAAAATACATGTTGACTGATTCTTAGACCTACTGAATAAAATACAAAATTTAAAAAGAATCGGTCCAACCGTTACGGTAACTAACATTGTGACAAACTTCTGCTATTATATCTTAACTTACAAAAACATTGTCACTTTACAATTAAAAATAATGGGTTTTATGGCATGTATTATGGTCTTGTATATGTCAAATATAATATCGCGTTTATTTGATTAAAGCCATCTTTTAATAGTGCACTTTTTTAAAAAAAGGTAATCTGATTGCACAATTTTTTTATTTTTTTTTTAAATCAAGAATTTGGGTGTGAAATTCAGTTCAATATTTCAAATAACGTTTGACTAAAAAAAAACCTTTACTTCTTTTGCCTTTTATTAGTTGTCTATAATTATGCTTCTGATATGAAATATTTCGAGTTACCATTTTAATTATTTTTTATTTTTTTTTGTCAGCCAATTTATGGCAAACGATTTCGACAGTAAGGGATCCTCCAACATTAAACCCAGCATCTTCGCACAAATAGCGAGAGTCTAGTGCATGGATTTTTAACCTATTTACACCCATAAACGGCACTGAGAAATCCACGTCGGCGATCGGCTTTCCATTCTCGTAGATTTCAAAACTTCCCTCGGCGCCACTGGGACTCATGTCGCGGCCTATTGCTGTGAATTGGGCCCTCTTTTTGGTATCGAATTCAATGTTGTTGACTGAGTCAACATCTTTATCATCCTGTTGCCACTTGCCCCAGGTCAGGTCGGCGTTCATAATCGTACCGGTTTCAGAGATACTATCACCGTTCTGCACCTTGAAATGAATATAATTGTTCAAACCGTCCGGGATCGGGTCGTTAGGGTCTTGGAACGTTTTTATACATTTCAGGACTGAAATCATACTTAGGTCGCCAGAGGAGACCGCGTCCATGATACATAATATTACATCGTCCTTGCTGAGAGCCGCTTGATCGTCCCATCTAAAACGATTGTAGCGGGGGTCTTCACCGGCGACACTCGCCGATACAAACAGCACCGCTGCTAAAGCGGCAAGCCGGATTACTGGTGCGGTCTTCATGATACGCTGGCACTGGTATGAATCGTAACAGCAAAATCCAACAATTATATGCTCCCCATTATCGCTAACTGAAGCGAGTTATCCTTATTTGTGGTTAAAAATAAAATAGTGGAATGAATCACATTCATTAATTAAATGTAAAATTAACTAACTAAGGCACTCTGGAATCTTAAGTTTTTCACCATAAAATTCTCCTTAGTGGTTTTTGATTAGCACGTTCAATCAAACAAACACATAAATATGCTGAAAATCATTTTTTCAGTTTAATTATATAAGACTGATATGTTTAATTAGGTCTTAGTATTTTGTTTTTAACCACAACAATAAGGATAACTTACTTTAAGACATGATAAGCGGGCGCATATAAAGCTGGGTATTTGGTGTTATTCAGTTCATTACATGCAAGCGTCATCATGAAGACCACATACGTAGTCAGGCTGGCCGCTTTGGCAGCGGTACTGCTCGCCTCGGGGAAAGTCGACGCCGGCAACGCCCACTATGTTGAGCGCTTCGAACGTTTCTCGCCTGAACAATCTATTGGAATAATAATGTGTCTTGCCAACTTAGTTTTTACTAACAACATTTCTGTACTCTCGATAATGGCATGTGTGTCAGGCTTATCCGAACCGCAACCGTTCGCCTGGGGTGAAGGTAATTACATAAATTTCAAAATTGTAAACGGTGAAAGTGTCAGCGAAAGCGGTATGATTATGAACGCCGAGCTGACCTGGGGCAAGTGGCAAAAGGATGGTAAAGATATCGACACAGTCAATAGAACAGAGTTCGATTCGAAAGGTAAAAGAGCTGAATTCTCAGCGGTAGGCCGCACTGGCGTTCCTAGTGGCGCCGAAGGATTTTTCGAAATCTTCGAAGATGATAAAGTGATCGCCAAGGTGATTTTCGATGTACCGTTTATGGGAGACAACAAGTTAAAAATCAAACAACTTGACAAAGGCTTTTTATGTGACGATTCAGGATTTGATGCTGGCGGATCCCTGACCATCGAAATCGTTTGCCATAAATTGGGCGCTGCTGTACCTTGAATCGAAATTATAAGAATCCAATTCTCTTAACTAGATACCGAAATCGAGCTCTTTAATGTTTAACTGTTGTCTTTTTAAATACACATTTTGCATGAATAATGTATGTTTTTTTTACCCGACTGCCACCGATAGGAGGATAATGTTTTTCATTCATGTGTATGTATGTAGATTGCTAAGTCCCCTGCTACAGCCTAAACGGCTGGAAGGATTTCAACGTATGTGGTGTCGTTAGATTCGTCTAGATAGCACAAGTGACACTAGGTACATAAGAAAAATAAAAAAAGAAAGTGGCAGATATCAGACCCCATAGTATGAGGATTTTTTTTGTTTTTGCCAAACCCGTCGAGTGGGTTATCATAATGAGGAGTGTTAATAACAATTCCAAATATATATATAACTTGTAGTTCCAATTACGAAAGAAATAACGTTTAACGAAAATAATTTGCTTTGAACTAAATAACTTATTAACTTACAAGTTGTGAGAGGTAGGTACTTAAAGCATTCTAAACTGGGCCACTTATTGATAAAAATAAACTAAAAAGTCTGAAATTAAACATTAATAATTATTAAAAAAAAAACATAAAACCCGACTGCAAAAAAGTACCCACTATCTAGAAAGGAAAAAACAAGCTCTATGATTTAGCGTGACGAGCATGCAGTACACCGTACATTATATATTTTATTCGATACTTTTATAAACAACAATAAAATTTCATAAAAAAGCAATATACCTAATTTATCCGTTAAGAATTGATGCAGGCGGGACAAACAAATTTACTCTCAGTACAATGTGTGTCTAGCATTAGTCGAACATTAATTAAACTCTTTAATAGAAATCTAAGCCTGTCAATACTTGAGTAATTTGTTTGTCCCGTCAGCATTAATTTTTAACGGATAAATTACATTTTTGAAAAATTAAAATATATCTGATGTTTATTGGTGTTTAATAAAAAATAATGGGTTTCTTGCCATTCATTATGGTCTTGTATGTCAACTGTACCACCAGCACGTTGTATTTTCATGTTACTAATTTTATTCATCAATACATAAAGGTATAGTAAGACAGTAAAAATCTAATGTCTGTACAATAAATATCTTTTAAAAAAACTGATAATAGGCAATTGAAGAAGAGTCATAAAAACCAAAAAAAAACTATTTTTGGAATTTTGTCTGTCTGTCTGTCTGGTACGTCATAATTTCAAAATTACTTAACGGATTTGAACGCAGTTTTCACAGTAACAGTTGGAATACATATTATAATTAGGAGCATTGACAAAATCGATTAAGGGAAAAAGAAGTTATGGTCAATTGAACATTTACTTCAACCATTGCTTCGAAACTTTTAAACACTACAACTTAATATCTATTAGTTACTAAAAAAATATATGTATATGTAGGATGAGACGGACAGGATAGGTATTGGCGGAGCGTTCAGATAGTCTTCACCAGCCATATTGAATGTCTTGTTAAAATAAAGTCTTCGTTACATCGCTTGATTATCGTTTATTACAATTACATGATTAGTTTTACAAACACGTGGAAGATGATAACAGATTATATTGTGAAACGCGGCGAGTTCAGTACTTCCATCCTTTCGCCATCAGGGTTCACCTTCCAAGAATCCTCTGCACGGCACAGTACAGATCTCACCCAAGCAATCCAGTTCCACGACTGTCATACTTGACGTTCCACAAACCAAATTATTGTCGCTGTCATTGGCGTTACACCACGCAGGTACAATAGGTACCTATACGACCTCTCCGACATATATAATATCTTAGTTTTAAAATTGAAACTTTTGAAAGGTGAAAAAATTACAAATAACGTAGTGCGCGCGGGCGCAGTTAAAGTGTTGAACACTGTGCTCAATAGATGGCATTGATAAAGAACATCATCAAAAATTTGTTTATTTTTGTATACATTGATTAAAATATAACGATAGTAGTTGAAAAGTAACAATATTTTTTACGGCTATAACCAACTTTCGCGCGGGCGAAGTCGCAGGCGACAGCTAGTGACAAATAAATGACCTATCAAAAACTAACATGTAAAAGTAAAAAGTGCTACCTTGGTAGTAACCTTTAGAAGAACGTCATCATCTTCCTGCCCTTATCCCATTTCACTTGGGGTCGGCGCAACACGTCTTCTAGACATGTTGCTTAAAGTTTTGGCTATGGTTTTTTAGTCGGCCGCCTGCCTGACACTAACCCTCTTTGGGAATGCGGTTGTTGGTTGTTTACCCGCCACCATTCGGGTAACCCAAGGTGCTTGGTACAGTGCACTGGGTCTTAAGGTCCATTAGCCGCCTTTTAGGACACCCAGTGGAGGATATGGGGTGGTGCTATTCTTTATATCCGGACACCACACGGAACCAAAAAATGTAATTTACTATACATTTTTTTGCCCTTTATTAGTTGTCTATATGCTTCCAATACCAATGGCAAAAATGGCTTTTTTCAGCATAATTATATGTATAGAACTGATATGTTTAATTAGTTCTCATTATTTTGTTTTTAACCACAACAATAAGGATAACTTACTTTAAGACATGATAAGCGGGCGCATATAAAGCTGGGTATTTGGTGTTATTCAGTTCATTACATGCAAGTGTCATCATGAAGACCACATACGTAGTCAGGCTGGCCGCTTTGGCAGCGGTACTGCTCGCCTCGGGGAAAGTCGACGCCGGCAACGCCCACTATGTTGAGCGCTTCGAACGTTTCTCACCTGAACAATCTATTGGAATAATAATGTGTCTTGCCAACTTAGTTTTTACTAACAACATTTCTGTACTCTCGATAATGACATGTGTGTCAGGCTTATCCCAACCGCAACCGTTCTCCTTGGGTGAAGGTAATTACATAAATTTCAAAATCGAAAACGGTGAAAGTGTCAGCGAAACCGGTATGATTATGAACGCCGAGCTGACCTGGGGCAAGTGGCAACAAGATGGTAATGATATCGACACAGTCAATAGAATAGAATTCGATTCAAAAGATAAAAGGGCGGAATTCTCAGCTGTAGGCCGCGAAAACAGTCCCAGTGGCGCCGAGGGATTTTTCGAAATCTTCGAAAATGATACACCGATCGCCAAGGTGATTTTCGACGTACCGTTTATGGGAGACAACCAATTAAAAATCAAACAACTTGACAAAGGCTTTTTATGTGACGATTCAGGGTTCGATTCTGACGGATCCCTCACTATCGAAATCGTTTGCCATAAATTGGGCGCTGCTGTACCTTGAATGGTAATTATAAGAATCCGATTCTCTTAACTAGGTACCGTAATCGAGCTCTTTATTGTATAACTGATATATAAATGTTGTGTCTTGTCAAATACACATTTTACATGAATAATGTATGTTTTTTTTTACTTGAGACCTTATTCCCATAATACCTTCGTATTATATCGACACTAGCTGGTTTAACAGATTAAGATATATTTTGGTTTAAAGTATCGGCATCGGTTATACCCTGAAAAGCAGAAAAATAAAACGACACAAATCAATAAATTAAAAACTTTGCAAAAAAACTAATAATTTGTTTAAGAAAATTCGGCAATGTTGATTTGTAAAACTTGGTTGTGAAAAGGTATGAACCGACTACAATAAACCTACTGCGCCCACTTCTGGACATAAGCCTCTCAATGTGTTTGTGCAGACTGACTGCCTTTCGCATCCAGTCAGTTCCAGCTACCTTTTTCAGGTCATCTGTCCATCTGGCTATAGGGCGTCCATCCTAAAGTTTGCCTTCTCACGGCTAGATACTGCCGGCACGTTTATTCCTCCATCAAAGTGATATCTTGCGCCGTGTATCTCCTTCTTCATCGTGGAGTCAGAGCTAGCTCCAAGCTCGTCCAAATGATTGTTGGCTGGTAAAGGGACATATTAATCGGGGGTCACATACAACGCACAAGGGATCGAAAATGAAGTTTTGTTAGGCAATATGTCAAGAAAACTGTTGTTTTTTTTTGTTAAAACCCGATTAAAAACCGTTTTTTTTTATATTCTAACCTGTATATTATTGTTTTCACCTGTAAGTAGTAATGTTGTTGCTAATTATTTTTTTTTGTTGCATCGAGAAATTCTGTTTCTTCTTTTGATACAACGAATCCTTTTTTATATTTGACATGCATATCTCCTGCTCTTAAAGAATGACAAAAATTAAAGTACTTCAAATGCGAGGTACATACGATTCTTACTTAATTGTATAACGACTTTATTTCTCCACACACTTAAAAAAAAATCTAAACCGCGTCTAAATTACTACAGATGTATAATAGAAAAGATTTTTATCGGTTACAAGTGATATTTTTTAATTCCCAATGAATGAGATTTAATCTAAGGGTCATCATAGCTGGGAACAAATTAAATTTTTCCTATATTTTTTTACCACTGACATACACAAATCACTTGCGAAGACAAACTATATAAGCCCAAGCTATGGCCGCTTTCTGCCGTTAAACTTTTCTAGCTGTGAAACCTGCATCAGAATGATGTCGGAAGGCCAATGCAGGTTAAAGGCAGCGGTCACATACTCAGTACACCGGTACTAAACATCGAGATCTTAAATGGCAGTCCAAGTCAATAGCGCAGGAGATATTAAACGTACTCAACGACAGTGTGCAAACACAGGTGCACTCCTATCCCTACCTCCCTGTATCCAATGGAACGACAAACCGCTACAATTAGAGAAAGGCAGGAATGTTCCTAAGCGCCAGCATGGCCTCTGACGCAAACCTGAGCCATGAGAACGGTTGTGCCTGACTGGGATAGCCAGTAGAATATTCGAACCCTCGATAGAAAGTAAAACCACTTTTACTTATATTACTTATTTGATGTTTTACTTTTAAGTTACTCTTAGGTTTTACCCGCGTTCTTCTAAATTATGTGGTTTTGTATCAATAAGATAATTATTAACTATCAATAAAGTAATTTTATATAAACGGTTTCAATCAGACTCTTCAGCTTGAAGCAGTGGTAAGACGGCAGGTCTGCCAAATTAAAAGTCTCGAGTTCTACCGACGGTAGTTGCCGTATGCCGGGCACGACTTTTCGAATGTAATGTGCGATTTTAGGGTTCCGTAGCCTATTGAAAAAAAACAGAACCCTTATAATTTGGTAGGTACTTATTAGCTAGAATCAATTTTCGAGTTCGACAAAACAAAGTTTAAACGTCACACATCGAAAACATCTGATTAATATTATAATTCTTAGTAATTGGCGCTCAACCACAAAATAACAATAATTTACTTGAAGACAGGATAAGTGTGCACATATAAAACTGGGTATTTGTTGGTATTAAGTTCATTTCAAAGCAAGCATCGCGTTGATCATGAAGACCACGTCAGCAATACGGTTCGCCATTGTGGCAGCAGTACTGCTCGCCTCGGCGAATGTCGATGCCAGCAAGACCGACCGCCTTGGGCCCTTCAAGCGACCATCGGCTAGCGCAGCCATCGGAATGATAATGTGTCTTGCCAAAATAGCAATAATTGGTGACTTTTCTTTCGGTTCAGTATTGTCGTGTCTGACAGGTTTGTCGAAACCGGTGGCATTTCTTGCTGCGGAACAGACATATCGTGTAGAGATCACAGTCACAAACGGTAAAACCCTCAACGAAAATGGTTTGATTATGAACTCTCATCTGAGATTTGGCACGTGGGAAAAGGATAATGCAGCGGTTGAAAGTGTCGACAATATAGCGTTCAATAAAGATTACGCCCGATTCTCAGCAGTTGACCTTACGAACAATATAAATGGTGTTGCGGGGTATTTTGAGATCCATGAGAATGGCAAAGCGGTCGCCAAGGTGCTGTTCGACGCACCAAGAGACGCAGAGGAAGACAGGATCGTTGTCAGACCACTTGACCAGGACTATTTCTGTAACGATAATTGGCATTATGATCCGCATTTGATTATCAATATTACTTGCGAGAAACCTAAAGCTTAAAATGTAGTTCTTAACGATGAAAATCTAAGAGTCTACACTTCAACGACAATCAATAATACATTTTTAAACCCATACTGTAATTGGTATTATACCGTTGTAATTTTTATATAAATAAATATTATGCATGAATATGTCTTGTTTTAAAATCGAATTTATTATAATAGAAGGGGATACAGGATTCAATAATAATAAATAGTTACAATGGTGTCACAATTCTGTTACAATAACATAATATTTGTAGAAGTTTAAGAAGTTAATAAAGAATAATAATTTAATAAGAATTTAAATGTCGTGGTGGCCTTGCGGTATAATTCTGTGGTTTTGTATCAATAAGATAATAGCCTAAACAAAATTAGAGAGATAAGAGCGGTAATAATCGGTTTCAATCAGACTCTTCAGCTTGAAGCAGTGGTAAGACGGCAGGTCTGCCAAATTAAAAGTCTCGAGTTCGACCCCAGGCACGACTTTTCAAATGTAATGTGCGATTTTAGGGTTCCGTAGCCTACTGGTAAAAAACGGAACCCTTACATCTTAGTAGGTACGTATTAGCTAGAATAAATTTTCGAGTTCGTCAAAACAAAGTTTAAAACGTCACCCATCGAAAACATCTGATTAATATTATAATTCTTAGTAATTTGTTTTTAACCACAACATAAGGATAATTTACTTAAAGCCAGGATAAGTGTACACATATAAAACTGGGTATTTGTTGGTATTAAGTTCATTTCAGAGCAAGCATCGCGTTGATCATGAAGAGCACATCAGCAATACGGTTCGCCGTTGTGGCAGCAGTACTGCTCGCCTCGGCGAATGTCGATGCCAGCAAGACCGACCGCCTTGGGCCCTTCAAGCGACCATCGGCTAGCGCAGCCATCGGAATGATAATGTGTCTTGCCAAAATAGCAATAATTGGTGACTTTTCTCTTGGTTCAGTACTGTCGTGTCTGACAGGTTTGTCGAAACCGGTGGCATTTCTTGCTGCGGAAGAGACATATCGTGTAGAGATCACAGTCACAAACGGTGAATTCCTCAGCGAAAATGGTTTGATTATGAACTCTCATCTGAAATTTGGCACGTGGGAAAAGGATAATGCAGCGGTCGAAAGTGTCGACAATATAGCGTTCAATAAAGATTACGCCCGATTCTCAGCAGTTGACCTTACGAACAATATAAATGGTGTTGCGGGGTATTTTGAGATCCACGAGAATGGAAAAGCGGTCGCCAAGGTGCTGTTCGACGCACCAAGAGACGCAGAGGAAGACAGGATCATTGTCAGATCACTTGACAAGGACTATTTGTGTAGTGATAATTGGCATTATGATCCGCATTTGATTATCAATGTCATTTGCTACTCAGTTAAAGTTTAAAATGTAGTTCTTAACGATGAGAATCTAAAAGCGTCTAAACTTCAACGACCATCAATATACATTTTTGAATCCGTACTGTAATTGGTATTATACCGTTGTAATTTTTATATAAATAAATATTTTGCATGAATTTGTTTTGTTTTACATATAGCACATATTGCATGAAATAGCCGGTTTACAAAATGGAGTATTAGGTAAAATATGCTGCTGAAGAATTAAACTATGTTTTAAAAATTAAATATTATATATTTATATATTTAAACAGATAGTTTTAAAATCGAATTTATTATAACAGAAGGGGATACAGGAATCAATAATAACAAATAGTTACAATGGTGCCACAATTCTGTTACAATAACATAATATTTGTAGAAGTTTAAGAAGTTAATAAAGAATAAGAATTTAAATGTCGTGGTGGCCTTGCGGTTCTATGTATGGATTGGTATGCACGAGGTGCAAGTTCGATCATTAGCGCAGACAAGTACTAATGTGACTTTTCTATGTTATATGTAATTTCTTAATCATTCTAAGACACTACTGACAAACGGTGAAGGAAAAAATCGTGAGGAAACCTAGATTCCAAATATTGGAATTTGAAATCGCCAATCCGCAGTGAGCTAGCGTGGTGATTAATGCTCAAACCTTCCCTATATGGGAAAAGGCCTGTGCCCAGCAGTGGGACTGGTTTATTTTTATTATTATATAAGAATTTAAAGAAGTTAATTAAGGAGATTGATTGAGGGTTTGGGCCAAGTGCTGCCTAAAATGACGACATAGTGCATATTGGTTCTATATTAATCGAAATACCAAATTGTATTCAAAGCTGAAGGGGCCGTTTTGACTACTTAACTACTTTTAATTTCATTTATTTTTTGGAATCACTACATAGTATAAAACAAAGTCGTTTTCTCTGTCCTTTTGTATACTTCAATCTTTAAAACAACGCAACGGATGTTGACGCGATATTTTTTTTTAAATAGATACATTCAAGAGAAAGTTTCAAATTAATGTATAATAACATCCATTAAATAGTGGAAAAATACTGTTATTTTTGCGGTTTTGAAGGTGATGTCGTTAATTATCATTTTTTTCCCGCTTACATTGCGAACGCAAGCTGAACCCTACGAGATTTATCTAAATAATGTACTTATTATTTGTACACATTGAAAAGATCTACAGAAAACTTCGCGATCGTATAATAATATGTCTATGTATCTCTTATGGATATCTCACTATAATATTTTTTGCCATTTACTTTTTACGTCAAATAACGGCTGATTTTCGAAGTGATTTTAACCAATACAGCATTAATCCTTATACAATTAAATACATTGCTGATTTAATATAGCTTATATGACTCTTAACAACATGTGATTTAAATTAATATTTTCAAAGATATTAGAGATTTAAAATTGCGGGACGTAGCGTTTACGACGAAACTGGACCGGGCCGCTATTTTTTTTATACAACTTTCACAGTTTTTCTGTAGTATATTTAGTTTTAGTATCAGCATTGCTCCCGTGCGAAGCCGGGGCGGGTCGCTAGTATAGAATAAAATATATAGAATATTTGTCAATAAAATTGCTGCAAGGACCGAACACACTGTACAATTAGGTCACTCTAAACATGAGGCATGGCTTAAGCTTGCAATATCTGATTTTAGATACATAAGAAACGAAACAGGTGAAAGTAAACCGAATCTTTATATTTTAAGCAAACCCTCTCATTTGATACATAGTCTATGTTGTAGAACTGCAACGCTATTTTGTACTTCCAATTATACACATGTGAAATCAAAGCATTTAATATGACTTTTTTAGCAAAAAATACACCTAAAAATTTAAACCTATAGTAATTTTATTAGTCAGGTTTGCCAATTTTTCCTGATTAGCTTATTCCATTGTAAATATTTAAAACCTCTAAACCACAAGAACCGGCCGATAAGTCATTGCGTAATTGGTGTTACTATGCACAAAAACTTGCATACAAGCGATATGTTAGCACATATAAATGTGGTTCTGGGGGCTTCAATTCATTTTAGTGTAAGCGAATCATGAAGACCACAACCGCTATCCGTTTCGCCGCACTAGTGACGGCACTGTTTACAAACGCAATTGTCGCCGGCGACAACTGCTATAACTATTTAGACGGATCAACAATTAAGGACGGTTCTTCAAAACAATTAGGCAAAGCATATGCCTCTTATATAATGTTAAGTTTGATCAACTTTGTCACCTTAAGTGACATTATTGTTAAGCCGAGTATACAATGTAGAACCCTCAATGGAATGCTAGCATACTTTTCCGACACGAATTTATTTATAAACTTTAGCGTCAAGAACGGTCAAGGTGTCAGCGGAACTGGTACGATAGAGAACTCCGTGATGGTGAAGGGTAAATGGGAGCGTGATGGGCAAGCCGTAACCAGTGTCAACAATATTGATTTCGATTGCAAGAAAGCAGTTAATTTTACAGCAAGATGCCTTGAAGATAATTCTGAAGGTGTCGAAGGTAGTTTCGAGATCTATGAAAGTGAAAAATTGATCGCCGTCGTTGAATTCCAAATACCATTTTGGGGTGAAAACAAGCTAGACATCAAACACCATGCAAAAGATTATATATGTTACCTAAGCGGAATGACGTCCAGCGGTTCCCCAACAGTAAACATAGTGTGTCATAAAAGGACAATACTTATTTAGTGCCCGCCCTCCAAGAGCTATGCATTCTTCGTTTGATCGGTATTTTTGAGATTTCTCTGAAGTAACTAATTGATGAGCAAGTACGTGTTGCTACATTTACAACAATTCTTTAATAATAAATAAAATATTTTTCTTTGCTTAGCAAGCAATTAACTTAGCAATGTAAATTTAGTTCTGGACAAATTTGGTGTTATCGTTAAATGTTAAAGAAATATTATTGCAGTTGTGGAACCGAGGCGGCACAGCGTAGAAAGGCTTCTCTCTTTCATTACTGCAATACGTAATATTACTTTAAGGGACTTCTTAGTAACTTCTATTCAGCTCAAAAATGCCAATATACAACGATGAATTCTACGTTGATTTTGGAGGGTGGGTTAAGTGCAAATCTAGTATACTAATGCTGCATATTTCACCAAACATTGTGTACTCGACAAATTATTATTAAAAAGTTGTTATTATTTGTTTAAGTTTGTTTTTCCAATAAATGTTATATTTTACTTGAATGTTTTGTTTCATCCATTTGGGTGGGGATCGGACCCACGGCCGATATAGCAGTCAAGGTCACTAACCAGTAGACCATCTGGCCTGTCATAGATGCGCTCACTGGTAATAAAACGTTTTATAGACAAATCTGATCAATACAATTTTTTGCCATCTGTTTTACGCAGGAACAATATTGCAACGCCAACGAATTTCATGCAATAAAATAACAAATCTTTTTCACAGCTTTGTTCAAAGTTAGACGGCTATTCAAAGTTACCCAAATTGACCGTAAAGCATTTAATACGACTTTTTTTGCAAAAAATACACCTACATACATATACACGAAAATGCATACTACATATACATGAAAAATTTAAACTTCAATAAATTAATTGAATAACAACAGAGGTTATCATATTATTATATGAGTTAGGTTTCCTCGAATCTTATAGAAGTGGATGCCAAGCCAAATTTTCCTGATTAGCTTATTCCATTGTAAATATGTAAAACCTCTAAACCACAAGAACCTGCTAATAAGTCATTGCGTAATCGGTGTTAGTAACAAAAACGTGCATACAAGCGATATGTTAGCACATATAAATGTGGCTCTAGGGGCTTCAATTCATTTTAGTGTAAGCGAATCATGAAGACCACAACCGCTATCCGTTTCGCCGCACTAGTGACGGCACTGTTTACATACGCAATTGTCGCCGGCGACAACTGCTATAACTATTTAGACGGATCAACAATTAAGGACGGTTCTTCAAAACAACTAGGCAAAGCATATGCCTCTTATGTAATGTTTAGTTTGATCAACTTTGTCACCTTAAGTGGCATTATTGTTAAGCCGAGTATACAATGTAGAACCCTCAATGGAATGCTAGCGTACTTTTCCGACACGAATTTATTTATAAACTTTAGCGTCAAGAACGGTCAAGGTGTCAGCGGAACTGGTATGATACTGAACTCCGTGCTGGTGAAGGGTAAATGAGAGCGTGATGGGCAAGCCGTAACCAGCGTCAACAATATTGAATTCAATTGCAAGAAAGCAGTTAATTTTACAGCAAGATGCCTTGAAGACAATTCTAAAGGTGTCGAAGGCAGTTTCGAAATCCATGGAAGTGAAAAATTAATCGCCGTCGTTGAATTCCAAATACCATTCTGGGGTGAGAACGAGCTGGGCATCAAATATCATGCAAAAGATTATATATGTTACCTAAGCGGAATGACATCCAGCGGCTCTCCAACAGTAAACATAGTGTGTCATAAAAGGACAATACTCATTTAGTGCCCGCCCTCCAAGAACTACGCATTCTTCGTTAGATCGGTATTTTTGAGATTTCTCTGAAGTAACTAATTGATGAGCCAGATCATGTTGCTCCTTTTACAACAATTAGACTGCCAAAATAAATTAATATTTCATTGTAATTTATTTACTACGCAATATTTTGATATACGCTACAATTTGAGGCAATCAGCATAAAACTAATAGCGAGACGGCACAGCGTAGAAAGGCTTCTCTCTTTCATTAATGCAATACGTAATATTACTTTAAGAGACTTCTTAGTAACTTCTATTCAGCTCAAAAATGCCAATATACAACGATGAATTCTGCGTAGATTTTGGAGGGTGGGTTCAGCGCAAATCTAGTATACTTATGCAGCATATTTCTCCAAACATTGTGTACTCGACAAGTTATTATTAAAAGGTTGTTATTATTTGTTTAAGTTTGTTTTTCCAATAAATGTTATATTTTACTTGAATGTTTTGTTTCATCCATAAAGTCCACATTACTGTGACGTGCTGACATACTGTTACTAAGCCAAGAATAATACCAGTTATATTAAAGAATCCTAGTACTTAATAATGTACATGACAATTGCGTTAATATTATGAGATCATTTATATGGATCATTTTAATAAAGGAGTATGCAAAAAATTGTATGGGCTCTGTCCCAAGCACCAACAGACTTGGGACTAGTTTTAATATATTTATGAAGTCCCATAAAAAGACAAATATCGATTTTTTGTCCATAAATATATGGAATTATTAAATAAAAAATAAAAACATTTTAGTTGAAAAAGGGTGTTTATTTTTTTAAATAACTACGTTTAGTTATTAATTACAACATACAATGGTTCAGCTGAACATTTTAGGTATTAATACCAAAAATATTCAAGTGTATTATGTAAGTATGTATATTTTTGATAAAAAAATAACATTTTAGGTTAGTATTTTTAAACATTTCTTTGTTGTTGTTAATTTACTATCAAAGGGCCCAATAAACAAGCAGAGGTCAGCAATAGCTGCAAACAAGCCGATATTGCACAGATAAACAACGTGAACACTGAACACAGCGGAACGTACAGGACACGACTGAGGTGCGCGCGCGCATGTTAGCATGGCAAGGGGCGAGGGTACAGTGAGATTAGACCGTTATTTTACCTAAGTGTCTCACGCCAGTTCTCTATCAATAGCTTTTTTTATAGTTAAATAGTGTGCCTAAAAATTTTTGTACTGAAAAAATTGAACAAGAATAGTTTTTTTGCACGTTAACCCCATGACTTACGGTGATGTCGTCATAATAAAAAATGATCATGATACCATGACGTATTAAATGAGATACGTTTGAAATCTGTTGGTGGGTTGGGACGATTTTTTGCGTGGTCATTTAATTTGGTGAATCGCTTCATTCGGCTATAGATAAAGTTATTTGGGTGCCAAAATAGAAATACGGGCCATGGTTTGTCGAAAAATTCATCAGTTTCGGCATCTACAACAGCAACAATGAATACTAACATTTAAGCAGTTGCAATGTTTGATGAATGTGTGGCCTTTATTGTTTAGACAGGGGGATCCTCATAGATACCCACCTCCTCGAGGGAGAGATTGGGTACTATCAGACTCTTACTGACGAAACCTGAACCGCTATACGACTCTCGTATTGGGTTAGTAGGCGGCAATGCATAGCAATTCACGACGTGGGACCTAAGACAGGCAGAATTTAAGCCACTCTCACTTCAAGTATAATAATGATTTTCTTATTTTATAAAAAAAATACCAAGAAGTAGAAGAAAAAGAAGTGAGTCCATAAATTACTCAGCTACTCGCTTGTTATTGTAGGTACCTTTATCCGAATAGTACCTACAGTGCAGTAGTAGTACAGCTATTTTAAAGACTTTTTTGGAGAATCAGAGACAAAATTGAACTGGGCCTTAGGTTTTGGCAACTAAACTTGTATTTCTTGCCATATCAACCAATATTGCATTATGACTACTAGACAACAATACATATTATTATAGATAAATTACACCCAGACACAGAACAAATGATCGTAGGTACTCATCACACAAACATTTGTCCTGGGTGGGGATCGGACCCACGACCGATATAGCAGTCAAGGCCACTAACCACTAGACCATCTGGCCTGTCATAGATGCGCTCACTGGTAATAAAACGTTTCATAGACAAATCTGAACAATACCTATAACAAATGCTCGGCCTGACGGCACTTTGAAGGATCTAATCTTCGCCAGTGATGCAATTTAATTAAGTCGTACCATCGACGCAAAAAAAGACGATTGCTTGGCTGGTCAAGTAAGACAGACTTGTCTATGAGAGACCTAAGTATCTTGTCTCAAATGAACGCTCACTCTAACCTTAACTAAAACTATTGAATCCTTCCAATTCCATTTCTGAAAATGTAATGTTACATTAGCGTCTGATTTTGGAATATGATATTTATAAACGCGAAAGTTTGTGAGTATGGACGGATGGATGTCTGTTACTCTTTCACGCTTAAATGGCTGAACCTATTTGAATGTAATTTGGTTTGAGGTTTACCGTCACACTGGGTTAACCCATAGGCTATTTTTAACCCGTTTGCGAAAATTAAGGCTAATGACAATGCTAATGAATACACGACATCCACGCGCGCAAAGCCACGGGATAATGCTAGTACACTCATATATTTATAATAACTACCAAAAAATCAATCCGCATATCTTTCAAATTTTATGAAACTTAGTTTTATGAATAGACGTTCAATTACAAATTCTAAATACTGGACCCATATCTGCCATTCTCCTTTTATGGTTACAAAGTATCAACTATCAAGTTCATCAAAACAAATTGAAATTGTCATGCACCTAAAATAACCGATTAATTTATTTAATTAGTTCTCAATACTTGTTTATAACCACAAAAATAAGGATAACTTACTTGAAGACAGGATAAGCGCGCGCATATAAAACAGGGGTTTTGGTATTACAACTCATTCCAGTGCAAGCGTTGACACATCACGGTGATCATGAAGACCTCATCTCTAATCCAGTTCGCTGCTTTGGCAGTGGCATTGTTCGCCACGGTGAATGCCAGTGGCTGCGCCAGCGCCTATAGCCAACGCGGTATGGATTGGGGATCGATAGTGGGGATGTTGAACTGCGAGAAAATATTATGCATCATGAACGTGGTCTCCTCTGGCGACATTACTATGATGGCAATCATGAAATGTATGGCCGGCGCTCGAAGAACTGCTGTGCCAATGGCATTTTATTCGTTAGACATGTCTGACACTTATGCGACTTTCACGATTAAGAACGCTGATAATCTGGATGAAGCGGGTAAGATCATGAACTCAGCGCTGAATTCAGGTCAATGGGTGCACGATGACAAAGATGTGCACACAGTCAACAACATTGAATTTGATCAGCTTACACCGGTAGTATTCTCAGCATCAAGCAGCGATGAGTCAAATAAGAAAGGTACTAAGGGATCTTTTGAAATCTACGAGGCTGGAAAAGGCGTCGCCGAGGTCTCCTTCAACATACCGTTTTCTGGCCATAACAAGTTAAGCATCAAACCTCTTAACAAACACTACGTGTGCAAGGCTACAGGCTGGCAAGAAGTTGGATCCCCAGAGGTTTCTATAATATGCTATAAAATTGCCAGCTCTTGAACAAATGTCTCCACCCGGTAATCCTCGAAACAATGTATGTATAATACAAATGACGAAAAATATATATGTATATTATATGTAATGCTGTTTTTCAAATAAATATTATTATTTTGCATTAATATTTTGTTTCACTTACGAGTACATACCCAGATGCTGTCACTTCACCGCAATCAAATGTTTCTCAACATTCTCACAACGCCATCTAGTCTCAAATTAAGTTGTTATTTCATTGTTTAGTTTTGTCATTGTCATATTATAGATATTGCAGAGGAGCACACATTTCACCAATAAGGAAGTGCCTCTCGCGCAAACTATTCAGTTTAGAAAAAAAAAATGTTAAAATCCTCAATATCATACCATAAATACCCCTCACGTATGGTTTTGATGTAAAATAAAATTGACTTTCAGTTTTGAGTAGAGGTCTCCCAAAATTTAATGTGTTTTTCTAGAAATCTCCATGCGGTTTACAGAATACAATATCTTCTTACCAAGTTTAGCTAAAGAAACGTCGAACAATTTTTAAAGACATATCCAGACATAGACACATCGTCACAACGTCAAATAGATCAACCGCAACAAATTACGATAACAATTGTTTCAATGTTACATTTGAGTAAATCTCCGCATGTATAAACGTTAAACTAAACGAATGGGATAATAAAGGACTTCTTTGATTGTAGCAAGCAGACGTGTTCAAGTATCAGGTCGTGCAGGCTCATAATAAGAGGGTTTCGCGCGGAAGCCACCGAACACGACTGAGGGTGGCCTCCAACTTATCTTCTAATCAAAAAATCTACACCTGCACTAGTTTGCTTCTTCAGTACTACTTTTGACATTTCTTTAGCGAGTTACAGAACGCTGACGTTTATTATCACTAGAAGTAGACAACAGGTCCTAAACGTTCATATAGGAATTAGTTACTTCTTAATCCATGTCTATGAAAACCTTTTTGTTACAACCTCCTCGTTCAATTGAGGCTTTTTACAGCCCTGCATACCTTCACCGAATGTCTCATTTGTTTATCCATCAAGGTTAAAATTAGTGGATAATTAAAATTGTTAATAGAACTTCCATTCAATATTTCGATGAACCGATAGAGATTTCAATTTCCTTTAGTCACGTGCGCAGGGATATCGGATCCCGCGGTTGGCTCCGTCGGTAATGAGCAGGCGGATGGCAATTTTGCTAGATGGGCTTTTGGTTACGGGGGTGCCTGTTTTTATGTCAATGTGCTTTTAATATTTCTACCTGAGTTGTATCATGTAACTTAAGATACACTGTATTGTATCGAATAGTGCTTTCAAGTTTTAGGTATTGAAAGTATGAGATAAAAAGCGAAAAAATGATTTTCACAAAGAATCCCTAAAAGAGATTTTTTTAGAATGGTAATTAATTTTGCTTCTACTGAAAAGTTCACCATAATAGGTATCTGTAAAAGTTCGTAATATAAAGGCTCTATGTCTAAATTCCATTGTTTTGAATATTTCAGGCGGTTTATACGTCGAAAAACTAACTTAGGAAATCCCATAGGATACTTTCAAGCAGATACGACGGACCCGAAACGGTGGGTAGCTACTAAATTGAGTTGGATATGAAAAATGTAAATGATAAAACGTAGGGGTCTGAGGCAGAAAGTAAACTTTTCCCTACTGAGTACGTATGTTACATTTTTTTTTTAAATTTGGTCAAACATTGTCCTTCGATGTTTGGACTTAAAGTAAATTTAATTTAGGTAAAGTTGATAGTAAGCACACATGATTATGTGGTATCTATCGTTGAGAGGCTGTATTTGGTTCACTTAACAATTATTTATCGAGTCATAATTGAAATTTATGCGCTGCTGGGCTGCGGTAGGCGGTCGCAGAGGCGCGCGTGTGTGCGTCAGATTACTTAACGCGGCTCACTCGCCACGCCGTCAGCCTGATCAAGCCTGCGCTGGTCTATCGATGCCTTAATGCTGACAACAACTACATATTAATTAAACACTTCATCATCATCATTATCTTCCTGCCCTTATCCCATTTTACTTGGGGTCGGCGCAACATGTTTTAATTAAACATTTATATTCAATTTTTAACTTCTAAACGTAAGTTTCATATATTTTTCTCCTTCCCCTGTGGGTCTTACGAATAAATATAGTAATTTCTCTGACAATTGTAATACGTTGTAACGGTTTTGCTGACGAACATTTATCGGGATAGCCCGACTAGTTCTAACCATGAGCTTACGCGGCGAGGTCGCGAGTGGAACTGACTTTCGCGAGGCGAAGACTCCGGTTGGGCCCAAAACTAGTCGGGCTATCCCGAAAAATATTCGTGAGTTAACTGTCAACATTAATGGAGTTATGAATCCACCCCATAGTAATTATTACAATAAAATTTCTCTGTTGGTTTTATAGGCAAGGGTAGTGTACTATTCCAAAAAACGTTTTAGTTACCTTACCCTCATTAAAGTCCAGTAGTTTGTTTATGTGATACAATAATGAATATCGCACAAAGTATTAAATTTAATGGACATAATGTAATAATATTTAATAGAGATTTTGCTAGAGATTTAAGGTAATTATAAAAATAATAAATATTCATTACAAAGAAATAAGTATGTGTTTAAATAAATGGTTTTACTTAGCACAACAGTCCATTAAATTTATTTAATTTTTACGTTAAAAAGATACAGTAGTATAACTTGGCGGATTCTAAAATATAAATGCCTACAGCCGCTCCGTACATAACAGTGATAGGGCTGCTCACCGACAGAGTTTTAATGAATTAGACAACACACCGCCCTTTCGTCACACGATGTTGTTCTCGCGACTATGTCATGCCACGGTTATGCCACAATTAGATAGCGTAAATATAAATCGCATCACGACCGTTTATATGAAGGCTCAATACTATAAATACCTACTTATAGTACTGTGTTCATACTATAGATCTACATAGATACCAAATCTATTGTACTATCTTTTGTGAGCATACTGTATACTAAACACATTATCACTATACAGGTTTACGTCAAGCTGGTACACCAATTATGACGTCACGGATCAAGCCGAGTTAAGTCGGGGTGAATCTATTGTCTCACATTGTTTAGCAACAACGGTATTAGGACCCGTGCCTGTACTATCAGCTTAAGCAGGACTGTTGCGGCTGTGGGAGCAGGATAGCGAACTACATTGCTATGTTCCGTCTCGCTCCCACTTACAGTCTGTAGTAATCGCGCTGGTTTGTACGGACTTAAGACCATGTAACTGGCAAAACTCCAACGTAAAGCGAACTTTGCTAGTCTCAACATAATTTTGTAGTACCTAGTATTGAATTAAATTTGGCTATAAAATCTGGGTATGAGAAACAATCAAATAATAAAATTCCTACTTAAAGTTTCAAATATGAAAATAAGATGTGAGTTGAACTCTTCTTATTTTAGGTACAGGTGTGATTCATTTACACAATATAAAAACGTCGCAAATTCTTTCATTTCTGAGTCGTACATTTCTTTGTACTGCTACAATATTTTTCAATTTATTTTTGTGTCAAAAAAGCCTGAATCACTACTCAAAAATACAAAATAATCATATAGTGTTTAATTCAATTTATAATATAAACGAAATTGATATTCATTAATTGAATATTCTTTTCTCAATTAATACAGTTTGACGTCGTCCTAATTTGGTATTTCACGACATAATAGTGTTAATATTTATTTTACCGAAGGGCTGAACAAATAGTACAGCACTGTACACTACACTATAGTGGTACAGTCCACCAAGCATCATTAGTATTATTTATTCAGCAATAAATTTATATTTATTAAGTAACGAAATTATTTAAAGGACCACTTTTGTGTGGTTAGCCTTTTGTTTTCTTAGAAAAAAAAATCATAGAAACATGAAAACGCACTACACGGCGAAAACCTGCTCTTCTTTTCTACAATTGCATTGATAACTTTAAGAGGTGACGGTAGGCCCTGTAACCCGGAATTTAATATGACCAGCCTTCGTAACACGTTCTATAAACAGGGCAGCCAACTAGGATAATAATCGAAGATAGCAGATAAAACTTAGATCTAACCTCACCGGTCTAACCTTAGAATACCCGGGTCTTTATCCAGTAATTTGATTTTGGAGATCGGACCCCGGACAGCGGGTGCTTCGAGCAAAACTAATATGATTAGTAGACCTGATTGACAGCTAACTGTAAATATCTATAGCAATAATTGATTGATTTTGATGGTTGATGGTTTGAGAAAACTTAAATATAAGGAGAACCAGATAAGGTTTGTGGATATTATTGTTTATGTGCAAACTCTTCAAAAAAGGTTTCAAACAATTTACTTTCGAACAAAATGAACGAAAAATTTCATTGTAACACATCCTTATGATATAAACTGATTTAATCCTCTTTTACTAACTTAGTAAATAATTTACAATTTATACGAAGATTTTAAATATAATTAATTTCTTGGGTACAGGCCGTTTTTATCTCCATCCTGTGTAATACCATTCTAATGCTACCATAAATACCTATTCTACGCCTCATTGAGCGTAAAGTTAATAATAATAATTTTGCGGTTAACCACACAATTATATAACTATTATAATAATAATTTTAAATAACACAGGCATAAGTTTAACATAGTTAAACTTCCTTGTTTGAAACACCAAACTAGATAAGAAAGACTGAAGTGCAAAAAGTCTCAAGTTGTTTTCATTAGCACAATCTCTTTTAATCTTAAATCAACGCGCAGAGGATAGCGGGCATGCCGGCGTTAAGGGGCCACGGGCCTACTTCAGGGTAATTTCGTTAATAGATTCCTTGTTCAAATGAACCAGTCCAAACCTCATCCTACTAAACTGTTATACCGGAAACTCATTATGGCTTAAACCAGCTAAGAAATCTTATAATCTTTTCCTTGAAAATTGAAAATCTTGAATAATTGAATATTAAAATTATTTGGAGGAGCTTTTTCATCTCGCTCGCTCTTCCTGTAAGTTTTCTTTGCAGCTATTTCATTTAATATAAAATCATGAGGGAGGTCTGTGCCTTCACATAATTGTACAAATGTCGTTCTGATAATTTTATTATACAATATTAAACGAGAATCTCATATCTATAGAAGTACTCAACACTAAATCACGGTAACTCAATACAAATCGTAACAACATAACGACTGTAAATAAAACATAAATACAGGAGCCATTTTCCTCAAAATTGAATGTAAAATATATTACTCTGATGTAGATACTCTTTGTTGGACAGTTTCCAGTAGCACATTTTTGCCTTACGTTACGACTGCTCACTGTAAAAGGAAATAAGACATTATTTTATTATACCTGACTTTCAGAGTGCTGTAAAAGTGTCATATGTTACAAGGCTTTTATTTTGTAAGAAGCTATTTTATAGTCAAACAACGACATATAAAAGTAAATACGGTGTTCAACTAGCAATAATATAAATAGAATTCCAAGTAGAGTAATGGAATTAAGCAATACTCTAACACCTGATTCCATATTGCACGCTACTAAATTGCCGGCATTTCTCATTAGTTAGCGGTCCGCCCTCGCTTAACCCGCTTCCCCAAACCATTACCTAAAAATGACCATTCGTGCTAAAATTGGGCCCGCAAGGAAGATTTGTGCGGACTATTATTAAAGGCATTCGTTGCAAACAACCGCAAATAAAATCATGCAGTTGAATAGCCGGCAAAAATATCGCGTAAATCAGTGCGAAAGTTTAGCGTATACCTTCATCTATTGTCTCTTTATGATTAAAATTTACCCGTGCCGAGGGTAGGGAGTTTTAAAATGAGACCCCAAACTTGTGCGCCGTAGTTCGCAACCAGGTTCGAAGGCACGAAACAAACAGACTCGGGCCGTAGGTACGGCTAATGTAAAAAGTTTCACGAGGTGGTAACGCCGCTGTTTGCTTCCAAAACATCAGGCTGCGCGTCGATCATCTAAATATTTTCATGGGCTGCATGAACTTCACTAAAACTGATTTTAATATTATTTTATAGTTCAAATTAGTGAACGTGGTCTGTAAATGTTTGTTTCAAATTTACAATGAGCTGTTTTACTAAGCTAAAGTTTATGATCCTCGTGTGATGTCAAGTCAAGTATTATTAACTATGTCTCTCATAGAAGACCGAGTGCGACTGACTATCAGTTCAAACTCAAAGCATCCTGCTGCACTCGATTGTACCCTCAATATTTCACAGGTAACATGAAAGTCAGTAGTTATTCGCTTTCCGCTGGTTCCGTAGCGAAACGATTGCCAAGGGTCTATCACTAACAAGAGCACACCCTGCACACCAGTCTTTGTGCTCTGTAAGTATTTATTTCTTTAAAATGAATATACAAGACGACGGTAGGTATTGTCTTTTGGAGTGCGGCCAACTTCGCGAGTTGGTAATATTTTTTAAATTCAATTTCGGTGAAGCCACAGTGCTGTATCCAGTCGGCTTAATGTACACCTGCTGAACATTTAAATGAGATACTACGCCGCTATTTACTTATTTATTTGAAATTTATTGTAGCGAATATATTTGCAGAGGTTGGTTACGCTTACACGTAGCTTCTTAAGTAAAACGTTTTTATTTAGGGTTTTAAGAAAATGTATGATTTAAGAAGCGTTCCAAGTAGGATTTCTGGCATGGAGCTATTGTCACGTACTTTTTATAGAAACGAAAATACACTACTAGTTGCAAAATAAAGGAGGCTTCCGAAACCCCTTTCTCATTTATTTTACAAATATTCAATAATTCCAAATTACGCAGAAAATGCTTAAAACATACTTATTTCTTTTTAACACACTATCCAAACCATTCACAACGTTCAAGCAGCATGTTCAACCAAAAATACATAAATACAAATTCATATTTGTAAAACGTATAAAAATATTCACTGGCATTAAAATAAAGTTAATAAAACACACTATTCATGGCGTATAAAAGGCAGGGAGTGATCCCTTAATAACGTGCTGGTGCATCCGTGGCTTCATTAGAGCAGTTAAGCCCCCCACCTGCCGCGCTATGCCGCGTTAAACTTTATGAAAAAAATGCATAATTTCGTAATGCACCATATGTAGAATATATGTTGAGTGTGTAAGTAGGTAGTAGATACTTATTATTTGGTGTTGCTCTTGGGTCTAAATTGTAACTTGGTATTAAGTGTCATAAGTGGTACTAACATCAATGCATAGTAAAATATAATTAATGTACTATTCCAAAAATAGTCAATGACTCCCAAACTGAGTAATGCACATTATCTTTAAGTATCGACATGACCTAAGAATCGACTATATTAATAGCTGTAAGTAAAACAATCTGATATACTACTTGTACATCCTTCTAACAATAAAATTATCTAATAACACTTTTACTAATATTAGTGTCTTCCAAAGGACGAAAAAATATCAATTTAGTTAGTTATCAATTAAATTACATCTGAATAACTTCAACAAGTCATTCCATAAAGTGGAAAGTTTAGCCCAATAATGTAAATGTAACAACATAACACCGTGTAATAGATAATCCCATTTGATAAAACTTCACGAAACTTGAAAGCTGTGTAGTTGGCAGATAATCTCAGTATAACGAAGTTTGCTACCGAATCCAATACGCGTTCCTATTAGATACAAGTGTGTCATATCAAAGTTTGCTTAACCACCAACCCGAAACCGTGGCCTACGGGAACATAGGATTTTATGAAAACGAAGCGTTTTTATTTACGTAACAATACGGGACTAGCTTTGTATTCTTGACAATCCCATAAGAGGGCACTGTTCGCCGGGTCGTCGTGAAAGCCACGTTAATTACGACTTTTCACGGCGCATCGCTGCGGCTAGTTGAAAAAAATAAGCTATGCCTAACTCGTAAACTTCTGTCGCGTAGTTGAATATATTTTAACTCTCGGACAAACAAAGTTGGCAGGAATCCCGTTGTTTCCCACACTACACGGTGCTGGCTATTGAATTCCGATTTCGAATCACCTGAAAAATATAAAATAGATTTTTAACTTTACCTTTCAACTCTCTGCAACAAATTCCTTTCATAATATTTGTTGTAAAAATTGCTAACAACGTAATAAATTCTTGTATTTGAGAGCATTACAGTATTGAGTATCAGGGTCTTTGAAGTTCATACGCCATTTTATTATTTGAAAGTTTCTGTTGATGTTTCACTTCAGCAATTTGAGCCGCTTCGCCTTAAGAAAGTTTACTTACCATTTCGCGTCAAAAGACCCCGCGCCCGCAACGAGATACCAACGAAAATAAATATCTGAAGTTATTGAACCAAAATTAAATAATTATTTGAAGTGGCTTTTAATATAAAAAACCTAAGGTAGAAAACGCAGTTTAAATTTTACAGCAATAATTTCGTTTAAAGTATCGAATAGCATAATCGGACGATAGTACACAGTTAAGATTCAATTGCCGTTTTTCCCCCTGTTTCACATAAAGCATGTAAATCTAAAGGTTGTATTGTATATATGTGTGCATTGTATAAATCCCAATTAACCTGGTAACAGTATTATCGTAACGTTTTGGAATAGTGCGAACTACGGTATTTGTACGAAGCCATTAGAGTAAATCCTAATCCTTGATTGATTTATTAACAGTTACAGGAGTGCATTTCGAATTCCTGTAATTAAACCAATGATGTCGGCTTACTGGACATTTTCTATTTGGTTTGACAGATAAGAGCAGTGTTCAAATAAACAATGACAGTAATCCTGACTACCATGCCGTCTGCCGCCTGAACTGACTGACTACATTTGTCGCAATAAATTACATTCATGTAGGTAAAGCCGACATCGTAAGCTAGCTTCATCATCATCATCAGTCCTGAATAACCCACTGCTGGGTATAGACCTCCTTCTGTTTATGCCATTCTCCTCTGTATTTCTATAATAATATAGGTGTAGCAAAGCTAGCTCCGCAATACCTAAATAAAAAAAAATATCTTACAAGTGTTTTTTTTTAATCTTTAATTCCACAATCGAAAGTATCTTTCATTCTCAGTTAACGTAAAGAGTATCAGAAATAATAAAGTATTAGGAACAACTCATTCCATACAATATTACTCACCTGCTTGCGTTTTATGATATTATTATGGACTTAGTATTATTTTCCTAGTCTATATTAGTTAAAAAAAAATATCAGTCAATTTGAGAAACGAAGGAAAAATATTTTGTAGCGTCAATCTGAGTGAGCATAAAAACCTTAACAAGTGAGGTGTTAATACGATCTGCTTTTATTAAAGTTTCACTGTTTGCTTGCTCGGTCTAGCCGAGATATTAGCGCTGGACACGACTATAATGAAACGAATTATTGTACTTTCCTTTACAATTTAAAAGGAGATTAAACGCCCGTAGACTAGGAACTTCAAGGGTTTTAAATATGATATAAATCGGATAAATGAATTAATTTAATAAGTGACGAGACAACTTAAGCATTGTGCTAGAAAGCGACGTTAAATAAAAAAAAACAAATTTTGTGCCACATTTAATCGATACGATCAGCGATTTAATAGTATGCTAAAATTAGTAGATAATTATTTATTTTCGAAGACTTGTATTTTATACCCTAACACAGGCAATACAACATGGAAAAGTCTTCCAACGAGTAATTAGACTTCTACAATTATTTTAAGGCAAGAATTAAAACTCAAATGTATTTGCCCTTAGGCGTATGGAGCACTTATTATATTTATAGGATAGAAATAATGCCGGTTTCTGGTCTCACTCATTATAACGGCCCGTTTCCCGGTCACTTTTATAGCAAGTGAGACGGAAAGCACCTGAAACCCTCTTTAAATAAATTTATTTTACGACGTAAGAGACTCATAAGTTTTTCGTATATTGTCGTCAAGACTGCAGTTTGCAATTTTTGGAAAACCTTTTTTTATTTTTTCTTCCGTAGATAAGTGCCGTAAGTACTTTTAATTGTGTTTAAACAAAAAAGTTCTCAGTGACGGAATTTATTTAACTTCGTCCTCTTGCATAAACTAGCTAAACTCTTTTCCCTCTGTAGATCTATTTATGTTTAAATAACAAAAAGGAAACTATCTAACGCGATATAACAATATATCTACAAAAGCGGTAAAATTCGGTGTGTGACTGGTGTTTCCATGACATTACAATTTTCCGGATGAGTGGATATCTGCTCAGGTATTCGATATTGAATAAACTATAAAAGATCAATATTTTCCCAGTGGTTCGGCAGCTCAAACGTTTGAATACAATACAATGGCCCTAGTTCGGATACTGCACAAGTTTGCGTAGGACGTGGGCTCATTCACTACCATCAATCCCTTGCTCCCATTATTTGTTTATGGCACGAAACACGGAACGGCACATCTGCTGAGCTTACCAACTCACTTTTCACCTTAAACCGTTACCCTTAAGATTGATGTTTAGCTCTTCAATCAGCTCGCTCCGAAGCATACAATGCTCAGATTTTGAATACTCGAGATCGTTCGTTTCGTAAATCCAAGGAAAGACTTTCAGTTTTATAAGGTAGCGAGCGAAACACGAAATTTGCTTCAGAATAGACCCCCGCGTACTCAGGCGAGTGGAGCCGTTCTCTGTTATTAATTATACAGTAGGAGGTGGTGTACGACTGTTATATTGTAGTCGGTAATGATGTAGACCACATTTTTAAGCGCGGGCTTTATAACGTCGTGATCAATGAGCCCGCCATGTGCAACAGTGCTTAATCAAAACTTCAATTAAATTTTCGTAATACCTTTCGTCGAGCGCCCTCGCCCGGGAGAGCACACAAATTAATACCTACGTCCCGGAATATGTTTTAATTTCGATATATCATGATAGTAGCTGATGAGTTTCGCTTAAATTAAAACATACGCGTCAGAGGCTTTATTGCGGACGTTTTAATGTGTCAATTATGCACATTTTATTTACATTGCGAAATAAACAGCGTAAAGAAAACAAAGATTTAAACGAGTTAATAGTCTAAGAGCTAGTGAACCCTCCGAGTAACGGTCTTCCTGTAAGGCTAGAAATTTGTAGAGTGATGAGTCATAGTACGCCAAAGCAAAAAATCATGACCTGGCAGGCATCTGCCCTGCACGTCATCAGCCCTTTTATTTTTTAAAGTGTAAAATGAATAAGATTAAAAAACTTACTGCTGTAAGCTTCAAAATTTAATATCATTTAGTTAATTTATTTATAATTATGAAAAAAAATTGACAGGCCATTAGAGTAAGCAAAAGTACCTACCAGGTGAATCGAGAGGTGCACAGTTTAGGAGGTAAAATAAACTTTCGTCTGTAAAGCTGAAATTTTAGTATGTATTTGAATAAGTCTTTTAGAATAAATGTGTATAATGACAGGCGATTCTGAACAGCATAAGACCTTGACAGGCGAGGGGAAAGATGCTAAGGGCGTGCGAGTAAGTAAAAAATATCGCATGAGTGAATTACCATCTTCTTCAAATTTATCAGCATCATCATCAGGTATTTATTATGAACTTCTACTATTATGTATTTTTTATTATGTTTATTATTTAATTAAGGATATTTTTGTTTTGATTACCTGACACAAATTCGATCACTACTAAGTATATGGGTGATATTCAAAATTTTTGTACCTTTTTGTACCAAAAAACGTCCAGGTTCATAATATTATGATTGAAGCATTTTTTTTGGAATATGCTTAGAAATTATGAAGTATAGTTAAGCAAAGATGATGTAACATACATTCAATTATTTTTTAAAAATTACATAATTCTCAAGAGAGAATCAATGACCCATATGTATTTTAATTTTATATTCCAATAATTAATTCATTAATATTATCAATTATATGAATGAAATTTAATTATATTTGTTAAATATGAATTTATTATGTGTTATTTTACGATAATTTTGTTTATTTATTTTGACGGATTTGTATTTAAATTGTTTTATTGTTTTTTTTTTTTTAATATGAATATTTCATTTTTTTTTTTAGAAATGACCACTAACATT